>CM028135.1:313862500-315062500 GCA_016271365.2 Neoceratodus forsteri
TGGATTGCTGCTCGAACTATCTCGAGCTGTTTCTTCACTTCCCAACTCAGATCTAACTGAAACTGCAAGCAGTGTGGGACTTTCCCCAAGATCCAAAAGGTTTGGTTGGCTGATCTGTCTGTCAGTCACAACAAGGGCTCCCCCTCCAGGTTATTTTAGGTGCCAAAAGCCCCAAACTACAATTCCTACGAGTTTTGGCCCCACCAAGCCCCTGTAGGCAGGCTCCATTTTAGAGTCCCAAATGTACTGATTGGCCCATTCTGCAGTCCAGGACCAAGATGATGGAAACAAACAGAACTGCCCATGCTGCAAAGAAAGCAGGTTAGAACAAACAGCAACATTATTTGATATATACTGTAAATACATTTAAACTGCTAAAACGCAGGACACCGGCCTGGCAGTAAGCATATAGGCAAGCTCAAGGAAGACTTTTCGGGAACCCCCATTTGTAGGGGGGTTACAAAAGCATCCGGCAAGGCCTGGGTTCTGGTGCTCCAGGCCACGGGAAGATCCCAATCGATATTTGGCAGGATCATATCACCCACCGCCACTATTTTGCCCTTTGCCACCCCTCTTTTAATTTCTTCCCTGAGCTCTCGGTCTCTCTCTTTCCCTTGCCTCAATGGTCTAAAGATCACCCCAAGCACAGTTTCTTGCCTGAGGCTGCCATGAGTTGCACCTGCAGTGACTCATTCTCTCCGTTACTACCCCTGATGCACCCATCTTTTGCCACAATGATGCCCTCCTTGACAAAAAGACCTACTCCTTCCCCTCTATGTGTTCTTCTACCCCTCCTAATCAATGAGTACCCAGGGACTGTCAGGTCCCAGTCATTGTTTTCCAAGGCTCACATTTCTGTGATGGCTACTAGGTCCTCCCTCAGTGTCTGCCACCAGCACTTGGGGCTCGCTGAGTTTCTTACCCGGGCTCCTGGCATTAAGGCATACCCCCTTCCATTTGAACCACTGATCCTACATTGTTACTACCCTTAAGCTTTTCTTGTCCTCTCATCCTTTTTGTTTGTTTTTCTTGGTATTTGCACACTTTGCATTACCCCGCTCTAATGTCTCCTCACCTAGTCTAGTTGGAGTCACAAGCCGCTTTGCACCCATTATGTTGCTACCAGTACCCAGACGTTGGGGAGTACTAGCTAGGATCCACTTCTCTCACCTGCCACCATGGTTCCCAGAGTTCCAGTCTCCCCTGCAGTCAGTGTAAACATCTGATATAGACATAGAAACACAGAAGTTGACAGCAGATAAGCACCACAAGGCCCATCCAGTTTGCCTGTTTCATTTTCTACCTGATGAATGTGCCATCGGCCTTTGCTCTATCAGTGGCCTATCTATTCATACTTATCTGTATTGCTCCCTTATGCCTATCCCATGCCTGTTTGAAACCCTGCACTGTATTCATAGCCACCACTTCCTGAGGTAGGCCGTTCTATGCATCCACCACCCTTTCTGTGAAAAAGAACTTCCTCACATTACCCCTTAATCGGCCTCCCTCTAATCTCATGCTGTGTCCTCTTGTCCTGCTATTTTTCTTATATTGAAACATGTTAGACTCTTTCACCTTGTTAATGCCTTTAAGGTGTTTGAATGTTTTGATCATATCACCTCTCTCCCTCCTTTGCTCTAGGGTATACATATTGAGCTCCGTTAATCTGTCCTCATATGTTTTCTGATGCAGTCCCTGCACCATTTTGGTTGCCCTTCTCTGGACTGCCTCAGTTTGGTTAATGTCCTTGTGAAGGTATAGCCTCCAGTACTGCACGCAGTACTCCAGATGGGGCCTAACCAGTGTCTTGTAAAGAGGGATTATTACCTCCCTCTTACGATTTGTGATACCCCTACTAATACACCCCAACATCCCCCTAGCCTTACCTACTGCTTTAGTGGTCTGCTTGGATGATTTCAGGTCATCTGTGATGATGATGCCCAAGTCTCTTCCTTTGTGACTGCCAACAACTCCCCTCCCAACCTATAGGCGGCTTCAGGGTTTCTCTTCCCTATGTGCATGATCTTGCACTTCTTAGCATTAAACCCCAGTTGCCACTCTTCTGACCATTTTGCCAGTTTATCCAGATCTCTTCTCATTCTGCCCACCCCATCTGGATCATCTACTCTGTTGCAGATCTTGGTGTCATCTGCAAACAGACAAACCTTACCCTCCAGTCCATCTACAATGTCACTGATGAAGATATTGAAGAGGACTGGCCCCAGGACTGATCCCTGAGGTACCCCACTTGTGACTTGCATCTCTTCTGACTATACCGTTTACCACTACTCTCTGTTTTCTGCCCGTCAACCAGTTTGCCACCCAGTTGACCAACTTCTGACCCACCCTGAGCCTACCCAGCTTATTAATCAATCTTCTATGTGGAACAGTATCGAAAGTTTTGCTGAAGTCAAGGTAGGCGACATCAACTGCACCCTCTTGGTCCACCACTCTGGTTACCCAGTCAAAGAAGTCTATGAGATTAGTTTGCCAGGACCTTCCTGTTGTAAACCCATGCTGTCTTGGATCCTGTGCTCCTTTGGATTCCTGGTGTTGCACTATTCTTTCCTTAAGGAGTGCCTCCATAATCTTGCCCACTACTGAGGTAAGACTGACTGGTCTGTAGTTCCCTGCCTCCTCTCTGCTACCACTCTTGTGGAGTGGGATCACATGAGCCCTTCTACAGTCTTCTGGGATCTCTCCTGACTCACTAAACAGTTCTGATAATGGCTCTGCTAGTTCTACCCTTAGCTCCTTTAGTACACTGGGATGTATGCCATCAGGTCCCGTTGCCTTGTCCACCTTGAGCTTATCGAGCTCTTGTAGGACCCTTTCTTTTGTGAAGGGACTAGTGCACACCTCCCTCCCCCTTGCGTCCATGGTGCTGAGCTGTGGGCCCTGCCCTACCTTCTCTTCAGTAAATACTAAGCAGAAGTATCTATTGAGGATAGATGCTTTTATGTGGTTCTCTCCTCACATGCCCCCTTATCCCCTTTGATCTTAGCAATACCCCCTCTGGACTGTCTCCTTTCACTAATGTATCTATAGAAAGTCTTGTCACATTCTTTTACTGTTCATGCTAGTGTTTCCTCAGTTTGAGCCTCTGCCTGCCTTACTGCCTTCTCTGCTTCCCTTAGGGAAGTTTGGTATGCCTCCCTATCTTCAACCTGCTGTGTTCCCTTATATTTCCTGAAGGCTAGCCTTTTGGCTCTGACCTTTTCTGCTACTGTTTTTGAGAACCAAAGTGGTTTCCTTCTTCTTTTGCACTTCTTTTTCTCTCTAACACAATGGGATGTTGCTTCAAGTATTACATCCTTAATGCTTGCCCACTTTGCCTGTACCCCCTCACCTGTATTTCTTTTTGCCAGGGCTAGCTTAACTCTGTTGGTCATCTTATCAAAGTTAGCTCCTCTGAAGTCCCATATGTTTGCCTTGGAATGGGATTATTTAGTTCTAGAGGCCAAATTGAACCATACCATGTGATGGTCACTGGCCCCCAGGTGACCTTCTACCTGGAGATCTGTGATCTTTTCCCTGTTAGGTAATACTAGATCTAGGATAACCCAGTCTCTTGCGGGTTGTTGTACCAGTTGTTTGAGGCCTTCCCCCTGCAATGAATCCACTATGTGTCTAGTTCTGGCACATGTTCATGCTGGTATTGACCAATCTGTATCTGGCATGTTGAAGTCTCCCATTATCAGAACCTCCCCTTTAGCTGTCATGTTTTGTATATCTTCTAACAGTAATGTGTCCATATCCTCCCCCTGGTCTGGAGGCCTGTAGACAACCCCAGTTCGTATGGCTGTCCCATTTCCTGTTTCCAGGGTGACCCACATGTCTTCTGGCTCCTTATGTGTATTCTGAATTTCTGTAGCTTTTATATTTTCATTGAGATAAAGGGCAACTCCACCCCCCCTTTTCGCACCTCGGTCTCTTCTGAACAGTACATAGCCGGGTACTGAGGTGTTCCAAGTGTGGTTACTGGTGAACCATGTTTTGCTAATGGCTACTATGTCCAGTTTAGCCTCTGTCATTATTGCCTGCAGGTCTTGGATCTTGTTTCCCAGACTGCGAGCATTTGTGTATGTGATTTTCAATTGGCCAGATTTCAGTGTGTTAGTTGTTGGGCGAGGTCTGACATTTCCCATGTGCATCATATGGGGAGCCTGACCTTTTTCCTTACCTGGTGATGCAAATGAACTATAAACATGCTGAACTCCTGTTTGATCACTAGCTGAGGGGGGAGGGGTGTTCTTCCTATTCGACGTATTGGGTGCTGCACCCCTCTCCCCATTTGCTAGTTTAAATATTCTGGAAAGACGTAAAACTTCTCCCCAATGCACTGACTCCCTCCTTGGTCAGATGCAGTCCATCGAATTTAAAGAACTTTCACTCCCAAAACTATTGCCAGTTACCTACAAATTTGTGTCCTTTTTCCTGGCACCAGTCCTTGAGCCACATGTTTAGCTCTCCTATCTCCCCTTCTCTGACCTTCCATCCATCTGCCCCCCCCCCAGACTGGAAGGACCTCAGAGAAGGAGATGCCGGACAAAATGGATGATAGTTTTTCACCCAGCCTGGTCAGGTGTTCCTTGATCTCCACAACTGACCGGCTGGCGAGTTCCTTAGTCCCTAGTCCCTATGTGTACCAGGACGTCAATGTTTTCTCCTGCTTCCTGTACAATTTTAGCAATGCGGTCAGTGTCTCTCCATGCTGATGTACCTGGGAGACATCTGACCATTACCCCTGGCTGGAGACAGGTATCAACTCCCTGAATCATGGAGTCTCCTATGATCAGAAGTTTTTTGGATTTCCTTTTTTTTGTTTTGGTTCCTGTTTTGGATGAGTTTTGTTGTGTTAGCTCCTGTGCTGCAGTGTCCTGCTCTACAGTGTCCTCTGCCTCTTTGTTTGATTTTGGAGATAGAGGCAGATACCTGTTTGAAGTTTTTATATGGTTTTTGGAGGTGATATATTAGAGAGCACTAAGTGATGGGGCACCCGATTTGCCCCTCCTAACCACCTGCCAACCTCCCGGACCAACTACCCTCTGCGGTCGAGGTACTTCTGTTGGATGTTTGGGAAATGGCGGGCAGTTCTTATAATATATTTCCTCCTGAATATGCGATTTTGAGGCGTGCAATCTCTGCCCAAGCTGCCTGGAGCTGAGCCCTTAGATCTCCAATGGCCCAGCATGTAGAACAGTATCCTAAATCCTGTATAACTGCACTTTTGAAAAGTGTCCTGCAGTACCTGCAGTTAATAATATCCATTCCAGATAAGTTGCTGGGTTTATAACCTGGTCAGAGTAATTAGAAGGAGGAAAATGAAAGCAAAAGTTCGATTTTGTGTTTTGTTTGTTTGTTTTTGTATAACTTGTTATAACAAGTTAAATTACTTGTGCCCCTGTAAATGAGGTCACTGTGTGGATACCCCTCTGATCCGCCCCTTCCTGCTTTGGTACAGAAAATGTCACGACTGTGCTACCCTATAATGGGAGTGTAGCGTGGGGTGGTTGGGGATGGGGGTGGGTGGCTGAGCCCTTCCTCTGCTGAAAAAGAACCACGGATGAAAGAAACAAGGAGGTAAGAGCAGAAACAATCAGCCAGCAACAAATGCAGTAGCCCTGAAAGCTTATCCTAATGATAGATAAAACTGTAAAATTTGTAAAGCACAACCTGTAATAATTTCACAGAAGATATACCCTGTAAGAAACACTCTGCTAAAAAAAAATAAAGCAGTAACAGAAGATATACCTTGCAAAAGACAATTTGAATCAGAAGATTACAGCAGTAATCTGTAAACCCACACCTGTAGGCACACCCTGTAATAATGCAGCAGAAGGTATACCCAGCAACAACAATTTGAATCAGAGAAAAATAATCAAATGTTAGCAACAAACAGTAACAATCCCTGTGAGTACAAAAGAAAATAATAACACACAGTAAATCTGCCTAGCCAAAAGAAGCCTTAATCCTTTTCCTTGCTCTGGTAAGGTTCTTTGCTTAGCCCTTACAAGCAACCTAGAAGAAAAGAGCTCAGGTGATGCTAGGTGCCTTTGCCAGCAAACCTAGTCTTTCACCTCCAAGACACCAAACTTCTGCCCCAGTG
Source organism: Neoceratodus forsteri (assembly GCA_016271365.2). Lineage (NCBI taxonomy): Eukaryota > Metazoa > Chordata > Ceratodontiformes > Ceratodontidae > Neoceratodus > Neoceratodus forsteri. The sequence continues at coordinate 313,868,610 of CM028135.1, forward strand.
TGCAGGCCCCCTCTCTTGTCAGGTGAAGTCCATCACCCTTGAAGAGTCTCCTATTCCAGAAGTTTCTCCAATCCCTCACAAAGTAGTACCCCATCTCCTGGCATCATCACTTAAGCCACTCATTAAACTCCTCAGTTACATCACTACTTATCCTGCACCGTTTCTCCTCCCTGCTCCACACAGGGAGTACTTTGGAAAAGGCAAGGGAGGCTGAGTGTGCCACCAAGTGCACAATCTGCCCCCAGTCTATGGAAGTGCCGCTTCACCACCTCTATTGACTGGTTCGCCAGACCACTGGTACCCAGGTGTACCAGCACCTTCAACTCCCCCTGATCACTTGCCGCCATCCTCCCTATCCTGTTTAAATCCCTGATGGCCAATGCACCAGGAAGACACCAGACCATCCTCCTCCCTCCAACTCCCCCCATCACCACCCTCTCTACCCCTCCAATAACTGAGTCTCCGACCACCAAGACTCTCCTGGTAACTTGCTCCCCGTGGGTGCCATCACACTGTCCTGCCCTTTCCCATTGACTAATTTGGAGTCACCATCCATGGAATCAGGTGCCTGAGCCTCCTCTAGGGGTGTGAAGTGGTTCGCTATCTGGATGGTGCTGAGCTGGCCAACCTCCTTATGTCTACTCCTACCCTCCCCATCACTCTCCATCCCCCTGGACCAGTGCGTGTTAGGGGGAGTGGGGATGTGGGGGATGGGCTCCAGTTAAGCTGGGGATGCAGCTGAGATATTTCTATCCTTGCTGCCACCAGCTAAGTCTGGAGTTCTGCCATAGTCTTGCAGATGGAGCAGTGTCCTCCTCTTCCGTAACATATCCCTAGTGAAGATCGTCCCACAGCCGCCACAACTCACTGCCTCCCTTCTGAACCCCATCTCTATACAGTCCAGTGAATGAGGCTAAACCTAGCTGATGTGGATTTCCAACAACAGGTTCACAGTTAACAAAAATATTACGTCAACTCGTAGTGCGTACCTGGAGAGGGTGCACCTGTTAGGCTCAGCTATAGCACAGGAAACAGGGGTAAAAACTACCTTGTAGTGCTCACCCAGATAGGGTGTAGCTATAAGACATAACTATCACACAAGTACTAAATTAACTCGTACAGCTACACCTAGACAGGATGTAGCTGTAAGACTTAACTTTAACACAAGTACTAAATTAACACGTAGTTCTCACCCAAACAGGATGTAGCTGTAAGGCCTAACAATAGCACACTTACTTCACTTACACACGTACTTCGTACACCTCCTTTACACACAACCTTGGTTAATTTAAATGCTAAAACCACTCGGTGTGTTGTTACTTCTGATTCCATCCCAGTACCAGAACAATGCTCTTAACAACTGTCAGCAGCTGGCAAAAAATGCACTTATGATATTGCCTAACAAAAACAAATACAAAGGGAAAAAAGCATGAAATTGAAAAAAGAAAAGTACAAATTAGCAGCTCAGAAAGTTCCTTAAACAACAGGCAAGATCACAGCACTACCCCATTCACAGGCTTCCACAACAGATCAGCAAATCCAAAAGATATGACACAAAAAAGTCAGAGAAGCCTCAATAAAATCTGATGTACTATTGCATATTAGGCATCCATCACCAGAAAAACTTAAATGTCTTCAAGCAGCACCACCTGGTGGTAATAAGTTATAAAGCCACCACTCCCAAGTCATGCAGTGACGCAACTTAACTATAGCTAGCAATTGTCAATGCCGAATGTTGGTTGCTTGTTAAACATTTTTTTTGCAATTCTGAACCCAAATTTTGAAGATTTCAACGCCTGCCCGAAAGGTGATTTCACGCTGCGACTGTGAAATCACCTTTAGGGATGCAAAAAAATAATTTTGGCCAGGATCCGAAAAATGACAGCTATGAAATTCATGAGGTGCTGTGAAGAAATGACTGTGTTGAAAATCTGGGGTCAAAATACTGAAAATTGCCAAAGTTACGAGCCTGCATTCACAGATTTCAACAGAGGCTCATAACTTGGCTGTTTGTGAATATTTTTGCCTCAAAGTTTCAACATACCCTTCTTATGATCCCACCTCATGAACAAAAGTGCAGAGAAAAATGTCCTCATGCCTGAAAGGTGATTTCACACAGCAACTGTGAAATCACCTTTTGGGATGTAAAAACACATTTTGGTCAGGATCTGAAAAACGACAGCTATCACATTCATGAGGTGCTGTGAAGAAATGGCTATGTTGAAAATGTGGGGTCATAATGTTGAAAATTGCCAAAATTATGAGCCTGCATTCGCAAATTTCAATGCAGGCTCATAACTTGTGATTTATTTTGCCAACCTGCTCTTGCCCTGCACACACACAGCCACACTGGGGCCAAGAATAAACTTTGCGATTTCTGTTACAATAACATTTCTCTTTGGCCCCCAATAGTCTCGCTCTCTCTCTCTCTCTGTCTCTCTCTCTCTTGCTCTTTCTTTTTCTCCTCTGGATGGTGGTACAAGTCAAAGATTTATTTTGCCAGCCTGCTCATGCCCTGTGTACACACAGTGACACTGGGGCAAAGAATAAACTTTATTTCTGATTTCTGTAACTATAACATTTCTCTTTGGCCCCCGATAGTCTTTCTCTCTCTCTTTTGTTAGTTACTGTAAGAGTGGCAGTGGAGGCGGGGTCATCAGGAATGGGGCTGGAATTTGTTGTATGCTAATTTGTGAAGATCCCTGGGGCCGGGAACGTGCAATGACACCAACATTTGTCTTGCCCCCCTTGCATGAAGCGCCGTCAGTGGTGGTACCCCCAACCTCCACCAGATGTGCACAATGCACCGGATAGTCATCCCCCCCTCCCCCCAGAGAAAGAGAGCAGTCCCTGAGACATTCAATCCTACTGCCCCTGGCCAGCCCTCCAACTCCCGTGTCCGTCTCTGAACCCGAGATGCAGGCACAGCAAGCAGATGCTTGTATGTTGCCATGATAACTTTGCAATTTTTTCACATTTTGACCCCAAATGTTCAACATAGTCTTCTTAGCGCCTTATCTCATAAACCCCATAGGTGAAAATTTCTTAATCCATGGCAAAACACCATTCTACTCCACAGATGCAGAGAGTCATTTTGGGCCAAATGTGAGAAATGACAGCTGTAATGTTCATGAGGTGGTGTGAAAAAATGGCTATGTTGAAAATTGGGAGTGAAAATATGAGAAATTGGCAAAGTTATGCGCATGCGTAGGAAAATGTCAATGAGCACCCCTAACTCAGGCGTTTTTGGTATTTTTGTTCCAAATTTTCAATATGGCCTTCTTAGGACCCAACCTCATGAACAGTGGTACTGCTATTTTGTTACTCAGCCCCTAAAGGTGATTTCATGCAAGGATCGTGCTTTTCCGCACCACTGGTGCGCAAACATGTTTTGGTCAGGATGTGAGAAATGACAGCTGTACTGTTCATGAGGTGGTGTGAAAAAATCTGTATGTTGACAATTTGGAGTGAAAATATTACAAATTCGTAAAGTTATGCACCTGCATAGAAACTGCACAACACACACTCATAACGCTGCCATGCTTGGGAATTTTTTCACCAAATTTTCAGCACGGGCTTTTTGGGACCCTACCTCATGAACAGTGGCACTGTCATTTTGTTACTCAGTCTCGAAAGATGATTTCGCACAGGGACCACAAAATCACCTTTCAGGACTGCATAACGAAATGACAGTGCCAGTGTTCATGAGATGGGGTCCCAAAAAGCCCATGTTGAAAATTTGGCGCAAAAAGACCTAAAAATGGCCACGATATCAACATAAGTTCAAAACACCATTGACTGCCATTATACCCCCTGAAAAACATCGGACCTATGTCATGGGGAACTTCATTGACAACATAATTCGTACAGCCACTCCTGCCTCTCTTGCCCTCCCTCAAACTTCCTCCCCTCTACCACCTCAGGTCTTGCACGTCCCAGACTCGGGTCCCCAAGACCCGTACCCATCAGGGGACCGGTCACCACCTATGCCCCCAAACTGTGGAACTCCCTTCCACCACAAGTTTGTGCCTCCCTCCCATTCCACCTTCAAACCTCCTCTGAATTTCTGAAACCAGCTGCGCACTGCATGTGTGCCACCTAACACCTAGTCCTGCAGCCCCTCCCACATTGGAACCCCAGCTAGGCTCTTTCTGCCCCACGCGGCACCTTACCTGAGGCGATGCTATGTATTGTCTACTATTCAACCTAGGGGAGGTCCTACGCCTTGCTGCCCCTAGGCCTGTATGTATCATATGATTTGTGACATATGCTCATCTCTATACTATGTACTGCTGCTTTAATTAATCACTGTTGTTCCGCTTTGTGCTGGAGCATGCCACTCCATGTTTGTACTGTGACGTAGTATTTCTCTCATGTATACCTTGCAACTAGGTAATTTTCTCATGTACACCTTTGTCACTATGTATTTCTATCATATATACCTTGTAATTCTCCCGGGTCGCACCTGAAAATAGGCACCAGCTGTCTAGTGTGCTAACCCGGTTACCAAAAGCAAATAAATAAATACAGCACTTTCCTTGATTCTTTAGTTTGCTGTTCTGCTTTGAAGAGTGAAGACATGTCCCAGTCCACAGAAGATGCCAGCCACTGAGCTCCAGAGGTAAGTATGGGGTAAGAGGGGTGTGGGGAGGTGGGTGCGCAGAGGGAGGGTCGGGAGGGATGGGGGAGATGACGAGGGACTGTTTTCATCTTTACAGGTTTAATTTAAAAATTAAGATGTCTGGGGACTGTTTTCTTTTTTTTTTTCAAAGACAAAAAATGTTTGGGGACTCTGGGGGTGGGCTCCCCAGTGTTTCAGAGTGGTGGTGGGGGAGTAACATAACTAGGGACACTGGTGGTGGGCTCCCCAGTGTCCCATGGTACAGGGGATCACAGACATGGGGATTGGGCACCCCGATGTCTGACAGTGCTGGGAAGGATTGCCAAAACAGGGATTGGGTACCCTGGGTGGGCTGAATGGTCATGCAAATCAAAGGGACGAAACCCTCTCGGATTAGAGTGGCTTCAGTCCTTTGAAGTGCCTGACCATTCAAGCCTGCCTAGCAGAGAGCTGTGTGAGGACCACCCCTAGTGGTCACTGGGGTAGACTTATGTGTCCCTGGTTCTGTGAACTGCAATGGCTCAGCAGTGACACCCCCAAAATCCCATATTGCCACAATACGTTGGTTTGCACAAGCTCAACTAACAAAAAAAGTATTTCAGAAACTTGCTGTCCTGCTCTCCCTCACCTATTTAAAGATCACCCCTCCCGATCACTTGGTGCTTTAAGATCTTCCAATGTGTTGACTCAGGCAGTCTCTGGTGTGAATCCACCCTGCATCTTTGAATGGTCCTTCTATTGGGTGGAAGTCTAACAATGGTTTCTCTTTGCAATAAGGTGCTAAAGTAAGTCACCTAGATTAAGACACTTGGGGCCAGATATTCAAAGCTTTGTGGTGGGCAAAAAACATTTGTGTGGGATTAGCGTGGGTCTGCTATATTCAAAAGGCCAAATAGTGCGTGCAAACCGCATTAGCACTGGGCAAACCATAATTATATGCAAGGGGCAAAGTGAACATGAATACAGGTGCAATGAGATATTCAGCAACTAGCGCCCACGCTAAGGTGTTTAGCACGATTTAGTGCGACCCATAGCACAGTACAAATTACCGCCCAGGAAAAGCTGGTCTTAATCCTGGGCAAACAGTTTTGCATGACACTGTTGCTTTGTGCGGTGTTAGCGCAGCATTAGCGCAGCTTGCGTGACCCTAACATATGAGTATGATATTTAGAAACTGCCAGACATGGAGGACACATGCTGCTCACTGATGGCACTACCATGATGCCAACAGCTGCCACATGTCCCAGCCATGCACAGGCAGTAAGGGGTGATCAGGCCCACAGGGGACATCATGGTAGTGTGGCCATAAGCACACACCTGCAGACCATATGGCTGTGGTGCCCAACAGATGTCAGCACACACAGGCAGCACTGTGGGCATGGTGGCCATTAAGGGGAGGGTGTACGGGTGGCCAGACCTCACCACAGCCCAGGTGTGTCCACCAGACTGGGAAACAGCACGCAGTGCACATGGGCCAGTAGTGGGAATATCCCACCACCTGTGTGCCTGTAAGATCCTACGTGCCCCCCCAGCCACATACAGCACAACTGTACAGATGCCACAGTACACACAGCCGGCCATGTATATGTCACTGTGTGCATCCTATGCCACAGGTGCAGCATCTGTGGATCACACAACAGCGTAACAGTAATGTCCACTGTCAGGAAACACCTGCAAGTTGGGCCTGTCACTGTGTACAGTGCAGTCAGCATCACTGCCCTACACAACATAGGCAGTGCTGTGTCCCTCACACTGCTGGCCCCCTTGCTACTGTAGTGTCTGCTGTGCACTGTAGCATGCCCTACAGTGTTACAGATGCATGCAGCACCACCACCACCTGTGCCTATGCTGTGTTGTCCCCTGGGGTACAATATGCTATGCTATGCTGTACTGTTTACATGTAGCCTGCAGCTATCATCGTGCACTGCCAGACTGACCTACAGGTGGAGCTGCGGTTGGACCTGGCCAGCCCCTGTACTTCCAGACTGACCTACAGGTGGCTCTGTGGAACCCTGCAGTAATTCTGGGCAAACTGCATGCAGATCATGGCCTAATGGGATGCTAATCTGGATGTTTGCCCAGAAACTATCTAAGTAGGCTCATTTGCATGTCACTTTTGAATATGGCAATGTTTAGCACACCGGGCTAGCGTGTTTGCACCGGGCAAACAGCTTAGCTGAGCACTAATACCGCTCAAACAAGTTAGCTCCGTGCAAATGGTTCGGGGATTATTATTATACTGTTTTGCACACTGTACTTTCCCATAGGCTGCTCCCTGCAGCTGTACTGGGTCCACGCATTTGCTGGAGCACACATTGGCCCCATACGTTGCCTCTAGTTACCGTCACATCGCTGTGCACTGTGTTGCTGTTGTGGTCTGCACTTCCTGGTTGCTATATTCAGAGCTGTCTTATTCCAGGGCTAAGTTTGCCCTGTACTCCCAGCCCAGTTTGCCCAGCCTCATTCTCATGCTATATTCAGAAGCTGTTTGCCCCGGGCTATTCCTTTTGAATATAGCTTGCTTTGTTCTCCGGGCTAAGTTTGCCCACCGGGCAGAGCTAATTTAGCCCAGGGGCAAAGTTTTGAATATCTGGCCTTTGGCTGGGAATTAGCTGTACTCTTTCACTGTAGCAGCACACTAAACTGGCCACCTAACTAGTCAATGTGCTAGGAACTGAATTGCAGTCTCTCTCTCTCTCTCTCTCTGCAGCAGGCTCTAAAACTGCAGTAGCTGCTTAACCTGTTGAGTCATTTCTGAGACTCAAGCTGCTGTCTCTCTCTCTGTGGTGGGCTCTGAGGTTTGCTGCCTAGCTTGTGTCACTGCAACCACAGTCTCTCCCTGCAGTGGGCACAGAAGCAAGCTGCCTTGCTTGGTGAGTCACTGTGCTGTGAATCAAACTGTGGTCTCTCACTGCGGTAGGCTCTGAAGCTTGCTGTCTAGCTTGTTGAGTCTCTGTCAGGGAATCGAACCACGGACTTTCTCTTCTGTAGGCTCTGAAGCTAGCTGCCTAGTTATACGCAGCGTAGTGCAGTAGTTAAGGGCACTGAGCTACAAACCTGGAGACTGGGGCTTGAATCTCATCAGCCCCCCACTTGCATACTGTATGACCCTGAGCAAATCACTTAACTTCCTTGTGCTCCCAGTTCGCACCTGGAAACAAGCTCAGGCTTAGTGTGCCTTTCCTGGTTAAACAATGTCTCCTTTCCCTTTCCCCCTTGTTGAGTCCCTGTGAAGGGAATCAAACCAATCAATTCAGTAGGCTCTGAAGCTAGCTGCCTAATCTGTCTAGTCACTGCAAAGGTATTCAAACCTCGGTCTCTCTTCAGTAGACTCTGAAGCTAGCTGCCTAGTTTGGGGAGCCCCTGTGCTGGGAATTGATCCATACTTTCTCTCTTCAGTAGGCTCTGAAGATAGGAGATAAAATATGGTAAATATGGAAATTGCAATTGGGGAAAAAGAGCTACTGGGCAGGGGGTGGGGGTTCCTTTGCCAGCACTGGAAAGAGTCTCCCACTGGAAGGAGGACAGGATTCACATGTCAACACATGTTTCTTAGCAACCCCTGCATAATGAACTTGGATCATTCATCTTGTGCTTGGCATTGGCTGAAACAACAAGCTGTTGTAACCTGTACTGTGTTGTCTCACAGTTCTGCTTGGCCTTAGTTAATTTCATTTATACTCTGAATTAATGATAATTACTGCACTCCCTTCGTTCGCTTGCGCGCATGCGCAAGGAACGTTTTGGGAGAGTAGCACACTTTGGAGGTGTGCCTCCTCTTCAATCCACTGCTCCATTGAGCAGGCGTGGTGGTCCTGCACCAATGGGTGCGGGAGCTGTGTATGACAGCGGTGGTCTTCGCTTCAAAGAAAACCACCGCTGTCATACACAGCGCTGGTAGGCCTCAGACCCCCCCCAAAGCTTTGGTGCCACATCTCCCACCAGCTCCACGTCCCCCCAAAGGCCCCCCCAAAGCTTTGGTGCCCGCGCTGGAGCCCACCCCAGCGTGACAAATGTCAGCGTCGCCTGCTGACTGGGTGCCCAATCCCCGTCAGCTCCACATCCCCAAACGCTCCCCAAAGCTTTGGTACCACACTGGGAGCCCATCCCAGTGTGGCAACGTCCGCCTCATCTTTTTTTTTCAACCTGAAAAGCAAAATGGTCCCACGAGTCTCCCAGCCCCTCCCCAACCCGCACTCACCACTGCACACCTCGCCCCACACCCCCACCCCATACTTACCTCTGGAGCTCGATGCAATGATCATCGCTGGACCGGAACACGCCTGCACTCTTCAAAGCCGACCGCGAACTGAGGAAATGCCGTAAGCTGCATAATGGGCTAGATAGGGTTTTCAACTTTATTGCATATCTCGGTCATTTTGGAATTTTTGCAAATTTTCAACATAGGGGTTTTGGGACCCCTTCTCATGATTGATGACACTGTCGGCGTTATTGGGCCCAAGGGTGATTCGCAGTCACTCTTGAAATCGCGCGACGAACTCTTTCGCCATGACTGTGTTTATCGATCATGAAGGGTCTGCTTCGTAATTTTGGTGCAAAAAATAAAAATGATTATTTAATGGCGTTGCTATGCAGTTCCTATGCAGGCTCGTAAGTTCACCAATTTTCAATATTTTCACTCCAGATTTTCAACATTGCCATTTTACATACACCTCCTTATGAGCAGTACAGCTGTGTCATTTTCACATCTTGCCCAAAACGTGTTTCCGCCCATATGGCGCACAATGGCGCAGTCGCTGTCGCGAACTCAGTCATATGGGACACAATAAGAAAATCACAGTGTCACTGTTCATGAGCAGAGATCTTAAAATGGCTATGTTGAAAAATTCATGAACAAATTCCTAAAAATAACTGTTTTACTGTAGGCGTTGCAGTTCCTACTATCAGAAGTTTGCAGGTAAATCTTTTCATATTTTCACTCCAGATTTTCAACATTGCCATTTTACCACACCTCCTTATGAGCAGTACAGCTGTCATTTTTCACATCTTGCCCAAAACGTGTTTTCCGCCTCATGTAGTACAATGGCCGAGTCGGTGTGCGAAATCAATGTATGGGACACAGTAAGAAAATCACAGTGACACTGTTCATTAGCAGAGGTTTTAAAATGTCAATGTTGAAAATTTGGTGAAAAAATTCCTAACAATGACTGTTTTATAAGCGTGCGTTGCACAGTTCCCACGCACGCTAGTAGGTTTGCGAATTTTCAATATTTTCACTCCAGATTTTCAACATTGCCATTTTACCACACCTCCTTATGAGCAGTACAGCTGTCATTTTTCACATCCTGCCCAAAACGTGTTTCCGCCTATGTAGCGCACAATGGGGGTAACAAAAAGGTCATGCTGAAAATTTATTGTGCAAATACCAGCAATCGCACAGGACATTAGGGTAAAGCACCATACGTGCCAAACACCACTGCAAATACCTGCAAGCGAACGTTCGGCATTGACAAATGCTTGTTAGGTATAAGTTTACTTCTTGATTATTAGTAACTGAACAACAAAGGATCTTTTTGAAAGTTTTTATGGCACTGGAACATTTTATAGTAGAAAAGAAAAAAATCTGTTTGTTGAAGTACAGAAGGGAGAACCACAAGAGGTTCTAAGAAAGCAATAAAACATGATGAGGTATGCGCTAGACACTTCTAGCACATGGCCAGGGGTGTCGTAAGGCATGAGGCTGCTTGAAATGGGCAAGTGAACTGTGCATGCATATCAGAATGAAAATTAATAGAACTGATTAAAACAAGTTAAATTCCTATCTTTATTTTAAATAAAATAGTTCCTCCACCTGCAAGACTTTGGTGTTTTTTTTTTTTTTGGAGTAATGGTTTTTCGTCCAACTGTAGCCAGTGTAGTTGCACTTTTGAAATGGCTGCAATGGCTCCCCCATACACACACACACACACACACACACACACACACACAAACACACTTACACACACTTTCTATTAAATTCCCATTCCCCACTTGTTTTTTTCATTTTTTTCTTTTAAACTGGAGCCACATGTCAGTGACTGGGTGAGCATGCTGCCGGCATGGAGAAGTGAGCGTTCACGCTGTGAGATCGTGGCTACAAAGAAATGGTAAGGAGAACTGTGGATGCTGTAATTTTTGTTTTGTTACGGCTGCAGTGGGTGGAGCCTGCAGACGTTCTGCATGTACAAAAAGGCTGATGTCATGTTTTCTGTCCGTGGAACTGAATGAAGGTGTAAATAATCTCCTTCACCTTACCTTCCTCCAAGAAATCTTTTCCGCCCTCAAATAAATACGCTTTCATGTTAGTCAATGGTTGCAGGGCACTATTTTCTTTCTTACATGGGTGGTACAAGAACTGGAACTTGAGTAGTGGGAGGCAGCATTAGTTTTTTTTGGGGGGGAGTAAGATCCACCCCCACCTCCACCCGAGAAGCTCATAAAGATCCACCCCCACCTTTTTTTTTGTTTCATGTGGGAGGGGCATGAGGTGGATTTATCATGTTGGAACAACTGACTATCAGAGCTGCCTGGGGAAGTAATTAAGGAGGGCCTGAAACTGCATCTAGGCATACCCCCCCAAATACACACACACACACAGACATCATGATATTTTTTTTTTTTTTTTTTAACTCTAAGCACGTCAATATTTGGCTCAAACAGTATGGACAAGTTGGGCATAAAAATAAAATACAAAAAAAAGGATCAAGCAGGTGCCTTTTCCTTTGTCAGATACATGCAGACAGAAGGTCACAAATCCTGTATGACAAGTTCATTATATAGATGTTTTCCACGTATAACAGAAATGTTGTTATTGTCATGTTTGTAGCCAGTAAACAATTATTTACATAGGTACTGTAAACAACAGGTTTTAATTCAGAAACCCAGTCTTGATAAATTTGTACTTTCAGCAGTTCTGTAAGATTTATGTCTCTCTGATGTAAGAGTGCATAGCACAGAAACAAAGGGTTTTCCTAGTTGATTGTTGCTTGCATGAGAAGTGGGCATGACAGTGGCATGCAAGAGTGAAGTCTAACAATTGTTTCTTGGCCATTCTGGGACCTGAAGTTTAACAGTAATGTGTGAAGAGAATAACATCTTGTGTTTTGTGCATTTCAATAGGTTTACTGCTTTGAAGTTAAAAGATATAAATATATATACTTAGTGTCATGGGCACCAGAAAAGGAAGGACATACTACTGAAATAAATGCTATTCTGATGATTTATTTATTTATGTGTAAGATTTTAAGTGTAGTTCTGCCTAGGTCATAGACACATACGCTATAAAAAGTACATTTAAGGACAGATGTATTAGTCAAAGCTTGTAGTAGTAGCAAAATAAAGCAAGAAAAATATTATAGAGTATTTTTTCTTTCAATTGTTTAACCAGGAGTGGCACACTAAGCTGAAAGCTCATTTACAGGTGCAACCTGGGAGCACATGGAAGTTAAGTGACTTGCTCAGGGTCACCCAGTATGCAAGTGGGGCTGTGGGATTCAAACCCAGATCTCCAGATTTGCAGCTCAGAGCCTTAAACCACTGTGCTATACTGCCTCCCTAGTTATGGCAGTCATCTGTTTTATGGTTCGTGATGTTGGTGTAGTAAGCAGCAATACAATGCATAGCAGGTGTAAAATGTCAGTAAGTAGGTCATGCAATAGATGTGCCAAGCAGTTACTGAAGCAAGACATGTATTCAGGCTAGTAAAATATTCCTGTTAGAAAACTGATAAATGTATGACATTTGTATCTCAATTTCAAGGAGGTCCTTATGGGGCGTCAATGTACAATATAAAGTAGTCATAGTTTTCAAGTTGTCAGTAATTGCTTTGTACTACCATTGTTACAAAATGTAACATTTTCTATGAAGGAAATTAAGTTTATGCAACTGTCTGTAAATGTATTCGAAAAAATTACTTGTTCTTATAATGTAATGCATTAAATGCTGTTGCTAGGTTAAGAAGTCACATAACAGCAATAGAGATGAAAACAATGGGATGCATAGGAATTTGAAAAGTATATATTAACAGGAGCAGTGTCATGATTTCACAATTTTTTTTTTATAGTTTCACTCCAGATTTTCAAGATTACCATTGTTTTACACCTCCTCATAAACAGTACAGCTGTCATTTTTTGACACCCTGTTCAAAATGTGTTTTTGCACCTGTGGTGCCAAATGGCACAGTCGCTGTGCAAAATCACCTTCCGGCTAATGAACTGATAGTGTCACTGTTCATGCGGTGGGGTCACAAAAATCCCATACTGAAAACTTGGAGTAAAAATACCAAGAAACGCCCAGGACATTAGGGTTTCTGACCATAACATCCTGCCCTGTAGGAACTGACAGGCATCAGGGGTGTGATTTGGGATTGTCAACAGTAATGTTCACACCATTCCACCCCATCCCCACCCTGCAGCCAGTGACAAGTAACGAGGTGTGCCTTTGACTCTTCTACCCCAAAGTTCACTGCATTCTCTTATACTGTACCCATTTCAGTGTTTTCCTTATGGAATAGGGTGAGTGTAAAGCTGGAACACCCCAAGGCACACCTCGACACATGTCTGTGTCTGCAGGGTAGGGTGAGGCAAAATGGCATGAGCGTTATGGGCAATGACCCAAAGGCACACCCCAATGTCTGTCATCATCTCATGGAAGAGGTTGGTGCCACTTCAATACTTCACTGCCATTCCTATTCTGCCTGTCTGTCTGTGTGTGTGTGTGTCTCTCTCTCTCTTTCTCTGTATATATATATATATATGTCTATGTAATTATCTATCTTTCTATCAATTGCATGCGTTTTTTTACCTATTTCTAAAACAAACCTGCATAGCACATTTGCCTGCACTCTGAGCACATACTTATGAAACTGTGCATATTTGTACTCCACTTCTGCATAGACCTCATCCTTTCCTAATATTTCCATTATCACAAGCATAACTACCTTGCCCTTATCAAAAGCAACCCCCTCTGAAAGTTACTATCACATTTTCTCTGCTAACGGTCCTTCATTACACCTGACCTCCTGACATCAACACATTGCTTAAATATAACTTACATCACCTCATGGACAAAACCCGTTTCTCTAAAAAAACTAAACAAAAAAAACCTGTGTAAATAATCCCAAGGCTGAACATATGCCAGCCATTACTTTTTCATGTAATGCCACCTTCTGTACCATCATGTGAATTTGCATATGTTTCCCATGATGCTTTGCATTATTGGGGTATGTGCAATTGCGTTTTCTTTAAAATTTGGCTGTCTGGCCAATATCACCCAGGATAACACATACCTCAGTGGCATTTGCTCTGAGGTTCTTTTGTAAACCTATTGCTTCCTATTCCTTCCATTAAAATGTACACCTCCATATATTTTCCTAATAATGTGTATACCCTCCTTAGAACAGACACTAAAACAAATCTTACTTATAAATCATTGTGTTGTTTCTCCATACCTCCTTAACAATTCCACAAAACTTCACTAACTTCATTATGCAGCCGTGGTAGATCTGACCAGATTTTGTTTTGTTTTGTTTCAGTTGAGTGTGAGGTGGGGAGTTAACAGCTTAGTTGCTGTTTTGCAGCAAGGAGAGCGTAGGTGAGGGACAGCAGGAATGAGCAAGCAGGTGTGTGGGCAGGTGGAAAACTGCAGTGCTAGTCAACCATTGAGAAGAAGAGCAAGTGAGTGAGTGGTCAGGGGATAGATTGTTGCAGGCATGGATTTGTTCTTTTATGTGCTGCATCCAGCTTTCCAGCACTTGATGTTAGTCATGTGCTAGACACTTTCAGTGCATGGCAGGCAAGCAACCAATCAGGGGCTTCAAAATCCTGAGCCCATTTCATGAGGTTCTATAAGGTTCTGATATGCCATAAAAGGTCCTAATAGTTATCCAAGCTTTATCGGAACTTTTAGAATATTTTAAAGTACAAAAACTGTTTAACCATCATTGCCTATCCTTTACCAGTTATAAGTATAGGGAAAAGAACATAAAACAAACTTGAAGTGATACTGCACTACCTCTAGCCTTCTTTTGGGCCTTTACTGTACATCCAGCCTCCTTTTGGGCCTTTCTACTACCACCACCAGCAGCCCTTTTGTTAGATAAAGATCTGCTGGGGGTATATTAGGCTCCAAAATTAATGTTTTAAAAATTATCATAACCTTGTCAGAACCAGAAAAAAAAGGTTCTGATAACGTTATTTTACAGAAAATGGCACAGGTTCTAGGTGGTTCTGAGCTTATCCAAACTGATTCTCCCATCATTACACAGAGGATAATGGATGGGCAACGGTTAACAACAGCACTGTGTTTGCTTTGAGAGGTTGTTGTGACAAGCAGTAGACCTCGAGAGCATGACAACCTCGAGAAGTAAACTCAGCACTGCTGTTAACTGTTGTCCATCAGTTGCCTTTTATAGTGTATGGGCAACTCTGCGCAGCAACGGAGAGTTAAAAAAGTCCAAGGAAGCCATCCCTGATCGCTGGTTTTTCTGTCAGATGTGACAGATGAAACTGTCAAAGGGGGGGGAAATATGCAATCGGAGCAGCTGACAGGGACAGTTGAGCATGCGAGGAGAGTCAATGTTGTTGTACGCTAGTAGTGACGTACTCAAGATGGTATAACAGCAGTTTGATATCACTACTAGGGTACAACAACACTAGGAAGTCATTGAATTCCATTAACAATCTTGCTCTCTCTTGAACACTGCAGTACATTTTAAGGATTCCCTTACTTGCAGCACTTCAGTTCTGAGGGATTCATTTTGTACCTGCAATTGCTAATAGCCTGGTGATATAAGAAATGGCCACAGGAACTGGGAGTAGGCTCAGCTCTGAACAGGGCCAGATCAAGCCTTGGGGGGCCTGGGACACTCACAACTTGGGTGGCCATGTAAAACGCCCAACTTTTCATACCAAAATGTTTTATTTTGCTCAACATTTACTGAGCACATTGTTTATTAACCATAACAACCACGGTATGTGGAGACTACCCCATTATTCACAGGAAAAAGTAACTGAAGTACAACACCCTGTCATGTTGTCATAGTCTGTAATGTTATATTTATTGTACTGTACATGACATGAAGGCCGCCAGGCTCAGATGCTCTGGGGGTCTAGATGCTCTGTAGTGAGTTTTGGGGCTTTTATTGGAGTCGCCTCCTCTAGACCCTGTTCAGAAAAGCAAAGTAATCTTTAAGTAACCTCTTTAATCACAAGTTTATTTTAAGGAAATAAATTAAATAAAAATAAACAGTGCTTTACTAGAGGTATGCATCCTACTCAAACAACAGTAAGTTACTGTATGTACCCATTGTACAGAAGAGTGCAGTTCCAACGTACAAATGCTATGACTCCAAAATAAACAGACTGATGTCATACCTTTATCTGCTCATGGGATATCAAAGGAATGATTAATTCAATTTATTTCAGAGTTAGAGGATCCATGCATGTATACACACACACACGCACGTCCCTTTATCTCTTCTTTGATCAATTATCTCAGCATAATAATAAAATACAGATATCAACTTTCTAAGCCACTTACTGAACTCAAGCTGTCTGCTGTTGCTTGGAGCTCCCTTTGAAACTCCTTAGTTTAGCAGCAGCAGGCAGTTTAGAACAGTGCACCGATTAATCATGCTGCTAGCGATAGAGTGGCCGTGGCGTACAGATGGTGAGTGCAGGTGCTGCCGCTGGCAAAGTGCATGCAGAGCCTCAAAACCGCCAAGAAAGAGTGGTTTAAAATGCTGCCCAGATGGATTGTATTAAAGCTCCTGGTCCTGGCGCGCTCCTCGTATTATGCAGCGCAGCAGGTCTCTGTCGCAACTTGCACCGGTCCAGGTCCAGTCCCAGACTCAAAAAAGTGGAAAACCTGTCAGTATCCTAAGGAGGTAGATCACGGTGCTTGCATAGTTAGCCTTCTTCACTTCTTGTGCCACACAGCGCCAGTTTGTTTTTCTAGCAAGTCACTCGACCCTAGCTGCAGGCTGCAAATAACGGAGGAGGAAGGTGGGGGGGGAACGAGAGAAATCTTCTGCAATGTTGGCTTGCTGGGGGGCCTATCTGTAGCAGGAGGGTCCAGGGGGCTTGTGTTTTTGTTTTCTTTTAATTAAAGAAAGCCTCTCCCAAAGTCATTTTTTTTGTTTGTTTTGTTTTATGGAGCAAGCTCCGGGGTTTGATTCATGCTTGACTCATGCAGGGAGGCATGATTTATTACAAATCCTTACCAGTACTGTACCACCTGAGGGAAGGGAACAAGAAATCTGCAATGTAGGCTTGCCGGGGTCCTATCTGTGGCAGTGGGCTTCTGTGTTTTTTTTTATTTTATTTAACAAATGTGCTTCTTCCGAAGTCACGCTGCTTTCTGGCGTTTTAAGGGAGCAGCTGCAGGGGGGCCTATGGGGGAAGTTGACTCGCGCTTAACTCGCGCTGCGGCAAGGGTGAGGTGGCATGATTTACAAACCACCAGTCCACCTACTAAAAGTGTCTCTCACTTCCGACTACTGGGGGGGCCAGTCTATGGCAGGGGGCCTGGGGCATTTGCCCCATTTGTCCCCCCCTTAATCCAGCCCTGGCTCTGAACAAGTCCTGCAGATCTCCATGCCTTCTAGCCTGCCAGTTATGCACACCCAGGAAGAGACTCAAATGTTCAGCTAAGACATACTCAAGCAGTTAGCTGCTTGCCATGTGGGTCCTAGATCTGGATTCACATCCTGGGTGCATAAGTGCCCTCTTGTGGCCCAGCACAGGAGAGCAACAGAGACTGCAACTGTGTAAGTGGGTCTGTGGAAGGAGATAGTTGGTGTGCAGCTCTGAACAAGTCCACCATTACATACTTGTAAAGAAAGCCAGTGTGCCACTAGCAAGGGAGAGGCAGGGGGTTATTTACAGGGGCAAAACTGAGGCCCTTGACCCCAGAAAACTGGGCACACCTCCCTGCCCTCCTGCCCTTCTACTCTTGATAGGCTGATTTCACTGCTAGTGTGAGAGAGGACTCCTTCTGCAGGTAGCAAGCCCTACAGCAGAGCTGGGCAAGTGGAGGAGCCGACATTTGAGTGTGTGTGTGTGTTGGGGGTGTACCAGTGTAAAAGTAAGAACCCTTAAAAAGCTATGGAAAAGCCACTCACTAATGGTCAAGTGACAGGACCTTTTCTTCACTTGTTTTTTTAGACCCTGTTTAAAGCAGTACCTACTGTATTTCACAAGCATTTGAACCACCATTGGTACATATATAAGCTATTTCTACTCAGCCAACTTCTAGCTTCCAATTGTCCCCTCATATAGCCTCTGGCCTGTTTGACAGAGACTGCTGTTTTGAGTGAGAATTCAACCAGATAATCTGAGTTAATTCAGGGTGGCCTGACTTTGGTGGTGGTGGGGGGTGTCAAATATGAAGCTAAACTGTTTCACTCATCCCTACCTCTGAGCATGAGGTTGGAAAAAAAATTATGAAAAAAATGTTGTGTACAGGCCCGGCATTAGCCTAGTTGGAAACGGGTTGCACTCTGTGACTTAAGTTCAGGGAAGAGCTCAGGAAGCCACCTGGCCAACACGAGGACTGGGGCCAGCACTGTTGTACCCCCACTGCTCCGAGCCTGGGAAGGTATTGTGCAGTGTTGTCTCACCAGCTGGCACCATGTGACAGGGTGGGGAACCTTCTCTCATAAAGGGTTGATGTGCATGTCATGGCCTGATAAAGTCACATACTGAGTCAGGAAAAAAGGGTTGCCATAAAAATTGGGGCTTGAAATATCTCCACTATTATGTTTATTCCATTTCTCAAAGGACCTGCTTCAATGAGGATGCATAGATAGTGTCGACAGATAAGGGCCTACGGCCACCAAATCTGCCCATTTGAGCTTGTAAGTTTACTTTATGTTTTCCTAGAAGTCTGTTACCCCTGACCTCCAGAATTCCTTTATGTCTATCCCATGCATTCTTAAATTCTGTGATTGTTTCAGCCCCCACCACTTCCTCAGGCAGGGTGTTCCACTTGTCCACCACCCGTTCTGTGAAGAAATTCTTCCTCATGTTTCCTCTGAATCGTCCTCCCTCCAACTTCATTCCATGCCCTCTAGTTCTGGAACATCTTTTTCGCTTAAAAATAGTGTATTCCTGCACCCTATTCCTCCCTGTGAGATACTTGTATGTCTCTATCATATCCCCTCTTTCCTTCCTCTCCTCCAGGGAGTACATATTCAAGTACTTCAACCTGTCCTCATAGGACTTGTGATGCAATCCATGTGTAATCCCCCTACCAATGGGGGTTCCCAAAAGGCTTCTGTGAGCTGTGAGCTTGCCCAAATGCTCATTGCCAGGCTGGTGTCCTGTGTTTAGCGCTTAAAAGTATTGCCCGTTAGTGCCTGTATGGCCTCCGTGTACTGTCCCTTTAAGGGCTGCCTCTTTGCAGTCATAATTAATCAATGGGGGGACTGTGTGTTTCCATGCCCAAGTCCTGCCCGGGCTGCTGAATAATCGCTCCGTTTCTGCCATCGCTAACCGTGCAGAGGGATCCCTGCCAAAAGATGTGGCCAAATGCTGGTGATCATTTAGAGTAGTAATAATAATGTGGTTTGTTCTAACCTGCCTTATTTGCAGCAAGGACTGTTCAGTTACCTCCACCATTTTGGTCCCAAACTGGCGAATTGGACCAATCAGTACGTAAGGACTCTAAAATGGAGCTTACTAACGTGGGACTCTGTGGATTACCAGTTGGGACTTGTAGTTTTAGACTGTTGGCGCCTTTTGCACCAAGGGGAGCTATTACTGTGACTGACAGCTGGACCCACAAATCGAACCTTTTGGATCCAAGGGAAAATCCCCGAGCTGTCTGCTGGCAAGCCAGACTGAAGTTGGGAGTTGAGGGGGAGACCGCTCGTGATAGCAGAGCAAGCGTGTTGTAGTTCGAGCAGGAGAACTGTGCAAAGGCCCGTTTAATGGCCTGCATTTTGGCTCGTAGTGTGGAGGGGGTGAGAGGGAAAGAGCACATTTCGGATTGATTCCGAGTCTGAAGAATCCCAGTAAGTAACTAGAAAGAGACCAGGCTGTACCTGTAGAAGACCGAAGATCTTGCTAAATGCGATCGGCCTGTCAGGAACTTCAGCTACCTCAGAGCTCCCGGGTGTTAGCAGTGACTTTGTGATCGGGATCGAGGTGCATCTGCCTGGTAAAGGAATCCTTTGTACACATAAATGTGCTGAGGGCTGGCAGCTGTGCCCAGCTCAAATTGGACTGAATCTGCTGCTGCCTAATGCAGCTAGGCCCTGCCATGAGGGCTCTGTCACCCTACCCTACTGCACGGTGAAGAACCGTTGATGCAAGACCTGCCAGGGGATCAGCCCTGGCTCCATGCCTGAACAGGAACGACGCTGTGGCGCACTGTGTGTGGGCCCTGCTTTTTCTGGCAATCCAGAATCATCAACTACTGCCTCCACCATCATCCATCCTGTGCCCAGTTTTTGAGTATCATGAGTAATCATCAGGGTAGCTCCCTGCAACATATAGTTGAATCAAAAGTGTGTCACCTGATTGCCTGTTATTTCTTTTCTTTTGCATAAACTGAGCCCTCCGGCTCCAGATTACAATTAGGGTGTGGTGCATGGTATTTCTTTTCTTTACAGGGCCCCAACCAGCTGCAACGCCGGCCTACCCTGGGCAACGGTCCTGGCTAGCCCATCTTCCATCTCCCTGGGTACCCAGAGAGTGTAACTGTTTTAGGGACTTTAAATACCCACACTATAGAGTAAATGATAGATTATTACAACCAATTACCCTGATTGTGCCCCTCCAGTGTTACTACCCCCTGAATAAATCAGATCTACTTTTTTCTGCAATTTATATTGACTGTGGTGTCAGTTTATGCTTGGAGTATTGCACTGTTGCCTTGCCTGACCTTGTTTTACAGGGGATCCCCAGAGCCAAGCTGAAGAAGTCAGTCATTGGGGTAAGTGCCAAATATATGTTTATGTGCAAAACATATCAGGGGTATTGTGAAGGTAAACATTGTGTATTTCGTAGGCCACTAGTAGGCGACAAGGTAGGTCAGAGTGTCCCAGAGGGCTGTGGCCTGGTAAGTTCGACCCATATCAACCCTGACCTTTGGGTGGAGGCACCCGTCACCGAACCTAGGCCCCTTAACCTACTACTAGCCAAGTAGGCAGGGGTAGTAGCCCTTGGGATAGCGCCATCTAGGGGTTACACATGTACCATCTCTGTTGCCCTCCTCTGAACCTTCTCCACCCTGTCTATGTCCTTATGTAGGTAAGGTCTCCAGAACTGTACACTGTACTCCAGGTGGATCCTCACTAGTGTCTTGTATAGTGGAATTATGACCTCCCTTTTCCTGCTGGTGATGCCCCTGCCTATGCATCCCAGCATCCCATTTGCTTTACCTGCTGCCTTATCACACTGTTTCCCTACCTTGAGGTCATCAGAGATGATGACCCCAAGATCCCTTTCTTGCTTGGTGCATGCTATATCCTCACCCCCCCAACTGATATATTGTGCCAGGGTTTTTGTGCCCCATATGCATTATCTTGCACTTCTTTGCATTGAATTTCAGCTGCCAAACCCCTGACCATTCTTCAAGTTTCTGCAGGTCCCTTCTCATTCTGTCTACACCCTCTGATGTGTCTACTCTGTTACAGAGCTTTGTGTCATTGGCGAACAGGGAAATTCTGCCTTCTAGGTCCTATGCAATGTCACTAATGAAGATGTTGAATAGGATCAGTCCCAGAACTGATCCCTGTGGTACCCCACTGGTCACTCTTCCCTCTGTGGAGTGACAGCCATTTACCACCACCCTCTGTGTCCTGTCGCCCAGTCAGTTACCTACCCACCACACTACTGTCCTACCCACACCCATATTCCCCAGTTTGTGTAATAGTCTTCTATGTGGCACAGTGTCAAAGGCCTTGCTGAAGTCCAGATAGACCATGTCCACTGCCCTCCCCTGATCCACCTCCCTAGTCACCCAGTCAAAAAATTCAATGAGGTTGGTCTGACAGGACCTCCCGCTGGTGAAACCATGCTGCCTTGGGTCCTATAGTCCATTGACAACCAGATGTTCCACCAATCTCTCCTTCAGTAGTGCTTCCATGATCTGCCCCACTACCGAGGTGAGGCTGACTGGTCTGTAGTTCCCTGCTTCCTGTTTGTTTCCACTTTTGTATAAGGGGACTACATCTGCTGTCCTCCAGTCTTTGGGTACCCCCCTGTTTCCAATGATCGGCTAAACAGGATTGCCAGAGGTTCAGCCACCACCTCTCTTAGTTCTTTAAGGACCCTGAGGTGAACCCCATCTGGCCCCATTGCTTTATCAACTCTCATTACTTTCAGTTCCTTTAGGACCCTTTCTCGTGTAAAGGGACTTGTGTCCATTTCTGCATCATTCCCACCCCTTGTACTCCCTTCAGACCCATTACCCTCCTCTTCCTCAGTAAAGACTGAGCAGAAATACCTGTTCAATATGTCAGCTTTACTGTTGTCAACCTCTACGCGGCCCCCATCCTCCCCTTTCCGTCTCACTATCCCTCCCTTTGCCTTTCTTTTTTCACTTATGTACCTGTAAAAGGTTTTGTCCCCTCTACCCACTGATTTTGCAGATACAATTGGATACAATTTCATAATCATAAAAGAAAACATCCCCCAAAACAAACAATTCAAGATACAGGGAATTACACATGTGTTTCTCAGAATGTTGTTTACTACATCCAGTGCAATGAATGTACGCATACAGGCTATGTGGGGGCAGACAACCCCTTAGAACCTGAATGAACTCACACAGACCTGACATAAACATGAAAAATACTGTGAAACCAGTGGGGCAACATTTTTCTCAGTCTGATCACTCCATCTCTGACCTCTCTGCATTGGTTCTTAAAGGACACTTCAGAAATACCCAAGAAAGGTGGGCATATGAGGTCAGACTTATTTTTCATTTCAGTACATGTAATGATAGAATGACTGTGGACCTTGGTTTCATGACCCATTATAGAATTTAAACTGCAACTACCTTTTCTTGTCCAAGGTACAGCACATGGACAAGTTTATATTTGCTGCACATATTTTAATGTGCCTTTATATATTATTGTAACATGGCACAAATCTGACAGCACTGAGGAGCAACGGCGATAGGTGAGAAAGCGTCACGTGGTACAGGAGCAACACGGCATTATGAGACGATAATGCCATGTTGCTTCTGAAGTACAGAAAGTAGCCACCAGAAGCAAAGTAGCAGGGTTTGCTGGTGGCACGGTGAAAAAAGATGAGCAAGACACTCAGAAGAGCAAGAGAGTAGTGCAGATAGGCAGGGGGATAAATAGAAGTGAGGGAAATAGGTAGCAATAGAAAGACACACATAGTGAGTGTTGAGATGGAGGAAATGGCAGTAGTGTTTAGTCTATGTGGAGCAAGATACAGAAATGTCACAGCGAGAGAAGCTAACGAAAAAGACAGAGGCAGAAGGACGCAGAAAGAGTGAAGAGAGAGAAGCAGAGATTCACACAGTCAATCAACCCGGCCCACAAATAGTGACAGAGAGAGGAAGGAGCGCATGGGAAGAGGGAGCAGGGGGCACATCCGGGAACGCATTCAACTTCAACAGCTTTACCATCCACGGCATGGTAAACTTTAACTATGCTGCAGGAATGACACATGGAGAGCACACCACAGACACGGGATAACTCCAAAAAGGTACAAAAATGAGTAGTGTGCAAGACAGAGTGAGCAGCACAGAAATACAAAATCGAGTGAGGTAATGACGCTGCCCGTATGCAAATCAGACACGCACACACTCTGCACACAGCAAAAGCGAGAGAATCACAGTCATCCCAAGTGACCTAGTAATGAAACAGCTGCACAGAAATCTTGTAAATGTGCAGCAAACGTTAAGAAACAAACAAGAGTTCACTGTATTGAAAAACAATAATAACGACATGTATGTAAGAGAGTACTGTTGAGAAATGTGAAAGTAACATTAAAAATGACAGCAGATCATATCAGTCTTGTAGTGTTTTCTGTTCTATGAGTAGCAAGATGTGTAGTCCATAGTAAGCATAGTGGTGTCCATGTTACAAGCGCATTAATCCCCTCTGAAGGTGGCATCTAATGGAGAGTTAATGCATGGTTGGACCATTGTACGCACTCGGCCTCTGACCTCGTGCCACAACGGTCCCAACCATGCAATAACTCCCCATTAGATGCCACCTTCATCGGCGACTAATGCTTACATGTAACCCCCCGTTCCCTGGGTTTACCAGAATCCCATTAGAGTTAGTGGTAGGCAGGGAAGGCAACTAGTGATTATCCAGTAAATGGATTTTCACTCTGCCCCTCTCTGTTGTTGGTCTCAGCTGAGAGCTGGAGAGGTGATGTCACCATAGAACTCTCGCAGCAGCATAAGCCACACAGCAGTTGCTGTGAGTGGGGATCGTAGAATTCTAGAGTCAGTCATGTTCCAGAGTCTGTAGTAGCAACTCAGAGAGTGAGCAGCTCAGAGTGTGTGGAGTGTCTGTTTTTCTCACCCTAATGGAGAACTGCCTGTTCCTGACTAGTGAAGTGGTGGAAACCATCTCCAGGGATTTCTGTTCTTTATCCCAGTGTAGGATGAAGGGGACTGCTGTGGATTTTAGGGGCAATCCTCTGATCCAACCCAGAACTTTGTGAAGCTACCTTTTGGTCAAGATCTGTGAGTAACATTTGTTTCAAGTTTTGCCCAGGAGTACATGCTTTGGTTTTAAGGTGAATTTCTCTGACAAAGGGACTTTGTCACCATTTGGAAGTTTTAAATGTTAGCTGACTACAGTGGAGTCCAGTATGTGACTATCCATGTGAGCAGAATGTTTACCTTTGACACCCTTGAGGTGTTTTGCTGAAGTTAAGTGTGAAATACATTTCTAGAAAGCATCAACAGTGACATTTTGGATAAATGTGAGGTGTATTTTCCAGAGGGATGGCCGAGTATGACCTTGGAAACAAAAGGTGGGAGACCCCCCTTCTGGAGTAACCAGTTTAGCACTCTAGGTTCTGAAGGGCACCTGTGTTTTTCTGGCAGTGCATGTGGCCAATGCCTGAACAATTTCTACCCCAGTGAATGGGTTTTCTCCAGTTGGGCCTTGAGTGCTCCGTCATGGTCAGAGTGCCACAGTTATCCTATATTAATTGGGAAGTATCCACGTACTGGCCGTGTGACTTTTCAAAGGAGTTTGGTGTGTTTTACCAGTGGTTAGTTCCACATTTCCAGAGTTAATCCTATGCTAAATGGGAAGTTGGAGTTCTGTGCTTCAGATGTCTGCAGTTACCATGTGTATAAACCCTTTGGGGTCCATCTTTGCTTTGTGTATTCCAACTTTGTTTTGGAATAAAGTCACACTCTAGAATCCCAACCTGGTATGGCCATTCTTGTTATGGCTTCCCGTGTGGAGTTACTTGGGTACCCCTGTCCAAAAGTGCAAACCTAGTATAGCCCTTAGCAAATGTTCTCTCCCCAGGACCTGGGTTTGGGCATTGGTCCATATATGTGTGTGTCTTGTAACCACACAAAATCTGTATTTCTTCTACATCTGCATATCAACCTTAAGTGGTGCTTTGTATCCCCACCCCTCTCTTTTCCCCTAGACTATTTGAGGTGTGCCTGCTGGTTAAATAAGGGGCCGGTGGGAGGTTACATTAACATGTTTTTATTTTATATATATATATATATATATATATATATACACACACACACACAATGGGGGTGAGTGGTAAATGAGTGTGATAAATTATATTATTTTCACCAGGGTGTGATAAATATAAGACCTGACATTTATCACACACATGCAAAGCCACGCAAATGGTACATTTTGCAACAGTGAGGCCCCATTGTATATTCGGATACGATGGTGACTCGTGTGATATGGGAAATATGTTCTAGTCTTCAGACAGTGACCTCTGAAACTTCACTGTGGCTTCGCCACTCATGAGTATTCAGAGGTCACTCTATAGGAGTGAAGATATTTTCCATATCACACTCGTGCCCATCATGTATCCCCTATATATATAATAGTGGATGGTTGACCATCTGCAACAAAAGGCTATGTTTCCATCTTGGGAGTCGATGGCATCATAGAGACCTTGAGAGTGAAGTTCAAGAGGTCTCTATGACATCATCGACTCCCGAGATGGAAACACGGCTTTAGTTGTGGATGGTCAACCATACACTATTTTATATAGTATATGGTGACCCAAAATGTTTAAAATGTTATTTCACAAGGTTCATACCTTGTGTTCACACTCCCGCATCAGTCCTTGGTATTTTGACATCCTCTCTACTCCCATACCTGAAGATTCCAGTCCTCCTTGATGCAGTCCTGCCCCAGAAGTTATCGGTTCTCCTCGCTGCAGTCCTGCTCTGCTCTGACCCCCGTAACTGCGTCAGTAACTAAAAAAAAAAAGAAACACTGAAAATGGATAGTTCGGACACATGGAGCTGATCATATAGTCTGTGTCCAGACTGTGCTGATGAACTGCTTGCCTGACCACTTGCTAAGTGATGATGCCATTTTATCCTGTATTTTTTGAATCCCCACACCGAATCAGCCAATCAGATGGTAGGGTAAGTCTGAAAAGTTGTTGTACTACTGATGTGACGTCAGAGCGATAGTACAACAACTTTTTTGACCTTTGAACTGTCCTACAAGAAGATTTTGGAAGCCGCTGCTTTCTATTCATAATAAGCCCTAACCATATACTATATAACGTTATCTATTTATATGTTTGATTATAATTGGTGGTTGCTGATTTCATATGTTTGCATTAATACAGAAATGCTGCTGTTCAGTGCTGAGCATGCACATGCACGCACTCCCACAGACAGACACATGCACGCACTCCCACAGACAGACACATGCATGCACTCCCACAGACAGACACATGCACATGCACGCATGCTCACAGACAGACACATGCACATGCACGCACGCTCACAGACAGACACATGCACGCACTCCCACAGACAGACACATGCATGCACTCCCCACAGACAGACACATGCACATGCAACGCATGCCCACAGACACATGCACATGCACGCACGCTCACAGACAGACACATGCACATGCACATGCACGCATGCCCACAGACAGACACATGCACATGCACGCATGCTCACAGACAGACACATGCACGCATGCCCACAGACAGACACATGCATATGCACGCACGCTCACAGACAGACACATGCACATGCACGCACGCCCACAGACAGACACATGCACGTGCACGCATGCCCACAGACAGACACATGCACATGCATGCACTCCCACAGACAGACACATGCACATGCATGCACTCCCACAGACAGACACATGCACATGCACGCATGCCCACAGACAGACACATGCACATGCACGCACGCCCACAGACAGACACATGCACGCACGCCCACAGACAGACACGTGCACATGCACACAAACACACACACACACAGTCTGCTGTCTCTTTTTTCAGTAAGGCAATTAATAATCCACAATTTATAGGCCTCCGACTGCAATATCACATTCCATTCCTGTGAGGATTGATTTACACCACAACTAGGTTTTCAAAGTCTACACTTTTATCTCTGGTTTTTGTTTCTGTTTCTGTTTTATATCCAATTACTCTCTTTATTTATCAACAGAACTGTCACGTCCATGTGTGTAAGGTATTCTTTTTACCAATTCTGTTCTATGTACTTGAAGTAATTTCTTCGTATAATTGACATTTTCTGATGGAAGACTCTGTGTGTAGTCCAAAAGTTTAAATAGTCAATGAATCTCTTGTTGGTCCAATAAAAGGTATGAATTCACCTATTATGATCATAAAAGGGAAATTTAAAAAAATATATATAATAATGTAGACAAGTTCACTATTAAAATTCTTATTAATTTGTTAATTTTTGCCTCTGTGCTACCTATACCCAGCAACTACATAGCAAATACAAACAAGCAAGCATTCGGCCCTGACAAATGCTTGTTGATTATAAACCAGATCTGCCTCAGCTACGCTTTGACAGATCACAGATGGCTGCAGTATGAACACAACCATGCGATCAGCCCCCACTGTAAGTTAGCTGCTAAATGAAAACATTTAACTAAAACATGCATGTTTGCAATTATTATAATTAATGTTACCATTTTCTAGGTTTTTGATGTTTTTCCTCATTATTAAACATTCAAATACTGTGTATTTGAAAAGTATCAAATTGTCAACAAATGACTCTACACAGCTGCTATGCTCATGCAATTGCTGTGCTTACGGCATCAGAGTGTGTTGTCAGGGACTGCATTGTGATGCCATAATTAAATATACCATGAGGTCAGAAAATTCTCATTAACCTACAAGATGTGCCTACTGCCTATTCCTGGCAGCAGCCGCTGTATCATGTTAAAAATTGCTTGATCAACTTGGTCCCTGACCCCTTGCGTGCATTGATTGACATGCAGACTTTTTTTCTGGGACCCCTGCAATCCACCTGAAAAACACAGCACACAGTCACATCAGGGATGGCGCAGCATTCTGAAAAATATGACTAGACTGAGGAGGTTGAACACCTAACCCCTGCCTTTCACTTTTATGCCACTGCACTCTACCCCTCCCCCCAAAAAAAATAAAACCTCTAAATTCTTTGCTGATTAGCATTACTTAATAACAGGAATGTTAACTTTTTTGCATGTCCAAGACACTTAATCATAAGACACAGAAAATCATGGCATTGTTGTTGTATTTTCTTGGTCCTTCATTTCTCAAATGATGGATGTTGTAATTTTGTTTTTAAATCACTGGTTTTGAAAAAATCCAGCCGATGACTCTTCAAGACATGATGAATGGTATTTTTGTAATTACCAACAGCTACTGCTAGACTGAGTGGCACAATTATACCATATCTCATTCTGTTTATGAGAAATGGAACATAATTTGTGGATTTGACTTCAAATTAGGTAGTGACTCTTAATGTAATTGCAAACATTTATCTCTGCCGAACTTGCTGCTGAATCCTTAGGATTTATTGATGCAAAAAAATCAACAAAATCCAGAGACTAAAAAACAAATCACTAGACACTGCCTGTTATATAGTCCATATCTAAACATGGTTAAAAATAATTATTAAAATGGAACTTACTGTGTTTTTATATGTTCACTGTTGGACGAAGAGAAGCTCAAATCTCTTCCTGAGATGCTAAGAGAATTTGCTTCAGCACCATTTTTAAATGTTACCATAGTGATTGCTAACCTCTCTATATGTGGAATAATAGAAGAATCACAGTTTATTTCAGTTGTTTTTTTTTCTTTAGCTCTGCAGTCACTATTTTAAGGCTGAAAGAGGCTGACTCCTCATCCTTAGCAGTGAATTTTTGCACCTTTTAGTTGAATATAGTGTTGATTGATTTCATTATGGATTTATATCTGAATATGCAAGCCCATTTGTTAGCCCCTTGGCTTTTAAAGTGACACACTAATAACAAACACTGTGCATACAGCAGACTTCTGTTGCCCAGGATAGCCTGCTGGAGCTGTGTCATCTCAGTTTTAGTGGGGTTCTTCTTCCACTCCATTTTACAGTTGAGTGGACTGAAGCACATGGTGATTAAAACCCCTTTTACACTGCAGTTTACCTGGAGCATTGCTGTCCTGAATTGGCTTGCTCTGCTCTGATTGCAGCATTGCCCTCTTATTTTACATGCTGAAGCTGTGCAGCACTCCCTGTGGCCTTCCTGTGTTTTGGGAGCATTATCTGGTAGCCCTCCATGCCTCCGGAAAGAAAACACTAACTCATGTCTTGGAGGAAATGGCCACAGCCACATGTTTATTGAATAACATTCAGATAGAGAGCAGTGTGTGCATCTGGGAGGATCAACTACCCGTGGTCATACTGGTCAAAGCTGTACGGCCACCCCCATCAAGTGCCATTTTCCTTGCAGTATAATATACCTGATGCAGGCAGACCGTGACCCCTCCTCTGGGTCCGGGTACTTGGGTCCGCCTCCATGCCGACCAGAGGGTGTCACAAGCCCTTCAGAATACCATCGCTTAGTGATCCTCCTGAGATGAACCAGTATGACTGAGACATATTGGCATTCACAATACCCTGACTATTTATTCTTGCCTATTTGGTTGCTCCTGCTTCTACCTCAGTTTGAACAGCCTTTTGGAGGAGGTGAAAAATCTGAGAAAAACCCTGATACAGGGAAAAACAGGAAAAGCCACTCCCTGACCCCTAGTGCGGTTACCCCTACTGGGTCACAAGAGGGCCCTAGCTACCTGACCCCCACAAACCTGCATTTATGAGGGCAGGTGGGTGGGTGATCCCAGTCAGGCAAAAGAAGAAAGAGGAAGGACTGCTGGCACTATCCGAAATAAATTCCTCTTTCTCCTTACCCCCACAGGATGTGATCCCCATCCCAAGTGGGAGGCCCTGGTGGTCATCCTTCCAGTCCCTGGACCTAGCCCCAGTCCCCTGGGACCACCCCTGTCTTCCCCCTTCCTTCCCAGTCCAGGGGAGGATGACACCAGATAAATTACAGCTGCTGCCATCTGTTGCAGCCTCTGTATTTCCAGCAAAGGAGTTTGTGAATGGAAGTCACACCAGTGCAAGTAAAGCAGTGCTTTTACATGCTTGCAAAAAACATCTGCACCGGTGCACTCACTCTGCTCTGCCTTACCAACAAATCATGGAATGCTTAGTGCTGCAACGCAATGACTTACAACACCCCATCAGGTCTTTACACTGCTGGATCTACACCAGTGATGTGTTCTGGGTCAGATAATAAGAAAACAGCTGGGGTGGGATTCATACCTGTGAACTATGATTTCACAGTTCAGTGCTCTAACCACCAGGTCACAATTATGAATTTTAAATGGAATTTTACATTTAAACTTTAGGGGCAAATCTTGGATTTGAAAGATCAATTAAAAAACACTTAATCAGAGAAACATTTAGGAACAGTTGATACATATCCTTCATTTGTACAGCTTTAGGAACAACCGTATTTTGAGAGTACATGTTTGTTCTGTAGTAGCTGCTGCAGTTCTTTTCTCATGAGCAGATGCTCTGCTCTGTTGTATAGCACTGACACATTATACACCCACTGCGTGCTTTACATAAGCAAAGCTGAGATGTCATTTCCTCTTCTCATTTATTGCTGTCAGGTGTCAGAAAATGCAGTTTGTCTGCTGGGAAGAACTCATTACAAGAAGCCATTCAGCAGGACTGCAAGCTTGCTTTTCAGCAGTCTCATTATTCAGGCAATCTGAGTCCTGTAACTGGTCTGTCAAATGCTCTGCTCTGTCTACAATATGGTCTTGACTCAATTTTTATCCATTGACCAACATCCAATCATCAACTATATAATTTTGCACAAAATATAATTTTCAGTTATCATTTCTCCACAAAAGCCTCCAGTACTGTTTTGCCCTTTAAACTCCTCTCAGTTGTGCCCTGCCATATCTTATCACAAACGCCTTGGAGTCTCAATCCAAGTGATCCTAGCTCTCATTTACTGTATTCTGGCCAAAAGAAATGAGGAAGTCCCAGCTGGTCTTGTCTAATCTCACAGCTGCCTGTTTCAACAATTGCACTTTTTCAGTTTCTTGATGCGCCACAAAACACAACTTAAAAACATTTTGCACAAAAATTACTTGAATTGGGCTGACTTAAGAAGCTGATTGATAATTATTAGAAGATGATACAAAATATCTTCAAATGTATAGCAGTAGGCCTCCACATTCAGAGCTGACAGGCTGTAGTGCTGCACCAAAAATAGTGCACAACCAGCTCTAAGCAATATTCAGCCACCTAGCATGCACTAACTCTGTGCCAACTGACTGAATGTTGGGTTATGTCAGTGTAGAGCTAAGTGGATATGCGATGCACAGATATGGCTCAAGGCTGCATATGGCCCATAGGATATAGCGCTGTCCACAATGGGATAGTGCCTGGGCTCATGTGGGTCATATTCAGCACAGGCATGCAAATATACTCATTGGGCATGCAAGGCACTAAGGGGCCATCTGCATGCCATTATGGTCAATTTACATCCGCTCAGCAGACCACTAGTGCTGATACACAGCGGCAGCAGTAACATTTCCCTGGTGTCTAGTGGACCTCTCTCCCCTGATCACTCCTGTATTAAAATATATATAGCCCTTGGTGGTGTTCCTTCCACACCAGGTGCCACTAATCCACCTCCCAATTGACACCTTCACCCAACCACTCACTGAGGACGCCCCCCCACACTACCCCTCACCCATGCCAGCACTCACCAATTCAGCTAGGGTCAGATCAGTGACCAGCACAGCCCTCCTCTCACCTCCTCAGTTGACTGCTGTCTGACTGTCACATATGACATGCTCACAATATGGCTGTGTGACTGTCAGATGGAGGCAGGCTGAGGAGGTGAGTGGAGAGCTGTGCCAGTCATTGAACTGACCCTGGTTGAAGTGGTGAGTGGTGACAGGGTTGGGGAGGCAGGTCGGTTGTCCTCAGTGGGTGGGCAGGTGGAGGGTGTCAGTCAGAAGTGGGGGGAATCAGTGGTACCCAGTGTGGGGGGGGCACAAGCTCACCAGGGAACTGTGTTTTGGCATAGATGGGAACCTGGGTGATTGGGGAGGGAGGGGAGACCACTAGACACCATGGAGGTCTATGTTTTAATTCAGTGGCTATTGGGGGAAGGGGGGTCCAGTAGACACCAGAGAAGTTGCTTACAAAGGATGAAAAGCACAATTGGGGGAGAGAGGTCCACTGAGCAGAGGGGTGGGCAGCTGCAGTACAGTTGTCCTTTTTATAGGGGTGGGGTTGTAGCCTTAGCACTGGGTTAAGACTGTTTTCAGTGACTCACCACTCTGGAGGCTGTTTAGCACTGCTGAAACCATTTGAGTATACTGCTGTGTGGTTATGCATGAGGGACTCCCTCATATGCACTGGCACAGCAGTATGGTTATTGCGATTGTACCGCTGGGTTTGGCCAGTGCTCTGGTGGCCTCTGAATATGGGCCCACCAGGCGTGCCAGCACTAATCCAGGTTAGGGCAGGTGCTACCTTGGTTATTGTGCTAACCTTCTGAATATGGGGCCCCATGTCTTTGATAGTTGCAACAAACAGAAATGGTTGTTTTTCATGTGTGCACTATATTTTTTTAAAAATGCAACTTTGTTTTAGTTGCTAAATTTACATTGTCTGCTGGAACTCTGCACAGATCCTTAATCATCAGATTATCTTTGGCACTTCCTTCCTTTTATAGTCCTCCTTTTACAGTGATTATACAGTCCTTTTGTAGTATTTGATAGTTGAAACAAAAAGAAGCAGTTCTTCTTCACATAGGCACTGTGCTTTTTAAGAAATGTAACTTTATTTTAGTTGCTAAACTTACATTGCCTGTTGGAACACTGCACAGATCCTTAATCATCAGACCATCTTCAGCAGCTCCGTCCTTTTGAAGCATACTTCATTGGATTGACAGCTGGAGTGACAAATGACAGTGTGGTCCTGGGGGATCCTTAGAGGACAGAGTAAGGGTCAAGGTATGGGGCCCCGAGATGACATTAGGGAGGGTAGGATTGAGGTAGTGAGGTCTCACAGACACCCATAAAGATGTCTGGGTTGGGACATAGGTGCTCTCTTTCTGACTCCAATACCTTAGGCTCCACCAAAAAAGAAAAGGCAGGAAATAGCTAGATCAGCTGGCTCTACCCCCTTTGGGTTGTGCTTTGTAATGCTAGGCCTCTGAGGAATAAAACCACGGTGATGAAAAGCTTCATTTTGAACTCCTTGGCTGACCTAGTTTGTATCATGGAGACTTGGCTGGAGGTCGACTCTGGCCCCGTGCTAGGGGCATCCATCCCAGATGGGTATTCTGTGGTATACTTCCCAAGATGGGAGCATAGTGGGGGCAGGGTGGTCATCTGTTTTAGATCCACTCTGGAACTCATGGCATTCCCTATGGGAGACATTAGGTTGTCTGAATGCATGGCTGTTAGGGGTGGCCCAGGGGCTGGTTGTTGGATCATTCTCAAGTACTAGCCCTCTGGGGCATGGGAGTGAATTCCTGTGGGAACTGACTGACTTCGTCGCCAACATGGTGTTGTAGTCTCCAAAACTGATGGTTTCTGATGACTTCAATGCCTGGGTCAACAAAGAGGCCTCATCTTTTGGCCAGCAGTTCCTGCACCAGATGACACAGCTGGGCCTGGCACAGTCCATTGCCACTGGTACTCCCTAGCATGAGCATATCTTGGACCTGG
The DNA here is from genome assembly GCA_016271365.2 of Neoceratodus forsteri. Classification (NCBI taxonomy): domain Eukaryota; kingdom Metazoa; phylum Chordata; order Ceratodontiformes; family Ceratodontidae; genus Neoceratodus; species Neoceratodus forsteri. Next base: position 313,902,477 of record CM028135.1, read on the forward strand.
TCTTCTCATCATGTCTTAACATTAACAAAGTCAGGGTTCACCAGGTCGTTTGATCGGATCATCATATCGTGTTGTTTCTTTGTGGGGGTCCCTGCTTATTCCTCCCGGAGAGAGACCATCCTCCCCCAGAAAAATCTGGAGCCTCGCAAATTCTTGGCGGTTTTGTACCTACTGAGCATGACATTCACTTGTGCGACTGGGGTTGAGGTGACCGTGAAGAGGTATATAACATGGCTCTTACTGATGCCTTTGACTCTGTAACACCTTACCGTGTTCGTCTCTTGATTTCCTGTTGCAGTTCCCCATGTTACTGTGAGCAGCTGAGGCAGTTGAAGACTAAGGGACAGAGTTTTGGGAAACTTATCCACTCTACTTTTTCACACTGTGGACAGGTTGATTAGCCTTCCCTCACAGTCCAAGAAAGATTTTTTTCTGCAGTGGAGTGCTGTGAGTTTAATTGGTTCTTTCTCTCTAAGGTGTCCTCCATTCGTAGGGGGATTTCCTCAAGTAACCTGTCATGGGCCATCAGTACCAGTCCTGTGATGGGCTTTGCCAACACCTTGGATATTAAGATGTTTTGTGCAATCTCTGGACTGCATCCCACCTACTGTCACAACTGATCCCAGAGCACAACCAGCAGCTAATTGGTTGCAGGGTGACCCTTGGTCTGATTATTTCAGAGATTGTCAGGTCATCTCTGAAGGAGGGTGTTTTCCCAGCCACTCTAAAAATGGTGGTGGTGAGACCCCTCTTAAAGAAACCTCCTTTGGATCCTGATGTTCTCCTGAATTACAGTTCTGTCTCAAACCTTCCCTTTCTGGGAAAGATGATCAAGAAGGTGGTGACCCAGATGGAGGCTCACCTGGAAAAGTATGACATCTGTGAGCATCTTGGATATTAGCTCCTTCACAACACTGAGATGGCACTCATCAATGTGTTCAGTGACCTTCTCATGGCAAGAGATAGAGGGCATTGTTCCGTTCTTGTTCTTCTAGATCTTTTGTCAGCATTTGACATGGTTGACCACAGGGCACTTTTGGAATGCCTGAGGCAATATGTGGGTCTCAACAGCACTGTCTTGTGCTGGTTTGAGCTCCACATGTCCAGAAGAATGCAACAGGAAGTCTTCGGTAATTCCATTTCCAAGATGGCTGTCTTGGACTGTGGTGTGCCTCAACTCAGGCCCCTGAGTTGTTTGCTGTGTACATGTTGCCACTGGATGAAAACATCAGATGGTATGGGTTGAAGTTTTGTTGTTATGCAGATAATATCCAACTATACCTGTCCTGTGCACTTGACAGAAGAAATGTTGGTTTGATGCTGTGCTGTTGCCTAAAAGAAAATGACTGGATGGCCTCCAACTGGTTAAGGCTCAACTAAGGCAAGACTGAGGGGTTGATTGTCGAACCAGGCTTCTGTGGGTCGTCTATGACAAGGAGCGACACCTGGTTACCATCTCTAAATGGTGCCACTCTCAGAGTTGTGGATGTGGTTAGTAATCTTGGGGTCATTACGTACTCCAAGCTGACCTTGGATTACCAAGTGTCAGTGACTGTTCATAGTACTTTTTTCCATCTCTGAAACAGCGGCCAGTTCAAACCATTTCTGGTGTCCGGTGAGCTGATGATGACAGCCCATGCCTTGGTCACATCCAGGTTGGATTATTGTAGTGTTCTTCACCTAGGATTATCCAGGAGTCTCATGTACTGCCTGCAGTTGGTCCAAAACACTGTAGCTCGTTTGATCTTTGGGACCTCCCGTATAGATCACATCACTTCGGTACTGCACGAACTGCACTGGCTGCCTATGTGGTGGGATGCCAGCTTTGGATATACTAGTTGGTATACAACATGGCCCTATGTGGTCTGGGTCCTGACTATCTAAATAATCTCCTGACCCCTCCTACCTCTGATTGCCCTCTCCACTCCAGTGATGCTGGTTTACTGCTGGTCCCACGATCCAGTTTGAAGTGTTCCAGAGGTCATTTGCGGTGACTGCACCTATACTGTGGAATGCTCTACCTATCTACATTAGATCCATTAGCATGGTGGAGGCCTTTCAAGGGGCCATGAAGTATTATGTTTTTAATCTTGTTTATACCCTGACCTAGTGAATCTATTTATTTCTTTACTATTCAAGTCCGGATTAGCTAGCATGGAAATACGTTGTGTTGTGGGATAACTGATTATCCTGGATTTTATTTATTTATGTAATGTTCCCCTGTTTCTGTTACAGTTTTTGTCTACTTGTAAGGCATCCTGAACCCTAAGGAAAGACAGCCTAAGAAATTAAATTGCCTTGCCTTAATAGGCATGCCATCCTTGGTGTGGCTATAGAAGGGTCAGGGTCTCTGTAGAGGAAGGACTGTGCTGCCATCCAAAACCACTTCTAAAATGAGTAGAAAAAATGCTGCATTTTGGTTGGCTAGTAGCCATGCTTAATCACACTATTGCACTGGTGATGCAGCAAAGTTTTAATTCATTAGCACAGTTGACATGGAGTCGGGAAATTTACAATTCACAAATTTCCTGGTGGTGGCACCAACTTGCCGATACAAATTTAGTTTTATTTAAAAAAAAAAAAAAAATAACTAAAACTGTAATAAAACACTCCCACTCACTGCACTGTAATGCCACCCTCCTCCCACCTCCAAAATACTTTATATAGAGAATAATGGATGGGTAGGTGGTTATAACGAGGATTTTACATACCACCAAGGTGAGGAATGCCATATATACCCAAGAGCAAAGCTCGAGGGGTTTAGTAAGGCATTCCACACTGAGGCTGTGTGTAAAATCTGAGTTTTGACCACCTACCCATCCTTTATTTTACATAATTGCCGGGGATCATTTTTTCACCACAGCAGTTACATAAAATAAACAGACTCCTTCACGGAGCCGCAGAGCGGTCAGGTTTCAAAGTGGTCTGTAGCAGCTTGTGGAAAAAATGAAACATTTATTTTTTTTGTTAATTTTAAAGCAGCCCCCTTTCAAAACTGTTTTTTTAGCCACGTTATCATTATTTTTTTTAACTTACCACCAACTCGGAGTGGCGGTGATCACTGCAGCGCTGAGGACTGGCGGCCAGACAGAGGAAGGAAAAAGCAGCAACTGGCATATGCGCAGAAGGGAAACCCAGTGCATGTTTGCCATTCTAACAAGCTGGTTATAACATATCTTACCTCACTGACTCCATTTGGCCTCATTTGATCACCCTTACCCCACCTCAGAAAAACCTTTAGTCCATCGTGCTCTATCCACTGTTACTCCTTACTATTACTTCCCTGTATGGTACAAGCATGCTGACGCCATGACATCCCCAGTTAATTGTTCCGCCCAGTCATACTTGGACCTGGTAAGCCCCTACCAGGCAACCATCCCATATCATGTAGCTTTTACTTGGCCAGTCCTTTTTTCTGCACCATCACTACCTACGCTTTTCTTTAATAGGGCATCCACACTTTATTACTTAACCATCATGTCCTGCTACTACGCCACTACAGAATCCTCTACCCACTGCTTATCATGTACTAAAATAATTTTTTAACCTGCGCTTCATGTTAAAAAAGCTTATCATTATTCTACTTCTTTGCTCAGGAAATGTTGAAATTAACCCGAGCCCAACTTCTTTATCATCCCCATCAGACTTTGGATCTGCTGCTGTCTTAAAGTTAATGCTGATGAATGTTTGTAGCCTGGAAAAAAGTTAGATGTTGTAACAACATGGGTATCCCACACCAAAACTGACATATTGGTGGTTACAGAAACCTGGCTGAAAGCTTCCATACCCGATCAGCAGTTAGCATTGCAATCCTTCAAGGCTTTCCGGTTGGATACCAACAAGGGGAAGGGGGCGTAGTTATGTACATCAATGAAAAGCTATTGGTCACAGAATTATTCGCAGTTTCAAAACTGAAGGAATTTGAATGCCTAGCCCTAAAACTAACACTATCCTCCACTGAGTCAATTAATATATTGGGTTGCTACAGAACACCATCTGGGGGTTTGGAGCTTCTCAAAACTACTTGCAACTTCACCGATTCAAACTCTAATGAAACAATCATCTTTGGAGATCTTAACTTGGATTGGCTGAACTCCAGATCGAATAATCTCAAGGAGTTATGTGATGAATTAGGATTCTCACAAATAATTTTGGAACCAACCAGGCTCAACATCAAAAACCCTGCAAAAAGCACATTATTAGACCTTATATTAACAAACAGGCCACATAAATTTGTATGCTGTGCTGTATTCTTTAACGATGTCAGCGACCATAATATTGTGATCGAAATGCAGAAACTGGAAAGGCAGTTCGCTAGTCCAAAATTCATGACTAAGTGCAGTTTCTGCAAATTCGATCTGGCCAATTACCTAAATGATCCCAGGAATTCAAATTGGAAAGATTTTTATATAGCCAAATCAGTTGAGGAAGCAGTAGACATTTTTAATGCATTGTTTCTAACAATAATAAACAAACACTCTCCATATATAAAGTCCAGAGTAAAAAAGGCTTTCCAGCCATGGTTCTCAGTGGACCTATAAAAAAGCTTTAGCAGCCAGGGGAAAACTCTGGTCCATGGCTATATCTACTAAAAACAGCTGTGACTGGATGGCTTTTAAAATGGCAAGAAATTCCTGCACTAAACTTGTAAGATCAGCGAAAGTCAATTATTATGTAAAGCAGTAAAAGAGTCTAAGGGTAATCCCTCTAAAATGTGGTGAACCATTAAAGGGTACCTAAACAAGCAGTTTTTTAAAACTGCAAACTCCAAAATCTGGCTTCATTGCGAGGTAAAGTAAAGGCTGCTGTTTACATGTATGCTAAAACTGCATTTATGTAAATAACATAAATGCAATTTCATAGCTTTTGAAAAATGTAAACATCAGCCTTTCACTTTCAAAAAACAGCCTTGGCTTCTCCCTAAGATGTCTGCCAAATGTGTTAAGTGATGAGTCATGATGACATCATAGGAGCCAGAGCCAGAGATCCACATATATTTCTTTAGTGCTAACTAGTTCTTCTTTCCCTATTTATTTTGAATTGTTGTGCCAGAATGATCAACACTGAATATTACCTCATGGATTATTCTGAGCAGGACACGTTAGGCTATGATTTTGTTCATTTTGTTTACTTTAACTTGGAGAAAATATTTTGCAATCCAGCTGACTTTTTCTTTCGCAAACTGCTTTACAGTACAACACTTCAAATACCTGATGATCTAGTGGTTATATAATGCATTGAATTTTTTTTTTGTTAACCAGGAGAGACACACTAAGCTGACAGCTTGTTTACAGGTGTGGCCTGGGAGCACAAGGAAGTTCAGTGACTTGCTCAGGGTCACACAGCAAAGTACCGGTCTTGTTCAGTTCCAAAGCTCATGCTCTCTTGTTAATCCACAAATAAGGCTTTCTTTTTCCATGTGAACCCCGAATGCCTAGCTCTAAAACTAACACTATCCTCCACTGAGTCAATTAATATATTGGGTTGCTACAGATCACCATCTGGGGGTTTGGAGCTTCTCAAAACTACTTACAACTTTACTGACTCAAACTCTAATGAAACAATCATCTTTGGAGATCTTAACTTGGATTGGCTTAACTCTAGATCGAATAACCTCAAGGAGTTATGTGATGAATTAGGATTCTCACAAATAATTTTGGAACCAACCAGGCTCAACATCAAAAACCCTATGAAAAGCACATTACTAGACCTTATATTAACAAACAGGCCACATAAATTTGTATGCTCTGCTATATTCTTTAATGATGTCAGCGACCGTAATATTGTGGTCGAAATACAGAAACTGGAAAGGCAGTTCGCTAGTCCAAAATTCATGACTAAGTGCAGTTTTTGCAAATTCGATCTGGCCAATTACCTAAATGATCCCAGGAATTCAAATTGGAGAGATTTTTATCTAGCCAAATCAGTTGAGGAAGCAGTAGACATTTTTAATGCATTGTTTCTAACAATAATAAACAAACACTCTCCATTTATAAAGTCCAGAGTAAAAAAGGCTTCCCAGCCATGGTTCTCAGTGGACCTATAAAAAAGCTTTAGCAGCTAGGGACAAACTCTGGGCCATGGCTATATCTACTAAAAACGGCTGTAAATGGGTGGCTTTTAAAATGGCAAGAAATTCCTGCACTAAACTTGTAAGATCAGCGAAAGTCAATTATTATGTATAAGCAGTAAAAGAGTCTAAGGGTAATCCCTCTAAAATGTGGTGAACCATTAAAGGGTACCTAAACAAGCAGTTTTTTAAAACTGCAAACTCCAAAATCTGGCTTCATTGTGAGGTAAAGTAAAGGCTGCTGTTTACATGTATGGTAAAACTGCATTTATGTAAATAACATAAATGCAGTTTCATAGCTTTTGAAAAATGTAAACATCAGCCTTTCACTTTCAAAAAACAGCCTTGGCTTCTCCCTAAGGTGTCTGCCAAGTGTGTTAAGTGATGAGTCATGATGACATCATAGGAGCCCGAGCCAGAGATCCACATATATTTCTATAGTGCTAACTAGTTCTTCTTTCCCTATTTATTTTGAATTGTTGTGCCAGAATGAGCAACACTGAATATTACTTCATGGATTATTTTGAGCAGGACACGTTAGGCTATGATTTTGTTCATTTTGTTTACTTTAACTTGGAGAAAATGTTTTGCAATCCAGTTGACTTTTTCTTTTGCAAACTGCATTACAGTACAACACTTCAAATACCTGATGATCTAGTGGTTATATGATGCACTGAATTTTGTTTTTTGTTAACCAGGAGAGACACACTAAGCTGACAGCTTGTTTACAGGTGTGGCCTGGGAGCACAAGGAAGTTCAGTGACTTGCTCAGGGTCACACAGCAAAGTACCGGTCTTGTTCAGTTCCAAAGCTCATGCTCTCTTGTTAATCCACAAATAAGGCTTTCTTTTTCCATGTGAACCCCCTGCACCTAGCCTGCCTTCTGTTGAACACCCCACCATCCATACCCTGTCCTTTAGTACTGTCTGGGGCTGCATATGAGCTTGCGGTCTCATGAAGAGAATTATCACACGTGAGATTGTAATCTTGTACCTCAGAGGGTTGTGCACACCTATACTGATATGCATCATCAACTGTCACTGTTAAAAAATGCCTCCCAAATCACTCTCCAGTTCACATTCTCAATGTTTGACTTCTGCTCCCACAGTAAACATTGATTGGATCACCACCCTTCTGCACAGTGATGGTAGTATGTACAGTTCCCTGTTGTGTTTTTTTCTCATCTCATTAACCAACAACTAGGTCTTCCTGAAAGGCCAAGCAATAAGCATCACGACCCACCAGAAAAACTGCTGTTCATGCCCTCATAAGGACTGCACTTACAATGGATAACAATATTATTAGCAGTTGAGGCATACTAATAGCTTAAGCGAATCAACCTGACTTCCAGTGTTACTATACTCCTTTACCTGTGATCTGCAGAACCCCGCAGGACAGTTCCCAGCAATTCTTTTCCAGTACTTTTCTGTGCCCTACTCCACAATGCGAGTTGGCTGGCTACCACCCTTCCAAATCTTGAATGAACTATACACAACTCCCTCAATACTGTCCTAATAAATGTCAACATCCCCTTCCCCCACCCGAGGGAAATCTTCCTACACTGAATTCAAGTAACAGTTTAGATGCAGCCCTGCCACTCTGAGTATTTGTCATCGCTGGCTACTCTCATCCACAGTCAGGTAGTGATCACGATGCTGGCAGCCCCACATTTCAGATCTCACAGTGATCTGCTCAGTGTCCTCCTTCATGTCTTCAACTAATCTGAACATAGCTGTACCCTGCTGGAATGGCCCCTTCAGTCCCTCTCTGGCATTCATTCTTCTCACCTGCTCCCCACACCAAAAACTGGTGAGTTCACTACCCTTCCAGATCATGAATGTGGTTAGTACAGTCATGTATGTTATAGTTACATATTAGTAATAAACTTGATCTTCTGGTAATCCAAGCTGATAGCAACATGGCACAAGTGGAAAAATAGGCTTTCCTACCCATATAAGATCTAAGCCACCTATGATTAGGCACTATTAAATGACGTGCATAATGATGTTCACACCCATCATTTAATAGTGCCTAATCAAAGGTAACCTAGATCTTTTAAGGATAGGAAAGCCCATCATTCCTCTTGTTCCCTGCTGCTATGAGCCTGACTTAATGGAAAGATATGTTTATATTTGATATGTCAAAATAAAACAGGGACTGTACTACTTGCATTCATGATACAGAAGGGTGATGAGCTCACCAGTTTTCGGTGTGAGGAGGATTAGTGAAGAATGAATACCAGAGGGGGACTGAGAAGGTCAATCTTGCAAGGTACTGCTATATTCAGGGAAGGGGAAGACAGAAGGAGAGAAATATGAGCAGATTACTGTGAGAAATAAGATGTGGGGCTGCCAGCACCTTGATCACTACCCGACCCCGTTGTCCTGGCCAACATTCCCCTTCCCATAAAACCAGTTGATGCAATTGTCCAAGGTTGTGTGTGGATATTAATGTATGGAACAGCTGCCACTACACGTTCAGTCACTTAATTATCAGTCTAGTATTGCTTGTACTGCACTTTTGGGATACAATTTGTATGAGAAGCACTATATAAATGCTGATTCTTCTTCTTCTTATTATTTCCCATTGAAAAAGAAGACAAGACAAGCATATATTTGAGTTTCAAGAAAGTATGAACTCTAACATTGGACTGCACAAGAACTTTGCTACAAAAAAGTGGTGGCTCTAGGGGGTGGTGAAGGGTTTAGCTGCAACCCCCCCCCCACACACACACACATAGTAATGTACTTGCTTGCTGGTGCTGCTGCTGCTGCTGCTGCATTTCACTTTGTTGAAGAAGTCTGATACATTGATTGTACAAATGTTTACATTCAAACTATGCATTACATTTGTAGGTTCTGTCAAAAACATACTAGAAAAGAATAATAGCAGAAAATATAAAGGTTTAATAAAAATGTTAAAAGGTGCATATTAAGCATGCACACCACCCCAGCACCCCCATTGTAGCATCCTGGATCCACCATAACCACTAGACCACCAAGTTATTCAAGATTTGTACTGCGCTGTGGTTTGCCACAGAGACAGTTGGTTGGATTAAAACACATTTTCAGCATGTTAAAGTAAACAAAATGAACAGAACCATAGCCTAACATGTGTATTATACAAAAAAATGCACATGGTTTTGACCATTTGGGTGAAACAATTCTATACAAAGGGAAAAAATAACTAGTTAGCACTAAAGAGAGCCATATATCTCTCTGACTTTGGCTCCAACGATGTCATCACATAACACATTTGGCGGCCATTTTAGGAAGCAGGCAAGATATATTTTTTTTTTTTTAAATTGGAAGGCTGATTTTACAGTTTTCAAATGCTCTGGAACCACATTTAGGTAAATTATGTAAATGCACTTTTAGCATTAATGAATACAGCAGCCTTTCCTTTAGTCACCTTCGGAGTCAGATTTTTGAATAGTTTGTTGTCAAAATGTTGTTTAGGCATCCTTTAAAGCAGTGGAAGGCCAAAGACTCCCACCATCAATTCAGGCAAAAATAACTTCACAAGGTGATTCCATTTCAGATATAGCTACAATCCTCGAAAAACTAAATTCCCATTTTGCCCCAGCGTTGTTAGCCTTCGACTCATCCCCAGCTGCAAAGTTAATAAACGGTTCACAGTCGGAGGATGCCTATATCAATCTGCAACCACCTAATCCCCTCTGCCTTTTCCCGATAACCTTTAAGCTGGTCAAGGACATGTTAATGAAACTAGATTTTAAAAAGAATGCAGGTGCAGATGGAATTGACCCCTTTTTCCTTCAGGTCGGCTTGTATCATCTTACAGCCCCCATCACACATTTATTTAACATGTCAATTACCACTGGCATGGTTCCCACACTGTGGAAAACAGCCCAACTGCCCCTCCTATTTAAATCAGGAGACCCTTGCAACCTAAATAACTACAGGCCCATATCCATTTTACCTGTACACTCTAAAATGCTAGAAAAACTAATCAATACCCAATTAAGGGATTACCTAGAAATTATGGATTTATTAAACCCGCTCCAATCATGCTTTAGAAAGCATCACAGTACAATCTCCGCCCTGGCCATAGTAACAGATGATTGGCTCACTGCCCTCAACCATAAACACTTTATTGTAGCTCTCTTTCTGGATCTGAGTAAAGGGTTTGATACTGTTGATCATAACCTCTTATTAAAAAAATTGCAGGGACTCAGATTAAATAACACATCAGTAAACTGGTTTGTTAGCTACCTATCTGATAGAGTCCAGTGCATTAAAGATGATGGATTATTATCTTCTTCCATTCCACTTCGGAGAAGTGTGCCACAGGGCTCTGTCCTTGGCCCCTTCCTTTTTTCTATCTACATAAACTCTCTGAGCGATAACATTCAAACAGTAAAACTCAATTTTTTTGCAGATGATATGGTCTTTTACATCTCAAACCCTTCCCTTGATGAAATTGGCCCTACTCTTCAGACTGAATTTGATCAGCTTCAACTTAACCTTATTAATGCTAAGCTTTTGCTGAATGCAAATAAAACTAAAGTGATGTGCTTCACACCCACCGCGTCCAGTCATTCACAGCCAAGACCATTTACCCTGGCTATAACAATGCTGTTACGGGACACCCTAGAAGTTGTGGACAAATTTAAGTACCTGGGTTTGTGGCTCCACAGCCATCTCTCTTTTACTATCCATACTGATACCCTCGTAAAAAGCTAAAAATTAGATTAGGATTCTTCTTCAGAAATAAATCACTATTCCCTCTGGATGTCAGAAAAACGTTAATCCAAGCTACCTTTCTCCCATTCTTGGACTATGTGGACATTCTTTATACCAACAGCTCAGCCTTGCACCTCCACAAATTAGATGTGCTTTTTCATGGGGCTATTCGTTTTATTTTAAATGCCCCCTCTAGAACCCACCATTGCTTACTTTATTCCGCCATTGGATGGACATCACTTTCATCGAGAAGGAAATTGCACAGCTGTGCCTGGTTATATCAAGCTTTGACCAATAACCACCTCACATATATTTCAGCCTTGTTTCACCATTCTGCCAGCTGTTACTCACTTAAGAAAAACTTGCTTATTGTGTTAGACTTACCCAAGATCTGTACCAGATTTGAGAAGTCTGCAATCAGTTATGCCTTGCTGTCTGTCTGGAGCAAACTCCAAGACACCCTTAGGTTATCTTTGTCACCTTGAACGTGGCCCAGTCTCTAATAAGTAATTCTGACAAAGAGGATTGTCACTGTTACTCTGGTTAAATTGCTCCTAGGCCCCTTCATTAGTTACACTGTGTTTCAGCACTTATTTCCTTATGAGGAGACCCTTCAATTTTTTGCTTTGACCCCAGTTGTACTTCTTCCCCTTTCTCCTGTTGTTCTGTCTGTGCTATATTGTTCTTTTTGTCTGATTTCTAACAAAACTGTGTATGTTAGCCAATAGTCCAATTGTTATGCTGAAAATGCCATGTACTTTGTAATAGTCATGATTATGTATTGCTATACTACTTTTTTGTATTGATGTTTCTGTATTGCCTGTGTCAGGATCTCCTTGTAAATGAGCTTGCTCAATGGAGCCTTCCTGAGGAAATAAACAAACTTATAACAGCGAAATTATAACCGGGTTTCCCTATGGGGAAAAAAGAGGACCAGTAATTATAGTCATATAACACCCCTCCCATTCCTGCTGGTACCCACCTTCTTCCTCCCCCTCCATCTGTCCTAGTGAATCTCAACTCAGACTTTAAGTGCCAAAGAACTAGTCTGTGATGTGTATATTAAAATAATTATCTAACGTCAATGTACATCCTAATTGCATGCCCCCTGGTCCTGGTGCTTGTCCTCATTTGAAAAGAGACTCCACACCTCCACCATGTTCACCTGTGAGGTACTTGTAGATCCCTTAGTCTCTGCACTTAAGGCTTTCTGTGCAACCCTTGCACTATTTTAGTTGCCCTCCACTGGCTTACCTCCACCCTGTCTATGTCATTCTATATTAAAGCAATAGAATACTGCAGGGTGTTGGGAGTAGCATGTTTTGACTCCACAGAAAATGCAGGGTCGCTCACTACCACAGCACCTCTCATGGAAATATTGACAATATGGCCTTGGCTGCAATGGGTGACCACATATAGCCAGCCAGGCCATGCCTACAGCTCAGATGCTCAGGGTGGTCCCTGTTGGCAGGGGGAGGTGAATGGTGGAGGAGTTTGGAAAAAATGGCAAGACTGGGCAGATAAGAGGTGTTGTCACCATGCTCTAAATGCAAGCCATTTCAGAATTTCCCCTGGCCTAAAGGAGCTTGATTCTCCCTATCCTGCCATCCCTCAAAAGAAGAAGACATTTAGTATACTTGGAGAGAGCAGGTTTCTGGAACAGCCGCATATAGGATCTGTAACAGGATGTAAGGAGAGATGAAATACCCAAACTGTTTGGTTTTGTGCATCTCACAAAACCATACACTTACTGTACTCTCCAGTCTCATTCCTAAAGCAAGGCACTATGGGTATACAAATCTCTGTGCAAGTCAGACTGGCAAAGCTTCAGCAGAACAGACGTCACCTTATAAAGGCTTGTAAATCTGATTCAGCATAAACGGAGAACGACAAAGTGCAGTCATGGGTTTCACACTCTTGGGACTCCGCAGTGTACTGTAGTCATTCAGTCATAAAGGCACCAAGTCAGAACCCCAAGAAATCAAACATTTAGAACACTCCAACTGAACATACCAGGGAGACAGTTTGCAAGATGAGTAGTAAATGGGATCTGTAAAAGAGATGCTAGGAGAGAAGCAATATCCAAATTGTTTGCCAACAATTAGAGAAGAAATACCCAAACTGTTTGTCAAATTGTCATCCTTTGAGGAAGAGTTTAAGTATTACATCTGCAGAGGACTTATGGGGATGGGAAAGTGAAAATCATGACTGGCAGTTCAGCAGTTCCACATACCTTTTCATGGAACCTTCTTTCCGATACAAAATTGGATTTTTGTAATGACTGATTTTTATGTTGGAAAACAGGCTGTCATACAAAAGGCTGGACTTTATTATTGTAGGGTGGACAGGCTCACTGAGCATGCTCTACAGTGATTACGAGGGCTCCCTCACTTTTCCCCTTAAAATTGCTTTGTCCCTCATCTCTCCCTCGAGGAAATGGTGCTGTTCACAACGAGAATGTATTGTACATTCAGATATTAAAGCATACATTCATAAGTTCCTAAGATGGTAATGAAACTAAATGTTATGGGTAGTGCAGCTTAAAGAAATGTTAGTACAGCTTTAAGAAATGTACTTCCTGTGAGCCTGTGAATCTTCCTGTGTGTGTTGAGAGAAGTGTTCCCCCTGTGTCTGAGTTGAATGGAAGTAAGCAGTAAAGGCCTACATTTCTGTGGTGCATGTTTTTCTTATTACCAAAACCCTGATGTGTTTAAAGTACTTATTTTCGGCCACCAAATACAATAAACTGGCGACAAGGATGGCGAAATTTTTCATAGCTCCAGCTTACTGAATTATACCATTTTGTGACTTTCTGCACTTGAGGCAAGTAAGCAATTTGGAACTGCTATATAATGGAAACTTCAGCCAGCTTTGAGATTTTTACAGGAACAGACTGGGATTCATGGTCCAGATGGTTTGATCAGTGGTTATTACTTAATCCTGCCATACAAGCTGCTAAAAATGAACAGCAGGGTGAGCTTATTCAAGCTGCTTTTTGTACTTTCTTGGGAAGTGAAACCGTCAAACTTTTATGCAGTCTGTGTATACCGGACCAGTCGGATGATTTATCATATCAGGAACTAAAGGCTAAATTGAATGCACAGTACAGTTTAACAACTTTCCCAAGGACTGAACGTTATAAATTCTACAGTTACCAGCAGAAACCAGGTCAGTCATTACAATCTTATTTGGCTGAGATCAAAAACTTAGCTCTTACATGTGAGTGGAGCAGGGAGCATCTTGAATCTAATCTAGTTGATAAGTTTGTCATGGGGTTGAATAATGAACATTGTATTCCGCAATTACTTTCTGTAAGTGTCAAGAAGTCTGCTGAAGAACTTTTACCATGGGCACAAATGTATGAGGCTGCAGAAAATGAAGCACATGCTAAGATGAACACTAAAAATGAGGTAAAGGTAACTGCAGTAAACCCCAAATTGAAACAGCTCAAATCTAAGTCTAAACCACTGTTTTCAAAGAAAAATTCAACCACTCCACCCAAACTGTATAGCCAGTACAAATGTGCATCATGTGGGTCGTCTCAGCATAGCAGGGACAAGTGCAAATTCAGAGAAGTTCATTGTCATGCATGTAAATATCACTGTCATATTGTGAAGGTTTGCAGAAGCAGGAGAACTGCAGTGATCAGTTCAGAGAGCACAGACAGTGCAGTGGTTCCTATTGAACCACGAATGCAGACTAAAGATGTTCCTCCTTTCTACGTGTTACTTCAATTGCTACAACTGAGGCGTCAGTTGCATTTAATGATAGATTCTGCTTCCCCAGTTACTTTTATTAACCATCGAACATGGTCTGATCTGGATAAACCACCATTGTCTCCTTGTAATAAGTTGCTGCATGCATTTGAAGGGCAACCAATTCAGCCACTGGATTCGTTTACCACTTTGGTACGCAGAGCTGATTTTCCTGGTACACCTTTAACTTTTCTGGTTTCAAAAAAGGGTGTCAACATTTTGGGCAGAGACGCTCAGGTTCTTCTAAACATTCATGTTGATCCAGCAGATTTTGGCCTACTTGCTGCTGTCCAGGTACCACAAAGCAGTAATCCGCCCAAGCTTGGGGAGATTTTAGACATGTATCCAGAGCTGTGGAAAGGTCTGGGATGTTGCACAACAGCTAAAGCAAAGCTAGTTACAAAACCTAATGCAGTCCCTAAGTTTTGTAAACCATGGAAACTTCCTTATGCCTTAAAACCAGTGGCTGAGGCCGAATAGGACAGACTGGAAAAAGCAGGTGTGCTGGAAAAGGTTTTAGGTTCAGATTGGGCCACTGCAATTGTGGTGGTATCTAAACTAGGTGGTAAGGTTCGAATATGTGGAGATTTTAAGGTGACACTTAATCCAGTACTTAGCACAGATGTATTTCCTTTACCCTTACCAGAGGAACTTTTTCACAGACTGAATGGTGGTGTGGGGTTCTCTAAACTGGACCTCGTTGATGCATACCTTCAAGTGGAGTTGGATACAGACTCTCAGAAACTGGTAGTGATTAATATGCACCAAGGACTGTACAAGTACAAATGGTTATGTTTTGGCCTTAGTTCTGCACCTTCTATTTTTCAAAAAGTGATTGAGCAAACGGTGGGTGATATACCAGGTGTTGCTTGTTATTTGGATGACATCATTATCATGGGCAACACAGAAGCAGACGTTTACTTAATTACAGAAGACTTTAGAGAGATTGCAACAGAGTGGATTCAGGCTCAGGAGAGAAAAATGGCAATTTTGTCAACCAAGTGTCACGTACTTAGGTCACACTATTGACAAAGATGGAATTCGTCCAAATGATGGAAAGGTGGAAGCCATTGTGCACATGCCTGAACCACAGAATGTTTCAGAGTTGCGCTCATTCTTGGGTATGGTGCGCTACTACGACCGTTTCATACCTGGCTTAGCCATTAAATGTGCTATTCTGAATGAACTGTTACATAAGGGTACTCCGTGGAAGTGGACCAAGTGCCACAGTAAGACAGTTCGAGCCATCAAGTTTTCTCTAACTGATGTGAATAATTTAACTCATTATGACCCTAACTTACCTATCACATTGGCCTGGGATGCTAGTCCTGTGGGTATAGGAGCTGTCCTTTTCCATTCAGATCCAGAAGGAGTGGAAAAGCCGATAGCTCATGCTTCATGCAAACTCTCTGCAACTGAAAGGAATTATGCCCAGATTTAGAGATCGGCATTAGCCATTGTGTTCGGAGTCCAGAAATTTCACCAATACTTGCTAGGTCACAAGTTTCACCTGAAGACAGATCACAAGCCACTAGTGACAATTTTCAGTCCAGAAAAAGGAATTGGAGAGACAGCCGCTAGACGACTTCAACGATGGGCATTCATTTTGTCTACCTATAATTTCAAGGTTACATACCAACCAATGGACCAGCATGGAAATGTCGATGCCTTGTCAAGGTTACTAATATCCAGAGAAATGGAGTTCGATGTGGGACTTAAAGAGGAGCCTTTAGTATGCCACGTGGGGCCAGACAGTTTTCCAGTGCAATTCAAAGATAAGGAGGACTGTACTGTTGTGTGTGCAATGGAGCTACAACAGTTAGATCAGCTTCCAGTACTAGCCAAGGACATTGCAAAAGTGACTAGTCAAGATGTAATTTTGAAACAAGTGTATCAGTATACACTTGAGGGTTGACCGCAAGGCACTAATTGTTCAGCTGAACTACAACCTTACTATACAAAGAGACAGCAGTTTTCCATTGGTGAGGGGTGTCTTCTATGGGGATTGCAGGTCATAGTGCCCCAATTTTGCATGCGGGCCATCCAGGCATTGCTAAAATGAAATCCCTAGCCAGACTTCATGTATGGTGGCCTTCCATCGACAGAGATATATATCAGCTTGTGCAAAGGTGTGGCGGTTGTGCTGTATCGATGAGAAATCCAGCAAGAGCTCCAGTTCACCATTGGGAATGACCTGAAAAACCCTGGCAAAGGTTGCATATTGATTTCGCAGGACCTTATTTAAATTCCATGTGGTTACTCTTAACTGATGTTTATAGTAAATGGCCAGAAATTCATCAGATGTCTTTGACAACTACTGAGAGTACCATCAAAGTGCTGAAATCTATCTTTGCTATTTCACATCTGTTGAATTCCAAGCATTCTGCCAGCAATGCGGTATCCACCATATTTTCTCACCTCCCTACCATCCAAGTTCAAATGGCAAAGCAGAACACCTGGTTCAGACTTTTAAAAAGAGTATGGACAGAGCCAATCCTACTACACTGATGGCAATGCAAATAGCCCTTTTGGACTTTCTTGCAATGTATCGAACAACGCCACATTGTGTCATGGGAATATCCCCTGCAGAATTGTTGTTTGGATGTCAGATTCAAACTCAATTGGACCTTCTTCACCCTCTAGACTATAAGTCAGTAACTGAAATGCTTCCTAAGACCAGATCTTTCAAACCCAATGATCTTGTGTGGGTCAGGATGTATGCAGGCCCAAAGAGATGGATAGATGGCGCGGTAGAAAAAAAGTTTGGAAATGTTGTCTATAATGTTCAGCTGACTAACCAGAGGAGAGTGAAAAAACATGTGGACCAATTACATACTGGAATTGAGACAGAACAAAAAAGGGATACCCAGACTGGGGTAGTTATCCAACGTTATTTCTTTCAGAACAAGAACAGGAAGAGCCAGTGGAACCACAGCATTTGCGACAAGATGTGGCTGATGCTAATCAGATTCCAGAGCAACAGCCTCCGGTCCTACTGTATCAGTCAGGATATATAAGACGTCCACCAAAGAGAATGGACTTGTAGAGTTATAGTCTAATGACATAGACTAACTAAAAGGGACATTGCAGTAATAACTTTAATAGTTTCATACTATTTTCTGAATTATTTACTTACATACTGTCTAGCTAAGTCTGGAGAGATTGTTATGGGTAGTGCAGCTTTAAGAAATGTTAGACAGCACAGCTTTAAGAAATGTACTTCCTGTGAGCCTGTGAATCTTCCTGTGTGTGTTGAGAGAAGTGTTCCCTCTATGTCTGCACTGAATGGAAGTAAACAGTGAAGGTCTACATTTCTGTGATGCATGTTTTTCTTATTACCAAGACTCTGATGTGTTTAAAGTAATTGTTTTCGGCCAACAAATACAACACCAAACACAATGGTTTGCACTGTGTTTTGAGCTTGCATCTCTGTGTTTGAAGATGTGTGCCTCATTCTGAGTGCCCACATCCCTCATTTCAGTGATGAAATGTTGAGAGGTATGTCACTGAGTGATTACTCTGATATCAGATACGATTTTAGATATCGGAAACAGTTCTCAGAAATTGTAACTGATATTGTATCTGATACCGTCTCTGTCTTTTACTGTTGACAGAAACCAAGCATGCAGTCTAGTAAAGGTGTCATAGCATGGCACACTATCAAACGTTTAACATTTGTTTATTTATTTATTTATTTGCTTTTGGTAACCGGGTAAGTGCAGTAGGCATAGCAATAATTAAATAGTGTAAAAAAAAGTGGTGCACCTCAAGAAGAAGCTTACTGAAATGTATGGACAGAAAAGGAGATATGGCAATCCAGATGGGCAACCATATCCCACAATATCCTGCTCATACACTGCAGAGGATCCTGCCAGCACAGCTCTGCCCCTGTGCCCATGCATAACTTCATGCACACAGATGGGGCAGTCCAGACTGTGGATACCATCCGATGCAGACCAGCAGTCAGATGCAGCACTGAGTGAATCACCAATATGTTGGCCCTACTGTGGACTGGGCCCAATTTGACATGAGCCAGGGATTTAGTGAAGGGACAAATACTTTACTGGAAGGTAACGAGTTAGTGGGGTGCCAATGGAGTCAGCTCTGGGACTGCTTCTATTTAATTTGTGTAATAAACAATCTAGAATGAGGAATTGGCAGTCAGGTGGTAGTTTGTAAATGATGCAAAGCTAGCGGGGGGGGGCAACTATAAGGAGGATTGAGAGAAGTTACAGCAAGAAATCGATACACTAGGTTGTTAACCAAACAGATGGTAGATACAGTTCAATAAGTACAATGGATGGACCTTGGTGGGCTCTGGGAGGGTAGGGTTGGTGGGAAAGGGGCATGCTTCTCCATCTATACCACTGCAGAACTTCTATGCCTTACTGGCAGGATGGAGTAGGCAAGAGGAGGCACCATCACTGTGGGAAGGGAGAAGGTAGGGGTCCTCAGAAGGAGCGACCCCAAGACGGAAGGGAAAGGCCCCCAGCCAAACAGAAAGCATCTGCTAGTGGGAGACTCTATTGTGAGAGAGACAGACTTCAGAGCGGAGGAAGGGAAGGATAAGGAGGTGGCGTACCTAAGCGTGCTTCGAGTTGAAGGGATGGAAAGCATATCCAGAGGATTGCTAGGGCAGCAGGAGCTGGGAGGGAGCCGGACATCATTATCCATCTGAGGACAAATAACCTGGAAAAGGATAAGGTAGGAAACATAGAATCAGCAGAAAAGGACCACTTGGCCCACCTAGTCTACTTAGATGTTCCCTGCCTGGTCTGTCTCTGAAACCATAACTGGTCTCCAGTGACCCTCCCTCCTCTCTGCCTAGTTACTTAATGTCACTTAATGAATAAGGAGCTAAAAAGGTCGAAGTCCACATACAGCTCCTTTAGGTTCAATTATAAAAGCTCATGTCACCACTCCTTGCTATATATCTATCTAAGCTGTTTATAAAAATGCTCTTATTTTCTCTTATTATTATGTTTTCACAGAGTTTATTCCATGAATTTCCAGCCCTTTGAGTGTAGAAATTTTTTCTTTTGTTTGCCCTGAAGTTTCCCACCCTGACCTATACAGGGTGCCCCCTTGTAACTGAATTTATAGCTTTATATTTTATGTTTAGTTCGTTCATCATAAGTGGGTCATTCATTATATCATAATAAAATAGAAGGTCACCTCATTTCTTTCTCCTTTCTAGACTATGAAACCCAAGATGCTTTAACCTTTCCTGATAAGATTCAGTCCGAATGTTTGTTATTGTTTTTGTGTACCTACGTTGCACCCTCTCCAATCTATCCACCTTCTTTTTCACGTAAGGGCTCCAAATCTGATAACAGTAATCCAACTGTGGCCTGACATACGATAGATACAATGGCATCATCAACTCTTGTGAACTACTTTTTATATTCCTTTTAATGGCTCCAATTGTTCTATTTGCCTTTGCAATTACTGCAGTACAATGCTCCTTGAAGTCTAGCTCACTGTCTATTAATATTCCCAGATACTTTTTAGTTACCAGTATTCTTCTTTGTGTATCCCATGCATGCCTGAATCCCCCTATTGTTTTCACCTCCACCATTCTGCTGGCAGTATGTTCCAGGCATCCACCACTCTTTCAGTGAAGTAGTACTTCCTCACATCCCACTTAAACTCCCCCCTTCACCTTCAGTGGATGTCCTCTACTCCTTGTGCTCTTTCTCATTTGAAAGAGACTCCACTCCTGCACTCTGTTCACTCCTGTGAGGAACTAGAAGTTCTCTATCATGTCCCCTCTTATGCTATTCTTTTCCAGGGTGTACATGAGAGGAGATAAGAGGGTCGAGACACCAACCCACATTGATTCATATCTGGAGGTGCCACTTTGCAAGTAAAGTAGGTATCTAAGCATGAGTATACCTTAAAGCGGGGTGAATATCATGTGTAGTCCTTGGCATTAGGGTATGTGTAAGGCCATATGTCTCTCATCCAGAGTTCTTGAGACAACGCCCTAGTTTTTTTGGCTGTTGAGTTGTTCAGTCCAGGGATCCAGGACATTGCATAGGTCTGTCAAAGATCAGGTTCTAGTCCCCTCATTATCAATAGACACAGTGTTTTTTTGGCGACCAGTTGTAGCAGCTGAGAGTATAATGTAAAGGGAGAGCCTGGGGAGCACACACATTTGCCAGGTGACTGGCGCGTCTTGCATTACCCCAGTTACTGCTAAATATCTCCCTTCTGGATCCACTATCATCTCTTCTTCTTCAAATGGGAGGGCATTAGCAATCGATGTGAGGACCTTTCTCTTCTGGCCATTGTCCAGTGATGAATGATTCACCTTGGAAAACCCCAACTTTGTAAATTTGTGTGCTTACTGTGGTGCTAGATGGGTCTCATGTATAAATGCGATCTCCCCCCCCACTCCTTCCTTATCAACTTAAGTAGTTGCTTTCTCTTCACCAGGTTGTTGATGCCATTAACATTGAAAGTCAGGACTTTTGTTAGAGTCACCACTGTAGAGTATCTTTTCCTTTCTTTTTAGGTCACTGAATGCCTGCTCACTCAAGAGGGATACATCAAGATTGCCAGTCTAATAGAATGTACCCTTAACGGAAAACACCAATAAAGACCAGAGCAATAAAACTTTCCAACAAACCGTGGCTTGGTGTGAGTTTTGGAAGTGAGGCCCCTCTGGCTCAATTCGCTTTTGGCGGTCCTCATTCATGTTGGACGTCAAGTTACCTGTCATCATTACTGTCCTAATCTGAGTCTTGAGGGCCTTAACCCCTGCTGCCTTCCCCATGTCTTCCAAGGTCAAGTGGGAGAAGGATGCATCTCCCCTGCCCATAGAGACCCCCCTTGTGGTGCTGTCATCCTTGATGTTGGGAGGATAATGCAGGATAGGTAGACTCTGCTGAATAAATTCCCATCCAGCTGGCATCCCAGACATCATGTTCCTCATTTGATATGGTCTATCCTATAGTCCACCCTCACTCCCAATATTTGGTTATTATCAGTTTAGGTAAATCCATCCCTGATTAATCTATCTTGACCCTCCTGTTAAAGTGGCCTTTCTGATTTGTCTGACAGGAGGGCCTCAGACCCCCACTGTGTCCCCTTCTGGGAGGCCTCATGCAAGCCCTTTCTGGAGGTACACACAGTAGCCTGGTCCCCGGGTCCCCACCAGAGTGCACCTCCCATGATTTTAGTTAGGTGTCCGCTCCCCCCCCCCAATGCACCATATACCAGGCCACATGATGGGTCAAGTTCCAATTTTGATCAGTGAGCTGCAGCTCCACTGCCCCTCCATTTTTCCCATCTCCCATTCCTATATGGTGGGTCAGTGTACCTGTGGCAATCAGCATGATTTAGGGCTGCAACTCTGGTTTGGAGCACTAGTTGGTGTCATTAGATCCTCTCGGGCCAGATGAGTTCTCAGTTCCCAGAAGGTCCCCTTCACTGCAGCAGGTCACCGTGAGCCCCAGGGCCCCCGGGCTCAGGTATGCCCCTTGGGGACACCTTCTTCTAGTGGGCCTCCTCTGGACTTCAGGTCTCCTGTCTGGGTTTATATGCAGAGCGCAATAAGTGCAGCACATTTGGGCAGCTTCTAAGTGGTGCCACAAGTGTTTAGGACAGCACTGATTAAGGAGCTGGGCATGTCCACTCTGGCCATGAGGGTCCTCCTGACCATACAGACAGCCACCGGTCTCGCTTCCGGGAACCCAGACCATTACTATATTGCCCCTTTCCCCGCTCCCTTCAGTATTCTGTCAGTGCAATGTACTTGGGTGGGAGGTGGTGTGTGTGCT
This sequence comes from Neoceratodus forsteri, assembly GCA_016271365.2. NCBI lineage: Eukaryota > Metazoa > Chordata > Ceratodontiformes > Ceratodontidae > Neoceratodus > Neoceratodus forsteri. Next base: position 313,924,792 of record CM028135.1, read on the forward strand.
ATTAGCTTTTAACCCTGCAGTCATCCATTTCAGCACCCTGTCACACCTTAAATTTATTTAGGTGTCATGTCTTTCTGCTGAAGCCTAGCACTGGGGGTATGGCATAGCAACAGCCTCAAACCATAACTGAGAAGTTCAGTCCCCCCTCTGGCAGATGTTAGTGTGTGTCTGACATAGAAACATAGACATTGACAACAGATAAAGACCGCATGGCCCATCCAGTCTGCCCATTTTTTCTACCTTATGAATGTGCCACAGGTCTGTACTCTGTCAATGGCCTATCTATTCATACTCATCTGTATTGCTCCCTTATGCCTATCCCAGGCCTGTTTGAAGCCCTGCACTGTATTCATATCCACCACTTCCTGAGGTAGGCTGTTCCATGCATCCACCACCCTTTCTGTGAAAAGGAACTTCCTCACATTACCCCTTAATTGTCCCCCCTCTAATCTCATGCTGTGTCCTCTTATCCTGATATTTTTCTTATGTTGAAACATGTTAGACTCTTTCACCTTGTTAATGCCCTTAAGATGTTTTAATGTTTCGATCATATCACCTCTCTCCCTCCTTTGTTCTAGGGTATACACATTGAGCTCCGTTAATCTGTCCTCATATGTTTTCTGATGCAGTCCCTGCACCATTTGGTTGCCCTTCTCTGAACTGCCTCCATTTTGTTAATGTCCTTGTGCAGGTGTGGCCTCCAGTACTGCACGCAGTACTCCAGATGGGGCCTAACTGGTATCTTGTAAAGAGGGATTATTACCTCCCTCTTATGACTTCCGATACCCCTACTAATACACACAAACATCCCTTTAGCCTTACCTACTGCTTTAGTGATCTGCTTGGATGATTTCAGGCCATCTGTGATGATGATGCCCAAATCTCTTTCTTCCCTTGTGATTGCCAGCAACTCCCCTCCCAACTTATAGGTGGCTGCAGGGTTTCTCTTTCCTATGTGCATGATCTTGCACTTCTTTGCATTAAACCCCAGTTGCCACTCTTCTGACTATTTTGCCAGTTTATCCAGATCTCTTCTCATTCTGTCCACCCCATCGGGATCATCTACTCTGATGCAGCTCTTGGTGTCATCTGCAAACAGTCAAACCCTGCCCTCCAGTCCATCTGCAATGTCACTGATGAAGATATTGAAGAGGACTGGCCCCAGAACTGATCCCTGAGATACCCCACTTGTGACTTGCATCTCTTCTGACTGTATACTGTTTACCACCACTCTCTGTTTTCTGCCCGCCAACCAGTTTGCCACCCAGTTGACCAACTTCTGACCTACTTCGAGCCTACCCAGTTTATTAATCAATCTTCTATGTGCAACAGTATCGAAAGCTTTGCTGAAGTCAAGGTAGGTTACATTAACTGCACCCCCTTTGGTCCACCACTCTGGTTACCCAGTCAAAGAAATCTATGAGATTAGTTTGACGGGACCTTCCTGTTGTAAACCCATGCTGTCTTGGATCCTGTGCTCCTATGGATTCCAGGTGTTGCACTATCCTTTCCTTAAGGAGTGCCTTCATAATCTTACCCACTACTGAGGTAAGACTGACTGGTCTGTAGTTACCTGCCTCCTCCTTGTTATGACTCTTGTGGCACAGGATCACTTGTGTCCTTCTCCAGTCTTCTGGGACCTCTCCTGTGCTCAGAGACTCACTAAACAGTTATAATAATGGCTCTGCTAGTTCCACCCTTAGCTCCTTTAGCTCCCAGGGATGTATGCCATCAGGTCCCATTGTCTTGTCCACCCTGAGCTTAGCGAGCCCTTTCTTTTGTGAAGGGACTTATGCCCCACCCCCACCCCTGTGTCCATGGTGCTGAGCTGTGGGCCCTGCCCTACCTTCTCCTAAGTAAATACTGAGCAGAAATATCTATTTAGGATAGATGCTTTTCCTTGGTCCTCCCCCACACACTCCTCCTTATCCCCTTTTATCTTAGCAATCCCCCCTCTGGACTTTCTCCTTTCACTAATGTATCTATAGAAAGTCTTGTCCGCTTCTTTTACTGTTCATGCTAGTGTTTCCTCAGTTTGGGCTTTTGCCTGCCTTACTGCCTTCCCTGCTTCCCTTTTCCATGGGCTATACAGCTGCTAGGGGTCTGTTTAGCCTTGCACTCCTATCAGATGCTGTACTAGGCTCCGCCTGCCATGTCTTTCTGTCCCCATGCTGAGCTGCAATTGTTTCTGTCTCACCCATTTACAGTGGTTGGAAGCCCGCCTACTGACCGTGCAGTGAGGTGGTGCAGCAATTTCATCCCATTTTATTTATGGGTCAACATCCGATGCCTCCCCATGCACATGAGCCCTGCTGAAGCATGCTATACAAACCAACAGAAGGCAGATCCATCCAGACAACAGCACTGGCACCGCACACCCCCGGCTACTGCACAACACCCCCCATGCCCCTCCGCCAGCCCCCCAACAGACAAAGTCTGGTGCACCTGCTGCCCACCCCAACAGCCACCCCACAGAGCAAACACCATGCTGGCCACTGCACCACTGCAGCCACCTCCCACAACCAAGAGAAGAGAGGGGTGACCACTGCAACACCGTAACCAGTGCGACACCCACAGAGCAGTGAAGGACCCCCAAAGCAAGCAGCAGATGAGCCAAACCCTGCACGACAAGGACCTGACAGAGAAAGACAAAAGTGAAAGGGCCACTGTGAATGAAAGCACACACCACTGACACAGCTGCCCGGGTGGTGCCACTCCTAGCAACTCTATGCAAAGCATCCAAACCCAGCCCATACCACCTGAACCCCATCCATCTAGCGCTGCGTCCCCCACTCACCAATTTGACCAGTGCCAACTGTTTTGTGGAATAAAGCAAATGGGGGAGGCCTCCTCACTGCCAGCAGGATGGATCCATCAGATGCCCCTGACAGTTCGACCAATCATATATTTCCTGGGCCTCCAGCTGGGACCCTAGAGGTTCTCCTGGGTAGCTCCCTAGGGTCTAGTGCTGAGAGGCCAATTACAGTGTGCACAAGAGGCCAACCACCAGGGTGCAGCTTCGGGTTAGTGCTAAGGCCTATCCCACTTTTCCTTAGTCCGCCACCCCCTGAACTTATCGAAGACAGAGCTACAGCAGCATGTTAGTGCCAGAACCTCTCCCTCCTTTCCTTTGTCCATCACCCAATCACATCCTACAAAGGCAGAATTTATTGACTAAGATACTGGGAGAGGTTTGTGGTTACCTACTCCCTGTTTGATTCTTTATGCACCAAAGCTTAGGAACTTGCCATTAAAACTTTGCTAAAATAAAAGAAACAAGCAACAAACAAAAAACAAGCATCTGTCAATGCTGAATGTTTGCTTGCTGGTATTAGCATTGGAAATGCAGGAGTTAGAGAGATGCAGAATAGGAATGGCAATGAAGTATTGAACTTCACGTCAACCCCACCTCCACCCTGCAGAGACGGACAGGCATTGGGGTATGCCTTTGGGTCATCGGCCATAACACTCATGCCATTTCACGTCACCCTGTCCTGCAGACACCGACATGTGTTGTGGTGTGCCTTGGGGTATTCAGCTTTACAGTCACCCCATTCCATAAGGACATATGCTGAAATGGGTGCAGTATAGGAGAATGGGGTGAACTCTGGGACCGAAGAGTCCAAGGCACACCTCGATGCCTGTCATCACTGGTTGCAGGGTGGTGGGGTGGGGGTGGAATGGCATGAGCATTACAGTCAGCAATCCAAAGGCACACCCCTGATGCCTGTCAGTCTGTACAGAGTGGGACGTTATGGTTAGAAACCCTAACGCCTCGGGCATTTGTTGGTATTTGCACTACAAATTTTCAACATGGTCTTTTTGTGATCCCCCACCTCACGAAAGCATTTGGAACCTCTTCTCATGAACAGTGGCACTGTGATTTTGTTAATGTGTCCCGAACTTTGAGTTCCCACAGTGACCGTGCCATTCTGCACCAGATGTACGAAAACACAGATCGGGCAGGATGTGAAAAATGACAGTTGTACCATTCATAGGGAGGTGTGAAGAGATGGCAATGTTGAAAATCTGTAGTGACAATATTAAAAATACTTGAACTTCCAGGCTTACGTGGAAACTGCACAGCGCATGCATGTAACACAGTCATTTAGTGGAATTTTTTCACCAAATTTTCAACATAGGCATTTTGTGACCTCTGCTTATGAACAGTGTCCCTATGATTTTCCTAATCTGTCCCGAACATTGATTTCCCACAGTGACTGCACTATTCTGCGCCAGATGTATAAATCCATATTTCAGGCAGGATATGAGAAATGACAGCTGTAGGAGGTGTGAAAAAATGGCAATGTTGAAAATCTGGAGTGACAATATTACAAACGCGTGAAATTACTAGGGTGCGTGGAAACTGCGCAACGTACGGTTGTAACACAGTCATTTCATGGACTTTTGTCACTAAATTTTCAACATAGGCATTTTAGCACCTCTGCTCATGAACAGTGTCACTGTGATTTTTTTTAATCTGTCCCGAACACTGACTTCCCACAGCGACCGCGTTATTCTGTGCCGGAAGTGGAAAAACACATTTTGACCAGGATGTGAAAAATGACAGCTGTACTGTTCATAAGGGGGTGTGTAAAAATGCCAATGTTGAAAATTTGGAGTGAAAATATTACAAATTCGCGAAGTTATGAGCGTGCATGGAAACTGAACAACACATGTTCATAACACAGTCATTTTATGGACTTTCGTCACCAAATTTTCAACATAGGCATTTTAGGACCTCTTCTCATGAACAGCATCACTGTGATTTTCTTAATGTGTCCTGAACACTGATTTCCCACAGCGACCGCGCTATTCTGTGCCGAAAGTGTGAAAACACATTTTGGTCAGGATGTGAAAAATGACAGCTATGCTGTTCATAAGGAGGTGTGGAAAAATGCCAATGTTGAAAATCTGGAGTGAAAATATTACATTTTCGCGAAGTTACGAGCTTGCGTGTCAACTGCGCAATGCACGCTCATAAAAGTCATTTTTTGGATTTTTTTCACCAAATTTGCAACATAGGCTTTTTGAGAGCCAACCTCATGAACAATGGCACTGTTGTTTCATTAGTCAGTCCCGAAAGGTGATTCCATGCAGTGACCACAAAATTACCTTTCGGGACAGAATAACGCCATGACAGTGGTCGAATTCATGAGGAGGGGTTCCAATAACCCCATATTGAAAATTTGGTGCCAAAATTCCCCAAAATGCCTGAGATATGCACCAAAGTTGAAAAAAACCTATTTATGCCATTATACAGCTTACCGGCATTTATTCAGTTCGCGGTCGGCTTTGAAGAGTGCAGACATGTTCCTGGGCCACTGAAGATTGTCGCGCCCGGCTTCGGAGGTAAGTATAGGGTGAGGGGTGTGTGGGGTAGTAGGGTGCGCAGTGGGTGGGTGCAGATTGGGGGAGGTGATGGCAACTGGCATTGAGTGTTTCTTTTCAGGGAGAAAAAAGACGCCACGGGAAGGTTTTTTTTTCAGGATTGCTTTCAGCATCGCTAGGGTGGCTCCCAGTGTCGCCTGCCTTTTTTGGGGTGGGGAACTTAAGCCAAGAGGGGTTGGGCCTCCCATTGGCAAAGAATGACTGTTTGGGGGTATGATGTCAAGGGGATTGGGCACCCTTGGCATACAACAAATGGGGAGGGTTACATAATGCAGATGAGCAGTGAGCCCCCGCCGGCAAATTAACTGGTTAGGCATGCCGACAGGGGACTGGCCACCCCGGCCGGCTTTCATGGTGTGAGGTGGCAGCAAGTCGCCACCATATTTACAAAAATGTTACACTAGGCAAGGTACCGCCCTGCAATGACAGGTCACTTACTCATTGCAGTGGAATGGCTGACACTGCAATGACGTTGCGGTCCCTCATTGCAGCAGCGAAATCATTTCAACTTGGTGGCACTTTTGGAAACCAATGTCATCAGCACAGTGTGCCTGCATTGGTCCACCAGTGCTAAGCCCCCAAATGCAGTGCCACCATTGGCTGCCATAGTGCCACACCTCCACAACCTGCTTCTCTCCTAAACTGCCGCATAATGTTTCTTGTGCATGGGCGCAAGCAAACAAAAAAAGGGGAAGGGAAAATGAGAAATGGAGGATTGACTGCATCTAGTCACTGTTTTGTGGTCTGCCAACCCAGTTCATTAAGTCTCTGTTACTCAGGATCCAATGATGTCTTACCGATATTTCTCTTGGGGTCATTTTGGTGGTTTGCCATGATCCCCCCGACTTGGGCTGGAGTGTCTTTTCCAAGGGTGCAGGTTCTCTACATATCAGGCTTTCCATTGTTGTTGGGTCCATATCCTCCAAGTGTGGATTGGATACCCTTGTGCAGGAGAGACGAGTGGTCCTGGCCTGATGAGCTGGGTTGACTGTTACTTCCTCGGGGGCGACCTCCAAGGTGGATCTTATAAGGTCATGCTCCGACCTATCCTTTTCCGGGGTCATGAACTGAACCCAAGCTCTGCTAGGAAAGGTGCAGTGTCCAGGAGCTCCAGAAACATGCGGGGGCCATTGGGAGTCTCCACATGGAGTCTAGTGGGGAAACGTAGTAGGGCCTTCATGTTCTTAGCATGAAGCTGCTCAACAATGTCCCACATTATGTGTCATTTTTTCTATACCAGCATTGTACAGTCGTTATCCACTGTGATGCAGTGTATGTTAAACTGGAAATCCCTGCACTGCCAAGCCTTGTAAGTGTTGTTACAATGGATCGGGATGGGCTCCAGGATTGGCAGGCTTGGGACTCAGTGCTCTGTGGGTGCAGTCCATTCAGAGATCAAAATCCACTGGAAGATTTAGAGAACTCTGCTGTAGGTCTTGCAGGAATTCAGTGATGTTTGCTTCTGACTTTCGGCATGTTCCTGCACCCCATAGATTCAGAGGTTTTTGCCGTCCAGCTTCAGGGTTAGTTCCCTTTCATGGGCCTGCAGGTACAGGATTAGGCAGTTGAGCCTGTCCATGGCCACTAGGTCAGAAGAGTGCTGTGAATAACAGCACCATCCACAACAGCGCTGTATTAACAACGCTCTCCACTACAGCGGCAGGAAACAATGCCTATCCAACACAGCGCCAATGGTAGTGGTCGGACACCACAGCGATGACCGCTACCATTGTAAAACAGGGTTTTAAATAATTGATTAGCAGTTTTTTTCTTGGGACAATGCTAACTGTACAGAAAGTGTTTAGATAGGTTTTCTAGAAGTGCTATGTTTGTTAAACACAGTGTGGCAAGTGCTATGCATTTTCACAATGTTTTAGCACTTTTATGAGCAAAACGCTAATCCATTTTTGGAGTTAAATAAAACCCTGTAAAATAACTACATGCAATAATATATTACAGTGGGGGTTCTCCCCCACACATAATAATACTCCTGATGTGGGGCTCTGCCACCACACCCCTAACTAAAGGACTCTACTCTAAGGGGCAGCAGATCAAGGGGAAAAAGTTAATTTTGTGGGGCCATGGAATACTGTTTCCACAGCCCTTTGACAAAATGCAAGTCCCGAATGAAAATTAAAATTAAAATAACCACGGGAGACCAGGATTAGAACCCTGGTCTCCCAGTCTGGGCTGACCGAGCTGCTGCCTTAACCCTCTCTGCCAAAAGAGCAGTTCAGCCAGCAACCACACTTTCTGCCTCTTTCTCTACCTTCTCTCATCAGTCCGAATAGTGACAGGGGTAGTGGTAGTTGCTGGACGCTATTCTACCCCTATTGCTATTCCTTCCTGCGCGGTCCTGACTGCACAGTTTATACCATTCAGTTCAGGAAGCGCTATTGTAACCAGGTAGGCCTGTCTGTTAATGTTCTGAATTCCATCACCCTTTCCTCTGCAGCTTCTGTTTGCTACTGTATTTTGGTGAGGCCATAGCGCAGCTGAGTGCAGGTCTTGTCAATCTCGCCCACCGTCTTGGGTGTTTGATAGCTACTAAAATGTCCATTCTGTCATCTGGATCTACCTTCTACATCCTCATCCTCTTCCTTCCATGACGTCACTCCCATTTACTCAGCCTGGTTCTGGCCTGATTGGTATTTTTCAGCCTGAAGTTGGTCTTTTAATTTCTGAGCTGGCATGATCATGATGGGATTTGTTGGTGCAAGTCTGGTGCTTTTTTCGAGGGAATCCATGCCTCCTTAGGCAGGAACATTAGGCAGCGATTCTCTTTGTGACATCACCGGAAGTTCAATACCAAATGAATCTGAAAGCTTACTTTGACTGGGTAACCAGGAAAATAGATCAGATTATGGCAGTGGACATGGTCCCTCCAGACTTTAGTAAGGCTTTCAACACTGTGCAACACAAGAGGCTGTAAAGAAATTAAGCAGCTTGGGGTGGAACACAAAGTGCTGAATTTGGTTAGAAACTGGTTATGGATAGGGGACAGAGGATGGTGGTTAATGGCACTCACTCTAATGGTAGAAGAATGATCAGCAAGTTACCACAGGGCTCAATACTGGGACTGGTCCTCTTTAATGTCTTCATAGCTGACACTGTAGAAAAACTGGAAGAGAAGGTATGCCTTTTTGTAGTTGATACCAACATTTGCAATAGGGTGGCCACTCGGGAGGTGGTGGAGAGAATGTGCAGGGATCTTGGGAAACGTGGAGTGGTTAAAAGCATGGCAGTTGGGGTTTAATACCAAAAAGTCCAAAATCAGACACCTAGGGCATGGGAATCCAGGAACTGAGTATAGAATGCAGGGATTCTGATGGTCACTGAATAGGAAAAGGACCTTGGGGTTATCATATCTGGGGGCCTTAAAGTAGCAGGGCAGTGTAATAAAGCAGTGGATAGGGCTGGTGGGATGCTGGGGTGCATGGGGGGTATCTCCAGCAGGAGAAAGAAGATGGTGCTGCTAATGTATCACTCACTTGTGAGACCCCACCTGGAGTACTGTGTTCAGTTTTGAAGACTGTACCTTATAAAGGACATGGACAGGGCAGATGCAGTCCAGAGGAGGGCAACTAAAATAGTGCAAGGGCTGCATTAAAAGCCCTAAGAGGAGAGACTGAGGGATTGCAACATGTACAACTTGGAGAACAGGAGACTGAGGTGAAATTGCTCAGACTACCTGAAAGAGCTTCTGTACCCCTACTGCCCTGAGTTGCTGCTCCACTTGGCTGTCGAGGGGTTGCTAGAGATTCCAAGGGTGTCCTTAAAATCTTCAGGGGCCCGTGCATTTATGTATGCAGCCCCAGCCCTTTGGAATTCTCTACCCCGTCAGCTATGGGAATGCACGACCGTGGGGGATATGCTGCCTAATTATACTGAATTTTACTGGTTATCTGTTTTATATTGTGTGTTATATTTTTACCTTGTTCTATTAATTCTTTTATGTAAAGTGTCTGGATGCTCCTGAAAGGCGCTCAACAAATAAAGCTTATTATTAATATTATTATTAAATGATAGAGACCTGCAGGTGCCTCACAGGAGTAAACAGGGTGCAGGAGGGAAATCTCCTTCAAATCAGTCTCCTTCTACCCCTCCCATACCCGCTTTAAAAGGCAGCTATACCACAGTCTCTCTGTCTCTGACCCTGGCACCTGTTTCTTGCCTCCTTGACCACCCAACCTATGCTATGTGACTTGTACTTGTTTACAAGTGCTTAATTTGATGCACTTATGTAGGCTGCACCGTCTGTTTTTAAAATTGTTTAGTGACACTGCTCTAGTTCTTGATTTGCCGCTTTTGTACTGATTTCGCTTTGCTACAATGATTTCCCTACTCTGTTAGAATTTTTCAGCTGCTCATGCATTGTAAGTAGTTACCCTTCATTGTAAATTGTACTGTTTTACTTTAACTGTGTTTCACAGTTGTTTGTAATTGTACTCTCCCGGGTCATGCCTGAAAATAGGCATCATGTTATCTAGTACACCTACCCGGTAATCAAAAACCAAATGAATAAAACAAATAAATGAGGAAGAGCACCAGGACCAGGGGGCATGGGATGAAGCTGGGGGGGGAGCTCAAGAGAGATATGAGGAAATATTTCTTTACTGAAAGGGTGGTAGACACCTTGAACAGGGTGCAGGAGCGGAGTCTCCTTCAAAGGAGAATGATCACCGGGACCAGAAGGTCTGCAAGAGAAGCTGGGGGCAGAATTCAAGGGAGATGTGAGGAAAATTTATTCACCGAATGGGTGGTAAACACCTGGAACAGTCTGCCAGTGGAGGTGGTGGAGACTAAAACAGTGGGGGGGGGGCTTCAAGCATGTATGGAATAGACAAAGGGGTATATTAGAAAATAGGCTGGGAGGCAGGAGGGTTGCCAGAGACCAGATAGGGTCTGCAGAGACAGATAAGGCAGGGAACATCTGGGCAGAGTGGGTAGGCCAAACAGTCTTTTTCTGCTGACAAATCTATGTTCCCATGTATTTCATAAAATTATAAGAAAACTCGTTCTACTGTAGTATTTCCATAAACTAAGAGAAGCAATTGGTTCCAAAAAAAGTAATACTGTTTTCACTTCAGTTAACTTTCAAGTACTGCATCTGGAACATCTTAAAAATTCTAATTAATTGCAGCATGTCTAATCCTGATACCAAAGCTGACCTTAGCTCAAATAAGACTCTAACTGAGAGACATGGTAAAACATTAAAAATTGAATCTGCCTTGAAGACTGATTTTATGATGTTCAGAAATTAGCTAATATGTAATAACCCTGTGCAAAACTCTGATGAGACTAAAGCATACATTTTTTAAGCAGCTTCTACATTAAAAATATTTTTAGATGACAGAATAATAAAGATGCTTCAATGGTTCTGTCCTCTTTTAAATAAGAGATGCTTAGAGAGTGGATTAGGCACTCAGTTCACTAGCCACCAGATTGTGGTACTAAAGGGGTTGTCATGAATGTGTCAGACTGGCTTGAGGGGTGAGTGGCCACATCCACTGGTTGGCACCACCTCCCCCTATCGAAACTACAATGAATGTGTATAGGAAAGGCAACAAAGAGACAATCAACAAAAACAATGAAAACTTCTTCAAAACAGCAGTCTGGCAGGAAAAACAGGAGGACAGCATGTGGCAGGCAGAGTATGCCACAAGTCAGCAAAGCTGAGCCACAGCCTGCCCAATATTAGGAAGAGGGCAAAGACAGAACTTGAAGTTGCATCCTGAACTGTACGCCCTGCAAAAGCCAGACATGTTATAAGGAACAAGAATGTAGACCTGACGTATGCAATATTAGACATTCCTTGCCATGCCCCCCCTCCTCAGTCAAGTATAGGGTATGAGTCTCTAAAGTCATGTTAGAATCCCTTAGAATTAAGGGAGGAACTAGTGAAACCACTGGCTACTCTTTTTAATAAATCATGGGAGGATGGTGTGGTACCCAAGGACTGGAGGAAGGCGGATGTGATTCCCCTTCACAAAAGTGGGACCAAGACAGAGGCAGGAAACTACAGACCTGTCAGTCTGACCTCTGTGGTAGGGAAAGTGATGGAGTCACTTCTGAAGGAAAGAATAGTTGAGTACCTAGAGGCCAGTGGAGCACAGGACCCAAGGCAGCATGGGTTCACAGCGGGAAGCTCATGTCAGACGAATCTAATAGATTTCTTTGACTGGGTGACCAAAGTAGTAGACCAGGGAGGGACTGTGGACATGGCCTACCTAGACTTTAGCAAGGCATTTGACACAGTCCCACACAAAAGATCAATAGTCAAATTAACCAGCCTGGGAGTGGGTCCCAGGGTGGTAGCCTGGGTAAAACATTGGCTGGACAACAGGACACAGGAGGTAATTGTAAATGGAGTCCACTCTGAAGAAAGGGGTTACTAGTGGGTACCGTAGGTTCAGTATTGGTTCAGTCCTTTTAATGTCTTCATCAGTGACATTGCAGAGGGACTGAAGGAAAGTATGCCTTTTGCAGATGACACAAAGATCTGCAACAGGGTTGATACACAAGGAGGCGTGGAAAGAATGAAAAGGGACTTGGCAAGGTTGGAGGAATGGTCAGAGGTATGGCAGCTAGGATTCAATGCAAAGAAGTGCAATAATGCACCTGGGAAACAAGAACCCAGGGAAGAATACACAATGGGTGGGGAGGTAGTAACAACAACAAAAAGGAAAGGGACCTGGGGGAATCATATCAGATGACCTTAAGGTTAGCAAGCAATGTGAGAAGGCAGTAGGGAGGGCTGGGGGTATACTGGGATGTATAGGGAGAGGCATCATCAGCAGAAACAGGAAGTTGTTATCCTTTGTACAGACAGTTGGTGAGACCCATCTGAGTACTGTGTCCAGTTCTGGAGACCCCATCTCCTCAAGGACATAGACAGGATAGAGGCAGTCCAGAGGAGGGCAACTAAAATGGTGCAGGGTCTGCAAGAGAAGCTGTATGAGGAGAGAATAAAGGAGCTTAATATGTATACCCTTGAGGAAAGAAGGGAGAGGGGGGACATGATAGAAACTTTTAAGTACCTCAGTGGAATCAACAAAGTCCAAGAGGGTAGCATCTTTCAGAAAAAGAGACTTGCAAGAACAAGGGGACACAATTTAAAGATAGAAGGAGGGCGTTCAGGGGCAATGTGAGGAAGTATTATTTCACAGAGAGGGTAGTGGATGCATGGAACAGCCTTCCTGAGGAGGTTGTGGGGTCTAAAATTGTGGGAGAATTCAAGAATGCATGGGACAGACATAAGGCAATTCTTGTGAGGGGTAGGAAGAAATAGGCTGTTGGTTAACTAGGATCTGCGGCCTATCCTGTAGGTAGGGAAATGGGCAGACTAGATGGGCCTAGCGGTCCTTATCTGCCATCAAAGTCTATGTTTCTATGTAGCCACCCAAGAAAGATCAATTATGAGGACATGGAAAGACACACAGCCCTCTTCCATACAAGCCTAGTGGAAAAATCAACTGGTGGATCTAGCTAATCTTGAGTGCATTACATATAGACGCTGCCAAAACAAATATCAGAAAATATGGGGCCCATACGTGGCCCAGCAGGGTGTTGCTCTAGCTGGGGCTCAGCACACAGGATAGGTGAACATACCTGTTTGTCCTCATTTCTCCATATGTTGCCCCTCTTGACCCAGGCAATAGCAAGTAATGGCACAGTCACCCAGAATATTCAATGCTTCATGTCATGGCATCTGCTGGGACTTTCATTAAAGATAGCACCACATTTTCCCATGAGTTTTAGTTCTGTTGTATTTGTGTTATTTGTTTGACTGCGGCCACATTGCAGGATTACACAAGATTTTACTAAGTGAAGGTGTACTTGCAGTCCCTGATTACAGAGAGGGTGTACAACAGATCAGGCCCACATAGTAGGACACAAACAAGACATGCAGTAAAGTGTGGTGAGATCTGAGACATATCAAGAAATGGCAAAGGTGTGGATAATGTTGAGCTTCACTATTTGATATGGTCTGGATACTGCCATCGCACTAAAAATGTTTATAGGGACCACGGGATACTTTATACTTGTACAGTATATAAAAGCCCATACATTGTACAAATGAATTTGGACATAAAATATACAACTTCAACAAAAAATAATCATAAAAAAAAAGAAATAAGAATGTATCAAAAGAGTGGGCCCTTTCAACCCATGCAGTGTTCATTTATTTATCTTTTTAATTTTTTTAATTTGTATTTTTTTCCTTCCTGGTCCTGCACCTGCAGTACCTGCGACAGGTGACCACTAGCCCCACTGTCCTTAACTGCTGCCCTCACTTGAGAATGTCCCCTCCCTGGCTTGCCCCCCAGGGTGAAGCCCGATCAGGGCAGGCCTTCACTCTCACTTGAGCACCTAAGTGTAGAGAGGGGGTACAGTGGGCTGGACAGGGTCTGAATGTACCATGCATCATACTGCAGGCAAGGGAAGTCTTATTTTTCTTTTGTCCCTCCACTGCAGACATCTGTATGCTAGGATTCCAATGCATGCAGCTGCATGTCGTCAGGCACAGCTATCAGGCATCCATTCTGCCCTATAGCTCTGCCTAACTTCCACATGAGGGGACTTAGCTGGAAGTGCTGTGACAGAACCTGGCCTCTACCCTCCCAAGAGAAGTAAAACAGCCTGGGTGTGGGGCCTAAAATCGTAAAATGGGTGGAGAACTGACTTAGGGATAGGAGCCAAAGACTGGTGGTAAACGGTTTACAATCTGGGAAGGGGACGGTGACTAGCAGGGTATCACATGGATCAGTGTTGGGCCAGGTCCTCTTCAATATCTACCTTAGTGACTTTGCAGAAGGGCTGGGAGGGAAGGTGGGGGTTGGATAGGATGATGGAGAACCTGGAGACGTTAGAAGAATGGTCACAAAGATGGCAGCTATGATTTAATGCAAAAAAGTGCAAAGTCATGCACCTGGGGCACAAGAACCTGGGGGCAACACATAAACTTTGGGTGGGGGGAGTACTAGCTGTCGCAAGGCAGGAGAGGGACCTGGGAGTTATCCTTACTGATGATCTGAAGGTGGTGAAGCAGTGTGAGAAGGCAGTGTGAGGAGCATCACCAGCATAAGGTGGGAGGTAATACTCCCCCTGCATACTTCACTGGTGAGGCCATGCCTTGAGTACTGTGTGCAGTTCTAGAGGCCACATCTTCAAAAGGACATAGACAGGATAGAGACGGTACAGAGGAGAGCAACTGAAATGGTGCAGGGCCTGCATCGAAAGCCCATTGAAGAAAGACTTAAGGAATTCAACTTGTACTCCCTGGAAGACAAGAGGAAGCAGGCGAATATGACAGATACATTCAAATGCTTCACAGGAATTAACAAGGTGCAGGAGGGGAGTATTTTCCAGAGAAAAAGTTATTCTAAGACAAGGGGGCCACAATATGAAGTTGGGGGTGGGGGGCAGGATCAAGGGTAACGTGAGGAAAAGATCTTCACAGAGAGAGTGGTGGATGACTGGAACAGCCTCCTAGCAGAAGTGGTGGGGGCTAAAACGATCACAGGATTTAACAGTGCATGGGATAGGCACAGGAGCATCTTGGGTAAAGAGGGGAGTGGATGCTGGAGCCCCAGTAGGGACTCAGGTAGGACTACTGGGGTAGAATTTAGGACAGAATGGGTGTCCCAAGCGGTCCTTATCTGCCGACAATGTCTATGAATCCTCCGGAATGCTTAATCCTTCTTCTCCTCACCAACCCTGCAAGGATCCAGCCTTGGGGAGCGAACCCAGGTTGCCAGCATCATGATACAGGTATTTTGTTTTATTATTGTTTTTCCTCATCACCGATGATGCCCTCTACTAACAGGTGACCTCCCAGCCTCATCTGCCACCCTACCCTGTCACTTACCTAGTCCTAGGGGTCCACAAAGGACATTTCCTTAGTTGAGAAGGTCCATGAAAGGCATTTCTTAAGCTGAGGGCACTGCCTTAATGGTGGATTCCTCCAGTTTACTTCAGCCATGACCTCATTGGGGACCAGCAGGTCAGCATTTGCAGTACAGCCTGAGAGTGCCTGCATCATACTGCTGTACTACAAGGTTTTCCATCTTCTTATTTCACCTTGCCCTTGGGACATAGCTGGCTAGGGCTCCATGGTGCACTCACATGAGTGTGTGGACATGCATTAGAGCCAGGCTGCATCCCTCCTCCCACTTGACTCTCCTGTTGCACTGCCACCTGTGTTCATCAAAATGACAGTATTGTCTCTGACAGTACAGCCTTTCTCCTCACAGGAGCAGAGTGTCTATTGGGACACTCAGTCTTCCTCCCTCAGCCAGCCCCTCGACATCTTGACTAATTTCTGAACCAGCGTATCTTTTATTTATTTATTTATTTAGATCTAGGATTACAATTACCTTTGAGCCAGGGCTCTTTTACAAAGGTTACACATCAGGAGCAGTACATACATGTTAATCAACAGCATACAATATACATCAGTACAGATACACGACACAGTATATAATATACATGAATACACAATTAGGAGGATCATATCAGAAACCTAGAAGGATTCGGGGAGGAAGGGTGAGAGGATAGGGGAGTGGCAGCCGAAAAAAGAGACTAGAGCAGCTCATGGCATTGTTAAAGTACTTCAGGTAGAGTTGCTTGATCACAATGGGGAAGGGGGAAAGTTAGGGGCGGCAGTCACAGGAGCTGGATGCCGTGAGATGAAGATGGAGGCTTGCTTTGAAAATGCCCATTGAGGAGGTGGAGGTGATGTGAGTGCTGAGGGCATTCATCCAGCTGGGTGCATGGTGTGCAAAGGATCTTTGGCCCAGAGTGGTGCGGCATCGGGGAACCTGTAGAAGCTGACATTCATACCCTCTGGTGTTATGAGGATTAGTTTTTGGGCACAGGAGGGCTTGGACGCTAGGTGGAGTAAGGTCTAGAGTCATTTTTTTCGCCATCAAGCAGTTAAGGTACTTTATGCAGTTTTTGAGTTGAAGCCTTCCCGTTTGAGCATAAAGCTCACATGTATGTGTGAGTCGGTGGGCTCCAGTAAGCAGTCGACAGGCTTGTTTAAGGAGATCTTGCACCTTGAGTGATAACACTACCATTGCACCACTGGGCCAGCACCCTATAAAGAGACACAGAATCTGTCAGCAGAAAAGGACCACTTAGCCCACCCAGCATGTCCAGTTTTTTCCCTGCCTATTCAGTCCCAATAGACCCTAACTGGTCTTCAGCGACTATCCCCGCCTTTTTATGATTGATTGCGTGCAAGCGCTCGGTGCATGCTCAACAAACATCTTGTGGCAGTAGCACATTTCAGAAGTGTGTCAGTGTTGTGGCCACTACAGCGGATGCTTTATTGGTGCATCCCTCAGCCACCAATCAGTGAGCATGCTGTCAATCACAGCATCTTCAAAGAGAGACAAAGAGTTAAAAGAAATCTCCTGCTGCAATCAGGTACAGTTTCATCATTGCAGTGTCAGATGTCAAGACTCCAGCCATGTGCATTACAGTGCACAGTAGGCCATGCACTGTAATTCGCATAGCTGGAGTTACGAGCAACATGTTTGCTCAGTGTGCCTTTCCTGGTGAAACTGTATTTTGCTATGCAATGACGATTTGTACTTTGGACATGATGTTAACCCTCTGCTGCACCCATTGTTGTACTGGTATTACTGTATGATTTTTTTTATGTACTCCAACATGTACCCTTCAGGGTCGTGCCTGAAAATAGGCATCTCTATGCCTAGTGCACTTACCCGGTTACCAAAAGCAAATAAATAAATAAATAAACATTTCAATAAATAAAGTAGCCATGGCACAGCTTTCCACAATGGCGGCTCCTGCTGCCCGCCACACAGTCCAGCAAAGCCAACATCAGGGTGCCCAATCCCCGTGTCAGCATGTATCCCCCCTCCCTATTAATATGGCATACTGGGACCCCACCCCAGTGTGCCGAACAACTGGATTATTTTATTTCTGATGCCAGGATGCCCACTCCTGGTGTAGGATGCACCCCCAAATCCCTCTAAAGTATTTGTCGACATCAGGGTGTCCAATCCCCATGTCGACATGCCCCCCCCCCATTATTGTGGCACACAGGGAGCCCACTCCAGTGTGCAGAAAAACTTTTAATTTGATTTCCAACAGTGACCCCATGCATTATGGTGCATAGTAGGCTAGGCAGTGTAATGAGCGTGGCTGGAGTTATGAGCAACACATTTGCTCAGTGTGCCTTTCCTGGTGAAACATTTCAATAAATAAAGTAGCTTCCGCACAGCCTTTCACAATGACTGCTCCTGCTGCCCACCACACACTCCCACAAAGCTGACATCAGGGTGTCCAACCCCGTGTCAGGATGTATCCCCCTAATTAATGTGGTGCACCAGGAGTCCACTCCAGTATGCCAAACAACTGTTTTATTTTATTTGACACCGGGATGCCCACCCCTGGTGTTGGATGTGCCCCATCCCTCCCAAACTCCTCTAAATTATTTGCAGACATCGGGTGCCCAATCCCTGTGTTGGCATGCCCCCTCCACTATTGTGGCACACTGGGAGCACACCCCAGTGTGCCCACATTAATAATAATTTGATTTTCCCTGTGAATGAAGAAAACTGTCCTTCGCTGTTTTTTTTTTCTCTGTAAAAAAGAAAATGGTCCATTGTTGTCTCCCCATCCCCCTCCTCGATCCCCACCCTCTACCGGCACACCCACCTTCACGCACCCACCTCCCCACAGCCCCCTCACCCTATACTTACCTATGGAGGTCAGAAGCAGCGATCTTCTCTGAACCGGGACGCGCCTGCACTCTTTAAAGCCGACCGGCAAACTGAAGATTTCAAGGTAAGCCTTATAATGGGAGTCAATCGGGGGTTTCAACTTAGGTTGATATCTCAGCCAATTTTAGGAATTTTGGCCCCAAATTTTCAACATGGAGTTCTTGGGACCCCACCTTGTGAACTCTGGCACTGTCATTTTGTTTCTCAGTCCTGAAAGGTAATTTTGCAGTGTGGCATCACCTTTCGGGACCAATTAATGAAACAACAGTGACACTGTTCATGAGGGGAAGTCCCAAAAGGCCCATGTTGCAAATCTGGTGAAAAAATTCCAAACAATAGCTGTGTTACAAGTGTGTGTTGCACAGTTTCTATGCTCGTTCAAAACTTTGCCAGTTTTTAATATTCTCACTCCAGATTTTCAACATTGCCATTTTTTCACACCTCCTTATCAACATTATGGCTGTCATTTTTTTTTACATCCTGCCAAAATGTGTTTTGGCACCTGTGGCTCAGAATGGCTCAATCGCTGTGGGAAATCAACTTTCAGGACAGATGAAAAAAATCACAGTGCAACTGTTCATGAGGGAAGGTCCGAAAATGCCCATTTTGAAATTTTGGTGGAAAAATTCCAAAAAATAATTGTGTTATGGGCGTGTGTTGCAGTTTCTATGCAAGCTCTTAACTTCGTCAATTTTTCATATTTTCACTCCAGATTTTCAACACTGCCACTTTTCATACCTCCTCATGAATATTACAGCTGTCATTTTTCATATCCTGCCTGAAATGTGTTTCTGCACCTGTGGCGTTGAATGGCACAGTTGCTGTGCGAAATGATAGTGTCGCTGTTCATGAGGTGGGGTCCCAAAAAGCTCATGTTGAAAATCTGGAGTGAAAATACCAACAAACACCCAGGGCATTAGGGTTTCCAACTGTAATGCCACCCTGTAGAGACTGACAGGTGTCGGGGGTGTGACTTGGGTTCATCGGCCATGATGTTCACGGTATTCCACCCCCACCCTGCCGCAACTGACAGACATCGAGGTGTGCCTTGGGGTCTTCGGCCCTAACATTCACCCCATTCTCCTATATTGCACCCAGTCTCAGCTTATTCCCTTATGGAATGGGGCGAGCGTAAGGGTGGAAGACCCCAAAGCACACCGCGACACCTGTCAGTGTCTACTGGGTGGGGTAAGGTGGAATGGCATAAGCGTTATAGCCAAAGTCCCAAAGGCACACCTTCAATGTCTTTCACTCTTTGCAGGGTGGGCATCTCTCTAACTCCTGCACTACCAATGCCAGCAAGCAAACGGTCAGCATTGACAAATGCTTGTTATTTACTAGTATTTCCCTACATATATCCAATGCATATTTGAACCTCCCCCACACAGTTTTTGACCCTACTACCTCTTGTAGCAGGCTGTTCCAGGAATCCACCACTCTTTCAGTGAAGCAGTATTTCCTCGCATACCCCTTAGATTTCCCCTCTTCAAGCTTCATTGCATGCCCTCTTGCTGTTTTGCACTTTTTCTTTTGAAATAGGCTCCCCACCTGTACCCTGCTCAATCCCGTGAGGTACTTGTAGGTCTCTATCATGTCCCCTCTTTCCCGCCCTCCTCTCCTCCAGGGTGTACATATTGAAATCCCTCAGTCTCTCATCACACTGTTTCTCATGAAACCCATTTACTATTTTAGTTACCCTCCTCTGGACTGCCTCTACCCAGTCAATGTCTTTCCTGAGATATGGCCTCCAAAACTGTATGCAATATTCCAGGTGTGGTCTCACCAATGAACTATATAGTGGTAATATCACCTCCCTTCTCCTGCTTGTGATACCTTTCCCTATGCACCCCAACATTCCACTGGCCCTGCCCACTGTCGTACAACACTGCCCTGCTACTCAGAGATCATCAGCTATTTTAACCCCTATGTCCCTTTCTTTCTTAGTAACAAACAGTACTCCCCCTTCCCCCTCAATTTTATACTCGGCTTATCGGTTTCTATGTCCCAGTTACATGAGTTTACATTTTTTGGCCCTGAACCCAGCTACCATACCACTCCTCAAGTTTATTAAGGTCCCTTCTCATTTCCTCCACCCCTCCTGAGTATCCATCCTGTTGCAGATCCTGGTGTCATCTGCTAAATGGCATACCTTCCTTTCAGGCTTTTCTATGATGTCATCTATGAAGATGTTGAACAGGACCATCCCCAATACTGAACCCTATGGCATACCCCCCAGTCACTCTCCCCTCATAAGAGTGAGTGCCATAAACCACCACCCTCAGCTGCCTATCCATTAACCAGTTTTTTACCCAATTAACAACTTTGGCTCCCACCCCTAGGCTATGCAATTTATCAGTCTCCTGTGGGGTACAATATTGAAGGCTTTGTTGAAGTCCAAACAGGCAACATCCACTGCTCTTCCCTAATCTATTTGCCTGGTCACCCAGCCAAAGAAATGTATCAGATTTGTCTGACATGACTACTCCCTTGTGAATTCATGCTGTCTTCGGTCATGCAGCATCCTGGATTCAATACATTCCACTAGCCTTTCTTTAAACAGGGTTTCCATTATTGTCCTCACCATTGATGTAAGACTGACAGTCTACAGTTGTTAGCCTTCTCCCTGCTGCCACTTTTTAATGGAGCGGAACTACATCAGCTCTCTCCCAGTCCCCTGGAACCTCTCCTGTTTCCAGTGATAAGTTAAATAAAGATGCCAGTGGTGCAGCAAGCTCCTCGCTGAGCTCCCTCAACACCTTTGGAAGTATCTCATCTGGTCCCACGTCCTTGTCCACTTTCAGGTTTGCAAGTCCCCTCAGGACTCTTCCCTCTGTAAATGGACTTGTGTTGACCTCCTTCCCTTCTGTGTTCTTTCTGCTCCTTTTTGGCCCGTCCACCTCCATCTCTACTGTGAAGACCTTACAGAAGTATCTGCTCAGGATGTCAGCCTGTTCCTGATCATCCCCTTTGCAGCCACCATCTACTGCTTCCTCTATCCCCACTATTCCTCCTCTTGCCTTCCTGTTCTCGCATATGTACCTGAAGAAGGTCTTGTCCACTTCTGCTACTCATTTGGTTATAATTTCCTCTGTTTGCACTTTTGCTTGCCTCACTGCACTGCCTGTTTCCCTCTGTTTTACATAGTACTTCTCCCTACCTTCCTCCATCTGTGTTTCTTTGTGCCTCCTAAATGCTACCTTTTTTCCTTTACTTTCATGGCCACTTCCCTACAGTACAATAGTGGCCTTTTTCCTCCTGTTTTCCCTCACTTCTTTCACACATAGGTTGGCTGCATTCACTGTACCTTCCTGAATCAGTCTCCATTGCTTCTGTACCCCACCCTATATACTTTTCATTGAAATCCAAAATGATCTTTTACTACTTCCATTATAACACCACTACCCTCTTTTGATATCAGTGCTCTATTCCTTACCAAAAATGTACTTTTTTACATGTACAATACATGGAGAAGTCCCAAGTGTAGTCGACCACCAGACATCAGGCACTACCGAGCCTTCCAACCTTTGGAAGGGGCCAGCCAGGTTCCCTTTAGGTTCTGCTGGACCAGGGGTATGAGGAAAACACAGAGGCATTCTTAACATTTCAAACAACTCAATAACTTCAGTGTCCACACCATGTCTTCCAGTCAAGCAGCAGAGGTTCGTTTGCACAAGCATCCTTTCCTTCACTGATCTGCTTCTGAAAGTGCCACAGCACAGTATGTTACATTTTAAACTGAAGCATATGGTACACATGATGTTCTGACATTGATCTTGGCACTGTATCCTACCCTCATTCACTAGTTCCCCAGCCAAATGTTGGCACTATAAGCTCTTTCATGGGAAATTTCTGGTAACAGGACCTGTCTCTGTCAGTGGAGGTTAGCCTCCCCCCCAAAACACCAGATAGATCACAGCAATTCGCCTTTACTCCACCTCTGCACTGTAAAAATGCTGCCATAAGTTTCCAATCACCATCCTTCCTGAATCATGATCAGGCCTGCACTTGCCTCTAGAGGTTCCTTTTAGCTTTTATAAAATGCAGGAGGACACAGGCAGAGGATCCTCAATGGTAAATCACCAATCCTTTCTCCATTCTTCACCTTGTTCATCTTTCCTTAGTAGAGAGTCTTACAGGGACCCTGGAGGGAAACCCACTCATTCACTCTGTACCAGTTTTCCTGGGAGTTTTTCAGCTTGGCCATTACAGACACTGGATGACTTGCTCTAAAAAATTAAGTCCATCAACAAACATTTTACTGGGCTAGATGATTTTCTTCCAAGCCCCAGGGGACTATTACTTATCTTCTCTGCCACTTCAGCAGCCCTTCTGCGGTGGTGCAGGTTCTGACTTAAAAACACAGGCCCCTAGACTAAGGCTTGTAGTGCAGACCAGCACAATACCTCTGTATCTCTGCTGCTCTATACTGCACAGAACTCTCTAGAACTGGCTCCACGCCCTTTTCATATCTCTGGCAACTGGCTATGGTAGAAAGCCAGAAAGGATGGACCTGGGGAGAACCAACTAGTAACCCCTTCAATAGCACACAGGGGTATATAACAAGTTTTTTTTGTCCCCAAGCACTGCCACCACCACATTGTATTTCCAGATAATGGAAGAACTCTACCCATGCATATGAACCAACAAACTAACCGCTGGCACTTAGGTATTGTCAGCTGTCATCCAAGAAGCATACACTATTACAACAAGCATTTGCTGAATGTTTGCTTGCTGGTATTAGCATTGGAAGTGCAGGAGTTAGACAGATGCCCACATCCACCCTGCAGAGATGGACAGGCATTGGGGAATGCCTTTGGGTCGTTGCCCATAACGCTCACGCCATTTCACCTCACCCTATTCTGCAGGCACCGACAAGTGTTGAGGTGTGCCTTGGTGTGTTCAGCTTTACAGTCCCCCATTCCATAAGGACATACACTGAAATGGGTGCAGAATAGGAGGATGGGGTGAACTCTGGGGCCGAAGAGTCCAAGGCACACCTCGATGCCTGTCACTGACTGCAGGGTGGGTGTGGAATGGCATAAGCATTACAGCTGGCAATCCAAAGGCACACCTCTGACGCCTGTCAGTCTGTACAGGGTGGGACGTTATTTTATTTTATTTATTTAGTTTTTGTTAACTGGGTAGGTGCACTAGCCAGAAAGACTATTTTTAGGCACGACCTGGGAGAGTACAGAGACAAACTTCAAAAGAACTTCATGATACATAGTGCAAAGTACAAGAACATTATGATACAGAGTACAAATTACATAACAGTGGCAATGTGACAAAGAATCTGAGGTAGTTTGACCAAAATAAGCTTTTAAATTAACTTAGGACAAAATACAGTCAGGTCAGGATAGGAGATAGAGGTAGTAAGACCAAAAAATACAGTAATTAATATTTACACAAGACAATACAATAAGATCAAAAAATTATGCGGCCAGGAACTGTTATGGTTAAAAAAAACCCTAACGCCTTGGGTGTTTGTTGGTATTTACACTACAAATTTTCAACATGGCCTTTTTCCGACCCCCGCCTGATGAAAGCATTGGGACCTCTGCTCATGAACAGTGGCACTGTGATTTTATTAATGTCCTGAACGTTAATTTCCCACAACGACCGTGCCATTCTGCGCCAGATGTGCAAAACCACAGTTCAGGCAGGATGTGAAAAATGACAGCTGCACCATTCATAAGGAGGTGTGAAGAGATGGCAATTTTGGAAATCTGGAGTGAAAATATTAAAAATTCTCAAAGTTACGAGTGTGCATGAAAACTGAGCAATGCATGATCGTAACACAGTCATTTTTTTGAATTCTTTCACCAAATTTTCAACATGGGTATTTTGGGGCCTCTGCTCATGAACAGTGTTACTATGATTTTCTTAATCTGTCCCTACATTACTTTCTCACAGTGACTGCGCCAATGTGTGCCGGATGTGCAAAATCACATTTTGGGCAAGATGTGAAAAGTGACAGCTATACTGTTCATAAGGAGGTGTGCAAAAATGGCAATGTTGAAAATCTGGAGTGAAAATATTAAAAACTCTCGAAGTTACGAGTGTGCGTGGAAACTGCACAATGCACTCTCATAACATAGTTATTTTATGGAATTTTGTCACCAGATTTTCAATATAGGCATTTTGGGACATTTGCTCATGAACAGTGTCACTGTGATTTTCTTCATCTGTCCCGAACGTTGATTTCCCACAGCAACCGCGTCATTGTGCCCCGGATGTGCGAAAACACATTTTGGGCAGGATGTGAACAATGACAGCTGTACTGTTCATAAGGAGGTATGTAAAAATAGCAATGTTGAAAATCTGGAGTAAAAATCTCAAAATTCTTAAAGATTCTGGCGTGCATGTAAACTGCGCCAGCACTCATAACCGGTCATTTTTGGAAGTTTTCGCAAATTTGAACATATGCTTTTTAGAGCCCACTCATGAACAGTGGCACTGTTGTTCATTAATCGTCCCGTGTGGTGATTCTGTGCGTGACCGCAGATCACCTTTCTGGACCGAATAATGTCATGACAGTGACTGAATTCATGAGGAGGGGTCCCAAGAACTCCATGTTGAAAATTTGGTGCCAAAAGTAAAAAAAATGGCTGAGATAGCCACATAAGTCGGAAAAAATAAACACATTTATGCCATTATACAGCTTACCGGCATTTCTTCAGTTTGCAGTCGGCTTTGAAGAGTGCAGACGTGTTCCCAGTCCACCGAAGATTGGCGCACTGGGCTCCGGAGGTAAGTGTGGGTTGGGGGGAGGTGGGGTGCACAGAGGGTGGTTGGGGGTTGGGGGAGGGGACCTGATCAGTGAGGGACTGTTTTCTTTCTTTCAAGGAGAATAGAAAAAGCAAAAGATGTCGTGGGAAGGTTTTTTTTTTTGCAGGCTT
The DNA here is from genome assembly GCA_016271365.2 of Neoceratodus forsteri. Taxonomy (NCBI): domain Eukaryota; kingdom Metazoa; phylum Chordata; order Ceratodontiformes; family Ceratodontidae; genus Neoceratodus; species Neoceratodus forsteri. The sequence goes on from CM028135.1 coordinate 313,949,840, forward strand.
GCTTACCTGCATTTTGGGGGAAGGGGGACTTAAGCCAATGGGGATTGGGCCCCCTGTCAGCAAAGAAAGTCTGTTTGGGGGGGCATGATGCCGAGAGGGATTGGGCACCCCCCTCGGCACACAACATATGAGGGGGAATTATGCTGACGGGGATTGGGCTCTCCCGTCGGCAAATGAACTGGGACGGGGCATACCTACAGGGGGATTGGGCACCCCTGTCGGCTTTTATGGGGACTGTAACTGAACGGTGACAGCTCTGCCATGTTTTCATGAAATGTTACATTCCTAACATATGACACACCCACAGTAGCAGAAGGCTTTGTTGTCGACTGCATAATGGAACTGCTGGAGCAAAACGTGGATATAAACCAAACTGATTCACTCATAGCTGGTTCCACTACTCACGCAGCACTGAAATACAGCTAGTCCGACAGGGCGACTGCAACAATCAGGAACTGCCCACTATCGCACCATCAGCTTGCAGTCTGCACTATTCAGACCCAACACAGAGATGAATGGCTGACGCTGCACTGACGAGGCGGCCCCTGACTGTGGCGGCCAAATTGTTTCAAGTTGGTGGCACTTCTGGACAACCAGTGTCATCAGGACAGTGGGCCTGCATTGGTTGAACACTGCCAAGCCCACAAATGCAGTGCCGGCATTGGCCGCCACGGTGCCACACCTCCACAACCCGCTTGTCTCCTAAGCTGCCACATAATGTTTCTTGCGCATGCACGCAAGCAAACATAAAAACGAATTATGCGTTTTTAGTTTTGTATTTTTTATAATTTTATTCTTAATCTAAGCTAAGGCCACCAACAAGTGTTCCATATAGTCAACATCTGCCTCAGATCAAGATTTTGGTCTAACACCATAACAGACTATCTATTTTCCTTTATCGCACCCACACACACTCACGGCTCCCTCAATCTCTTAGATGTTGTCACTCTACTGGACAGGCTGCATTCTCTTGGAGACTGTTCTCCCTCTTGCACACCTGACCTTTCTCTCCCACCTCAAATCCTAAGTCTTGGGTCTGTCTCTAAGGAGGCCACTGTAGGAGATGACTAGGCACCCTTCTCGACACTGTTACCTCAATTAGATATCTTGGTATTACACTAGACTCCTCTTACGTTATCACTGTAGTGTAAAGCTGTCAACTCCAGTCTAGGAATAGCTTACTGTGCTAGATGTACTCTCTCCCCTTCTGCACGTATCACAGTCGCTCACTGCCTCCTTCTCCCCAAGCTGTCCTGTGGTCTACTTGTGTTTGCCCAATCCTCCAGTTACCTACATCACAAATGGTCTATATGCTACAATAATATTTGCAGATTTGCTTTATCCTGCAGTCGTCTCAACCATCATTGCAAACGCTACAGCAAATTAGGTTGGCCCTCACCTACAGCCCTAGTTAACTCTCGGTAAAATAGTACATAACGTTCTTACCAAGCGGATGCCACTCTCCCTGGCCTTCCTCCTTATGCCCTGCTGACAACACTACTCTCAGGTCCTCTGGTGATGAGCAGCTAACCATCCCCATGTCGCATACCAAATATGGCACCTTGGCTTTCTCCACGACTTCCCTGCACCTATACATTCCTGCTAAGTATCCTACACCTTCAAAAGACTATACCACTCCATCTTAATGAATTGATCTATATGCACTTGTCCTTAATCAGCTCAACACCCAGCACTTATGTACCCTATCTCAATCCCTCAATTCCCAGTCCTTATTACTTTACATATCCTCTGCACAAAATCTGCTCATTCTCTACTTCCCTCCTTCAGCTGTTCCCTCCAACCAGCATGTATACCTTGGCCCTTAATCATGCCTATTAGTCCCTGAGGTTTTGTGCATTACATCTTGATTAGTGTATCTCCTCCTGCCTCATGTTGTAATCAACCTGACTATGTACTTAATGCCTGTTACAATGTATATTACATTTTGTCTGCACTATGTAATTTATCTTGAATGCATGTATTGAATACTCTATCTCTCTTACCCTGTCATTTACTCTGCAACTCATTATGTACCATTATATAATAACTGGTGAGCACTTTTTTCTTAGTGCTCTGGCAGTTTATATTTTCCGTAATAACCCGCGGGTTATTACGGCATTCATGCGTTACGTCTATCAGTACTAGCACTCTCTCATTGGCTCTCGCTTGCTCTGTAGGTGGGCTAAACCACTCCGGAAACATGGCGGCTTCAACTGACGCCTACCGAGGAGCCGCCAGAACAACATCTAACTCACCTTAGCATCTCTTTTTTTTTTTTAACAATCAAAGTGATTCCTCTTAGTTTTAAATAAAAAAAAAAAAAAGCTCTATCTGGTTGATTCTGCTGTTCGATGAGTTCAGGATATACAGTACTGCGAGGAGGAATGGGGCCACAACTGCGAACAGGGCAATGACAGACTCCCTACAGTGTTAGGTACACACTATTATAACCCCAAACTGTAAATAATAAATAAAAACCAAGGAAAAGGAGACAAGAGAGACTGTGTGTGTGTGTGTGTGTGTGTGTGTGTGTGTGTGTGTGTGAAGACAGTGACACAGAGGATCACAGGACCAGGATGGAAAAAAAATGCTCCCCAGATATTATATGAAATAAAAGATGCGGAAGTGTCAGAAACTCAGATTTAATGCATACCTTCAGTGTGGAATGCTTTAATAAACCCCTCGGACTTCACCCTCAGGGTTTATGTAGCATCCCACACCTCGGGTGTGCATTAAATTCTCATATCACACACTTCTCTTTCCTTTACTCTATATGTAATCACCCTGGTCGTACCTGAAAATAGGCATATGCATGCCTGGTGTACCCCACCCGATCAACAAACGCCAAATAAATAAATAAAATAGACCTAGCTTGTGTTGTTTTCTAAGCTAGTCAGCAATTAATCTACAGCAGGTCGATATTAAAATGATATGCTAGCATGGCTGTAACCACTACCCTATACTGGGCTACAACTATAATGGAATAATTGCAACTCCTATCTTGCTCTAACTCCCACCCCTACTGGTTAATAATTTGTCCCTTTCTCCAGTGCCTGAGCATGTCATGCTACTTACTATTACTATGTCATCTGTTTATCTTTATTGTTTACATGACACTTAAGATTCCTTATTGATTGTATATTTGCCTTGCCACTGTATTGTATTTGCAAGTGTTCCAGTTTTGTAACAAAACAAAAAAAAGTATATATATTACACTTGCGCAGTGCTGCAGGTATAGTTAGTGTTGAGTAGAGGTCTCCATGTAAAACCTCACTCTTTGCACCTTAATAACCTTGGTGGTGTTTGACTGCATTGCCCAAAATTTGGCATGCGTTGTCAGGGTGGCAAGTTCTCAGGACATGGGAAGTTTCATAATGGGCACTTGTCCAGATTCTGAGATCCAGATGTATCACAAATAAAAAAAAAAAAAGCATAATTTTTTGCTCTTACCTACAACCTACACAGTATGGAATTTTGCTTTGAACCTTTCAGGGCTGAAGGCGCTCATCGCAAGGGTGTGCCTTTTGAAAGTTTCATGAAAAAAAAATTGGCTCCAGAGTTATAGGGTTTTGAAATTTGGCTTCTGAGCACTTGTGTCTCGAGCTGCAAACTTTACTGTTGCACATTTAAGTATGACACTAATGTGCAATACTAACATTTGCAACACTGAAATAAATACATGTTTGAACACTATACTTGCTGGTCCCTGCTTATGAAGCGGGGAGGGGGGACTTGAATGACCTAGAGTCCCCCTCTCACCTTCTCACCGCAGGTTCCCACCTGCACCATTATTACAAAGGAGGCTCCACCAATGTTTCTTGATGTTTTGCCTGTATCAGGCTGTGTTACTGTTCTGCAGTGGGTTTTGTAACCTCTACCCTCTACTGCCTGTTTACTTTTGTTATATTTAGCCACTGTTTTGGGTCTTCGTATTCCAAGACCAACACTTGTGATTTATTGCTGATGTGTTTATTGTTGCTATTGTTTGGGTTTTGTAAATGTGGCCCTTGTTTTTTTGCTTATCTTCCAACTGTATTGATTGATGTAATTGTTTCTCCCTGTGTTACCTTTTCCCCCAGGTCACATCTGGAAATGAGCCTCGGCTCAATGGTGCCTTTCCCAGTTATCAACTTTTAAATGATTAAATAAAATAAATAAATTACTATGTTATAATTATGGTAGAACATTGTTATTAGGGGAAATTCATCATTCCCCTCAGTTGTTATACCATCGATGTGATGCAACTTTGTTGTTAACCCATCGATGGTATGTCACATCAGTGGTATAATAATGTGGATTGCTCTGTGCATGCGCACTACTCGAACAAACCGCCTTCTTAAAACCGGCCACATTGGTGAGAGCATGACCAGGAGCCAAGTGGTGGTAACTTAAATAATAGAGCAGCTGACAAAAGTGAGGATCCTACTTCATTGTTTAAACGTTTTTTGATAACCATACACGATAAAATATAACGTATGGTACAATGATCATCAACCAGTTTGTTAAGCCGTCTCGAGGTTGCCATGGTGACATAAATCTCTTGAGCTTTGCTCTTGAGTTTTACTTGGTCACCCTGGCAGCCTCTTAATGGTTAACAAACCAGTTAATGATCGATGACCATACATTATCCTCTATATAATAACTGGCTTCCCCTTTTTCCCATAGGGAAACCGTGGCATAATTTGCCATTATAAAGGAGTGTTTATAACAGCAAACATGCACACGGTTTCCCTTGCTGTGTGCATGCGCACGCAGCAGCGCGACCACTCACCGCTTCCATGTCACCCGAACCAGCACCGCCAGAAGAACTCAGCGGTAAGTTTTTATGTGTTATTTTTTTCCCCGCTGCACAGCAGCAACCGGGGTAGAAACTTTGGAATCCTGACAGAAAAAAAAAAATAGAAACCGTTTTTAAAACACGGCGATTCAAATCTGAAAACTAAAACTAAGCCGAACTGTGGCCGCCCTGAAAGGTGTGTATTTTATATAATTGTTAAGGTGGAAAAGGGAAACCCAGCAATTATATAAAATAAAATATGGGTTTGGGTGTGTGTAAATCGACTTACATACCTCGGGTTAGATGCTATGCATAAACCCCTCAGGTGTGTGTAAATTCTCGTTACATACCCAGACCCATACTTTATTCTCTATATTATGCATGTTATTCACATATTTACAGCACAGAGCTGTGACATCTAGTTTCAAGCGGTGTCCTTGGGATGGGTTAGATGAACCTGCTTCATTGGAAGGGAATTTGACCAGGACACCAGGCCCCCACTCTTGCAAGAAATATTATGGGAACTTCCACCTGATCAGACACCAGGGATGGGCAGAATGGACATTTGTTTCATCCAAAGCATGGCACCTCTACAATGCTCCTGCCCCCTGTGTTGCACTATAGTATAAGTATTGGGTATTAGCCCAAGTTCTTAGTAAGGGATTAGAACCATTGAAATTCCAGTATTGAAGTCCCAGAGGTGAGTGATTAGAGAGCAAGCCCTATGAGGACAGGCTGGGAGAGCTGAATATGTATTCGCTGGAGTTGAAGAGGGATAGGGGGATAAGATCAAGACCTTTAAGTATCTGAAGGGGACAAACAAGACCTACACAGAAGGGATTTTCCAGATGAGAAGGGGGAGGGACATGAGAGTGCATGAACTGAGACTGGAGGGGCGAAAATTCAGGAGGGAGATGAGGAGACATGTTTTCACTGAAAGAGTGGTAGACAAATGAAACACCTTACCGGATGACACAGTGTCTTGTAAGATGGTGGGCAGTTTCAAGAGGGGTTGGGACAGGGTAAGGGTAAGGGATACAGGGAAGAAGGGGGCAGGAGGGGCAGCTGTGAGATGAGGTGCTAGCTGCACACTCAAGGAGACGTGATAGACCGGGAGGCCTGTTTCTGCTGGCAATTTGGTATGTTCGTATGAGTGTGCTACATACAGATACTGACATTGTATCGTACCCAAACCTTCCAGTTAATCCTCATATGTTTTTCCCTAGAACTCTCCTTTTTATACTAGCTGCTTTTCTTTGGATCCATTCAGCTCTGACAGTGTCCTTCCTAGAGATGGGCTAAAACCATCCCCATCAAAACAAGCTGCTCCAAACTCATGTGGCTCAGTTTAAGCAAGATCTGAGCCAAACACTGACTGACTGGCTCAGAACTTCAACATTTTTTTTTTCTTCTTGCCTTTCCAGCCTCACAGCCCACATGCCTGATGTGTGTCTAGCTTAGGAGGTTCAGGGAGAGGTGAAAGGCCACCCAAGCAGCATGCACTCAGTCACTCTACCCCAGTTTGCGCATGCACAAACCTGGGTATATAAGGAGACTGCATAGCTGCTTTGGCACCATTGCAGAGGAGACAGCAATGGGGAGGAAGCTCACTGAGTGGAACAAACAGCAGAGGAAAAATGGTGGCTGGTGGCAGATTTGGATGGTTAGTGACAGAGGTTACAAGGAGGTCTAAAAGCTGTGAAAAAATGAAAGTGAAAAAGTTAATAAAACATGCAAAACAAGTAAAGGGAGATGGAAGAGAGAGAGAGAGTTTTGTTTTGTTTTGTTGAATTTTGTTAACCCAGTAAGTCCACTGGGCCTAGAAGTCCTGTTTTCAGGGATGACCGGGGGGATACAGATGGTAAGCAACTGAAATTGAACCAGATTAAGCTGTTGGTATTTTTTTAGTGAATGAGGGAAATTTGGCCAGGCACCAGGGAAATTCCTCATTTTTCGTAGGAGGCCCTGTCTCACAGGACCTCTGAGGAGCTCAGTCTCGAGCTGGATCTGCAAGCATGTGGAGGTGTGGAGGCTTCCCCTGAGAGCGTGTCTAACACTGTAGGAGGGTACCAGCAGAATCTGTGGATGGAAACTATACGTTCTGTAGCTATGGATCCAGAAGTTGTGCTGCAACAGGAGTTGCAAGAACGGATTCGGATGGCAAATAAGAGTACACAGAGGCCTCAGCAAAACTACAGGAGGAAAGTAAGAGAAAACGCCTGGGGGATGCATCTCTTTCTCTGGAATCCTCCTCAGCGAAAATGTTCTTTACAGAGGCTGAGAATGACACCGTGTGGCATTCTGCCACTGTAGCATTCGCTGAAGTGCAAGTTTTACAACATTCTCCTGGTGACCCAGGATGGTCGGCGGAAGATGCGTTATCAAATGCAGGTTGGATCAAGAACTCGGACGGCACTTGGGCCATGGATACCAAATTTGAGGATTCCCTGAGCCTGTTGCTGCAGGCCCACATGGAAACTGGACGGGACATTTCCGGAGTGCTCCCGGAGATATCTACATCACATAAGGAAGGACCGCATGATAGGGGAGATGGAACTGATTTGCCAGGTATCTTTTCAACCCTTCCCTCTTCAGCTGCAAACACTGATAATATTGACATTGTAGTTCAGGACAGGACAGTCCCTAGGCCACCTGATATTACTACTACAGAGGGCTTGTTAGGGCAGGTTCGTTATGAAGTCCCTCTCGACTTACAAACAGAGAAAAAGACATATGCTACACTATTTCACAAACCTGTGGAACAGGTGAAACGACGTAATGCCATCCACTTAAGATATCTGGAAAGGATGCCAGAGCAGCCAGACAGATTTTTTGTTGGACGGGTCTTATTGAAGCAATCGTTGGGTTTTCCCCCGCAGAGGTTTATTCCCTGATTCATGCTCCAGGACAGCATACTTTTGATATAAGCTTCAGAACACAGGGGGTTCTGGAAAGGTTCTGGACAAAATATGCATGTTTGAAAACAAATCTGCTCTGGGCCCCTTTTCAGGTTATTCCCCTTACGAAGCAGTCATTTCGCATTGTTACCATTTTATTTAGAAATGAAGGGGTGAATGTGACAGATATTTTACATTGAATGGAGAAAAAATGTGATGTCCAGGGCTCCCCATAACCAATTTTAGATTCTGAGGGGTTCTGGAATGGGGGATGAATTTCATCATTTGGCAAATTGCTTTTTCATCTGCTGGGATAAGGGGTTTATTTTTTACCCTGGGCAAGTGAGACGTTGCTATAAGTGTGGGTCCCCCAGACACATCAGTATGTCATGCGACAAAGTGGTTTGCTTTAGATGTGGAGAAATAGGCCATCTTTGGTCAGAATATGATAATGCGCCCCTGTGTAATTTCTGTGATGAACCTGGCCATACTTTCACTGAATGCCCTCTAGTATTACACAATACTGATGATGCAGATTTTACTGTCCAAGACTTTAATATTAACACGGCCTGGTTGGGGAGGCCTTTGTTAGAACCTAGACCCCCAAGATCACTTAGGCCCACTTCCCCTGTTCCTGAGGCAAGTGCTACATCACCCATCCCAATAGTCATTCTGGAACAACCTACAATGGTATCTTCTGTGGCTCTGGATGCCCCAAAACCTACTATGGTCACCCACCCCACCCCCAAGTCTTGTTGCTGCTCTTCCTGAAGGGAACATGGCACCTCCACCCCCTTTAGATTTCCCCCTTGTTAGTGGTATTCAACCTATTGACCTCCCTCTTACTGCTACAGGTGAGGGTTTACTTATGGCTCCTAGTGTCCCAACAAGGAATCAGTTTGAGGGCCTGCCAGTGGAAGATAGTATGGAAGAGGGGGATTCGGATGCTGCTTCTCAGTCCTCCTCTCAAATAGGACATATTTCTGAGGGAGAGCAGGTGGTAATGCAGGATCGCTCACAAAAACCAAAAAAAAGGTAGTGTGTTCTAGGCTTGGGCTTAGGAAGAGTGCCAGAAAAAAACAGTCTGTTACTTGATTATTCCGACAATACCACTTCTTTTTGGGTATGATCTCACTGTAGCTACTTTGAATGTTAATAGCATTCATTCTGTTAAAAGAAGACTAGCTACTTTTGATTTTTTTTTCTGAGAAGGACATAGATTTGTTTTTTTTCCAGGATACATGGCTCTATACCATGGAAGACTTTGATGCTGCCTCTGCTGCATGGCTCAGGTACCCCTGTTATTGGTCTGGGGAGGGAGAGGTGACATTCTGGGGTGGGTATTTGCTTTTGCATATCAGACATTCAGGTCACCAATGTGATTGAAATAAAAGCAGGTAGATGCTTATTGCTAGATGTCTCTATACATGACTCGGATTTTAGATTAATTAATGTGTACAACCCTCAATTAAAAGCTGAGAGAACTGAGTTGTTATCAAAAATATAGCCATACCTCTTCACAAGGCGGAATGTCCTGTTTGGAGGGGATCTGAATATTCCTAGAATGACTCTGGATAGAGGGGCACAGGGTACTAAATTATATTGTGATTCCAATTTTTTAAATGAGATGCTTAGATTGACGGAGTTGATAGATGTTTTTTGATACTGCAGGGAGAGGGAGGGCATATACCTATTTTTCCGGGACAAGACGGTCTAGGATAGACTACTGGTTTGTTTCTTCTAACTTACAGTATAGAACCCCGCTCTTATTACCAGTAACAACTTCAGATCACATGATGTTACAAGTTACATTTTCAAATTACCCGGCTACCTCAAAAGGCGCCGGGTATTGGAAACTCAACATCTCCTTATTGGCCATTCCAGTGGTTAAAGAAGGTTTTCTCTCTCCCTACTTCAGGCAAGAAAATCTGTGTATTTTCTGTACGATTCAGCCCAACAATAGTGGGGAGGAGACTAAATTGGATATTAAACAATATTTTCAGAGTATAGGGAAGTTGTTAGGCAAGAACCAACATACCTCATACCAGAATCTTAGAGACAAACTCTCTCTGGCACATTCTAGATTGAATAGGGGAGAGTTTGTTGACCCTGTCAAGGTTCAAGATATAAAACAACAACTAACAAAAGTCCATTATGAGAGGAGACTGGCTTTAGAAATAGAACAGAGATTTGGGGTTCAAGGTGGGCAGGATGCCATTAATCCCTTTGAAAGCTGTGCACAACGAAGGAATAAAAAGGATATGAGACTACTGATCACTTCCTCTGGTGACGAGGTGATGCCCCAGAAGGCTATTTTGCATAAACTGAATAAATATTTGGTTCGACTGTTCAAGGCGGACCAGACACTTTCCGCAAAAAAAGCGGATGCCTGGTTGGCCTCTTGTACTTTACCTCAGATTCCGGTGCAGTTAGTTTCTACCCTCACCCAACTCCTGACTATCTTAGAATTAGAAACGGTGATTAAAGCTTTGCTTAGAGGGAAGTCGCTGGGGAATGATGGCCTTCCCAATGAGCTTTATCCTTTTATTTTTGAGATTCTATGGCCTGAATTGCTCCAGATGTATGTTATCAGTTTAGAACAAGGGAGTTTCCCTCTTAGTTTTAATCAGGGTTTAGTAATTTTTCTTTATAAAACTGGGAATAAAGCAGATTTAAGGAACTGGAGGCCAATCACACTTTTGAACTCTGATAGTAAAATTTTGACTAAATTATTAAGTGACTGGATTTCAATAGTTTTAAATTCTATTATCCATGCTTCCCAATTTTGTTCAGTGCCTGGTAGGACTATTACAGATCCTCTGATTCTACTATGAGAAATTTTTGATAGAAGCAGATTAGGGGAGGTTATGGGTTTTTTGCTCAGCCTTGATCAACTGAAGGCATTTGACAGTCTCTCTCTCACATTTATTTATGGAAGTGTATGCTTTCATTTGGCTTTCCCGATTCCTTTTTATCGTGGATTAAGGGGATTTATGCACAGGCTGAGGTAGCTCCATATGTTAATGGCTGGACTGGTAGATTTCGCAGACATACTAGGGGTGTGCGTCAGGGCTGTCCCCTCAGCCCTTTATTATACATATTAGCTTTAGACCCCCTTTTGGTGAAACTGAATTCAACTGAAACCATTAGAGGGCTTTCCTTTAATAGGACATCTCCTGAGGTTCGCACGGGGGCATATGTTGATGATCTTTGCCTCCTTTTAGCAGATATTCCCTCTAGCAAGGCTGCTGAAGCAGTAACAATGGCTTTTATGGAAGGAACAGGAGCTCAAATCAACCGGCAGAAAGGTAAGCGTCTTTATTTTGGAGGGGGTGAAAGTACACATGGTGTGGTCATAGGTATTCTGGTAGTGTTCTCCGAAGTTAAAATTTTGGGTATTACTTTGGCATTGATAAAGCAGATGAATATAATTGGGACAAGCTTATTAAGGAAGCCATGATGACCAGGGTACATCTTTGGAATAAATTGACGATGTCAAAGTTGAAGCGGGTTTTTATGATTGAAACCTTTTTAATTGGGTTCTTTTTGCATCTGGCTGCCATTTATTCTCTATCCAAACATTTGGAGACTCTCTGCTCAGTGTATTTTTTTCAGGCTGTCTGGGGCAGTTGATTGAACCCCATAAAGAAAGGAATATTATATCTCCCTAAAGAACAGGGTGGTTTGCATATGCTGAATCCTGTTGTTTTCTTTCTTTTTTCCATCTTTTTATATGTCAATATTTGGCCTTTATCATGTAATCTCCCTCATTTCTGGTCTCCCTAGGTATTTGATGTTATCTCCGCATGGTTGGAAGATTGGGGATGGGTCACACCTATTGCATGACAAAAACATATACAGGGTCTTCCTGATTATTTTTACTACTGCTTTGGGAAACTCAAATTATGGAACGTGATGAAATCCACAATTTTGCATACTAAGAGGAAAGATTTTTATACAGCCCTCCAATCTTCTTATTTTTTCCAGTTCCCTGACTTTGTGGACAGACCACAAGGGGAACAATCGAATATTAGGGCCATGTTACTTTACTCCATAATGTCCCCTTGTATGTGGGATGTAACATGGTTGGGGGGTCCATGGTAAGCTTAATGTTAAGGGCAACCTTTGGCACAAAAGTATTGCAGAACGGGCTTGTCCACAAATAAACGTGTCAAGACCCAGCTGAATCTATGGAACATTTGTTTGTTTTTTTTATGTCCCTATGTGAAAAAATTTTGGGAGATTTTATCTTGCCATTGGGCTTCCTCTCTGTTTATTAATTTACGCCCTGCTAATTTGTTGCTGGATATTGTCCCTAGTTCTGGAAGCCACTATGATGTCAGCCTTTTTCATGGTATCTTAGGGTGCATTAAGTACCACACTTGGCAAGCCAGATGTAAATGGTCTCTACAACAATGTTTTATAACCCCAGATCAATTATTCTGGATGGTCAGAGAGGCTGTTTTACGTATTCGGAAAGAAGACCATGAGAAGCTTCCTTCTCACATTTATGGGATAAAATGGAAACTTTTGACTTGGCTAGACACAGGATGAGAGGACTTGGTAGTTTCTGGTTTCATACTGGGGTTGATTAAGGTGTCCCCTTCGCCCTCTTTTTTTTGTATTGAGATCCTTTTTTTCTCTCTCAGATTATGGCCTTCTTGTCGGAATATATCATGGTTTACATTTTTGATACTTGGTATACCTAGTTTTGTTTTAATTTTTTTTTAATATGATTTGGGGAATATTACCCCGTTTTTGTATTTGTTTTTCCTTCTGGAACTGTATTATACAATATTACCCTACTCTTTTAGTAGAGGGGAGGAGGGGGTATACTTATAGTATTGTTATTTATGTTATGGGGTTTAAGGTATGCAGCAATGCTCTTTTGTACTTATATTTTCTCCTTTTTCTGATTTTTTGTGAAGAAATGCGGATTTGTTTTGTATGTTCCTTTCAGGTCTAGATAAAATATTCCCCTACCCTTTTAGTGGGAAAGGGATGGGGTTTTGTATAAATATGGATTATTTATCTTTGAAGTTCATGTATGATGAAATACTTGTTTATGTTTTTGATTACTTTCACTATGTATTTGTATGAAGTAATACAATTCAGTCTATCTTTTGTTACGTTTTGAAATTTATGGTTGGCTTTATTTTGGCATTTCAATTTTGTGTGAAGCAACACTATTATATATTTATTTTGCATTCAAGTTTTCATAAAAAATTACCCCTATTCTTCTAGTGGGGATGGGTTGGGGATTTTGTACAAATACAGATCACTTATGTTTGAAGATCATGTGTGATGTAATACTTATTGATGTTTTTGATTTCTTTCATTATGATTTTATATGAAGTAATACAGTTTTGTATATTTTGTTTTAAGTTTTGAATAAAAAATTCCCCTACTCTTTTCAATAAGTGCCATGGGATCTTTAACATCCACCTCAACTACCACCAATCCAGGCAGATGGGACCTCGGTTTAATGTCTCATCCGAAAGACGGCACCTCAGAAGTGCAGCACCCCCCCCCCCATGCTGCACTACAGTGTCAGTACTGGGATATTAACCCAAGTGCCAGATGTGGGAACTGAACCTACAGCCCTCTGATCTCCCGGTCTCAGAGGTGGGTGTGCTACCTACTGAGCCACTGACACTGTGTAGGGTTGGGGGGTTAGGGTGGGGATCTCACAGCCTGTACTACAGGAACAAGCAGGCATCCTGACAAAGTTCTAGCTTTGGAGCAAAGCACCAGACTGTGGAGGCAGCTGTCAGGTGGTAGGGCTATCAATGTTTATTTTTTGTAAAGAAGGACAGCAGAGCATGATGTGTACAATTGCATAGACTGCCATTACCTCAGCATTTCGAAAGCACTCTATATGGGGCTCTGACAGAACTTGCATGCTTGTACTTGAATACATTAATCACAAATTGAAATTTACAAAGTTGTTGCAGACATCCTTCCTGTCAATTTACTTCATAGTTCTACTTTAAATTACACAGAGCCACCCTTTATGTGATGGCTTAGTTTTGTTTTATATATATATATGTATGTTTATTTTGGGGGGGATTAGCTATCCCCAAAGTAAGCACCACCTCTGTACCACAAGCACAGCCTAGCAACTTGTGAATTTGTGTGTTAAACTACAGGAACAAGTGGAGGACTGAAAAAGAAAAGAAAAATAAAGCAGAAAAAAGACAAATGAAAGAGACAATGTGGGGGTGGGGGTTTGGGAGGTGTCACAGCCTGGGTCACAGGAACAAGTGAAGAATTGAAAAAAACAAAACAATTTAAACCAAAAAGAAAAAAAGAAAAAGAAAGCAAAAACAAAACGAGAGAGATAGTGTAGGGGTATGGGGGAGGCTCATAACCTGTGCCACAGGAACAAGTTAAGACTGAAAAAAATAACGCCAAAAGCAAAAGAAAAATTACACACACACAAAAAAAAAAAAACAAAAAAAAAAAAAACAAGGGACAGAGACAGTACAAGGGACATAGACAGTGTGGTGTGGGGAATTTACTTTTTTGGTCTCACAGCCTGTGCCACAGGAGCAAGTGAAGAACTGGAAAAAATACAGGTAAAAACCAAGAAAGAAAAGAAAAAAAAGGAAAAAAAAAAACAAGGGAGAGAGACAGTGTGGAGGTGGTAGGTTCAGTCAGTCACAGCCTGTGCCACAAGAAACAAGGGGGACTAAAACAATTAAGAAAACAAAAAGAAAAATAAGAAAAAAAAGACAAGGAAAAGAACCAGTGAGTTTTGTGGGTGGGGGTGAGGGTGACAGTGTGGGGGTGGGTCAGGTCTCAGCCTGCGGCACTGCTGCTGGCTCCTGTGCTAAATAAAAAAAGAGAAAAACCAAAAAAGACTCACATGTAATCATCACACACACACACATACACAAACACACACACGCACTATGAAATAGTAAAGTGAAGTGTGTGCGTGTGTGTGTGTGTGGCCAAGCAATTGGTTGCACTGTTGTCCTAGTCCAGTGTGTGTTTTATGAACAAAAAGTTATCCTGCTGTTTAAAAAATCTGACTCAACCATCCTGGAAGGCAGAAGCTCCTTGGCTAGCATGCCGTACAGTAAGCCTGCTGGGGTAGCTGGACATTTTGCTCAAAAAGTTAAATTTTGAGCTCAGATATTCTTGTATGCTTTCCAAATCATTCTGCTGCTTAAAAAATTGTCTCAATCATCCTGCAAAACTGATGCCTCTTGGCTAGCATGCCTTAAGCCTGCAGGGCTAGCTGGCCACTTTTAGCAAAAAACTTTCATTTTGTTTGTGTCCAGTTTGTTGAAATTGAATAAAATAAACTCAATAAAAATTTTTTTTTTTTTGAACTCGGATATTCTTATGTGTTTTTCAAATCATACTGCTGTTCAAAAATATTTGTCTCAGCCATCCTAAAACCAGAAGACCCTTGGCTGGAGTGCTGTACCTGCTGTTCTAGCTGGTCGCTTTGGCCAAAAATTTTTATTTGGAACTCAAATATTATTGTGCATTTTCCAAATTATCCTGCTATTTAAAAAAAATGTATCTCACCCATTCTGCAAAACAGAGGCCCCATTGGCTAGAATGCCATAAGCCTGCTGGGCTAGCTTTCAACATTTATCCAAAAAACTGAAGCCGAACATAATTTTTCTTGTCTCAGTCACCATTTCGAAAAACATGGACAAAAGAGGGAATTGGAAGAGTAATGGAAGTCAGCTGTTGGAAAGTTTGCCAGTAAAAGACAAAGGCATGCAGCAAGCCGCTAAATCAACTAGTGCTATAAGAACTATCAAGTCACACTCCCAACAGTGCCAGGGCAGAATTGTCTGTGCTCTTTACCCTGAGTAGAGCTGTGCCAGGGAGTCACAGGAGGCAGCAGAGAAGCATATGCATGGGGGGGGGGAGGCATAAGTGCTATTTGAGGGAGCGGTAGGTGGGAGACTGATGGAGATGGTGTGGGAGAAGGTTCCAAAGGGAGGGGAGATGGTAGGAGAAGGCGGATTTGCCAGCCAACGTATGGGAAGGGGGAAGTAGAAAGAGCAGGAGTCCCTAGTGCATAGAGCATTGGAGGAGGGGGTTGCAGGGGACAGCAAGGAGGGACGATAGGAGGGGAAGCAGCCCAGACCAGAATTTGGCAATGAAGGATAATGAATGGATACCGCACGTGAGGGAATGGGGTGGGAGGTCAAGGGAGGAATAGAGGCCGCAATGGTGGGTACAAGGGGGAGAATTAGAAGTGAAGTGACAAAAACAGTTCAACAGAGTGTCAAGACTTGATAGTGAGGATACAGAGGCTGTGCTGTATACTACATCAGCATAGTCAAATTTGGGAATAATAATAATCTTTTTTTTACCAATTCATGGTGAACTGGGATGGGGAGGGAATCTTTGTTCCTATACAGCAATCCGAGTTTAGCATGGATTTTGGAGGTGATGACCTGAATATGGACTAAGAAATCCTGGTGGGAGTCCAACCAGACCCCTAGATATTTTTGCATTGCGTTATAGTCCAGGGGATTACCATCCAGGGTGGTGAAGGGTGTAGGGGGGGATAATCTGTCTAATTTGGGGGACTGATCGATAGAGTAAAGCAATGGTCTTAGACATATTAATTTTCAGTGGGTTTGCAGTGAACCAGGAGTGCACCTTGAGTAGGTCCTGCTGGAGTGGGGTGTGGGCATCAGCAAAGGTGGATCCAGAGGTGAAAAAAGATGGTGTTGTCTGCATACATATGTATGAGAGAAGAGGAACATATGGAAGGAAAGTTATTTATGAAGACTGAAAATAAGATGTGGCCCAGGATAGAATCTTGCGGGACCCCTGCCAGAATGTGTGGGGGAGAGGAGGCGTACCCACGTGTACCAATTGCGACCTGTCACCAAGGTAAGATTTGAACCAGTTTACAGTATGATATGCCAGGCCAGCTGCTATGAGCTTGGAGAAGGGGGGGGGAGGATGGGGTGGGAGACAGAGTCAAAGGACTTAGCATGGTCTACAAAAATTGCAGCAGTTAAACGGCCACAGTCCATAGCAGAATGTATGTGGTCAGTTGCTCGCAGGATGGATGAAACTGTTGAATGGTGCTTACAGAAGCCAGACTGGTATTGGGAGAGGAAGCCGGTGGAGGAGAGGAACTCAGATAGTCTGGAGAAGACAAATGATTCTTATAATTTGGTGAGGACAGGGAGAATGGAGATTGGTCAGTAGTTACCCAGTACGGAGGGGTCACCACCTTTGTGCAGAGGAACCACACTAGCTAGCTTCCCTCCAAGCCTGGGGCACAGTTCCAGTCAAAAAGGAGTTTAGAAGGTGAGCTAGCAGGACAGCAATGGCAGGGGCTGAGAGGTGGAGCAGCACGGGATGAATGCCGTCCAGATTGGATTTGTTGGTGTTCAGTGAGCAGAACGCCTGGAGGTCTTCTTGTGGGGACACAGTCAGGAAGAGGAATCCAGCCTGAGAGAGGTTAGAGGGTGGGGTGGGGGATACCTGTTGGGAGAAGAGGAATCCAGCTTGAGAGGTTGGGGGACCTGACTGGGGAGAAATTCCTAGTTTATGAGTGGCAACAGAAATTGCACATCTTCTTTGCCTTCAAGTGATCCACTTCATGGTGCAGTACACAAACAGAGAAGCTCTGGTGCTGTGCCCTGTAAGAGGAGTAAGGGACAAGGTAATAGAGGTGCTGTTTTTTTTAAGAAAAAACAAGGTCATCAGGGTGTCACCTGCAGAGACATGGAAAGATGACTACATATGCCTTCCTTGCTACACTATCCCAATCATATAAGTAGGACTCCAGCACAGCTGATAGAAGCAGTGGTAGCAACTTTGCGTTCAAAGAGCATGAGTCCGAGTCATCTGATTTTTCTGATACTTTTGTGCCATGAGACAGAGTTCCTTTCAGAAATCCTGGAGATGGGCCATCAGGGGAGGCCAACAAAAACGGAGGTAACAAGTAGGATATTGTCTCCCCTACTGACGCTGTTATTTTGCATGAGGAGGAAGATGCCCTTGATAATATAACTGATTAAAGCTAAACTATGGGTATCTATGCCAGGAGGTAAAACTATGAATGGAACTTCCTGGGTATTAAAGTGTAATTACTATTATATTAATGCACAGAATGCTTGTTGTGCAATATGCACATTTTGTAAAATGAGTGCCAGTGGGGGCAGGAAAATCACCTTTGTTTATCCACTTTAAATAGGCATTTAAAGGAGACAGGAAATGGATTTCAATTAAAATCAGTATAGTTTACTTTCAAACCTCATGTGCTGTGTTTCTGTAGAGCCAGTTAGTTTCTTTCTATACACAATATCCTTTTTACATTTCCCTTGCACATGCACAAGAAATCTTTTGTTACACATGACAGCATCAGAGGCGTGGCACTTCTGAGCCCATTGCAGCTCAAACTGGAAGGGGCTCAGCATTCCAGACCAATAATCACACACTGATCATGAAGCCACTCGCTGCTTGCTGGGTGGAAACTTCAGGCAGTTGAATTGACTGAAGCTGCGTCAATCAGAGAGGGCTTCGGTCATTTCGTTTGTATGAAACTGGTCAGCAAGCAGCTGATCAGCTTTCAGCATCACAGCCTGAGTGATCACATAATGACTGATTACACGATATTTCTGTCTATCTACTGTATCTGTCTGTCTGTCTATCTATCTATTAAACTGACTGAGTTGCCCATACCCAGTACTGCTTCTTTCTCCCTGACCCCTTCCGTTGCTTGCCTGCCTGCCCTTCCCAATCTTTATATATATTTGTTTTTAAATACAAGCAGACTGGGGTGCACACCCCCAGTGCTGCTTCTCGTGACCCCTCCCCCTTTGCTCCAGGTTGCCCGCCCCCTTTCCCCAATGAGCCCGACACTTGGGTGCCTAATCCCAGTGTTGGAATATTCCTGAAATAAAGAAAACCATTCCTCTATGTTTTTTTTTTTAACCTGTAAATCAGAAAACCATCCCTTGTCTATTTGTTCCCCCCACACATACACATCACACCCATCCCACCTCAACCTCCCACTCAGCAGTCACCACTACACCCCCCCACACCTTCACTCACCTGAACAGGTCCCAGGGTGAAGATCCACTCTCCGATGGAAGTCACGTCTTGCTGTTGGAACCGCCGACTGCAATATGAGAAACTAAGGTAAGTGCAGTTCAATGTATTTCAATGGAGTTTTGAACTCTGATGCATTAGTTGTATTTTTTATATATTTTGGCCCCAGATATTTATCATGGCCTTTTTGGGGTGCCACCTCGTGACCAATGGCAGTAGAATTATGCAAATCAGGCCTGAAAAGTGAATTTGAACATGTTCAATGTACTTGTTCATGAGTTGGGGTCATGAGAAGACTACACTGAAAATTTGGGGTCAGAATATGTAAAAATGGCAAAGTTATTCACATAAATTGAAAATTTTCTATGCTCGCTCGTAACTTTGGTAATTTTAAATATTTTGACCCCAAATTTTCAACATAGCCATTTTTTCACACCACCTCATGAAGGTGACAACTGTGATTTTTCAAATCTTGACCAAAATGTGTTTTTGTACCTGTGGCGCGGAATGACATTTCTGTGGTGTGGAATGACATTTTGGTGGGGATTTGAACATTTTCACCCACCAGGTTCAGAAGGTGGGGTAATAAAAGGCTATGCTTAACATTTGGTGTACAAATACAGTAAAATGCCTAGCTTATGACTGAATGTTATACTGTTTCAACATTCACTCATAACTTCACTAATGTTCAATATTTTGACGCCAAACTTTCAACACAGCCATTTTTCCACAACACATCATAAACATGACGTTGTCATTTTTTTTTTTTAAATCCTAGAAAAGATGTGTTTTTGCACTTCTAGTACAAAATGACATTTCGGCCAATATACTACTAATGGTACATATCATGTTTATAAGGCAAATCATAAAACAAGTATCTTGAAAAGCTGGGGTCCTCAAAATGAAAAAAAGAAACATGATAATTGTTTAACAACCTTTGTGTGTAGTGCCAGTCTTCACCCCAGTGGCCATTCTTTGTGATCCATCCCTGTAAGCTGAGTTAGGGGATGACCTCAGTGACCCAGCTGGATGGGGTAAGGGTGCAACACCCCCCAGCTAGGGAATGGAAGTGCAGGGTTGTCCATATGATCCCAGGTACCATATAGTGGAGACAACTGTTCTCCTGGCATAGGGCCCTGCACCTCTTCATCTCTGGGTGGCAAGTGCATTGGCTGACAGATGGACTCTTTGCCCTGTGCATCTGTATCTGTGGCCACATGGCAGTGCAAGGCCCACAGGGCACTTCTGCAGCCAACCAGACAGCCACATGAATTCTTCACATCCATCGCTGCAGTGAAGTGCAGGGCCCCTGGATGGAGTCTTCCCTTGGCGCCAGGGTATCTGCATGCATGTACTATCAGTACCAAACACCTGCACAGCAGATATGTACAAGCAAACTTTCAGCACTGACAAATACTTTTTTTCTTTTAATTGTCTCATACAATGCCAGCACTGCCGCTCCATGAAGCTCATCAGTGTGAAAGGCAACTCATGCTGTGAGTTCCAGCAGATATCTGCAGTGATGCCCATGACTCCCTCTTACCGGCAGCAGCTGGTACAGTACATAGGTGACAGCTTTCTCATTCTGGGAACTCATTCAATCCGCAATATCACACACACACAGCCAGTGTGCTAATTTAACAGTATTAGGCAATATTTAATGTTGTGTGTGTCTGTGTGTGTGTGTGTGTGTGTGAGCTGGGATTTTTTTTTTTGTACATGAAAGCCAGTTTGACAGTTAATAGGAGCTGTGAAACACACAGGGGTACATTGGGATACCATCACCACACAAAGAGACAAATGCACGTGATTTTAGGGTGAAGATTAATAGCAAAACATATTTATTTTAATTGACTTTGAATGGGCTGAGTCTGTCTAGATTTCTCCAAATTTAAACAGGTGTTTTTACTTTTTTTTCTTTTACGTGCATTCTGGTACAGCTGCTAAATATCAGATCGATAGGGACTCATTATCGGTATGACACATGCATAAATGAGGATTTTAAGAGGTATTTTTTTGTTTTAGCATACAATGTTTTATGTTTAACTTGTTGGTAGCTGTTTTGTATGTGTTGAGACTAATTGAAACCACAGTCTGTTGTTCTTTTTTTTGTTGTTAAACGAGATGCCCTGTGTCAGTACTAGAACAAGATGTGCAACTAATCCTTGTTTTAGCAATGTGTTTATAAAATGAACAGTCAGATATACCCTTCTGGTATGTGAATGGTGATTAGCTGTAACATAGCAGTAACATTAGCTGGGACACAGGGTATCTCGTTATAAAAAAAAAAAAAAAACAGACTGTGGTTTCAGGCATTATTAGGGATTTGTAGTGCAACACATTGCATTTGAGGTGCTGAGCATTTAGCTGTCTAGTCCATAAAGTGCCCCCCCCATGTCCATAGACCACATCATCCACAAGCAATCCCAAGCAGTCAAGGACCCCTCCAACACACATCCCAGCAAGCACACAGCTACCCTAGTGATCAGGTGTTACTCTAGCATCTGCCTGTTTATCCAAGAACCTAGTGGTCCAAATCTGATGGTCTGCTGGTTCAGATGTTTTGCCCAATTGCTCTGCAGCTTTATCATGATGAAGCCCCAGGGGTAGTTGAACTGCTATATTTTTTTCAATAAATTGTTCATAATTTTGTTTTTCCCCTAGGGTCATTTCTGTGGTTTCCATGAGTGCTCTCTTCCTGTGTATGGCAGGTGTCACTTAGCCTTTACAACCACTCTAAAGCTGCAGTTGTTGCAAGGGGTGCAAAAGTCCACTAGCCATCATTCACATGGTTGTGGGAGTTTTCATGCCTATATTACCATCTACAATTTATTGACATCCATGCATTACCCATGTACAACACTTGAATCTACCTACTTGTACCTATTGATTCGACATTTAGCAGTGCACTGGCTCGCACGTATTAAAAAAAAAAAAAGTAACAGCATCGGTTTAAATTCTGAGTGATGTAGACACAGACTCAGCTCATTCAAAGTCAATTTAAATAAACAAATGAGTGTTGCTATTAATCTTCACCCTAAAATCATTTTTTTTGTCTCTTTATGTTGTGAGGGTATCCCAAGGTACCCCTGTGTGTCCGACAGCTCCTACTAACTGTCAACCTGACTTTCATGTAAAAAAAGGAAAAAAAAAGATTTAAAATCTGAATGACTGCAACAAAATCCTAGCGCATGTGCGCACACACACACACACACACACACACACACACACACACACACACACAATTAAATATTGTCCAGAACAGTTGAGTTAGCCCACTGGCTGTGTGTGTGTGTGATATTGTGGATTGAATGAGTTCCCTGACTAAGAAGTCTGTTACTAATGTGCTGTACTAGCGAGTTGCTGCACTGAGTGGGAGTTAAAGACACTGCTACAGACATCTGCTGGAACTCACAGCATGAACTGACTTTCTTTTTTTTGCAGTTAAACTTTTTTATTAATTTTTCATAAGATATACAGACAAACCTCTTACAGTACAGTACAATGTGAGGATTTTTTTTTAAAGAAATTAAGGCAGCATATAATAAGAACATTGCTACAATAATACAAGGAGCTTTTGGTTTAAAATATAGTAAACAATACAGGTCATGTAATTAGCATATACTTGACATTTGCAGTGAACTTAAAGCAGATAGTATGATTAGATACGGTTTATATTAAAATGTTACATAATTATATATGATGCTGCAAAAGGGGAAAAAAGTACATTCGTAAAAGGATTGTGGAGTAATAAAGAATGATTGAGAACGGAGTATAGGAAAGAAAAGATGTATAAGAAAGTTAAGAAGAGAGAGAGAGAGAGGGAAACTATAAAAAAGGGGAAAAAAGCGAGACTACAATGATGTATCACTAAAAGGGGAAAATCCATATATATTAAGTCCATACATTGGTGTTGGAAGATTTAGTTGATTCCAAAAAATTAAAAAAGCCCTGCCAACAATTGTTATATAACATGAGTCGGTCCGACAAGATATATGTCATACGGTCCAGAGAGGCATATTGCAATAGTTGGTTAATGATACCGGGAAGGGTAGGGATTATGTTGGATCTCCAATGCATGAGGATTGTGCGTTTAACTTGAAGGAAGAGTATATTTAACCATCTGCTCTGCGAATATGAAATTTTATAAGAACGGTGATAAAAAATACCAAGAATGCAATGTTTAGGGTCTAGTGTAAAAGGTTGACCTACCACTTTAATTGCAAATCTGTGAGTACAGTGCCAAATCTTTTGTATGAGGGGACAGTGCCATAAGATATGCAATAAATCCCCATTGGGGGAACTGCAGCGCCAGCAATTGTTATTGTTCAATAAACCCATTTTTTGTAATACAACAGGAGTTCTGTACCACAAATGAAGGATCTTGGTTTGAATGAGGGAACTGCATTTATCATTAAAAGATTTGTGACAGGAGAGCCAACATCTAGACCATTGTGCATTGGTGATATTATATTGTAGCAAAGTACTCCATCTGTTTTAGTATTGACAGAGTAGTCAGGAAGGATATCACAAATATCTTTGTAAACAGTGCTATTTAAATTGGATGTTGTTTTATCCATTTAGAGATGTGCTTATCATACAGAGAATTGATAGAAGGGTGTGAGGTAAGAGTTGCATGCGGTACAAAGCTGTAGATATTTCCAAAAATCCTGATGGGGAAGATTCCATATGCCTCGTAGGTCGGTGTAAGATTTTAACTTTAATGACTTGGGTTCAAGTATATCCTGCAAAAAGAGAATACCCTTATTTTTCCAGGTACGACAAAAAATGGGGTGATTATCAAGAGATATATGGTGGTTACCCCAGATGGGGGTGTAAGCTAAGGGTTTGGGGTTAGATTTAATATGCTTGTGAATGATTTTCCAATAGAATATAGAAGCAGCTATGGTAGGGTGAGACTTTAAAGAAGAGATAAGGGTGTTATAAAGGAAAGAAGTCGCCACATTACCAGGACATAAGGATGTTTCCATATTGACCCATAAAGGAGACTGGATGTTGGGTTTGTTAAACCATTTAATTGTTTGAGATGACGGAAAGCCCATAAGTAGGCTTGGAACCAAGGAAGGCCAAAGCCACCTTTTGACCAATGGGATCTAAGTTTATTACGACTAAATCTAGGTATTTTGCCTTCCCAAATGAAGCTGCTGATAATTTTGTCTATTTTGGTAAGAAAACTAGAGGGAAGTATCAAAGGGATATTGGAAAATAGGTATAATATTTTAGGAGTTATTGACATTTTAATGGCGGAAATTTTACCATTAAAAGAAAGTTTAAGTAGCTTCCATCGATCAAGTGTTGTTTGGATACTGGTTAACAGAGGGGAAAGATTAGCATCCCATAATTTATTCAATGTCGGGGTGATCCGAATGCCAAGATAAGATATACCTTGGGGGGCCCAACAAAAGCCTAAAGAGTTGTTCATGAGGGGACTACAAAGGGTATTCAGTGGTAGCGTTCCGGATTTGTTAAGGTTTAGAGCTAGTCCGGAGTGGGAGGTGAAGTCATTCAGTAGTTTAACTAAAGGTTGCCCTGAACTTTCGAGGTTTTCAAGTAAAATAAGGAGATCATCTGCATATGAGAGTGAAGTATAGTGAGAGTTACCAATAGTAATGCCTTTAATTGTACGGATTGACGTAGAGGCATGAAAGAGAGTTCCATGGCAAGTATAAACAATGAAGGCGATAAGGGCATCCTTGTCTGGTGCCTCTTGCTAAGTAAAAGGAGGGGACAAAATAGAGTTTGTGAGAAATCGAGCTGAAGGGAGGTATACAATAATTGAATCCAAGCACAAAAATTATTTGTAAAGCCAAAATGAGATAGCACCTGATATAGATATTCCCAATTGAGAGAGTCAAATGCTTTCTCAAAGTCAATGGCTTTGCAGCTGCAGGGTTTTAAGAGTTTTTGCTTTGTGAATTAAATTGAGTAATGAGCCAAGATGATCGGAACTGTTTCTATTTTTGATAAATCCTGATTGAGAAGTATGGATGAGTTTAGTCATTAAAGATTCTAAGCGGAGAGTTAATAATTTGGCAAAGATTTTCCATCAGTATTAAGAAGTGAGATCGGTCTATAGTTTGAAGTAAGTAAAGGTCTTTATCTTTTTTTGGTAAGACTGTTATGATAGCTTCGGTCATTGTGCATGGGAGTTTCTTTATTAAGGTTGCTTCTTGGAATACATTGACTAATACAGGACAAAGAGTGTCAGATAGGGTTTTATAAAAATCAATAAGGAACCCATCACTGCCAGGTGCTTTACCGTTTTTTAATGATGATAAAGCAGTTTGGATTTCCTGTAAAGTGATTGGTTTATCAAGCACAGCTTTGTCCTGAGGGGATAGGTGGGGTAGATTCAATTTTTCCAGAAAATGTTGTATTAGGTTGGGATTTGTAGTATTAGGTTGCAGTATAGTTGATGGTAAAAGGATTGCATAATATGATTGATTGAAAGGTTGTCTGTGTGTGTCTGACCTGATGGATCTTTTAGACCTGCTATATGTCTCTGCATCTGTTGAGTTTTTAGCTGGTAAGAGAGCAACTTTCCGCATTTATCCCCTTGTTCCCAATAACCGTGTTTAATCCTAAAAAGGGCAAGTTCAGCTTTCCTGGATATCAACTCGTTAATTTTAATTCTTAATTGTAGAATTTCCAGATGAAGCTGTGAATTATGATTGGGTTTATTTAATTTATAGTATTGGGTTTCTTTTTCTTTAAGGGATTTTTCTAAATTAGCTAATTGTTGATGAACTGACTTTCACACTGACAAGTTTCACAGAGTGACAGCACTAACAGCGCTATTAGAAAATAATAAAAAAAAAAGGATATTTTGTTTAGAAAGCAACTAACTGGCACTACTAAAATCACAGCACAGGAGGTCTGAAAGTACCCTTTATTGATTTTATTCAAAATCCATTTCCTATCTCCTTTAAATAGAATGCCACCAATAGCATGCAGCAGAAAAGGTAGGAGGTCAGTGTCTGTTGAGACAGAGGATGAGGCAGGTGACAGTGACCCTTATCAAAAGTGGTGGCATAATCAACTATTTTTCAGCTCCACTTAGTCAAAAAAAGCAAACAACGTGATCTTTCATCTCTGTCATCATCACCATCAGGGACATTTGTGTTGAACAGCTCCTCTTTATTAGTTGCTGTCCATTCTTCTCTCATAAGACTATGCCCCAAACCAGAATAGTTAACCATGTAGGAGTCATTTCAATGGACATGCAAATATGATCATACCCATCCAGTTACCCAGAAAATAAATAAGGCAATAACAGAAATTATTTTATAGCTCTTGACTGGCATCTTTTCTCTTTGTTGAGTCAGTTAGTTTAAAGCAAGTAATGCAGATTGCAGTTCCACAATATCAAATGCCATCCAGAAAATACTTTGCCACAAAAGCAGTTCCAAATGTCTATTGTGAATTGCATGATAAAGTGTCACAGGCCTTGAAGCTCACAGCAGTGCCACAAATACAAATTGCAACTGATATGTGAACTAGTGGCCACATTGCAGACTACATGACAGTCAGTAGACTATTTGACAGTCACTGGTCACTGGGCATCCTTTCATGATTTTCCTGCTTTATCCTCTGTCTTGAACTCACCCGTGACTTTTAAAAAGCAGGCAGCTGGGGACCATCAGATGGCCCAGTGGGTAGTATTGCATCCTCCCATGCTGACAACCCGAGTTCACAAATGACCTCATGAAGCCAGTTGGGTAGCCCCATGGGCTGGGGAGAGGCTGACACATTGTGGCACTCCCAACTGGGGAGGAATGGTGTTGAGTTCCTTTGCCTGGGTGACTCCAGGGGTAGGCCTGGGAGCTTGCCTACTCTGCAGCAGGATGCCAGTGGCTGCTAGATTGACCATGGACATGGCCCAGTGTCAGGCAAGGTGGGCAGGGTCAGGAAGAAAACCAGAGAAAATGAAACCTACTGATAGGATGAAGCCCTCACCCATTGCAGGCCCTGTACCACCCACTGGGCTCTGGTTCCATGACTGGCTGTGGACCCTGGTGTGGGCCTGGAGGAATGACCCTCCCTCCCTCCCTCCCCTGAGCCTGCAACGGAAGTTAATCTGTGGGGGACTTAAGAGATTTAGGCAAGTCCTGGAGACAGTGGGTGACAGGGCTAGGTGGGTAAGAGACAAAAGGGGGCCAGCAGAGAAAGGGGGCATAAAAACCTTGACCAAATAAAAAAAAAAAAGAAGAAGCAGGTGGTCTTGTGTATTGCTACTGTAGTTTTGAATCAAAAGACCCCACTGCAGAGAGAGAGAGAGAGAGACAGAGAGAGTTTTCTGAATTTCTTACTCCTCATGCCCTTTCTCCAGCGTCTTTGGTATCCAATTATGAGGCTAACATTGTGCATGCTGTAAAGAATGGAGGGTACACGCACATACCTTGCTTTGCTCATACCCTCAGTCTTACAGTACATGATTCCTTCAAGAAGACAGAAGCATTCAGAATGCATTGTGTGTTGCACACAAAATATGTGGACATTTTAGTTAGTCTGCCAAACCATGCAACATATTGTGGCAGCTGCAAAAGAACAATAACCTTCCAAAACATCAGCAAAAGCAGGAAGTATTTATCAGGTAAAATTCCACCTCTTGCATGGTACAAAGGCTTACTGAGCAGCATAAAGCGGTGCATCAGTACAAAATGGATCACTCAGTAGGGAAAAAAAGTGTGTCACTAAGTTCAAGCCAGCAGACCCTGGTGGCACAGTTGTGCCAAATTCTTCAGTTATTTGAGGAAGCTACTCAGGAAATTAGTGCTGACAATGCCAGTTTGAGTCAAATAATCCCCCTGGTATTTCTTCTTAAGAACAAACTGAAAGAGCAGAAGGCAACACTTCTGGAGGAAAGTAGTTCTGTTTCTCTTGTTGGAAAGCTAGCTACAGTATATACCTGTAAATGGATCACAGAATATCAATGAAGTTAGAATCAGAGCATTATATTCTGGCCATGATAATAGACCCTCAACTTAAAGCTAGCCTGGCATCTTTCTCCTCTCTGGCAAACCAGATATCAGCAAATCTAAATACTTATTTATTGAAAACGTGTCAGCTGAAATGATGGACACTAGTGAATAGGGCTGTGCAGGGACTGAATACTATTTCCTGAATACCAGTAACAGTAGGGCTCCTGCATATTCTGGAGCCCTTCTAGAATAGGACACTATTCGTTTTCAGGAACTACTATTTGTTTCCAATTGAAAAAACACATACACAAAAACACCCTTCCCCACTCATGCCTCTCTCTCTCTCATTAATTTCCCCAGTCCCCCCCAACCACTGTCTGTACCTGATCCCACTCTCTCTCTCCCACATCCACACAATATGTTAAAAGTTATTTTCCATCCCACAGTGGACGACCGGCACAACCCACCCATATCCATTGCCGAACACCATGTTGTTCAACAAAAAGCACTTGTTTGCGCTACATACAGTAGACTAAGTATTCCCCACCCCCCCCATGCTGACTGTATCCTTTTCCCACCCTCTTTCATAGCAGCACCCAAGCATTGGTGCTCCAAATAGGCAACTGGCACAACCCACTCTCCTCCATAGCCAGTTGTCTTCTACTGAATGAATGCACTCACTCTGTCTCTATTGAACACCAGCTGATCACGTGAGTCTGTATAGCACAAACAAGCGATTTCGATTGAACAACACAGTGGCTGGCTGTGGAGGTGGGCAGATTGTGCCGTCATCCACTGTGGGATTCAAAATAATATTTAACATATTGTCTGGGTGCTGGAGGGAGGGTGAGATCAGGTGCAGACAATGGGTGGGGCAATGGGGTAAATTGTTTAATGGTTGGGTGGACACTGAGCAAAGCAAGAGTGGGGGACATGTGTTCTTGTAGGTTTTTTCTTAAGCATAAATTGCAGTGAGAAAGAAATAATGTGACCCACAGGGAATTGTACCCAGGCCCTCAGAATACTGTCCCAGTGCTTTAACCACTGAACTACAGGCTCACATGGTTGGACCTGAGGTTCTCAGACACATTTCCTTTTTCTGATATTGCATGTCCTGCAACTAGGAACAAGCAAAATGACAATTACTGTAGATATTTGTGGTGTAGTATTTGCCACTGCTTAGCAATTCAATCACAAATTGTAGTGAGAAAGAAATAATGTTCCAGAGGCCTGTGTTCAGTTCCCAGTAGGTCACATTATTTCTTTCTCGCTACAATTTGTGATTTAATTGCTAAGCAGTGGTTAATACTGCACCAAAAATATCTACATTAATTGTCATCTTTTTTATGCATAGAGAGACATTTTGAATATTCGAATACTGAATACCTGAATATTTGGCTTCTGAATACTGAATATTTGGCTGAATATTTGGGAAAAGATATTTGAGCAGCCCTACAAGTGGCCTTCACAGAGGAATCCCACAAGGATCCATCTAAGGCCCTGTACTATTTCTAATATACGTATACAACCTTCCCAATCACATAATCTACTCAGATATAAAACTTTACACAGATGACACCACACTAATCTGCAGACCATAAACCCGACTGGTAATGCAATCAAAACTCTAAAAGAACTTTGATTCATTAAAGAGATGGCTCAAACAGTCCAACATGGTGCTCAGCTCAAAAAAGACTCAAGTAATACATTTCTGGAATAAAAATAAAAACAGGTGAAAAAACTTACTAAATATTAAAGCAGCAGTACTACCAAATCAGGAAGTGATCCGTTCTTATTTCTGTAGCACTACAGTAAATATGGTGGCTGCATATAGTACTGCTGCTTTCAATGCGGCAGGTGGCAGAAATGTAAACAAAAACAAAGGATAACCGAGCAAATTATGGGGTGATGATACAGTGCCAGTGGGAAGGATTACCAGATACGTGCTCAGCAAAGCACAGGGAATTAGCTGTAGAAAAAGTGCAGGTTTTTTTCTACTTGGTACTGCTGCTTTAAATTTGCAGATGGTTCAAAACTGACAAACCCAAATGAATATAGAGATCTAAGGGGCGATTGATAATGCTCTCCAATTTAACATCCACATAAGCAACATGATTAAAAACTAAACACACGAATAGGAGCAATAAGACGCAAATCCTTTTTTATCCCAAAGTATACTAGAACAAGAACTGCACTATAGCGAATTCTCTCAGTGCTAGAATATGGGAGCAGATCCACGAGGCAAACAAAGTCTTGTTGGACACGCTAGAGGTGGCTTATAACAAACTTGCCTGATCTGTCTTGCTATGTAAGTCCTTATGACACCCACCACTGCATGATGTTTAGAAGACTGAACTGGGATTCCCTAAATTTGTGACAACAAAAACAAACAGCAGGTATGGCTTTCAAGATATTTAAAGGGAAAACACAAAGCTCAACAGATCAGGACCTAAAAACGGTGAATCGCAGCACAATGTGAAAGAAAGCAAAAATACAAGACTTCCCAAAAATTCAGAACACCTATGGAAAGATCGCCTCAAGTTACTGTATCACTAAGCTGTAGAACTCACTCCCCCTACCCCCAGACATTAGGAACATTTCCAAACTGGGTGCTTTAAAAAATGCCAAGGAGCTGTCAAAGACATGGGACTGCTTTTGAATCAAGGCATGATGATCTCTATTTAACTATACAATGCAAAACTCTGCATATACTATTATACATACTGTATATTCTTCAGTTCACCATTTTCCTTCAATGATAGCTATGCGAGTGTCATTTCTGTACCTATATAAGAACCATATAAGAATGTCACTGTAACTGGACAACTCTGTAAACAGGGCATTTAGCTCTAACAGTTTTATCCTGTAAAAAAACAAAGTTTTTTACAACTACTTCTGCTATTCCCAACCTGTTGAGTAAGCACACTCCCAAATCCAAACCTCACTGCCAGCAGGAGAAACATCCAATGGAAAAGATGAAGATGGGGACATTTGGTCAGGGCTACACGATACTCATAAAGACAATAGCTCTTTCAGTGTTAGCCAAGGTCATACTGCTACCATTATGGCCGAAGACTATCTAAAACACCCTAGAAAGCTCGGCATAGGGACGACCCTTTCAAATATTGAGAAAGTAAGAGAAAAATCTGGCTGGCAGTGTGAAAAATCCCCATTTTCTACTTAAGTTGCCCTTTGACTAGTGTATACTCTTGAGAACCTTCTGCACGGTTGTTAGTGTTGCATTTAATCGGCACAACCGTTTGTTGCCTGAAAATGTGGAACGTCTTACATTTGTGAAAGTTAAACATGGCCTTTTTGCTGGCTCCGCTGGTTCTCTGCAAGTTATTTTGATATCAGTGATGATGAGGAGGAGCAAATATGTGTTTATGATTAATTGGCAATTGTGTTTGTGTGTGGGGCAAGGGGTTATCCTGCCGATGTGTGTAAGGCCAAACAGGGAGAAAAATAAATTACAGGAAATGTGAAAAATGAAGAAACCATGTGCTCTCTTAAATGAAGACCAACTAAGAACAAAAAGGATGTTAGTCCCATCTATAAAAAAACTTAAAATAAAATCGGGCTGTAGCTGAAATATAGAGTGTGAAATAATCATGGGAGTGTCACTGGCAGCTGATTTGGATACTAGGTTATTGGAGGGTGTAGGGATCAAAATTAGAAAGAAAGCCTTAAATGCCTAGGGATTCTACTGGTCAAAGATCTAAAGCAAATACCGTATGAAACCTTCACTGGAACAACTAACAGAATGAAAGCCGATTTCCAAAGGTGGAAACCTTTATATCTTTCTTGTGGTGTAAGATTCAGGGTTTGAATATGATGATCGCACCCGGAATGTATTACCTCTTACAACATATCCTTTCGAAAAATCCTGAATTTATATTTAAACAAATGTATAAAAAAATAAATTAGTTTCTGCAGGAAAAAAAAGGCTGGGATTTCTTTAGCTAGACTATTCAAAACTTAGCCAAGGGGAAAAATTATCACTGCACAGCGTGCAAAATTAGTCCAGAACCATTTGCATGCTATATTCAAAGGAATAGTCCTGGGCTAAATCAGTTGAATATAGCGTGCCAATGAAGCCGTGCAAACAGGGCTGAGTGCAGTGCACAAATAGCCCGGCAAATAAGATGGCTCTGAATATAGCAACCGGGAAGTCCAAACTGCAATAGCAGCCCAGTGCACGCAGAGGTGGAGTAAGGCAGAGTTGCAGTAGGTGGCCAATGTAGGTGATAGCAATGAAGTGGGGCACAACAACTGTAAACAACATTTTCAGGCAAACACAACAGAACTGTGCTATGGTTTTGACAGTTTTGCCCAGGACTAACATGTTTGCTCAGCGCTAACACATTAGCCCAGTGCTAAATTTTGCTATATTCAAAGGTTCGATAGCGATGAGCCCGGCGCAACTGCACAGTGCACACAACTCCACCTGTACGTCAGACTAGAACTACAGGTCGGTAGCTGCAGGCTGGGTATGCTCACAGCTCCACCGGTATGTAAGACATGATAAACAGTTCAGTAGCTGCAGGCTGGGTTTGGACACAGAAGCACAAACTATTGTGGCCCAGGGGACTAGACCACAGGAAAGGGTGGTTGTGATGCATGCCATAAACTTATTGATATTCCGGCTACAGTGTGTATCAGATGGTATAGTACCATAGCAGCTGGTATTGAGAGGGACACAGCAATGCCTACGGTGTGTCAAGCAACAATGACTGCTATGATCCACACAGTGACATGCACAGTGGGTAGGCGGGTTCTGACCGTGAACACCACCCTCATACTATCCTGTGGCCCACATACACTGAGCCAGTGGCATGGGATTCCCACATTAACATATACGTGGCTGTCCATGTGTGATGGGGAGCCTGGACAGGTGTGTGGTATATGCCGGGGGGGGGGCAGATACATACCATCATACAGGCACACTGATGTGAGGGGCATTCCCATCACTGGCACATGTACACTGTGTGAACGGCCCCAGCCGTGTGGCAGCATCTACTATGTGGTACAGCCTGGCTACTTGTACACCCTCCCCTCAGTACCCTTCATTTCCCCAGTGCTGCATGTGTGTGCTGGATTGTGGTGGTGTACCCCTATGGGGGGGGACTGGACTTTTGTGCAGCATGTCTCTTTCACGGCATATGGAGTGGCCCAGGGTGGCCGTCTACCCTCTCTGCCTCCTCATTGGTTGCAGTCATCAGGTGCACCATGATGATGTTGTTGCTTATGGCCATGTTGCCTGTTGCTGTCATGTCTATGCCCCCTATCCTTGTTTTGCCTGGAGTTAAGACTACCTTTTTCTCGGCAGTAATTTGTGCTGCGCAAACTGTAGCGCAAAGTTGCACAAACACACTTTGTGAGGCACTAATGCACTGAACATAGCATAGCGCCTGTGTTCATGTACATGCCTATTTCCCTTTTCACAGTGCATACATTATAATTTTGCCTTTGTCCATGCTATTTGGTCCTTTGAATATAGGGAACCTGCGCAAACCCAGCACAAACGGTTTGCGCCCAGCTCAAAGTTTTGAATATCTGGCTCAACTAGAGTTAAAAAGGGATTTTACCCTCCTGATTTTTGCATTCAGCATTTAGCCTTCACTGTATCACAAACATCAGAGGGTTATATTGTAAAAGTTAAGATAAGCAAGCATTTGTCAATGCTGAATGTTGTCTTGCTGGCATTGGCATTGGTAGTGCAGGAGTTAGAGAGATACATAACAGGAATGACAGTGAAGTATGGAACTGACGCCAACCCCACCCCACCCTGCAGAGACTGACAGGCATTGAGGTGTGCTTTTGGGTCATCGGCCATAACGCTAATACCATTTCACCTCACCCTACCCTGCAGACTCCGACAAGTGTCACGTTGTGCCTTGGGGTCGTTGGGCCTTACGCTCACCCCATTCCATAAGGAAATACATTGAGATGGGTGCAGTATAGGAGAATGGGGTGAACTTTGGGGCTGAAGAGTCCAAGGCACACCTTGATTCCTGTCACTGGCTCCAGGGTGGAGTTGAGGGTAGAATGGTGTGAGCATTACAGCCAACAATTCAAAGTCACACCCCTGACACCTGTCAGTCTCTACAGGGTCGTTACGGTTAGAAACCCTAACACCCCCGACGCTAATTTGGTATTTGCACTCCAAATTTTCAACATTGGGCTTTTTGTGACCCCACCTCATGAAAGCATTTGGGACCTCCACTCATGAACAGTGGCACTGTGATTTTGTTAATCTGTCCTGAACGTTGATTTCCCACAGCGACTGTGCCATTCTGTGACAGATGTGCAAAAACACATTTCGGGCAGGATGTGAAAAATGCCAGCTGTACCATTCATAAGGAGGTGTGAAGAAATGGCAATGTTGAAAATCTGGAGTGAAAATATTAAAAATTCTCAAAGTTACGAGCGTGTGTGGAAACTGCATAATGCACGCTTGTAACACAGTCATTTTTGGAAAAATTTTCACCAAATTTTCAACATAGGCATTTTGGGACCTCCACTCATGAACAGTGGCACTGCGATTTTCTTACTCTATCCCAAACATTGATTTTCCACAGCGACCATGCCATTGTGCGCCACATGTGCGAAAATGCATTTTGGGCAGGATGTGAAAAATGACAGCTATACTGTTCATAAGGAGGTATAAAGAAATGGTGATGTTGAAAATCTGGAGTGAAAATATAAAAAATTCTCGGAGTTACGAGTGTGCATGGAAACTGCGCAACGCACGCTTGTAACAGTCATTTTTTGGAATTTTTTCACCAAATTTGCAATGTAGGCTTTTTGGGAGCCCACCTCATTAACAGTGGCACTTTCATTTTGTTAATCTGTCCCAAAAGGTGATTCCACTCAGTGACCACGAAATCACCTTTTGGGACAGAATAACAAAATGAAAGTGACTGATTTCACTAGGTGGGGTCCCAAAACCCTGTGTTGAAAATTTGGAGCCAAAGTCTAATAAATGGCTGAGATATCAACTGCCCCCTCCCCATTGATGCCATTATACAGCTTACCGGAATTTATTCAGTTCAAGGGTCGGCTTTGAAGACTGCAGACATGTTCGTGCTCCAGTGAAGATCACGGCCCAGACTCCGGAGGCAATGGGGTGGAGGCGGTGGGAGGTGGGGTGCACAGAGGGTGGGTGTGGGTTGGGGAAGGGGGTGCTCCAGACTCAACGACAGACCGTTTTCTTTTTCAGGAATGGACATCGCGGGAAGGTTTTCTTTATTTACAGGTGAAATAAAACAACTATTGGGCACTCTGGGGTGAGCTCCCAGTGTGCCCCATGACTTTGAGGGATTATGTTGACCACACTGGCATGGGCTTCTAGTGTGGCACACAATGGGAGTGGGGTGGGGCGGGGGGCAGGAACATGCCAAGGCGGTCAGCTTCGGAACACATGAAGCACACTGGAGTGGGCTCCCAGTATGCCACACAACCTGTAGGAGGGGTTATAAACATGCCAACAGGGGATTGGACACCCCTGTAGACGGCTTTCTAAGGATTGTGAGTGGTGGATGGTGACAGCCACCGCCATGTTTACTGAAATGTTTCAGCAGGCAAGGCACACCCGGCAATGACGGGGTGCTACCTCATTGTGGCGGTGAATTTTTTTCAAGTTGGTGGCACACTTCTCAACTGT
This sequence comes from Neoceratodus forsteri, assembly GCA_016271365.2. Taxonomy (NCBI): domain Eukaryota; kingdom Metazoa; phylum Chordata; order Ceratodontiformes; family Ceratodontidae; genus Neoceratodus; species Neoceratodus forsteri. The sequence goes on from CM028135.1 coordinate 313,985,171, forward strand.
TGTCATAGACAGCATGCTCATTCACTGGTGCCACAGAGACAAGCCCAAAAAAACAGTGGTGGCATTGGCCGCAACACTGCCGCACCTCCACAACCTGCTACTCCAGCAAGCTGCCACAAAATGTTGCTTGCGCTTTGCATGCAAGACAACATAATTACTTGGATGGGTAGTTATGAAAAAGTTCTACTCAATGGTACAAATTCAGGTAGCATACTGTTTTCTGCCCTGCCTAGATATTTAGTCTCCCATCCACTATATGGTAATCTAGCAAAGATGTGGTCAAACGTTATTACAAATTTGGATTGGGATCCTAGCTGGTTGCCTCTTTGCCCCCTATAGGACAACAGATTGATTCAAATTTGTGGCAAGGACTTATGATGGGATATTTGGAGGAAAAAATAATTTGTAAAATAGGGGACTTGACAGACCCCAATCTAAATACAGTGGTATCTTTCACAGATTTAGCAAAGTGTTATTCCCCTTCGAGGACACAATTTCGTAACTACCTACACCTGAGAGACATACTTGTAAATCTCCTAGAACAGGGCCTCTCACTTTCCTATGAGAATGTACTGGACAAGGTCCTCTTAAGTACTTACCCCAGTAAGCTAATCTATAAAGCATTAACAGAAAGGACAAAAAAAAGATGTTATAAAAGTCCTAAGGATGAAATGGGAAAATGAACTAAATACAAGTACAGCATCACTCAAGAAGAATGGGATGACAGCTGGAACTTAACATTTCATTCATGCGAAGAAACCAGAGGTAGACCAGTTTATTATAAAACTGTACACAAATGGCACTAGACTCCAGATAAGCTCTTCAAACTTGGTTTATCACAAGATAATGTGTGTTGGATGTATAACACTGAAAGGGGTACAATATCTCATTTAATCAGGTCTTGTAAAGACATTCAACGTTTTGGGGAGGAAATCTGGCTAACATGCCAATTGCTATTAAACAGTAATTTTGAAAGTAGCACCAGCTTTATAATGTTGGGCCTTGATTCCGAACTTTCCCTTCTCTCCACTAGTCAAAAGAGATGGCTCCACATGGCATGCATCATGGCTAAAAATGTGATATTAAGGCACTGGAAACATCCCACGTTGCCCCCTTTTTCGGAATGGATCAAAGACTGAGCTACCAGAGCCACCTATGAGAACTTTGCTAATGAGACACAAGGTAAAGTGATGCATTCTATGAGATATGGAACTCTTTCCTCAATTCATCTTTGTGCAAAATTCCAGAATGTTATACTGTATAAATCTTATTGTAATGTGACATGCTAACCTGCCAGTTGTGGTTCTCTTTAATAGTGCAGCTATTGTATAACACCATCCACTCTTGCAGCCTTTTCTTTATGATTTAGCTGTTAGGTTATATAGATGCCTGATTTTACTGTATAAAGTCTTACTTTGTATGTGCCGTACATAGTTCTGTCATACACAGTATTTTGTTTTACCCTTTTACTGTCTGGAGCTATGAAATATTTGAGGAGCTCTTAAAAATTAATAACATTTGAATTATAAGCAAAAAACAGAAAAGCAGATAATAGGAGGACTCCAGTGCTGTTTAAAGAAACTGAAGCCAGTTTCAGCTCTGTCAGCTAGAAATTAGGTCTAACGGAAAAATGTAGAAGAAAAGGTGGAGGGCTACCCAGTGCTCACTAGTATTTTTTTGTTATATAAAATTTTCATGGGAAAAGACTTCTTGACAAAGTTTAAGCAACACATCAGTACGTTGTGCATAAGAAATCATTCAATAGTGAAATAAAAAATGTAGTACCCCCTTAGTTAACTCCTCACTATAAAGAATCATGTTATCAAGGAAGGCAAAAACACCCCATTGGTAAATCTAAACCAACTTTAATAAACAAATTAGCTGGTTCCACTTCCAAATGTGGCTAGCAAATTACTTCATTTGCATGCTTTGCTACCTTTTTAGATTTGCCCTAAATTTAAGCTGGCTATATAAGGATGGGTGGGTCCCGTAAATCATGTTTCATTACAGACATTATTGTTTGTTTCCTTACTTTGCAGGTCCATCAAAAACAAAGATCTTCCGGGGAGCCAGAGGGCTGGCCGGGGGGAGAAGGATAGCGTGCCTGCCGGGCTGCTCTCCTTCTCCAGGGGGAGGGCCGGGTGTGTGTCCGGCACCTAGAGATTCCTGGCAGAAGCCGGGAGTATCACAAGCTGCCACCGCCTAGTTTCGGGGGGGGGGGGATGCTGGCATCATTACACATTCCCACCCCTGGGGAGTATACCTAGGAAAAAAATACACTTATGGCCACCATGAGTGAAGCCTACCCTTGACTCTGATTAGCTTCCAGACCAGCTCCCTGATCCAGTCCCATGATTGCGACATTAACCCTGGTGCCGCAACTCTACCCTGGGGGGAAAGCCAGGGGTGTTGGGGGAGCCGTGGCCGATACAGAAGTGGGAGCTCAAGGGTCCATGACCGGGCAGATGTACCAGTGGCTGTGGGCAGGAAAAAGAGTAAAATAAAAAAAAAGATATTTTTTAACAACAGAATGCAATGTAACTCAGCACACACTGTGCTGTTATGCCACCGTCCCTATTAATTTCATTCTATTTTTCTCCTGGTAATGTCTTTTTTTCCATTATTTCTACATACAGGCCCAAGCCAGGAAATCCAAAATTAGAGGAGCTTGCATATTGTCCAGAAAAATCTGATACCTTGAAATTTGATCATTTTCATCAATTTCGGATCAATCGGATTTTGCACTTTCAAATCCAAGATTTGATCCGAAGCTTGATCTTCGATCAGATTGTGCAAATTCTGGCTGATCTAATTTGATCCAAGTTTTTGCACTCACTGACAATAGGTCTGAGGGTTTGATAGGAACTACGGACAGACTGGATGGACCATTGGTCTTTTTGTGCCATCTCTGTCTGTGTTTCTATGTAAGCTATGCTGTAGTCCTCCCTGTACTCCTCGGCTGCACTAGGGTGTCTGTGGGGGGCAGGTGACCAATTTTTATGTATTTTTTTAATGCTGTCCTATTTTTACGTCTCCCAGTCTTGATTGCTAGGTCTGTGGGGCTGAGAGAGAGGGTGTGCAGGCAGCTCACTGGTCTGGGTGCAAATGGTGCAAGCAAGTGGATGGAACCAGTGGCAGACTGGTGCATTCCCCTGACCCTGTCTGTGGAGTCTATATGGGTCAGCTGAGTAGGGAATAGAGGATGCTGTTTAGCACTGCCAGCTATGGAGAGAGAGAGATGGTACTGGTCTGCACACTCCTCAGCCTAATCTGAAAGTGTGTTGAGTCTGGGTAATCAAGTAGGAAATGCAACTTTGTTATATTTATTTTTCAGGGGATATGGTGAGGAGGGAGTGCTGCTGAGCATCCGGGAATTGAGGGAAGGGGGTATTTGTATGGGATGTGGGAGGGAGAAGGCTGCTACTGGACAGTGGGGACTGTTGTTTGTCTTGTCAGTTCCAGAATATGCTGAATTGTCATAGGGGATCTTGGAGCAACTCTCCGATGATTCCAACTGTTTGGCACAATTTAGTTGGATTGAATTTGTGACTGTCTGAGTACCACTAATTGAAATCCTTTAAAACCCAAGTAAAATTCATCTTGGAATTGGAAAAATCCCAAACCAAATCCAAATCTACCCTGGCTTTGCCCCTCCCTAGCCCTTCCTTATATAAAGTGCCCAGAATGGACAGCAATAACTTGAATGAGGCCTCACAAATGTTCTATAACTTGGGGGCAATGACATCTCATGATCTACTGGCAAAATTTATCCTAAAATAGACAAATATTTGATTTGTCTTTTTAATGGCCTCATCATACTGACAGCCCTGTTTTAGATCTTTTGTCATGGATATTCTCAAACCCCTTTCCTTCTCTTCCTGTTTCCCTCAGTATTTCTCCAGCCAGGTAATAAGTACAGTAGCTCCCAAATTTCTTGTACAAAGATGCATAACTGAGCACCATACCACATAACATTTCATATCTCACTTCTTGTGTCAACTAGCTACCCTATCTAGATCCATTTGGAGTCCATTTATTTCCTAACTATCCACTTTCTCACCCAGTTCTGTATCATCTACAAATATCACCTACTTTTCAACTTCACGACCGATATCACTTATGTAGATGCTAAACAGTATTTAGACAATCACAGAACTCTGTTATATAAATGAATTATCAAAACAGAGCATAGCCTCATAAGAAGCAGCACCTCATTTTCATGGGGGTCCTAGTGGCCAGTGGGAGAATACTCACACAAGTTATAAGAAGAAAGAGTATGCATAAGGTTAAAAGCAGGAACATGGGCTAGAAAGGTAATTCATGAGTTATTTATAAAATCTAATAGGGCTCACAGTTAGTTTATTTCTCTTGGGAGGCTATTCCAATTCTGAGCTCTAAGACATGCAAGTCTTGCCTGCCATATTGTCTTTTGATCTTTCAAATACATTATGACTGATGAAGTTGTAGTATACAGGAAGCCAAGTTTATGTTATGGCATAACTGATTAAAGGACTGTTTAATCTCTCTTTCCCTCATGTATGTATGTTTTTAACATGTGGCCTAAAGAGATGAAAGCAGTCCTTCAGGTCAGCAGAAAAAATGTCATGAATTGCTGCATCTCCCAAACTGTAGAATTACAGGACTCCTTCAAGGAAAGTGTAAAGTAATTATTGTGCATCTGAGTTAAATGCAGAGCTTCCTGGCCCTATGCCCATCATACTACTACTACTACACTGATCATGTCCCTCCTGCCCTACTGCTGCCTTGTTCCTGGGGGCGGGGGAGTCAAAGATTTAGCTTTTATGTCCAGTAGAGGACCAGGAATGGAGGAAACATGTGGCTCTGCCTCTGGCCACAGAAGAAGAATCTTGGGGGGAAGTGCTGTTTGCTGGCGCTGCAGTTACAGGCAGGAGCATGGAGGTAAGCCCCTGTCTGCGTCCATATATTACAAAAAAATAAACAATAGGGGACAATGTATGACTTGGCTATAATCCCATCTCAAGGTTCTGGTGCATGTTGAAAAGGTCAGTTATGTACTTACTGTAACACTAGATCTTAGAGAAAATCTCTTCCATTAGGCCACACCTTTGGAACTACAGCCATCAGGCAATAGGACCACATGGAAACTTTTGCTAGCTGGGATCCACCCATGATGACGATGTCATGTGTCAGCATCTACATAAACATGGGTGGCCCATCATTTCTCAGTTTTCCACCAGAGATTAGGCTCGGAGGACCGCCATCCATGGAGCACCAAGAGATCAGACCAGCACCAAGCATACAAGGCACGATATGGTGCTGGATATAATAGCCATGGATTAGGATCAGGAACAATATCTGATACTATCACCACTTAAGCAGAAAGGGAACAGAATGAGGGATGGCATGGCCTATTGGATGAGATTCTCTCACAGATCTACTGTTACAGTAAGTACGTAACTGTTCTATCTTCTTTGAGGATATCTCTTCCATTAGGCCCAAGCTTTGTTTAGTGAAAGTGTGGACAGAGCTCTGTGTGGCTGCAGCACAAATGTCAGCAGTAGGGACATTTCTGAAACAAGCAGTAGAAATGGCCATCCTCTTGTGGAATGACCACGGACCACACCAGCAAGTTCCTAACCATACTTCCTATAACAGAATGAAAGACAATATGCCAGCCATTTGGAGAGGCACTGTTTAGACACAACGGCACCCTCTTTCCCAGGTGCAAACAAAACAAAAAGCTGAGAGGACTTTTTGCAGTCCTTGGTGAGATTCACATAATAGCTCAGTATTCTGTATACCTCTAAAGCATGGAGCAATGCCTCACCCTGACTGGCATGCTGTGGATAGTAAATAGGAAGGTGCATCATTTGATTCAGTGTAAGTTCAGATACCGCCTTCAGGAGAAACTATGGATTAGTGCACAAAGAAACGCTACCTTTGAAGAAAATCAAATAAGGAGGCTTACACATTAGATCTTGCAGCCGACCGAAATCCTTCAAGCAGAAGTGATTACAACTAAAAATAATGTTTTTCATGACAGAAAATGTAGGCCACAACTCACAGCTGGCTCAAATGGAGCCAACATCAATTTTTCAAGCAGAAAATTCAAATGCCAGAGAGGGACAGTATTATGAATAGGAGGTTTTAAATGTAGAATACTTCTCAAAAAAGTACAGCTGTGTGACCATACGTCCATCGATAAGGCATGGAAAGCTGATATAGTGGCCAAATGCACCATAAGGGAGGAAAACTGTAGGCTAGAATCTGACAGAGACAGCAAGTATTCCAGCACTGCCTTTACAGGACACGTGAATAGTAAACAAAGTGAACCGCTTCCACTTCAAGAAATAAGGATGTCTGGTAGAAGGCTTTCAAGCCGCAACCAGAACATCAACTTTAGGAGATACTCCAAAATGTGCCATTGCTATGCTTTCTGAAGCCATGCATGCAGATGTAGGGACTTCAGGTCTGGATGGACTACTCGTTCATTGTCCTGTGACAACAGATCCCGATACAGTGGTAGAGTTATTGGAGGCTCCACCACCAGCTGTATGAGTGGAAACTGTATCTAGCAAGGCCATAATAGGGCTACGAGGATGAGGGTAGCACCTTCCTTCCACTGTTCAGGGTTTTATTTAACTCCCAAAATTGATTAGCGTGTTGCTCATAAAAGTGCTAAAACATTGTGAAAATGCATAGCACTTGCCTCACTGTGTTTAACAAACATAACACTTCTAGAAAACCTATGTAAGTACTTTCTGTACAGTTAGCATTGTATCAAGAAATAAACTGCTAATCAGTTATTTAAAACCCTGACTGTTTGAGGAGGCCTCTCTACATTAGAGGAATTTGGGGAAATGCATACAGGAATTTCTCTTTCCAAGAGAGGGGTAACATGTCTCACCACAAAACTCCAGGCTTTGGAGCAAGCAAGCAGAAATGTGGCAGTTTTGCTTTATAGACTTTGATGGCAGCCAAGGACTGCTTGGCCCACCAAGTCTGCACATTTTCCTACCTAATGGATAAGCTGCAGATCCTGGTTAACAAATAGCCTACTTCTTCCTAACCCCCATCAGAATTGCCTTATGTCTATCCCATGCATTCTTAAATTCCCCCACTATTTTTGACCCCACAACCTCCTCAGGAAGGCTGTTCCATGTGTCCACCACCCTCTCTGTGAAAAAATACTTCCTCACGTTGCCCGAGCCATCCCCCCTCTGTCTTCAGATTGTGCTCCTTTGTTCTTGCACATCTCTTTTTCTGAAAGATGCTACCCTCTTGGACTTTGTTGATTCCCTTGAGGTACTTGAAAGTGTCTGTCATGTCCACCCTCTCCCTCCTTTCCTCGAGGGTATACATATTAAGCTCCTTTAGTCTCTCTTCGTATGGCTTCTGCTGCCGACCCTGCATTATTTTAGTGGCCCTCCTCTGGACTGCCTCCATCCTGTCTATGTCCTTGTGGAGATGGGGTCTCCAAAACTGCACACAGTACTCCAGATGGGGTCTCACCTACTGTCTGTACAGAGGGATAACATCTTCCTGTTTTCTACTGGTGATGCCTCTTCCTATGCATCCCAGTATCCCCCAGCCCTCCTTAGTGCCTTCTCACATTGCTTGCTTAACTTTAGGTCATCTGATATGGCTACTGCTAGGACCCTTTCCATTTTTGTTGTTGTTAGTAACACCCCCTCCCATTTTGTACTCTTCCCCTGGGTTTTTGTTTCCCAGGTACATTACTTTGCACTTCTTTGCACTGAATTTAAGCTGCCATACTTTCGACCATTCCTCCAACCTTGCCAAGTTCCTTCTCATCCTTTCCACCTCCCCCTTGTGTATCAACCCTATTGCAGATCTTTGTGTTGTCTTCAAAGAGGCACACGTTTCCTTCCAGTCCCTCTGCAGTGTCCCTTATAAAGACATTAAAAAGGATTGTTCCCAGTACTGAACCCTGCGGTACCCCGCTAGTAACCCCCATTCTTCAGAGTGGACTCTGGTTACTATTACCCTCTGTGTCTTGTTGTCCAGCCAGTGTTTTACTCAGGCTACCACCCTGGGACCCACTCCCAGGCTGGCTAACTTGTTTATTAATCTTTTGTGTGGGACTTTGTCAAATGCCTTGCTAAAGTCTAGGTAGGCCATGTCCACAGCCCCTCCCTGGTCTACTACTTTAGTCATCCAGTCAAAGAAATCTATTAGATTCATCTTTGTGTGGGAATGCAAAAATGTCCAACTCTTAAAGATCCCATCCTGCAAAGAGGTTGTCTATCATGGAGGTCAGCAGTTCCCATTCATGCATCTGGGACTAGGACCTGCTTAGTCTGTCTGCTAAGATGTTTTGGGTACCTGGGAGATACACAGCTGACAGCTGGAGGGCATGGGACAGAGCCCAGTGCCAAGCTCTTATTCCTTCCATGCATAAGGGATAGAAATGGGTGCTCCCTTGTTTGTCAGTGTAATGCATCACACTGGCACTGTTCATCTGGATTAATAGTGGACCCAGAGTTAAATGTTCCTGATATGTCTGGAGGCCATATAGGACTGCTCTCATTTCCAGGACATCGATATGTAACTTGATCTCCACCTGGGACCATAACCCTTGTGTCTAGTAAGGACTCAGATATGCATCCCATCCAGAACCTGAGGCATCTGAGGTGAGGGTCTGTGCAGGAACTGGGACAAGGAATGGAATGCCTTGTAAGAGAGTGTTGTGATCCATCCACCATAATAATGCCCTGCACAATGGGGACATGACAAGGACCCTTTGGTCCAGCTTGTCCATCAGCTGATCCAAATGGACCCTTAATGCACACCTCTCAACCTTTCTTCACCCAAATGTGTGACAAGATGTGTGACAACATGACAAAATGTGTGACAAATCATCAAACATGACACTGCAAGCTCAGAACACTGTGGACATAAGTGTACTAATGTTTCTAATGTTTGCTGACAATATAGCATCTTATATTGTTATGCATTTCTCATTAAAAGTCTCAGTGGTCAATGGTTGATGTCACATTTTAGTGTGGGACAGATGGTTTCTGAGAGGTAAATGAGTGACGTACCTCGTGTAATGCGACAGTTGAGAGGTATGCTTTAGTGACGTACCTCGTAATGTGCGACAGTTGAGAGGTATGCTTTTGACGTACCTCATAATGTGTGACAGTTGAGAGGGTATGCTTTAGTGACGTACCTCGTAATGTGTGACAGTTGAGAGGTATGCTTTAGTGACGTACCTCGTAATGTGTGACAGTTGAGAGGTATGCTTTAGTGACGTACCTCGTAATGTGTGACAGTTGAGAGGTATGCTTTAGTGACGTACCTCGTAATGTGTGACAGTTGAGAGGTATGCTTTAATGTGCAGTGTGGTATCCTCATGTGCAAGTGTGCCAGAGGCACCATCACAATGGCTGCAGCCATGAAGCCCAAAAGACCTAACTTGGCCCATGCAGGAACACAGTGACTTCTGCATATCAGCTGTGCTTGAGTAATCAGGCTTTCTATCCTCTTCTGTGGCAGGAAAGCATATCCCTTCTCTGTATCCAAGACTGCCCCTATGTACTGCAGTCTTTGGCAGGCAGTCAGGATCAACTTGGGTACATCCACTGTGACCCAAAGTCATCAAACAACTGTCTTGTTCTTGACAGGGTATACAGTAGAGCCTCTCTGGAGCTGGCCTTCAGAACCCAGTCAGTCAGATAGGGGAACACGTACAGGCCTTCCTGCAAATGCCTGCTGCTACTACTGCCAAGTATTTGGTAAAGACCCATGCCACAGAGGGATAGTGCTCCCCTGCCAGCACGAAACATAGTTATTGCCTGTGGGCTTTTCTGATCCTGATATAAAGGTATGCATCCTTCATGTCTAGGGAGCACAGCCAATTTCCTTTTGCAGAAGGGGAATCAGAGCTTGCAGGGATACCATAAGAAACTTCTTGTATTCTATGTGGAAGTTGAGCTCCCTGAGAGCCAGTACAAGATGCATATCCCCTGTACATTTTTGGGACCAGTAAACATCTGGAATAAAAACCTTTGTTTCTCTGGGTTAGAGGAACCAGTTCTATAGCCTATTTTTGGAATAATGACTGCATTTCTTCCTTCAGAAGGGACAAATGGCCCAGGGGATAACTGGAAGGAGAGGTTGCTAACAGCTCCAGAGCATACTCGCCTGCACTTATTTTCAGTGCCCATTCCTCTGTTGTAATCTCCCACCACTGTTTTAGGTGCAGGAAGATCCTGCCCCACAAGACCACCCTTGGAGGTAACAGTGAAGGTGGGGTTATAGTCTGGAAGGAGTCAGATGGGATCGGTGGGGGCAGAACCACCAGCCCTGATTGCTTCGGGTGCTTCTGAATGGGCACCTGCGGGGAGGGGTCCTGGAAAAGAACCACCTCCCTGGGCTCTGCGCTTGTTGATGGTGGGCATGACCACTTCTTGAAACAGACTGATGAAAAGAGCCCCTCCCACGTTCCTTGGAAGGAGTGGGATAAAGGGAATTAACAAATTTGAGGGTCAATTTGGATGTGTGAAAACTCCTGTGGGTCTCTCCAATATGATAACCAAACAGTTTTGCCCCTCCCCCAAATGGGGCACTCAAAACTGCCTGCTGTACATCATTAGCAAAACCATGTAAAACTGTGATGTTTGGGATCCTGCTGCCTGCTGGCTTCAAGGAATGCTGTTATCCTCTGTTTGAGCAAATTGTCCATCAATTTTCTCACCATAAACTTGAGACTTATTGATCGGTAGTTTCCTGGCTCTTCCTTGTTGCCTGATTTGTGGAGTGGGACCATCGTTACCTTTTCCAGTCACCGGGTACCACTCTGCTTGCCAAGGATCTGGTGAATAGTTTTGCCAGTGGAGCCGCTAGCTCCTTCAGGATTCTGGGCTGTAGCTCATCCAGTTCCATGGCCTGGTCCACCTTCAGTTTGTTCAGTGCCTCCAATACTTGGGCCTCATTGAAGGGACTAGTATTGACCCCTGGTCCAGGGGTGCCCTTCTCCTTGTGAGTTCCAGGCCATCTCCCGGATCCTCCTCTGTAAATACTGAGTAGAAGTACCTGTTTAGGATTTCTGCTTTTTCGTGGTCCCCTTCCACAACTTTTCCTTCCCCAGTGGTAATCCTCACTATACCCCCCTTTGTCTTCCTTCTTTCCTTGATGTATCTAAAGAAGGCTTTGTCACCATTCTTGGCCCCCCTCTGCTATCTTGGCCTTTGTCTGGGCTTTGGCCTTCCTTATCCTCTTGCAGGTTTCCCTCATTATTTCTTTATACATATCCCAATCCTTTTCATTTCAAGACTCCTTGTAAATCCTGTATGCCTTCTTTTAAGTGAAAAGTGAGTGGTTATATCCACAAATGTACATGTGTTTATTAACAAGTCTTGCTAAGTGTCGTTCATTGTTAATTGTTGTACCTGCCTGATTTTTGTAAAACACTGCCTCTGTACCTATACAAATTAAATGCTTCATTGTATCTGTAATTAATTCCGGGTCTCCCCTGAAAAAGGGATCGCTACTGGACTCAGTGGGCCTACCCAGTTACCAAAATTAAATAAATAAATAAATAAAACCAGTAACTCTAAGCCAAGAATAGCATCTCATACATATGCTGAAAGCAGCAGCTCTGACAGAAGCATCAGAGACATCATAGGCAGACTTAACAAATGTTTGCCAACCTCAATCCCAGACGTTAAAGTTTTAATTAAGTCTTTTTTGGCAGCTTTCCACAGGTGATTCTGGTACTTAATTGTATGGGCCTCATAACTGGCAATTCTAAGACCTAGTGAGGCAGAGGCATACATACGCTTGCCCATCACATCCAGCCTCCTAGATTCTTTGTCAGGAGGCAAAGTACTCAGGTGCTTAGGTACCTTGGACCTATCATGAGCAGCCACGATAACTACCGAGTCCGTTTCTGACTGGTTAGCATTATAAGGCTTAGCAGATTGAGCAGGGTACTGCTTGTCAGCCTTTCTGGGCACTACAGGCAGTGAGTTTGGTCTGTGCCATGCAGCATAGATAGCATCCTTTAATGCAGGATAAATAGGAGGAATTATAATGGAGGGTGAGTAAGGAAACTCCCAAAATTCCATTAAATTCTTTTTAGTGGAATCTTATTTTTCCACAGCAAAGCCCATCGTGGTTTGCATTTGCTGCATCATGGTTTGAAAAGTAGGATCCATAGGAGGAGATCTCGGGGTATACACCACTAAGTCCTCACTGCAGGATGAGAGGGGAGAACTAGAACGAGGTACCACATATTGTTCTCCCGCATAATCCTCCTCTAATACCATGAGGTCAGGATTATTTTCCACCTCATTTATTGACCTCCCTGTTGTTGATGGGAGCTGCTGGAGGCACTGGAGAGAATGGCAGCAGCTGAAGTGGAGGAATTTGCTGTGTTCTGGAAGTAGTCATCAGCTGGAGCCGAGTGCCTGTTGGCCAAATCAATGGAATAACAGCCTGCATAGGTAATCCAGACAGAATGCATCATATCATATCTGAAAATGATGCCAGCACAGCCTGAGAGTCAACGACATCCTGGCCAGGGGCCATGACTACTTGTTTAGATGACAGGCCTTGGCCTGATCATGATAATGTCATTTCATCCATAGTAGGTGCACCTAAGAAAGACACTGACCTTGGTGTCTCACTGACAGTCGGGTGGAGGGGGGGCTGTCATCAACGCCGCTGAGGGGGCAAGAATGATGAAGGGTTACCTTGTCTCAAAGGTGACTGGGATCTTTCCAGGGGAAAAAACTTCTCTTTGCCTCCATGCTTATGGCCCAGTGATGAGGAGGGTCATGATGATGACTTTTTCCTGTCTCGGTCTTTCAACTTTGGCGACCGCATCTCAGCTGACATAGATGGTGACAGTGATTTTGGTCCTTGCTCCTTCTCCATGGCTGTTAATGCTTATTTTCTAAAGCTTTCCTACAGTGTCACCTTGTTGCTTGTTTGAAACCCCGACAGATCTCACAAATGCTCACGTTATGAGAGAGACCCAAACAGCACACACAAACTGTGTGTGTGGGTGTTGACACATGCAATACCGAAATAACATGACTAACAATTTCGGCAGCATGCAGAGATGATGAAAAACACTGTGATAAAATAAAGAAGAGTAAATGGCAATGGCTAGTTGACAATGTTTCCTCAGTAGGTCCAACAAAAATGATCAACGGTGGGAAAAGAACTAAGGAGTGATGGGGCCACCCATGTTTATGTAGACGCTGAGACATGACATCATTGTGGGCAGCCCCCACTTAGCAAAAGCTTCCATGTGGCCCTAATGTCTGACAGTTGTAGTTCCAAAGGTGTGGCCTAATGGAAGTGATATCCTTGAAGAAGATCCTATCGCACTTCGTTCTTGTGGTTCACATGACACCAGAACCTCTTGATGATATTATAGCCTCATAAAAAACACAGTCCCCTATCTATTATTCTATATATTTATTTATTATTTATTAAATGTTGGTGACTAGATGAGCCCACTGGGCCCCGGAGGTCCCTTTTTCAGGGGCAACCCGGGGTTACATAACATAGGAGACATCACAATGCGGTAAATGTAGAAAATGCAATTATGATACAAGTTATACAGAGGTGTACAGTCAGTTGGTTACATGTGCTGAGATCAGCATTAGAGCAGTGCATGTGTATTGATACTAATAAAGAGGGGGGTGTGAACCGCAAATGCAGAGACAGATTACGCACAGTGGGTAGTAACAGACTGTGAGGCTTAGGTGTCCGTGTGGTGGACCCGTATCTCAAGCAGCTACATTTGAAGGTAGCCATAATATGAGCCTTAAGCCTTGTGCAGAAACTTTTAATGGAGGGAGCTTCCTGCATTCCGGGAGGGAGGGAGTTCCATAGGGTGGGTGCCGTGTGAGCAAAAACTTGCCCCCCACCTTGGTTCTGACTCTAGGGACAGCTAGGAGTGTGTGATCTATTGTGTGGAGGAGCCAAGGGTTATTCTTTAGTGAAATAAGTCCCGAGAGGCTGGGAGGGGGGGTTGGGCTGATTAATTTGAAGGTTTGGCAAAGCAAGGGGTACTGGAGACGGGCTTCCCAGGAGGGCCAATTTAGTTGGGATAGCGTGTCACAGTGATGGTTCCCGGGGTTTGACTGGGCGGTGACCTGAGCCACCTTATTGTATAGAACTTGGAGTCTATTCATCTCAAGTCTAGCTACTCCCTGGACCACTGGGGCCGCATAGGAAATTGTCGGGAGGAGGACGCTGGAGGCTATGGAGGCCCTTGCTTCAGGTATCAGCTGGTCTTTCAATCGGTAGAGGGTGCCTAGTTTCGCATGTAAATTTTTAGTAACTTGATCCACGTGGTCCTTGAGGGACTATATATTGAGGAAATATTTATTTTATTAATAGTATTACAGGTTTAGTCACTTGTATTTTCACAACCTGCATAGTGTTACCAACTGCTATTTGTTGCATTAAAATCTGTACTGCGTGCTACACTGTCCCACTGGGGCTACCCTACATAGACAATTTAACACTGCATACTGTTGCACCTGCCGCTGTATTTACTTATTAATTTGCTGTAAGTTACTGCACTATTTTCTTTAAATGCAATACTCCGTACCTTGTTTTTGTATACTGTTGTGAGGTATTGTCAATTAATTTGTTTTAGAAAATGGGCATCGTAAACCTCTCATTCTTATTGGCTGAAACAGCCTGACACCCAGGTTGTTATTTTTTAACAACGCCCTCAAAATAACAAGTTCTACTTTGGCATGCCCCTTTACTTGCAGTATCCTACAGCTACCCTGGTTTTCTAACTTCACTACTGCCATTTTTCCTACCCACTAAGCCACTGGTAAATTACTCATCGTCTTCCTGTCACTGCAACCGCTCATTTAACCTATCACACTCACTCATAATTTAAACCACAACCTTTCGTAAACAAACTTTTTTCCCTCCCACAACCAACAGCACTGCTGACAACGTGGCTTAGTTTAAAAATGCTGCACACAGCTTACCTCTCACGAGTACTGGTTTCCCGTGCCTGCAGCTCCTCAGTCTCCATATCGACCTCAAAACGTTCACACAAAAATGACCCTGTTCTAAACAGCAAATATCTACGTCTTTCTGGTCATGTATTTTACTTCACCCAGCTCGCTCCACCTCACCAGCTGCACGGAACCGTGGCCGACTCGCTCTATATGCAGAAACAACATGTAATCAAAGAACGTTCATTTGAACGTGAGCAGCAGTTGTCGGAATGATCATCACCACAATACCAAAAGTAAAACCATAAAATACTGGCACCCTCTTGTGTCAGTTCTTCGCAATTGTGCCAGTTCAAGGACTACTTTACAGTAAATGCGCTTTTTTACTAAATTGTATTTATTTTATGTTTTAAATTTTGTACTTAAAATGTAATGTGCAGCCCATTTTCTAAGTGTAATAGTACCCTCCGGGGTGGGCGTTATGGGATATAACAGACCTTCCAGTGCTATAAGGCCCTCCGCCTGTGGCGTCGGGCCTCATTACACCCCTGGGCAGTCCATTATATCCCAATAATGCCCACCCTGTCGGGTATTATTACTTACATAATTCACTTCACTGCTGTTTAAGTGTGCTATTCCAGGCCTTGTCGTACTACTTGTTGTGACTACCGAGCTCTACTGATCCCCATTCCCTTGCCCCCGGACACATCTGGAAGCAAGCTGAGACAAGCCCAGTATACTCTTCCTGGTAAAACTTTGTAACATATATAAATCAAATTACCTGTTGCGTAATATTCTTATCACCACTGCTGCTGTCTCTGTCCTTTCAGGATCCTCTTGAAATTTAGGCTCAATTACAGCCTAAATGCGAGTACCCCATCATGAAGTAATTCTAAAGAAAGAAAGAAAGAAATTATAGCAGGATATCCATGCATTTGCTTTACACTGTGACTGGCTGCAAGTGTTCAATTTAAAGAGCAAGCATATACTTATGGGGTCACTTTTTAGGCTGAATGCAACTCATGATGTTATTATTGCTGCCCATAGTTGACAAATAGTTTTCTATGTTTTGCATGCGCAGCAAACATTTTGTTACAAAGAAATGCATTTTAAAGGTGTGCCACTGTCAGGTCCAATGCAGCCCAAGCCGCAGTGGGCTCAGTAGCTACAGGCCAATTATCTGCCAGGCTGATTGTGACACTGTTCTCTACTTGCTGGGTGGAAACTTCTCATAGTTCAAAAGAGTGAGCTACTCCTATTGCCACCAAGCAAGCAGAGAATGCCTCTCCTTGCCAAGCTGGTTCAGTTGCTTACCCACGCACCATTCAGCTCTGCCTCTATGTTTCTGTTCTCCCTCTCAGAACCTGCTATCTGTTTGTGTGTCCCCCCTCCCCCCCCCACCACCACCATCATGGCTCCTGCCAGCCATTTATTTTCTCACTCCCGTCAATCCCCATGTCAAAAAAATACCCCATATTTGCTCCCTCTCTGTGTCCAAAATTGTTTCTGCCCACTGTGCATGGCCTGGTAGCTCCCTAGAAGCAGAAGCCCATCCAACACTGTCCCCGCTCACCGTTGCTGTCTTCGTGCCTCCCCAGGACCAGGAGCCATATCCAACATTTTTCCCACCTACCATACATGTCCCAGTGGCTCTCCAGGAAAGGGACCCTGACCAACATTGTTCCAGCCCACCATGTGTGTCCTGGCAGCTGACCAGAAGAAGAAGAAGCATGATCAACATTGTTCCCACTCACCGTGTATGTCCCAGCTGCCCCCCAGGAGTGGGACTTATACCAACACTGCAACAACTCAGCATGGATCTCGCGTTTGCTTTTATGATTCAGCAGTTTGGTTCCCCTAGTATTTTGTATCTTTGGATGTGAACGGCATTAACATTATACAGTTAAAATTAGGCTAACCTTAAAACCTCTATAAATACTACAAAAATCAAAACAAATGGAATAAATGAAAACATTACAGTAGAGGAAAAATCAAAACTCATCCTGAAGAGCAGGGAGCAGAGGTGACTGGCAGCATGCAGGCAATAAGCACATCCCACTGATCTGATAAAATTCTCATCCCAATACCCTACCAAGCTGAGCGGAGAAGAGCTGTTCAGCGCAGCAGCAAGCATGATACAAGGGTAAGAATTTGATTCACCGATTGAAAGACACAAAACACTCCTACTGTATGTGCACCAATGATCCGCTGAGATTTAAACACATATATATCAAACAGCTAGTGGAACCAAAGCAGTCAGACAGGAAAATGATACAAATTTTAAGAAGTAGTCAGTTGTAACTCTATTTCTGAAGTTTTTCTTTTTTTCATGTGATAATGTTGTGTTGGGTATGTGGAGTAGCTATCAGCCTGGCAGCTGACATATCTATCTCTAGTCCCCCCACTACATCATCAGTGTTGTGATCTCATCAACAGTGACATCACAGGTGACTGACCTGGCAGCAACTGAGTGGTTGTTCCTATGCAGCAGTGATGTCACAGTCAGTGAGGTCACAATGCTGATGATGTAGTAGGGGGAACAGAGCTAGGTATGTCAGCTGCCAGGTACAGTAGAGTGTTGTTCCACACAGCATACCTACTAACATCAGGTAAACAATCTTCTAATTAACCAAAGGTGGGGGGGGAATACCTCAGATATAAAAGGTAATGGCTGACTGCTTTTAAAAATTAACATTAGTATTAGGCAGTACACAAGCTCGTTAAACTGCCTTTGGAGTGGAAAATGCATGCTAAAACATATTTGGGTTGGGGCTGAGCGAGTTGTAAACTGTGAGTTTGAGCACTGAAAAAATGCCAGCCTGCTAATACTCTGGTGGATCTTGTTGTTTTGCTTATTGGTTCTTTCTGATGCTAGCCTGAGTCCTACTCCTGATTAAAGCAGCAACTTCAACATAATTTGAAGGGAGGAGTGGGGGGCTTGGGCTATTACCTACTGTCCTGTACTCGTGAGACAGCAGAACACAAAATCGTTATTGGCCTTCCTGGAAGGGGGTACTGCATTTTGCTTTTACTTGTGCTATTTTGCTCTGGGACTGATATTTAGCATCCTTGACCATGTAAGCAATTGAGCAGTCATGAAACAGAGTGGCAAGCCACTTACCTGTACCCTCCCCCCATATCCTTAGACAATGGTTTCACTCCCCCCACCCCATGCAGACTAGCCTTTGAATCCATGCTTAGTGCTTTCTTTGTTTAAAGTGGTAATGCTTCCATTTAAAGTGGTAGAAGGGTTACTTTTGCTCAAAATAATTCTCTGAACTCTTAGTGTGGGCTATTATCTACTATCCAATATACCCCTGAGACAACAGAACATCAAATCCGTTATTGTCCATGGGGGGGCTGGGGGACCTACTGCCTGATAAGGGATAGTCTTGTAAGTTTTTCTGTTTCTTGAACCTCTGAGCTATCAGTGCCCAAGAACTACATAGCAAATACAAGCAAGCAAACATTTGACCTTTCATGGCCACAGCATACAAGAATCTAATAATGAGCAGTGCACATCAGTGGGCAGCCACTTTGAATGTCATTAACACTTAAGAAAGGACAAGCAGCAAAACTGAGTAGAAATATTTTCCCCAGAGATGAAAGGGTACAGGGCAGAAAGAATGCTAGTAGCAAGGTTCAGCCTACAAGATGTTCCTTCCTCACAATATTTGTTCTTACATCCTTAATGGGCTGTTAGGGTGTAGTGTGGGTGTCACATTCTTCCTGCTCAATCAGAACTCCCTCCTTTATTTTCCTTCAAACGGAAGCACCGAACTCACCACTAGCTACACATTAAACAAACCCAGACCATTATGGAGGAGCGGGTTAAAAACTGTGCTTGCCTTAATTGTTTTAGTGAAGGCAAACACAATTGTTAACCACCATACAGCTCCTAACCTGGTCTCTTCTGAAAATCTCTGCTATACTGTTGCATCTCCCTCCATTTCTGACTCCAATAATGCATGGTGCACAACCGCCCCCTCCCCATCACTCCCTGGTGATGTTTGTCCAGTGTAAGCAAACCAGAAAAAACACACAAGCTGTCTCTTTCCTAGTATTCAGTGTTACAGTGTTATATGCAAGCACAGCATAGTACTCTGTTGCGTCTGTCCCACAGGTTCAACCCTCAGAACGCACCAGTGTTACGCACCATGCCATTAGGGTGCCAATCAGCAATGTCGTTAACCACTGTTTTTGTGGGGGGCTGCACCCCCTTAACTATTGATACCAACTGTGGGGGGGGCGCAAGACCTCTGGGAAGGGGCAGCGAATCCTGATTTTGGTGACCTAATGGCATAGCACCCTAATGCCGGTGCCCTGACTGCCTGCAGTGTACCCCCATCCCTATCAATTTCCAAGTACTTGGTTTACACACTAGATAGAAACAAAGAAACACAGAATTTGATGGCAGATAAGAACCACTTGGCCCATCCAATCTGCCCATTTCTCCTTACCCACACCATTACCACAGATTGTGCCTGATCTACAGCTCTCCCCCCCCTTTCAACTATGATTCTCTTGTGTGTATCCAATGCATTCTTGAACTCTACCACTGTCTTCAAACTCCACCCCCCCCCCACCTCTGCTGGAAGGATATTCCAGGAATCCACAACTCTTTCTGTGAAGAAGTACTTCTTCACATCTCTCCTGAATCTACCCCCCTCCAGCTTCGTATCATATACCCTTGTTCTTGAGCACCTTTCCTTCAGAAAAATACTCTCCTCTTGTACCTTATTTATTCCCGTGAGGTATTTACAGGTCTCTGTCATATCTCCCCCTCTCCTTCATCTGTTCCAGGGTGTACATACTGAGGTCCTTTAGCCTTACCTCATAGGGCTTTTGATACAGACCCTGTGCCATTTTAGTTGCTCTCCTCTAGATAGCGTCCACTCTGTCAAGGTCCTTCCAGAGACGTGGACTCCAGAACTGGACACAATACTCTAGGTGGGGTCTTACTAGCGATGTGTACAGAGGCAACACCACTGCCTCCCTCTTTCTGCTGGTGATACTCCTCCCTATGCACACCACCATCCCACTCACCCTCCCTACTGCCTAGTCACACTGCCAGGCCACCTTTAGGTCATCTGATATGATTACCTTCAGGTCTCTTTCCTGCTTGGTGGTCATCAATATCATTCCACCCATTTTGTACTCTGCCCCAGGTTTCTGTGACCGAAGTGCATTATTTTGCACTTTAACAGATTAAACCCCAGCTGCCACACCCTTGACCACTGTTCTAGTTTTCTCAGGTCTCTGCTCATTCTTTCCACCCCCTCCTCCCGAAGTGTCCACCTTATTGCAAATGTTGGTGTCCATACCTTCTCTTCCAGCTCCTCTGCAATGTCACTTCTAAAAACATTAAAGAAGACAGGTCCCAGCACCGATTCCTGAGGCACCCTGCTCTGCTGGTCCCCCTCCTCTTCATGGAGTGAACTCCATTTACCACCACCCTCTGTCACCTATCCCTTAACAAGTTTCTTATCCAGTTTACCACCTTTGAACCCACTCCTAAGCTACCCAGCTTGCTTACTAGTCTTCTATGTGGAACAGTGTTGAATGCCTTACTGAAGTCTAGGTAGGACACATCTACTGCTCCACCCTGATCTAGTTCCTTGGTCACCCAGTCAAAGAAATCTATCAGATTTGTTTGACATGATCCCCCCCCCCCCCATCAAACCATGGTGCCTTGGGTCTTGTAACAAACTGGATTCAAGATATTCCACAATCTTTCCTTCAGCAGTGATTCCTTTAACTTTCTCATCACCGATGTCAGGCTGACTGGCCTATAATTGCCAGCATCCTCCCTGCTACCACTTTTGTATAGGGGCACTACATCCACCCTCCTCCAGACCTTTGGAACCACTCCTGTTTCCAGTGAGCTGTTAAATTGAACTGTCAGACGTGCAGCCAGCATTTCCCTGTGTTCATTCAATATCCTTGGATGCACCCCATCTGGGTTCCACCAAGATGCTTTGACAGTGAAGTTGTCGAAATCCATTACATCGACAGGCACAATGCTGATAGTCAGCATTGTGCCATCAGAAAAACACTGTTTGTTTTTTTGTGGGGGACTGTGCCCCCTGCATCCCCCATGAGGGGGGCTCTGCCCTTCCATGCCCTCTGATTTCTAAAATAACCAACTTTGAGTCGAAGTTGATTCAGAGAGGGGGCAAAACACTGGGTGAAGCAGCGTCAGTGTACAGCAGGACCATTACAGCGAACATGCCGATTTCATCGCTGTAATGGTCTTCGCTGTATTGTTTTTGCTGTTTCGACAGTATACCTCCCATTTGGCCTCATTTCCTTTGACCACCTTCAGATTAACGAGTCCTTTCAAGACTCTCACCTCCAACAAAGGACTAGTGTCCAACTCCCTCCCTCCAATGCTTTTGTTACTTTTTGTAGCCCCTCCCTCTCTTCTTCCTCCGAGAACATTGAATAAAATTATTTGTTTAGGATGTCTGCCTTTTCCTGGTCCACATCTGCATAGTCCCCCCATTTTCCCTTTATAATCTTACAATCCCACCCCGGTCTTCCTTTCACTTACATACCTAAAAATGTCTTGTCCCCTTTCGTTACCTCCTGGGCTATTTTCTCTTCAGTTTGTGCCTTTGTACTCCTTACTGCTTTCACTGCTTCCCTCTGTTTCCCCTGATACACCTCCCTATTCTTCTCCCTTTGTGTCTTCTTATACCTTCTCAATGCTATTTGTTTAGCTTCTACCTTTTCAGCCACCTCTTTTGAGAACCATAGTGTCTCTTTTTCCTCTTGCTTTTGCTCACTTGTTTGATGCAGATATTTGTTTCCTTTACTATGCTCCCTTTTATCTTCATTTACTGTTCCTCCGCCCCACCCAGGTCACCCACCCCTGCTAGGTCATCCTTGAGGCATTTAGCCATCTTTTTAAAATCTGCCCTCCTGAAGTCCAGGACCCTCACCCTTGTGTGGTTCAGTTTCTCAGCTCTCCTTATATTGAACCACACTGTATGGTGATCACTGGTCCCTAAGTGTCCTCCCACTCTGACATCTGCAATGCTGTCGCATTGTCAACCAGATCATCCACTTCCCACCAATCCTTCAAATCAAGCCTAAGAGTCTGGCTACTGGCCATGTCCGCTTGTGCCTGTAACAGTCCCCTGGATGGATCCAGGGACCGAAACCTGCCCTAGTACTTACAACCTACCAAAGCAACACCCCCCCCCAGCATATATTCCTACTGTGCCGTCGGGATGTACTGAAACTCAGATTTAGCCATTCTCTATTAGCATTTGATCTATTGCTTTACCTACTAGTTACCATGTTTCCCTGATTGTTTGTGCATACATTGATATGTACCATTGTATATTTCATATGTTTGTATGCACCATTGCATATTTCATATGTTTGTATGCCCCATTGCATATTACTTATATTCCACACCACCTCATGCTTGAGGTGTGTATTACCATGCCTGTATGTTCTGCTGTGATCTTGTTGTTTTGCCACTTTGTGGCCAGGGTCATGACTGAAAACAGTCCTTTGGATCAGTGCACTTACCCGGTTAACAGAGACATAAATAAATAAATAAATTAGTGAGTACCAGGTCCAGATGAGTACTTGGAAAGGGACAGAAAGAGGCTGTGGACTAGACTGGCTTAATATATTTGAGTTTGGGGTAACACTTCAGTTGAGTTCAATACCTGATAAGTGTGGTGCATTTGACTGGTTGAGGAGGCTAAGGTGTACCCTGCTAGCTGGGTTGGACTTGGAAGTAGGATACAACTTGCTGGGTGGGCAGGGAGAAAGGGCAACATGGTGAGCTAGGAGGAGGGTTGGGAAGTCTTGGGAGTTGGGATGGGGCATCTTGCAGGGCTTGGGGAAAAGGCAAAATGCTGGGCTGGGGGAGGCCTGGAGACTGTAGGGAAGAGGAGGGTATGATGCTACATTTCATGGCCTCTGCACTTTGTGTCAAACACCTACACAGCAAATACCAGCAAGCAAACATTTGGCATTGTCAAATTCCTGTTTCTTGTCTATTATTTAAAGGGAATATAAATAAGCATTTTTTGCAATAAATTACTTACTGTGCTGCCACCCTGGTCCCCGACGTACCATTTCACAACAAGAGTGCAAAACAAAGTGTTAAAATGACAGAGTTATTTTTGTTTTAAAAGCTGCAGTTCCAGGAAGTGAGCTGTATGCATATTTGAATCCCAGTGCTGTGTTCACACAAGAGAACAAAAGCTGATGACATCACTTTAGCAAGTTGTCTCTGTATCATCTTGGAGCATTATGTTGTGTTCCATTTCATTCCTGTAAATAGTTTGTTAATAGAATATGTTGTAAAAGAAAACTCAGTGTGTATTTTTCTCTTTCTGGTCTGCAACAGGCAAATATTCAGTGATTGTCTATTCAAAGTTAATAGCAGAGGAGCTCTATGTTACTGTATTATTTATTTTTTATGCTTGTGGAATTAGAAATGAGGGAGCCTCTTCTGTAAAGCGAGAGACTTGGCATGCCTTAATGAGCAATGGCAAATATCATATTGTAACTCTTAACTTTCCCAGTAGTTTTCTACAGAAGTGTAATACATGGATTATTTTAATAATAAGCAATGTTTGTAGTCTTGTTTTTTTTTGTTCTGTCTGATAGCAAATTGGACCTCATTGTGACAGTCAGTAAGGAGTGCTTGAATGACTTTTTCTGTAAACAAAACTGTTAAAATTAATGTCATGTCAGAATGGCTACTGTCAAAAACAGCTGTTCATACATAAAGCTGTCTTCCGATCATTTGTTGGGCATTCAAAGTATTTAGGTTTTTGTTTGGGGGGGTGGAAGTGTTTGTCCTTTTAAACTACTGTATATGTATGTAAGTCATAGGTCTTGCTACTGTGGTGACTCATTATATTTGCTTGCACGCATGTGCAAGAAACATAGTGCCACCATTCAAGTTTTCGTAGGTGTGCCACCTCGTTTCCAATGCCCTGCTCCTTCTTGCAGGCACAACCTCACCACACCAATAAACATTTGAGACGTCTATGACAGCAGTTCAGATGCAGTGGCATACAGCTGAAAGCAAAACACCGCTACAATGAGCAGTGGTAACATGTAGGCAATTTGCATACTGCCGTCATTGGCAGTATGCAAAGTGCCTACATTCAGCACTGCATGAGAACAGCGTCACAGACAGCTCGTTTTTTGTTTGTTTTTTTAATCCCCACCCCCCCTACACACAATAACACCCATGCAGCACGCTGGGAGCCCACCCCAGCATGCTCATGCACTCTCCCCCACACCATATTGCTGATGGAGGTGCCCAATCCCCCGTCGGCTCCACTGTACTCTCCCCCAAAACCAGACTTCCAGGTGCCAAGTGGGGAGCCCACCCCAGTGTGGCAAAAGTTTATATTGCTGACGGCAGTGTCCAATCCCCGTCGGATCCACTATATCCCTCCCCAAACCCACACTTCCAGGTGCCATGCTGGGAGCCCACTCCAGCATGGCAAACATTCAGATACAACGGGGTGCCTAATCCCGTCAGCTCCACTGCCCCCAAAAACATCTTTCAGCTGCCACGCTGGGAGCCCACCCCAGCGTGGCAAACCCCAAGGCTGCCTTCCTGTAGAAGGGAAAAGACACTGTGAAAAAAGAAAAGGTCCCTCGTTAACTGTCTTGCCCCCAACCCGCACTCCACCCTCTGCACACCCACCTCCCCACACCCCCACCTCACCCCATACTTACCTCTGGAGCCCAGCACACAGTCTTCGTGGACTGGGAACACATCTGTACTCTTCAAAGCTGACCGCGAACTGAAGAAATGCTGGTAAGCTGTATAATGGAATACATTTTTTTTCAACTTTGGTGCATATCTCAGCCATTTTGGGGAGTTTTTTCATCAAATGTTCAACATGGGGTTCTTCGGGTCCCACCTCATGAACTTAGTCACTGTCATTTTGTTATTTTTCCCGAAAGGTGATTTCGCAGTCACTGCATGGAACCACCTTTTGGGTCTGAGTAACAAAATGACAGTGGCACAGTTCATGAGGTAGGCCTCCCAAAACCCTAAGTTGAAAATTTGGTGAAAAAATTCCCCAAAATGACTGTTACGAGCGTGCGTTGCGCAGTCTCTATGCACGCTCGTAAGTTTGCAAATTTTTTATATTTTCACTCCAGATTTTCAGCACTGCCATTTTACCACACCTCCTTATGAGCAGTACAGCTGTCATTTTTCACATCTCGCCCAAAATGTGTTTTCGCGCACATAGCGCACAAAGGTGCAGTTGATGTGTGAAATCAATGTTTGGGACAGATTAAGAAAATCACAGTGACACTGTTCATGAGCAGAGGTCTTAAAATGGCTATGTTAAAAATTTGGTGGGAAAAGTCCATAAAATGACTGTGTTACGAGTGAGCATTGCGCAGTTTCCACGCACTCTTGTAAGTTCATGAATTTGTACTATTTTCAGTCCAGATTTTCAACACTGGCATTTTTTCACACCTCCTTATGAAGAGTACAGCTGTCATTTTTCACACCCTGGCTGAAATGTGTTTTCGCACTTCTGGCGCAGAAATGCATGGTCGCTGTGGGAAATCAGTGTTCGGGACAGATTAAGAAAATCACAGTGACACTGTTCATGAGCGGAGGTCCCAAAATGCCTGCGTTGACAATCTGCTGTAAAATATCCCCAAATGAATTACATTATGGGTGTGCGTTGCACAGTTTCTACTCATGCTCGTGACTTCACTTTTTTTATATTTTCACTCCAGATTTTCAACATTGCCATTTTGTACACCTCCCCATGAACAGTACAGCTGCCATTTTTCACATCCTGTTTGAAATGTGTTTTTGCACCTGTGGTACCAAATGGCATAGTCAATGTGCAAAATCAGCTTTCGACTAACAAACTGATATTGCTCTGTTCATGAGGTGGGGGTCACAAAAGACCCCTGTTAAAAATTTGGAGTGAAAATACCAATGAACGCTTGGGGCATTAGGGTTTCTCACCATAATGCTCCACCCTGTAGAGACTGACAGGCATCAGGGGTGAGACCTGGGATTGCCGCCTGTAATGCTCATGTCATTCCACCCACACCCACACCCTGCAGCCAGTGACAGGCATCGAGGTGTGCCTTGGACTCTTCAGCCCCAAAGTTCACCCCATTCTCCTATACTGCACCCATCTCACCATATTTCCTGATGGAATTGAGTGCGCATAATGGCCAAAGACCCCAAGGCACACCGTGACACTTGTCAGTGTCTGCAGGGTAGGGTGTGGTGAAATGGCGTGGCCGTTATGCCTGATGACCCAAAGGCACACCCCAATGCCTATCAGTCTCTACAGGGTGGTGGTGGAGGTTAGTTCATTTCAGATACTTCTTTTATCTTTCATCTATCCTACACATCGTTAATGCATAGAATGATTTGGCATTGGACAAATGCTTGTTTTACATCAGTTATTTTATTTAATACTATAAAACAAGCATCTGTCAATGCTGAATGTTGTCTTGCTGGTGTTGGCATTTGTAGTGCAGGAGTTAGAGAGATGCACAATAGGAGTGGCAGTGAAGTATTGAACTGACGACAACCCTACCCCATCCTGCAGAGACTGACAGGCATTGAGGTGTGCCTTTGGGTCGTCAGCCATAATGCTCATGCCATTTCACCTCACCCCACTCTGCAGACACCGACAAGTGTTGCGTTGTGCCTTGGGGTCATTGGGCCTTATGCTCACCCCATTCCATAAGGAAATACGTTGAGATGGGTGCAGTATAGGAAAATGGGGTGAACTTTAGGGCCGAAGAGTCCAAAGCACACCTTGATGCCTGTCACTGGCTGCAGGGTTGGGGTGGGGGTGGAATGGCATGAGCGTTACAGCTGACAATCCAAAGCCACACCCCTGACGCCTGTCAGTCTCTACAGGTAGGACGTTATGGTTAGAAACCCTAATGCCCCGGGCGTTTATTGGTGTTTGCACTCCAAATTTTCAACATGGGCTTTTTGTGACCCCACCTCATGAAAACATTTGGGACCTCCGCTCATGAAGAGTGGCACTGTGATTTTCTTAATCTATCCTGAACGTTGATTTCCCACAGTGACCGCGCCATTGTGTGCCAGATGTACAAAAACACATTTTGGGCAGGATATGGAAAATGACAGCTGTACTGTTCAAAAGGAGGTGTGAAAAATTGGCAATGTTGAAAATCTGGAGTGAAAATATTAAAAATTCTAAAAGTCACGAGTGTGTGTGGAAATTGCGCAATGCACTCTTGTAACACAGTCATTTTATGGAATTTTTTCACCAAATTTCAACACAGGAATTTTGGGACCTCCGCTCATTATCTGTGTCACTGTGATTTTCTTAATCTGTCCCGAACATTGATTTCCCACAGTGACCGTGCCATTGTGTACCAGGTGTGCAAAAACACATTTTAGGCAGAATGTGAAAAATGACAGCTGTACTGTTCATGAGGAGGTGTGAAAAAATGGCAATGTTGAAAATCTGGAGTGAAAATATTATAAATTCTCGAAGTTACAAGCATGTTTGGAAACTGCACAACACATGCTCGTAACACAGCCATTTTTTTGAATTTTTCCAGCAAATTTGCAACATAGGCTTTTTGGAGCCCACCTCATGAACAGTGACACTGTCATTTTGTTAACTGACCCTGAAAGGTAAGTCCACGCAGTGACTGCGAAATCACCTTTTGGGACCAAATAACGAAATGACAGTGACTGAGTTCATGAGGTGGGATCCCCAGAACCCCATGTTGAAAATTTGGAGCCAGAAGTTTCAAAAATGGCTGAGATAGCCACCCAAATTGAAACCCCCTCATTGTTGCCATTATACAGCTTACCGTGCTTTTCTTCAGTTTGCGGGTGGCTTTTGAAGAATTCAGATGTCTCCCACTTCACTGAAGATCATTGCACCAGGTTCTGAGGTAAGTATGGGGTGAGGGGGAAGGGGAGGTGGGGTGCGCAGAGGGTGGGTGTGGGTTGGAGGAGGGGGGGCATCGTGACCACGAGGGAACGTTTTCCGTTTTACAGGGAACAAAAAAAAAAAAGGGACATTGTGGGAAGGTTTTTTATTTACAGGTTTGCTTTCAGCAAACTAGGGTGGGCTCCCAATGTGCCACCTGTGTTTTTTTTTGGGGGGGACTGAAGCCGATGGGGATTGGGCCCCCCCATCAGCAAAGAAAGTGTGTCTGTGTTTGGGGGGGCATGATCTAAGGGGGATTGGGCACCCCTTTGACAGACAAAACAAGGGGGACATTATGCTGATGGGGATTGGGCTCCCCGTTGGCAAATTAACTGGGGAGGGGGCATGCTGACAGGGGGATTGGGCACCCCCGACACTGGCTTTGTAGGGACTGTGAGAGGCAGACAGCGGGAGTTGCCGCCATGTTTATTGAAATGTTTCACCAGGGGCACTTAATGGAGGTGTGTGAGATCTGCCACTGCAGTGACGAGCCTATCTCTCATTGCAGTGGTGGATTTCTTTCAGGTTGGTGGCACTCTTCTGAATGCTGTCATATACAGCTTGCTCATTCATTGGTACCACACAGACCAGCCCAAGAAAGCAGTGGCACCATTGGCCACAACACAACCGCACCTCCATAACCTGCTACTCCAGCAAGCTGTCACAAAATGTTGCCTGCGCTGCTCGCGCAAGACAACATAAAAATGGTGCTTCTGCATCATTATAGTAAACCTGATCGAATTACAGTAGCCTTGTAAATTTCATAGTAAAACCTCTGTGCTGCTCGTCAGTGTGAAGTTAGTTGCAATAAACAGGAAGGTATGATGGCATGCATTCCTAGTAGCAAAAAAAAAAAAAAAAAAAATAGAATGTATCTAGGGACTGTTTGACCTCATGTCCTCTTTTGCATACAGTTTATGTGGTTCGATTCCTGGTACTGACATGCCCATCAGTGACATCTTAAAAAAAATCCAACAAATAGAGACTTTATTACAATATTTGGAAGCAAAAACCAAAAATAAAACAATTAAACACACAATAACCTGTGTAATTTGTAGATCGTGTGCGAGTTTATTTTCCCCCACATCAATCTAACATGTCTAAAACTGAGAACTTGTATAAGTATGCCCCAGTTGCAGAACTGCATAATCTTGTAACCAATCATTTAATGATATCTAAGTTTATTTTCTCTGTACTTAAAAGGCTTTTTCTAATGCATTGTCAATTTTTTTTAGCTGCCTCTCTTGATTGAAAATAGCCTTTGCCCGAGATATGCAACACACGAGCGAGCATATCTTGAACCTGCCAATCGGGACCTTCAGTGTGGCACACAGGGTAGGCTGGAGGTGCTACTCTCATTCCAGAGACAAGTTCCATTTTTATGTACAGAAAATAAATGTAGATATCATTATATGACTGGCTACAAGACTATGCAGTTCTGCAACCTCCGCATGCTTATACAAGTTCAAGGTTTTAGAAATGCATGATGCTGACATGGGAAAAAAAAAACTCATACACACACAGTATATATATTATGCAGGTTACTGTGTTTCTAATTATTTTTTTATTTCAAATATCTCAATAATGCCTCTATTTGTTAGATTTTTTTTTAAGATGTCACTGGCAGGTTAGATAAAAACATCAGTACCAGGAATCGAACCAGATAAACTGTATGCTAAAGAGGGCATGAAACCAAACAGTCCCTACATATATTCCATCTTTAATTTTATGCATGTCATCATATCTCCCCAACTAAGTGCACACTAAACGATCGGCATAGCGGCTTTCAAATGAAGTTTACAAGACGACTGTTATTAGATCAGATTTACTATGGTGATGCAGAAGCACCATGTTGTTTTATATGTTTAACAGCATTAGATTAATTATCTGATCTAAACTGTGTTGCCACAGTAGCAAAATAGACATACTACTTACACAGGCATACAGTAGTTTAGAAGGACAAACCCTTTATAACTACAAAGTATATTGAATCACCCCCAAATCCAGAGTACCTGACAGAATCCAGCCCAGGACCCTACTGACTGTAATGCATGGACAGCACGTCACAGATTCAGTCCTGCTAGCAGCATACTAAAGAAGACATTTAACATGGGATGATGGTTCCATGCTATACATCTTTCCAATCCTCAGTTATTCTACATGGCAGTGCTGTAATGCATTTCACAGGGTTCTGGCTGCATTGCACTCCCTTGGAATAGCCCATACCCAGCAGTTACCAGCTAAACTAAAAGTGACCTACGATAACAATGTGTCTATTTTTAACGATCTGGTGGATGCTGGCAAAAAACCTTGAAAGCATTAAAGTGGACTTTGCTTCACAAGATGCTGGATAAACAGGTTTGGCTAGTAGGAACGGATAGTGTATTACAGACTTTGCGCTCATAGGAATTATGTGAGCTGTAGTCACTTAAACAGTGAACCGCTGTTACCTGTATGCCATATAAATGTATATATGTTTGGAATTGCAGTTAATTTTACCACAAGTAAGTGATGGGCTCCCAGCTAGGTTTTGATCCGCATATTTTACATTATAGTGCCATGTGTACAGTATGCGTGGCTCTCCACAGACACTGACCAGTTTTAAAATAATTAAGCCTCTTATATCTAGACAGTGGCAAGAACATCCCTTGCCATCAAGGGGAACAGAAGACAGTAATGATGGCACTAACTCTGCAGTCTGAGTGATGCCATATGTGCTAGGCAATGAGTCCACACGTACAAAGCCTTTAATCTATGTGAGGGGCTGGGAGTATCACGAAACTAATTCAGATTCATTCCATATGAGAAATTATAAATGACAAAGGATGCTGTATTTAATAGTTTGTGTAGTTAAAACTGACAGCTCAACCCATATTCAGGTAATTTAGAAGGGGTTACAGTTATTAACTATTACATTGAATTTTACATAAGGTATAAACACTTTAGAAAGGTGTTAACGAAAATATTGGTGTTGGGATTTCATACTGTTTATGATCAAAGAGTTAAAACATACTAAAGATAGCCTATCTGATTAATTGGGTTGCATTTTATAGCAGCATGCAATGACGTTACTTTAGAAAAGTGTGTATTTTGGGACCTCAGACGACTGTTACTTACTGTTTATCACAGACAGATCTTCCTATCTGTTTCTTACCAATTTTACAGCTTGGACTTTGTAATGCTACAGACAAGGTGGTGTAATGATACTGGGTTAATTACCTGGAACATTTCCAGAAATTGTTATTAGAAAATAGTCCATAATATTGCTGCAAATGGCTAATAGTTAATGATGAATTTTTGGTTTACAGTGTTAAACAGTTAATTATTTTAGGTCATGCTTTACCAAAAAATTTAGTGTTCCTTCTCCTACTTCCTTACATACTTACTTACTACTTGCTGTCAGATACAGGCCACATGGTCTATCAAGTCTGCTTGAGTGTATAGCTAGCACCCTACTTTGCAGCTGCCCTTCCCCCTCACAATTACCCCCACACAGATGCATGCCAAGTGAGACTGAATCAGATTAAGCTGTACTGTGAAATATCTTTATGTATTCATGCTATGCTTAGGGGTTTTCAAATGTCTTGCATATTTTTTAACTGAATAAAATTTATTTAAACAAAAACAGGATATTTTCCCCTTGGATTTCATCTTTTAACATTTCCATAAAGTCATAATCCTCTAATTTTAGGTTAATACTTTGGTTTGAGAAATATAAGAAGACTGTGAGGTCTATCAAGAATGTCTCCCTGCCTTTCAGCAGGTTCTACCATTGTGATTTGCATCCATGTATTAATCTAGCTTGTGTTACAATTTATCCAAAAGTCCATGCTTCCACAACCTCAGCTGCAAAACTATTTAATGTTATCACTGCTCTAAAGTATGACACTCGTAAAATGTATTAAAGCTTTTTGTTTTAATCTGCCATATATGCCCCTCAGTATTCACTGACTCACTGGTCAAATGTGGAGCACTCTCATTCTTTTGTTGCTAATCTGATGTCATCTGATCATATGATTGGCTCAGCTCATTACTGGTAAACTGACTGTGAACTGCAGTGCTGCCAAGGGGAAAAAAGTCATTTTGTGAGGTAAAAATGCTGTTTTGTACATTTTCAAGTTCACAGCACTGTACAATACATGTATGGGATATAAAAGATTGTTTTTCTTAATAAAGAAATACAGAGCCTGTTTATGTTCCCTTTAAAATGTGATTTTTGTAGTGCCCTCCACCTCTGCTTTCTTCAGAGCTGGCTCTCAGCTAGGAAGTGATGTCAGCTGGAGAAATAAATAGCAATAGTGATGTTGAGCTCCAGTGCTGCACAGTGAGTAAAAATCAATGTTTTAATCACTTTTTATTGACTGTTTCCTTGTCAGAATGTTGCTTTAAATTGATGTTAAAGGTATCATGTAACCCCCACCCAGGTATGCCATTTCCATCTGACAGCTCTACCTGGTGGGCTGGGTTCATGGAGGAATATGTCACTCGGCACATTGGCTAGGTTTGGCTACTCTGCAACAGGGGCACCCAAGTAACTCCGGACAAAGAAAGCAATAATTGTAATGTCCAATACCAGAAGTGGGATTCTAAAGTGTGGCTTTTATTCACAACCAACAGAATAAACAAAGCATAGATGGACCCCCCCGGGGCTACACTCCTGGTAATGCAGATTTATGGAGATCAGAACACATCCTCATCACTTTAGCCCTCAGGCTCTGAAACACACTGGGCACACAGCCCAAACTTGTACACTGCTCTGGGTTTTCCCTAGCTCAGCTCCCTTGCCAGCCACTTGGGCAATTTCCATATAGCATGGAAACATTTACTGGTGGCTTCCTAAACCACCTATGAGCACTTCTGGCTCTATACGGGAATCTTCCTCATCAATCCCACATCTGGGTACTTTCCTCAGGCACTGGCCAAGTACCTGAAAGAAATCAACAGGTGTCCCAAAGCAAACCCATAGAGGTGAATTTGGTTACTACTGATGGGGGGTCTCCCACCTCTTGCGCCCATAATTCATACCCGGCCATTTCTCTGGACTGTAACGCCTCATCCTTTAAAACACTTTGCTGTGTAGATTCTTTTTAAATGTATTCACATTCAGTCTACTGTCTTTACATCCCATTTGTGCTGAACTTGAACATACTTAATAAGTGGCTGTGTCCATTTCTCTAGACCCCCACAGAGCTAAGCAGTCCAATCCCCACATCTTCCAAACTGTACTTGGCTGTCTTTTCCTGACCCCACAGTAACAGTCACTTTAGTTTCATCTTGTTTCAGGTGAAAACACATTGGCCCTTTAGCAGAGCGAACTCACCCCTTGGTTGCAGGTGCCCCACAGGCATTTTCTCCTCAAAGAAATCTCGTCCAGAACTTCAGGTGCCTCAGCACGAACTTAACTCAGGCAGCTTCTTTTTCCCTAGCCGGACCAGGAGAGTTTCCCCTGGAAGCAGGCTGACTCCTTCCCTCCATCCACGCAGGAATGGGGCCCTGAACCACTGAAAGCAGTCTCTCCCACTTCACTGTGCTCTTCTTGTATTCCTCTTCAGGTAAGAACACACACCTATGAAAAAAAATAGCTCTGACAGAGCTTAGAGCTCTGAGGGCCTGCTTACAGCAGAGCACCTCCTTCCTCTACTACAGACTGTAACAGAACTCTACTCAACTCACTTCAAATTCCCCAACGTTCTACTCTAACCTCCAACTGCAACATTCCAGTGTGGCTTATGCAGCTGCGACAGTTCTAAAATGATGTCATCTCTCAGTCTCAGCTGAGACTGAGAACAGAGTGAGACAGTGTGAAATCCATTTAACTGGAGTTTCACAAGCTGCCTTCCCTGCCTACCACTAGGTCTTACTGGGATTCTAGTAATTCCGGGTAACAGGCGGGTTACAATCAGAATCCAGGTGTTCTTTTTTTCTCTTAATATAATTGGAAATTTGGAGATTAGTACTGTCCATCAAGTCTCCTGACTTAACTGTTTCTTGTGCTTGTTTTGAACTAATCACACGTTTTCCCTGTTTAAGGGAACTTTGTCTGTGTTGCCTGTTTCCACCTGATATTAGTTTTTAAATTGTAAATCTGCACAGGAATGGATTCTTTAATAAGCTTAAGGCTGGTCACAGTTGTATTTCTCTGTCCTCTCACAAAGTGTGGCTTTAACAGTTGTATTCTCCTGTAGTTCCCCACTCCCACCTCAACTCCCCACAGTGTCTTTATACCTATTTATTTATTTAAAATTTGGTAAATGGGAAAAGCACACTGAGCCAAGGCTCGTTTCCAGGGGTGACCTGGTGAATAGGGAGATGGAACATAACAGCAGTAGACAACAGCAAAACAACATCTGAACAGACAGATGAGCAGTGTGTTACAATAACAGAATAAAGAGAATCTGCATGTACCACAATTAAACAAAGTGCAGTGAACTTTAGCAGTGCATAGAATCAAGATCAAAATCAAGACTTCAAGTGAAACCAGAGCAAGTGGGGTTGGGTTGAAGGTTCAGTAGACATTTGAGGGAGTTAAAGGTTGGGGAGAGACAGGGGGAAGAGGGAAGTTTGTTCCAGAGACAGGGAAGCCTATAGGAGAATGCAGGTTGTCCAGCAGAGAAACGTGGGTGAGGAATGGTAAACGTGTAATGCTCCATACAGCGGATGGAGCAGGAGGCAGAAGGAATTCAGACAGGAGCGAGGAGAGGTAAGAGGGAAGGGTGTTGAACCAATATTTGGAGATGAACGTAGCACAATGGGCCTGTTAGTGAGATGGCAGAGGGAGGATGGAAAGTGAGAAGTAAAGCAAGTAATGATGTGTGTGTGTATGGAGGAGAGTTAGATGCAAAATGGCAGAAGGAGTTGAGCAGGGTATCCAGTCTGGTTAGAGAAGTGGAGGGGGTGGAGCCATAGACTACATCCACATAGTCGAAGACAGGGAGCACCAATTTGGTAATCAGCTCCCTGTGGACATGCCAACCAGTCCCCACTATGTTCTGCATTCAGCTACCTTTATTAGTTGAAGATTCTCATACCTGCTAATGGCCTAGTTGTCACAGAGACTTAAAAACAAGAGTTTGAAGCAAGATGCAAAATATATATATGTTTTTAATTCTTTGGTAAGTGGATAAGGCCCACAAATGCAAGGCCCATTTTCAGGGGTGACCCAGAAGTACTGGGAAAGTTAAGTGACTTGCTCAGGGTCACACGGTAAGCACGTGGAGGTTGCAGAAATCAAACCAAGGACTGCTGGATGCACCAAGCTCATTCAAAGCTCATTACTCTAACCTCTAGGCATACAGCCAGACCTTACCCAGCCATCAATATAGATCACAACTGAAAACCTTTCTGAATGCAGGTCAGATATATAAGTGAGCACCTAAGACAAAGTAATGCCCTTGCTTATTGTCTGAGCCCAGAAAATAGGGGACTTATTTTATCTTAGAAAATGGGCAAGTTAAATACTGAATTCTGATTGTCCGTTGCCGTTCCATTGGCATATTTGTATGTGCCAACACCCCATGTAAAGAAAAAGATCCAACATGTGATCAGGAATGTAGACAAATCAAAAACAGAATTCATGAGCCACTTCACTTATTCTTGACTTATATCACAAACAGGGCTGTCACCTTTACTCTTCTATAAAAACCTTGAACTAGGCCCTAAAAATAAAACTCCCTTCAAAAAATCATATATGACTGAAAGTTCTTCAGACCCTCCAATGGTACTGTTTTTGCCAGTACGATACTGTATTTTTAAGACTGGTACTGGATCCTGCCTGGATCGTACCGTGTATCGAATTTGCTGCCTCCCAAGTTTAGTTAATTCATTTTTCCCTCCTGAAATATCTTTACTTTTTTTGCTGGAGCGCTCAGCCAGCACAGTCTGGGGCAGGGAGCATTCCGGTGTTCCCATGGTAACCACCACTGTGCTGCCCTTACTGTGGTGCCACCGGCAGATGGTTCCTTGATGCTCACTGACCCCCGGAAGCACAGTAGCATTGCAGCTGAGAGGGCTTGCTGTACGCCAGCTTTGCTCTTTCCCCTGATGGCAAGAGTGTAAGTGTCAAACTCAGCTGAGTTCATAGAGTAACTCCCAGCCTGAGCCATGGAGGAGCAAGTGGAGTGCTTGATTGTCCAGTCGGAATTAATATTTAAACCGGTCGGGTCCATGTCATCACTCTCTCACCGGTGCACCGCTGCCACAAGACAAGAATCTGAGCATCTCAGCAGGAGTGGTGCACTCACTCTGTCATTTTGACCCAGCGCCTCTCCTGACATCGGATCCTTGACCGCAGGCTGGCACATCTCCCAATGTGGGATCCATCTCTCTCTACAGCAGATGGCTGACGGGGTGAGGTGTGACAAAAATCAGTGCCGTGGGGGTGATGCTGTGCTGCCTGGGACAGGTAGTTGATACTTCGGGGGGGGGGGGTGCCAGGAGGTTTATTAAGGCTGTAGGCAATGGTGCAGGAGTACTGGCTACAGGGGAGATCACACAGCTAAGCTGCTTGACAGTATCAACCTCTCCCTGCAGGAATCCCTATAGTTTCTGGTGTGGGATTAACAAAGGTGCTCACAGCTTGAGGTGCAGTCCCTTAGTCTAGATGCTGTATCAGAGGTCTGTGTAGAGAATGGTGACATATAACATAGTAATTTGAGGACAGGATGGACTTAAGGGACTGACTGCGTCCCCACTTACTGCAACACAGAAGTGTACCTATTTTGATCTGTGAAATGTTTGAGGGTCTGGTTCTTTTAACTTATGATTCCTTTCTTATACACATAACCAAATAAAAAAAAAAAAAGCACTATTTAGATGTTTTATTTCTGGTGTTTCTTTGATGACCATGACAAATCCCCCTCATAGCCTAACCAGAATGAGAGAGCAGTCTCTGTTGTTAACCCTGTCCAGATAAACTTGAACCACTGCTTCCATATGAGGCCTGTGTGTGTCTGTATGAGCATATGCCTGTGGAATTTTGCAGAATTTTGAACTCTTACTTTCCATGTTAACATACCATGCTTCTTTGGGGGTTGGGGGTGAGCATTCTATTTGAGGAATACTGCAGAATAATTAATTCTTATGCTCCATGGTACACAGACCTACTGCATGCATCGAAAGACAAATGAATGACAGAAACTATCAATGGAGGGACTATTTGACATTTTCTAAGCAATATTTTATTTATTTTTTTGCATCTTTTTTAACTTTAAGATTTTTTTATTTTAAATTTGTTCAATCCATTTACTAAGCACAATAAGACCCTTCAGGGTGTGGGATATTGGCGGATATCCACACTTCCAGCGCCTGTATACCCTCTGCCTGTACCATCAGGCCTCATAATGCCCCTCGGTGTGCGCGTATCCACCAATACACCACACCCTGTCAGGCCTTATTGCTTACTTAACAGTGAACATTCCTATTTACTGTTTTGCTGCATATTAGCACTGAAGTAGAGTTTATTTTTCTTTCTTTCTTTATTTCTCTAACAGTTTTACCAAGAAGATCTACTGAGCTGATTTCCAGAAGCTAGTTTGGCCAGGTTAGTTCTCTAACTAACATCACTTCCTGTCTGACGCCCCAGGAGAGGGATGAGAGGGGGCTATACGAAAGTCATATTTTAAGTAACAAACAAGAAAACAAATGTGTTGAAACTTTAGCCAGCAGTAATAACACAGAGTGACATTCAGCCTGAAAAGTAAACGTGCAAGTTAATGGATAGGAGGTAGGTACTAATAAGCAAGGCCCCTACTTTTCTGTGGAACATTGGGACCAAGTTCTGTAGCAAGATTACCATTTGCCGCAGAACTTCTACGGCAGTGGTTTGTAATTTCTGTGGAAGTTCTGCGGCACTAATGAACTACCACATCACAGTGTCAGCTTGTCATCCTGACTTCACGTCCATGGCAATGGTTATAGCAGTCAGGATGGGGGAATGCACAGTAACACTAGTTCAAAAAATAACAGACTTATAGAAATAATTTTACGTCTAAAAATGCAAAAAAGAAATCTATCCCTTAAGGTCCTAGCCTATTGCATAAATTAAATACGCAGAGGGAACCCTTATGTGTTAAATAAGGTATTTCTATACTCATGCTGTATATACCACTGATGAGGTCTCCACTGTGTATCACTTACATATTTATATGTGCTGTCTACACCACTCATGAGGTCCCCACTGTGTATCACTTACATATCTATATGCAATCTGTAACATACATACATACAAATGTGTGTATCTTTATATATATATATATATATATATATATATATACACACACACATAGATCTCTTTTGTGAGAGAGATACTTTATATATATATATATATATATTTTTAATTTCCATGAAATTGTATCCTCATTCATATAGGTCCCTTTGGAAATGGAATAAACAGAATACAGAAGATATTGCAAAACTCATTTTTAATGCCAGCCTGCTTCCTCTGACACACTACGTGACACCATCAGGCCATGACATGCATGTGAACCCATTGTGAGATAAAGCTCTCCAGCCCATCACAATGTATCTCCCGTGTGACAGAACACTGCGCCATACCATTCCAGACTCAGAGCAGTGGTGTGCTCCCCCAATCCTTGTGCTGCCCAGCCAGCTCCCAGAGCTCGTCTCTGAACCGGAGTTGCTGGCATGGGAACACAACATGCTACCCTCTGACCCAACAGCTGGCCCTGCACACAACATTTCTTCATAACTTTTAGGTGATTCTATCAACCAATGACAATATGTAATCAATAACCCTGGTAAAAATGTGTACAGCACAATTATTCAATAGGTCTGTTCTTTCAACAGGTCTACAAATTATTATATTCCACTTTTCTGGGCATAATTACTTTATGTTTCTTAAAAATGACAGGTTAATTCATTTTACCAGATATTCATTTCAGATGGCATATCTATACCTTAAAGGCACAAATAAGTTTGTACAAAATAAGGTATGGACTTAACAGGTCTGTGCTATTGTCAAGGTTTTGTTTAAGTTGGTCCTAGTATAACAACGTAAGACTGAAAATTGTATTAGGCTGTATTGCAAGTTGAGCAAATATCACCATACCTGATGTGCTGTGCCACTGACTTTGGCAGTGGGAGCTGTGGTGGATAAGCAAGCAATAATACCCGACAGGGTGGGTGGTATTGGGCAATACCAGACCGGCCAGGGGCGTAATGAGGCCCGACGCTTCAGGGGGGCCTTATAGCCCTGGTCGGTCTGGTATTGCCCATTACTGCCTACCCTGGAGGGTATTATTGTGCTTAGATGGGCACTGTAAAAAAAATAAGTTTAATAAAAAAAGTTAATGAAAAATTAGGATAAAGTTAGTTTTGTAATAAAATAGTTCCTCTGCCTGCATTAGAATGATGCTTAGAAGGCACTGCTGTGTTTATACACACACACA
This sequence comes from Neoceratodus forsteri, assembly GCA_016271365.2. NCBI lineage: Eukaryota > Metazoa > Chordata > Ceratodontiformes > Ceratodontidae > Neoceratodus > Neoceratodus forsteri. The sequence goes on from CM028135.1 coordinate 314,024,483, forward strand.
CACATACACAGACACTCACTGACTCAGGGCTAAACTCAAAATTTTGTACTTCTTTTTCTTTCTATCTGTCCTATCGCTTGTTGATCGCACCCCCCCACCCTTTGCCAAAACACACTCGCTGGAGTTCCGTGTAGCTGACGGTTTCCATGTGAGAGCATGGCAGGGGATGACTTCTGTGCAGCGCTATCCCAGTCGCTTTTTGTTCGTGACACCCCCCACTCCCCCTCCCAAAAACACATTCGCTGCTGGTGTTCCTTGTTGCTGTCAGTGTCCATTTGACAACATGTCAGGGAATGTCTTCTTTGCAGTGAGAAAAGTGGGAGTGGACATGACGTAGTTCACGGTATGTCGGCGTCAAGAGCAAGCATCATTATGGCAACCAATCACTAAGCTGACTAGCACTGTCAGCCTTGCTACCACAACAAAAGCAGTTTGGTAGTTTGAGAAAAAAACATGCAGAACATGGATATAGTAAGCGCTTTCATGGCGCTACCAAAAAGGTGACTGTTCGTGTTTATTTAAAAAGAAAACTGCTTTTTTTTTAAACCCTAGAGGTGAGAGCAAGCACTGTAGAAGCTAAGGCAGAGGGTATTCAGAGCAACTGTGATAGCAATTGTGGCACAAGAACTCCGGTCATATTAAAATAGTATTTTAAAGTGTCTCCCCACACTCCAAAGGCATTTAAGTTTGAGACTGACCGGCAACAGCAGAAATCAGGAAAATGGTTGAGTGGCAGCAGACCCGAAGTCTCAGCGGCGAAGTAAGAGCGCGATGGCACTGTTCACTTAAATTTTTGCCATTTTGTTCTGTGAAGTGTGGAGAGGGGGTTATAACAAATGGAGAGCTCATTTGAATGGGCAGTACAGAGATTGGCTGGCAGACAGGCTCAACTGTTTCACATTAGGAAAGATGACGACCCTCATTTTATGTCTCGTAACCCTTAGAAAATGTGTAAAGTTATTTGAGAAAAAAAAATGCTCACCTAGCTAGATAGTTAACTTTATAATAGAAATTTGCTCAGTTTGTCGCCCGCTAAGCAACAGATACAAATGGCCGACAGTTGGAATTCAGCTGAGGGGTTTTGGCCAGTTGGAGAGTATGCTGGGCACCAACATACTGGTGATGGGGCAGACTGGGGCTGGCACTTTTAATAGGTGGGCATCTATTGTCTGATAGATGCCCAGCTAGAAAAGTGTCTAAGCCAATCAGATGATTCAAATAACTTTACACATTTTCTAAGTGACTATTCATTTCTGTGGCAGAATGCAGCCATTTCATTAGTTAATGTATGATGTTATAGCACTGATAACGTCACATTCTGAGCACAGAGGGATTTGGGATATAAAAAGAGGGGAAGGGAACCAGATTCTATGGATAAACGGAAATATTAATAAAGAATCACCAAGAACAGTGAATTCTGCGGCACTGCAGAACTTCTGCAGTTGGTTGCAAGTTCTGCGCCTGAAGAATTCTAGGGGCCTTGCTAATAAGCGATATTATGAAAGAATGGCTGGTAATGGAGTATTCTGTTTGGCTAACAGCATTCTAAAAAGGCTAAGTTATTGGAAACCCTTGTGTATAATAAAACAATTAGAATCTGTACTGTTTGTAGTAGTAAAACGTATATTTTTATATGGGTTTAGACAGTTAGGCATGACCTAGTTACAATGCTGACCTGTTTAGCTTCCTGATTACAGAAAGTAAAAATAGTTAAGTTCATACATACGTGACAGTCATACAGTACATTATTTATTTGTTCAGTTTTTGTGGACTGGGAATGAAGGCCCAAACAATACTGCCTATTTTTAACCTTGTCTAGGGCGGGTGGGGGGACAGAAGCAATCCAAATGAAATTGAACCATATTAAGCAGTTGGTGGTATATTAGTGAATGGGGTTAGGAGTTTAGGACATAGGTTAGGACATTAGGAAACAGTGCACATAAAATCATTCAGAGGCAGCAAGGGTAGACATATGAGGAGAGGCTGAAGTGTCTCCACACATACTCAAGAAGGCCGGGGGACATAATACATGATCTGTTCATGACGTACAAAAGCACCTTGATTAGAGTGCGTGGATGGAAGCTGGTGGCGGTGAGGATTCAAAAGGGATGCAAGAAAATTATTTTTTTTACAGAGCAGGTAGTGGATGAACAGATTAGTTTACCTGAGCAGGTGAGTAAAGCCAGATCAGTGATGGAATTCAAGTATGCATATGACAGACACAAGGACAAAGTCCATCTATACATGTATACAGTAACTAATCAGCTGTAGTAAAAAAAAAAAAAACATTAGATTGTATACATCAAGACAAATTCAGCTGGGTCTTGCACTGCTTTGTGTTTCCTGATCTAGCAGGGTTACATGAACAGATGGTAACCCAAACTCTGGTCATGCCTTAATGCTAAATTATCCAATGGCTAAAACAAATAGTCAAACTTGATTGGCTAACAGCCGTTCGGACCATACCTGCATATAAGCACTGTATAAAAAAAGTGCCAGCCAACAGCCTTTTTGCTTTTCTTCATAGTACTCCACCATCACTACCCAGAACTTGCCCACACATAATACGGATAACATGGCATCCATTCCTCACCACAGTAGATTAAAACAAGCATTTGTCAATGCCGAATGTTGCCGCACTGGCATTGGCAGTGGGAGTGGTGGAGCTAGAGATGCATAGTGCTGTGATTTTGCGAATGTGTCTGAAAAGGTGATTTTGCAGAGCGAGCATGCCATTGTGCGCCACAGCTGCGGAAACACATTTTGGGCAGGCTGTAAAAAATGGCAGCTGGACTGTTGATAAGGAGATGTGCACAAATGCCAGTGGTGAAAATGTAGCATGAAAATATTGCAGATTGATGAAGTTACAAGGGTGCGTGGAAACTGCGCAATGCACGTTTGCAACACAGTCATTGTATGGAGTTTCGGCACCAAATTTTCAACATAGGCATTTTAGGACCTCTGCTCATGAATAGAGTCACCGTCATTTCGTCAAACTGTCCCAAAAACTGATTTTGCACAGCAGCCATGCAATTCTGTGCCAGACGTGTGAAAACACATTTCAGGCAGCTGTAGTGTTCATAAGGAGGTATGGAAAAATGTCAATGATAAACAGCTGGAGTGAAACTGTTACAAATTCACAAAGTCATGAGCGTGCATGCAAACTGTGCAACACACGTTCATAAAACACTCATTTTATTGACTTTCATTCCTAAATTGTCAACATAGGCATTTTAGGGCATCTGCTAATGAACAGTGTCACTGTCATTTTCATCATGTGTCTCGAACACGGGCTTTCCACAGCGACCACGCTATTCTGCGCCGGAACTGCGAAAACAGATTTTGGTCAGATGTGAAAAATGACAGCTGTACTGTTCATTAGGAGGTGCAGAACAATGGCACTGTTGAAAATCTGGAGTGAAAATATTAGAAGTTTGCAAACGAGTGTGCGTCCAAACTGCGCAATGCACACTCGTAACACAGTCATTTTATGGAGTATTGTCACCAAATTTTCAACACAGGCATTTTAGGACCTCTGCTCATGAACAGTGTCACTGTCATTTTCGTAATGTGTCCCAAATACTGATTCGCACAGCGAATGCGCTATTCTGTGCAGAAAGTGCAAAAACACAGTTCGGCAAGGATGTGAAAAATGACAGCTGTACGGTTCACAAAAAGGTGTGGTAAAATGACAATGTTGAGAATCTGGCATGAAAATATTGCAAATTCGCTAACTTATGAGTGTGTGTTGCACAGTTGCTACGGACGCTCGTAAAACAGTCATGTTTTGGATTTTTCCCACCAAATTTGAAACATAGGGTTTTGAGAGCCCCCCCCCCATCAGGTGGCACTGTCATTCGTTATAACCCAAAAGGTGATTCCGCGCAGTGACTGCGAAATCACCTTCTGGGACTGAATAACGCCATGACAGTGCAAGAATTCATGAGAAGGGGTCCCTAAAACCCCATGTTGAAAATTTTGGGCCAAAATTCACAAAAATGCCTGAGATATGCAGCAAAGTTGAAAAAAACCTATTTATTCCATTATACGGCTTACCGGCATTTCCTCAGTTCGTGGTCAGCTTTGAAGAGTGCAGGTGTGTTCCCGGTCCACCGAAGATTGTCACGCCGGACTCCGGAGGTAAGTATGGGGTGAGGAGGGTGTGCAGTGGGTGGGGAGGTGGGCACGGAGACCACGAGGGATCGCTTTTCCTTTACAGGTTCAAAACAAAAACATCACGGGACAGTTTTTTTTTGCAGGGATTTGGCACGCTGGGGTGGGCCCCAATGTGCCACCTAACTGTTTGAGATGGTGTCTGTAGCCATGGGGGATTGAGCACCCTTGTCAGCAAACAACACGGGGGATATTTCTGCTGACTGGAGTGGGCTCCTCACGGCACACAAGGAAAGGTGGCGGGTAAGAGCCGAGGATTGGGCACCCCTCATCAGCATATCACAATGGGGGTGCCTTGTGCCAACAAGGAGTGGCTCCCCTGTTGGCACATTCACAGGGACAGGGGCAGCTGACAGAGTTGGGCACCCCGAGTTGGAAGTTCAGTGCTGAGTGTGCCATGTGCATAATGGGCGGCAAGCACGGCAAGAAAAGGACCGCTGCATCTGACGAGCTTTGCTTGGATTGCAGCGGACCTTTTCTTAGATGTGCTCACCACATTATGTATGCATGGTGTGGCACTGGCATGCAGGCTGATTGGGGAATGCGGAACGCACCTACTGGTGTGTGCCCTGCATTCGCCCAACAGCGACCGCGCCTCCAAAGCTGCACTGTCCCAAGATGTTGGCTGCGCAAGGGTGCCAACATAAAAAGTCCAGATTTAGCCAGTACCACCACTGCTGCACATCTCACAAAGTTCCAGCTTTCTAACTCATGTACCCCAGGGAGTTCTTCTTCCCATAGCGCTACACGGCCTGTGTATTATGAGTAACTGGTACACCTTTCAGAGGTCTGGGTCACAGGGCCCCTGATGGAGAGTTCCTGAGGCAGTAACAGTTGCTTGAGTCTAACCAGCCCAGGAAGCTGCAGTCCATTTGGACGGGGCAGAGAAGCTGTAGCAGTTACCCAGTGTCACTGATAGTTCCTGTTGAATACTTTCCTGAAAAATTCCTTGGGATCATTGCGGCGGCTACGCCTCATAACTGCCCCAGAGGGGGGAAGCCCCTGCTGTGCAGCAGATTTCTAAGGGTCAGCCTCCAGCAACAAAATAGAATGAAAGCAGAAACCACAGAGCAATTTGGCAACTTATACAGGGGACCGGCAAAGGACCTGCAATAAACCTGGTAACGTGAAGGTCTACTGTGTACCTGTGAAAGGCTGAGTGGCTGTAATAATTGGCATCTGGTGCCTTATCCTACAGAAATAATGAAAAGTCAATGTGTTAATGTTTAATGGTGAACTGAAGCTATTATGGATAAAATTGGAGGTATGAGCAGGGTTGGGGAAATGCGCAGCTCTATGGACCCCTGAGGGCACTCCGGTCTGGAGTAATGAGTACCGTCCTTAGGCAGCTGTATAGCAATATGTCCCTGAGCCCTCAACATTTGCGTGAGTTCTAACCTGTAATAAAAAATGAGCTGTGATGGCTGGAAAAAAAAATAATATTGCATCAGTCTAAAATTGTTTGCTGGAGGAATTGCTGTGAGAGGGCATGCCCAGATAGTGGGAGTATCCATTTAGGTACTGTGAGAGAGACCACGTAAACTGAGGTGTTAAATATTAATTTTGGCCAGAAATGACCTTATCCTATGGGTAGCCAGTACCCTTAACTATAACATTAACATCTGAACCTGATGGGATCTTAACCCCAGTAGCAACACATCTTCCCAACATGGGGAAATGAATGTGATGAAACTGATACGTATCATCTGAATGTGGCCTATGATATGCTTGCGCACTGGTGTAATATTATTTTCATCAGTTTGGAACATTAGTAAACCCTCTGGTTGGACTTCTAAATAAGTTGTGAACAATCAGTTATTTTAATATTGTGTGTTAACCTCCACTGATTTGCAGCCCTGCACCCACTATAAGAAGCCTGCTCAACTGGAAGGATGCCACATATCTAGGAAGTCACGTTGAGTCAACTGGTGTTCACTTTCTTCCCTCAAAAACAAACTGTCCTATCTATGGGGCCTATTCACAAAGGGACATAGGGTACGTGCGATATGCACCTACTTGGCCTACATAGCTCCATGCCACAAGACAGAAGCATGGTGCACATTATTCACTACCATGAGCACACACAGAGCACATGTCCATGCCCCCCCCCCCAGTGCGCAGCTGTGTGGGGATGGATTGCAGCTGCATGGGGTGTGGATCACTGGGCACAGGTGGGCATCCAATGGGATATACATCCTGGGTCCTGCAGTTGATCCCCTCTGCTCACATGCAGAGGTTCCTGGAAAGGTGTGGGATGCAACATTCAGACACCACAGGCATGTGTCCAACTGGCTTCCCCTAGTCCTCCCCATTAGCCTGGTGGTATGAGGCACCAGTATGGAAGGGGTTCCTGGTCCACCGCTGCCAGAGGGTTTCCATTGGGGGGGCACATAGCAGTTACGGCAGGGTCCACCCTTGTGTAACTCACACCCCTCTTGCCCTGCACTCCACACCAATTCTGCACCTTAATGAATGGTGTAGAGTGCTGGCATGCCCCCAGACCACTGGTGACATGTAGCTGTGCAGGAAGCTGGGGGATCGAGTGCGCACTGGGCTTGTGCACCAGCTGTGAATGTTGCTGGGGGTCGCTGGACCCCGCTGCATGACATTCCATATTAGGATTGCCTGCACGTTTCACATACATGGCACATAGGCAATCCAATCCTTCATGAATAGGGCCCAATATCCCTAGACTGTGGCGGGGTAGTTATATATACCTTACCTGCTGCTGCTGCACTCTCAGGCTTTGGACCCCCTCCCCACATAGCAAGAATGGGCTGGCCAAAATACATCCACACTCAGAGCTATCTCGCCTTCTAACATTAGCACACCACTTTCTGTTCTCCTCTCCTGTGAGACCTACTATAACAGCACCACCTACTGACCGTATAATAAAGTAGGGGAACTCATTTTCTAAATGTTCACCTGCACTGTAAAAAAATCCTTAAAAAATATCCACAGAGGAGCATGGCTAGGTAAGCCCATAACAGCTGGGGTATTTTTGTTTTTCAAGGTCAAATCTAATCATATTGTATGCTGGTCTATGCTGTGGTGGCTGGGGACTGGGTGGTCGGGTGGTATAGGGATTGTGGAAGGGTGAGGGGTGGGAGGCAGTGGCTTACAGCCCCATTTTGAGGGGCCTTTGGAGACTACTAGCATGAATTACTCAATAGCAGCCCTTTGTTTAATTTCACAGAAACACAGTTTCAGAATTAAATGGAGTCAGTGGAGCAGAGGGGTGGGGCTAGTTAAGCCCGTAATTGCTGAGAATAATTTATTTTCTTTTTTGCGTGGTCAGATCTGATTGCAGTGTATGCTGGCTGTGCTGTTGGGGCTGGGGACTGGGAGTTGGGGTGGTGAGGAAGGGACTGGGGTAGGCTGAGGCATGGAAGACACCAAGGGAGTCTCTCAATAGGCATTTGTGTGTACTGTGGGTGCTAACCAGGTTGCTTCGTGCACTTGGTCAGGACTGCTGCTGCCAGGGTGTTTGTGCTGTTTATACTAGAAGCCTGACTGCCTTGTAAGGTACTAGCTTCAGCCAGCGTAATTTAGGTTTTCTAGAGAAACCCTAGCTGGGGTACCCTAATAAACGTGGTTAAGGTTCCAGTAAAGGGGCTGCAGTAAGTTCTCCTATGTAGGTGGCAAGGATGGTGTTCCTTGGAGAAAATACGTGGTTAAGGTTCCCCAACTGAAGTGTATTTCTAGATTTCAGGGAGGGTGAGGGGTGAAGGATAAGGAGAGCTGTGGGGCTGGGGGTAGGGGGAGAATGTTAGAGGAGGAGCAGCCTATTGGGCTGCAACAACTGTGGAGCAGTCATTTTCAGAGCGGCCCATGGAGATGCGAATACTTCCCAGTGTGCAATAGATTTGTGACACTCACTGTGGAAGTTGCTGCAGTGAAGGCTGAATTTATCTATATTTAGGGCATGGCCTAGTGGGGACAAGGGCAGGTGACCACTGCTTCACTTCCCCAAGGAACACCAACAATCTGGAGGACAGAAAGTAGTCAGCGGGGGTTGAGGGATGAGGGTCCCTTGGAGGGTTTGGGGGCCTGGAGGTGGCAATAGGGAAAGGTTTTGCTCCCCTGAGTGACTGGTCTGTCCAGTCTCCTCCTGAGCAAGAATCTGTCACCCCTCAGGCAACGACGTCTGCCCCTAGGGTGGAACCTAAGATGGATTCAGAGTCAAAGAGCAAACAACATCTAGAAAGGTACTAATTATCCATCAACAGGGGGATGGAAGGCACATCATGTGCAGGGGACTAGGGAGGTTGGATAGTCAAAAGCGTTCCACTCTGGTGACATTGTCAGGAAGGGATGCGCACAGGATTATCACAAACATGTAGGGAGGGGAGAGGCCTGATCTCATTGTCCACCTTGGGACAAATAACCTGGCAGGTAGACCTTTGGGGGAAGTTAAAGACAGTTTTAGGGGGGCTGGGTTGGAGGCTTAAATGGGCAACATTCTCAGTATCTTTTTCTGTGGTCCTGCCAGTGTGGTTCAAGGGTGAGGCCAGGATTTTTCTGATCACTCGCTTCAACTACTGACTGAGGAACGATGCAGAGAAGAGGAATTTTTTGTGTGGACAGGAGGCTATATAAGCTGGGTGACCTCCATCCTATGATACAGGAAGCTAGGGTCTTGGCACAATAGTTTGATGCTTCTATCACTGGCCATTTAAACTGAATGGGGGGGGGCTGCAGCCAGGGAGGACCAAGGTGCATTACCTGAAAAGGGAGATTGAGACAAGCTCTCCCTCAATCAAAGAAGGCAAGCATGAACCAAGCAAAGAAAGAGCTGTAGAATTCATTGGGTTAAAAGTGAAGGGAGTAGCCGACCTGGTGGTGCTGAGGGCTGAGGCACTGGGCGCCATACCTCGTTGGCGATTGCCTGGCCCCTGGTAGAGGCTGGGGGGGCACAGCACCTATACTGACAAAGAGGACGGGGATGGGGCAGATGCCTAGAGGAGTGTGCATGGGAGTGTGAGCATTGCCTCTGCTGGCATCAATGCATACCCCACCCCTGAGGGGGAAAAAGAGGAAAACTGCGGTTGCACAGCTTAATGGGCATCCCAGGACATGCTTGACTCCAAGGGTGTCGCCCCCAGTACACTGGATACGGTTCTGGTGGTGAGTAAGGGGAGCTCGCCACCTCCCTGCCACAGGGAGCAAGTTGTGGGGGCATGACTGGGGGCGAGGACCTTAATGGGAGCCAGGGTGCACCAAGACAGCAGCCAGAGGTGTGCTGACCCTGGAAGAAAAAGCACTAACTAAAAAAAAAAAAAAAAAATGTGAAGGGAGGACTGTTGGGTTGGGGGGAGATTATTTATTTATTTATTTATTTTGTTTTTGTTGACCGGTTAAGTACACTAGACAAATTCTGCCTATTTTCAGACACAACCCAGGGGAGGGGTATACAGATGAATGCCAACTGACCTTGAACCAGATTTAGCTGTCAGTGGTATTTTTTTAGTGAATGGGGGGAAATTTGGTCAGGGCACTGGGGAAATTCCCCTACTCTGGCAGTATGGGGAACCCTTGGCCGTCTTTCCCAAGATGGCCGCACTGGAGCACCCAGAGGAGAGGATGGATGTTGAAATGGCAGGGTAGAAGGCCTCCTCCTCTGTCCTTTCATCACAAGAGGCTGCTGATTTAGCTATGATTACCGCAAATTTTTTGGAGGAAGACAGTTTCACAGAAGAAGGTATTCGGTCAGGGAATATCACTGAAGAATCCGCACACTTAAGAGGAAAAAAAGGCAACGCTGTACTAGCTGCTATTGTCACGGAAGAAATACAGCCAGATCAGTGAGCCAAATGCCTGATTTTCCTGCAGACAGAACAGCAAAAACACCTCCAGAAACTGAGCGATTTAGAAGCAGCAATGAATATTTTGGCAAAGTCCGCAGATATTTCAGAAGAACAAACTGTCAAGCAAGTGGTGAGTCATACGTCATAAGCAACTTGCTCTGAAACGATAGCAACCACCTCAAACACTCTCCTCTCCACTTCAAAGGCAGGTCTGAATTTGAACACATCAGCAAAAGCGGCTGGCAGTGATAATGGGTCAGATCCCGTGTGCCAACAGCCACCTTGCTCACCAGCAATGAATCTTCAGTCTCCTGCACGGGCAAGAGCACTCAACGCTTAGGGCCAGGACGACAAGCTCAAGTGGCTCCTTCAGTCCCTTGTCAAACCAACACAGAACCGCAATAGATACAGGAGCAGGAGTTAACTTTTTCTTCTAGAGACAGAAAACGATCTCTGGATTTAAGCGCAAAAGCCTTAGAACTGCACCCAGATTTGTACCATCTGCAGGATAACTGGTCTCCTAACCAAGCAGTAGAAAACACGGGATGGGAACAGGACAGTTTGTGACAATGGAGACCTGACTCCAAGGACCCTTCATACCTAAACATGATTCATAACTCTCCAGTGGAACTGGTCACCAACAATGGTGAAATGAGCTCCAACGCACCCCGGGGTAACATTTCTACTTTTCATGATTCTGTTGTTTTAACTAACGTTGTTTCTTCCGAAACTAGTCAGACAGGTAGCAAGCCCCCCCTCCCCCCCAGTTGGTCCCTCTTCTGAGACTATTCAAAATGTTGAATCCCCTATTCACTTAGTCCCTAGTGAGGATTTATTGCATGACCAACAGGATAGACCTACTTTAGACCCCCTGTTTAAACTATCAGACCTTTTTGCTAATAAGGGAGAGCCCGCACCTAGACGCAATGCAGTCTGTGTGTTTTTTTTTCCCTTCCTGCCACCCCTGGCTGGCCACTCCTTCAGGTCTCTCAATGTCCCGACTCGCGTGCTCTCCTTCATCCCTGACTACCTACCGCTCACCTCATATCGTGATGCCCCCAGGTAACCCAGCGTATCCCTTTGCTGGACAGGTCCCTCTCCTCCAAGGGGGAAGACACTGTTGGGGGTGGACCAGCACATCTGTATTGGCCCGGGGGTGTTGCTGAGGTGGCGGTGCCAGTTAGGAGGCCTGGCAGCAGTCAGGGGACCGGAGAGACCATCATCTGGTCGACCAGGGCAGTTTCCTGGTTTTCTCCCCATGGAGTGGCGTGCCACTGACATCACGGCACATGCCAATGTCCGCCACTCCCCTAGTGCTTCCATCTCAGGCATCTGTGCTGTGCCCCGGTCTCCACCAGGGCCAGCATGCACTGAGGTACATCCCCACCTCCCCTGGAGAAGCGAGCTGTCCTGGGCGCCTTCCTTCTCCTAGTCAGCCCTCCAGCAACCCGCAACTGCTCCCAAACCCGGTTGCTACGTAAGCGAAATCCAACCGCTGCACTGATGGGCCTCCAGTCCATTTATCATATAAGGGAGGATTAGAGAACCCACCAGACAGGTTACATATTGCTAAGAATCTACTAAAAAACTCTATGAAGTGTTTTTCTTCTGAAATTTTTGCCCTCATCAGCCTGGGGAATGGTAATTTCAATATTAGTTTTAAAAGTGTCTCTAGCCTTGACCACTTCTGGGCCCAGTATCAAACTTTGAAAAACACTCCACTTTGGATCCCATTCCATGCAATCCCTCTCACTAAACCTCTTGCTAAAAATATTACAGTATTGTTCAAAAACAAAGGTGTCAATGTGGAGGACATCCTTTTTTGGCTTCGGCAACAATGTGAGATCCTAGGGAGGCCCACACCAACACTTGATAGTGAGCAAATATGGCATGGGAGCTGGAGAGTGAGGGTTAAGCTTTTCTCCACAAATTCAGGCCCAGTGCATCTTCCCAGTACCTTTTTTAAGGGTAAGATTGAGGCTCAATATTTTATAATGGGCAGCCAAGGTCCTGCTTTTAAATGTGGATCTAGAGCACATTTAAGTTCAGCATGTGACTCTTTACATTGCAGTCACTGTTTGGAGTTTGGGCACATTTCCTCTGCATGTTTAAACTTGTTTAAATGCAATTCGTGTGAATGCACAGGACATGCCTATGGGCATTGTCCATGGGTCTCACACGACAGAGAGGGACTGCCCCTCCCATGAAAGACTGATAAATATGGCTCAACATCAACAGGTTAAACGCACTGCAGACCATGCTAGTAGGGCAGACAATGAGAACAGAGAGCAGCAAAACACTCCTTCTGATATAGGTCCCCCCAACCCCGAGCCTGAGGGCCCCCCCTCGACAGCTGCCCCAGCATTCCTGAGCCTCTCCACTATCCCTGTTAAGGCTGCAGCTATTGTAAATCCAGAGATCCCCACCACCCCCTGTGAAGAATGATCCCCCCCCTTTAAGAGAGTAGCTCCAAATAAAAGACCCAGGCATGGGAAGGCGGCCTCCCAAAAAGTAAAGGATACAGGGGTAACATGGGAATCAAATACGGACACCTGGAAAATAGGAAATAGGTATGCGACACTCCCATCAGAAAAAAATGAAGGGGATTCAGATGAAGAAGGGACTGACTCTTCCTTTGTGACTGCAACACTGGGGGGGGGGAGGAGAAGGCTGTACTGCTAAAAGAACCAGGCAGCGTTGTGTTTTGAAAACCCCTTGAGCCTTAATTACCAGTTAGTCATGCCTTGTCCCCACTTTATCTCTCTAAATGTGGAATCTCACTATAAGTACCATCAATATTAATAGCATAAACAGTGAGAGGAAATGCACTGGGGCATTACTTTCTTTACGTAGCCTTAGGAGTGACATAATTTGCTTACAAGATACCAGGTTAAAAACCCATTTTGAGCTACAACAGACGTCTACAGAATGGACTCTAGGGCCCTCGTTTTGGTCTATAGGCATGGATACCTGTGATGGAGTAGGCATTTTATTCTCTAATCCTAAGCTTCAGGTCTCAAAATTGAACAACATTCACCCGGGTAGAGCATTACTACTAGATATTTCTTATTATGCAGAAAGATTTCACCTAACAGCTACCTATGCACCCCAAACTAAAGCACAGGGAGTTGCACTGTTTCAAGAAATTCAGCCTTTTCTTCATTCTTTTTGTCTCATAGTGTGGTTGGGGGACTTTAATTGTGGTCTGTCTAGAACAGACAGGGGTTTACAAACTACTAAATTATTTTGTGATTCCACCACACTTCAGCATATTCTTAAAACTGCAGGGCTTCTAGACGCATATAGGAAACTGTACCCCTCAGGAGGATATACATACTTTCGGGACCCTCTTAAAACCTGCGAAGACTTTATATTTGTATCTTCACTACTGGATATAGTCAACATTTCCACCTGTCCCAGTGAATTCTCAGACTACATAGCCATTAAGATGCAGGTTTCATGGGATTCATGCCCTCATTGTAAGAAGAATCAGTGGCGCCTCAATGAATCACTGCTAGAAGAGGCTTTACAGAGGAAGTGGAAATCTGAATGGGCAGCTAGACTTTCTGTAGCAGAATGTTACAGTGATATTGTAGAGTGGTGGGAGGATACAAAAAAATCCTGGAAAGCCTTTTTTCAGCAGAAAGCCCATCATATTGCTAACAAAGAATACCTACAATATTTATAACTATGCCACGAGCTGCAGCACCTCATTTCACAGTTAGAGTTAACACAATATGACTACAGTGCACAGATACACAACGTTAAGAAACAAATGTCAGACTTCCAGTATAACTGGGCTAAAACCTTACACCAGGAACTTAGATTTGGGGCCCATATTCAGAAAGGTTCAGTGGACTCATATAAAGAATGCAAACAAAGAACAGATGATAGAATTATTACAGAGCTCAACTCCCCGAGTGGACATAAGGAGCGTACATCCCAAGGAATATTAGAAATAGTATGCAATTATATAGAAAGCCTGTCTGGTATTGCTCCTCCTGAGTCCGATGCCCAGAACTTATTTGCTTCTTTAGGTCTACCCCAGGTTTCAGAACTTAATGCTCAGCAGTTGATTCAAGACATCACACAAGAAGAGGTGGGAATGGCTATTTCCCAACTTTCCCACCACACAGCTCCAGGATCAGATGGACTAGGTTCTGGGTTATACAAAACATTTAAGGATAAGCTGGCGCTTGTATTAGCCATACTGTTTAATTATATGCTTCACTCCTCTAGATTTGCTCCATCTATGCAGGAGGCGATCTCGGTTCTTATACTGTACATAAGAAAGGGCCAAGGCAGGAGATTGGTAACCGGTGCCCCCTCAGTCTCCTTAATGCTGATCTTAAAATCTTAAGCAAAATTCTATTAACCCGATAAACCACAGTAGCACAGTACCTTATTAGTCCCTCTCAAACATGTGCTATTTTAGGACGTAAACAATACGACAATCTAATAATACTAAGGGAATTTTTTTTACAGAGGGGAAAGAGAAAACCTTCAAGGGTACGTTATTGGATTAGATCAGGAAAAGGCCTTTGATAGGTTGTCACACAAGTTCTTATTTACTAGCTTATCTGCCTTTGGGATTCTGGTTCATTTGTAAAATGGCACAGCACCATGTATCATGGTTCAGTCATCATCCCAAATGTCAACGGCTGGTATGGGAGAAAAATCTGGCTCTGCAGGGGTGTAAAGCAAGGCTGTCCACTTAGCCCACTCTTATATGCTTTTGGGATAGATATTTGATTTGTATGCTTCTTGAACGTAGTGTGTTGAATGGCATAGTAGCCCCCCATATACCACCAGTCAAAGTACTAGCTTATGCAGACGATCTGGTTCTTACTCTAGCTCCCAATTTTTCAGATGTGAAATTAACTGACATATTATTTAGATTTTCAGGAATCTCTGGCTCCAGGATTAATCTAAGTAAAAGTAAGGGTGTGATACTAGGGTCCACCCCTCTGCCACCCACTGGGATGCTTGCAGGCATCACAGTGTCGCATGAACCCATAACTGTTCTAGGGATAGATTTTGGGCCGGAAGACGCTTCTAAATTCAATTGAGAATCAAAATTGGCTGGAGCAGATAGAATGGTTAGTGGGTGGAAGGGCCAGCAGCTCTCCAAAACAAGCATTTATCAATGCCGAATGTTGTCGCGCTGGCATTGGCTTTGGTAGTGCAATGCGGGAAAACATTTTGGGCAGGATGTGAAAAATGACAGCTGTACAGTTCATAAGGAGGTGTAAAAAAATGCCAGTGTTGAAAATGTGACATGTAAATATTGCAAATTTGCAAAGTTACAAGGGTGCGTGGGAAATGCGCAACGGACGCTTGTAACACAGTCATTTTATAGACGTGCGGCACCAAATTTTCAACATAGGCATTTTAGCACTTCTGCTCATGTACAGTGTCACTGTTATTTCCTCAAACTGTCCCAATAAGTGATTTCGCACAGCGACCGCGCTATTCTGCTCCGGACGTGCGAAAACACATTTTGGGCAGGATATGTGAAATAACAGCTGTACTGTTCATCAAGAGGTGTGAAAAAATGCCAATGGTGAAAATCCAGAGTGAAAATATTACAAATGCAAGATGTTACGAGCAATGTGCCAACGCATGCTCGTAACACAGTCATTTTATGGAGTATCATCCCCAAATTTTCAACATAGGCATTTTAGGACCTCTGAACAGTGTCACTGTCATTTTCATAATCTGGCCCAAACACTGATTTCCCACAGCGACCACGCTATTGTGTGCTGGAAGTGCAGAAACACATTTTGGCCAGGATGTGAAAAATGACAGCTGTACTGTTCACAAGAGGGTGTTCAAAAATGACAATGTTGAAAATCTGGCATGAAAATATTGTAAATTTGCAAAGTTATAATACGAGCCTACGTATCAGCTGCTAATGCATACCAGAAACAGCCATTTTTGAGCCCCACCAAATTTACAACATAGGCTTTGTGAGAGCCCACCATGAATAGTGGCATTGTCATCTCGTTAATCAGTCCCGAAAGCAGATTCCACGCAGTGACTGAGAAATCACCTTCGAATCATTAACGATATGACAGTGAAAGAATTCATGAGGAGGGGTCCCAAAAACCCCATGTTGAAAATTTGGTGTAAAAATTCCCCAAAATGCCCGAGATATGCATTAAAGTTGAAAACCCCCTATTTATTCCATTATACAGCTTACCGACATTTCCACAGTTCGCGAGTTGGATTTGAAGAGTGCAGACATGCTCCGGTCCACGAAGATCATCGTGCCAGACTTCAGAGGTAAGTATGAGGTGGGGGGGTGTGGGGAGGCAGGGTGCGCAGTGGGTGGGTGCGGTAGGGGGGTTGGAAGAGTACGAGGGACCGTTTTTGCTTTACAGGTGGAAAAAAATATATAAAAGACATTGGGGGACCGTTTTCATTTTAATAGGTGCTTTGGCATGCTGGGGTGGGCTCCAAGCATGTCACCTGAGTGTGTGTGTGGGTGCTATAGCAGACAGGGGATTGGGCACCCCATCGGCAAACAAGGAAAGGGGGGTGTAGGAGCCGAGGGGGATTGGACACCCCCTTGGCAAGCAAAAAATGGGTGGGGGGTTACACATTATGCGACGGGAGTGGGCACCCCCATCAGCACACACAATAAATGGTGCTGACAGGCAACAGCGGCAGTCACCGCCGCCATGTTGCCTGCACATAGGGAGGCGAAGTTAGGTCACGCTGCATGAGAGTCACTCTCATTGCAGCGACCTTTCTCACATGTCTTCACTTCATTAGCTAGGCAGGGTGTCAGCCTCTGCTTGCTGGCTGATGGGATCGGGGACGCACCTACTGTGCGTGCCCTGCATTCGCCCAAACAGACCGTGGCTCAAATCTGCACTACCGCAAGATGTTGGCTGCGCAAGCGCGCCAACATAAAAAGGAAGGTGGTGCTCATTAAAACCTTGTTAGTCCCCCCTATTCTTGTATTTTAGCTATATTTTTCCTCCGCCACAAGTGGTTGTAACAAGGTTGCTTTTTGGGGGTCATGTTTAAATCCGGTTAAAAGAGAATTTACATATCACCCCATTGCTCAAGATGGCATAGGTATGATAAATCCAGTAGCCTTTTATTTTAGCCTCTTTTTTTATACAGTGTAAGCCCTATTTTAAAACCTGGTGTCCAAGTTTGGAGATCTTTGGTCGAGGCATGGCTCTAGCCTAGCCTCCCTTCCTGAGAAGCTAAGAAACCCAGATTACTAACCAAAGCTATGACTATCCCACAGTACAGTCTGGACTGTATTAGAAATATGATAAAATGGGGAATCTCTCCCACTCAGGCCCTGACATTAGAAAGGAAAAACCTGTATTCTGTAATCCTCCAAGCTGAATGTCAAGCAGATACTGATTTCCCACAGTGCTCAATAGTTCGATTCCCAATAGTTCTTAGGCAGTTAATAAATCCTAGAATTCCTCCCTTTGCGTGGGACTGCACTTGGTTAAGTAACTACGGTAGGCTTAATGTCAAAGGGAATAATAAACATAAGCAGATTGAAGAGAGATATTGCCCAGGGAATGTTGTAGTCAAATAATAGAAACTCAACAACATTTGTTCTTTGACTGTCCTTATGTCTGGTCTTTCTGAACCCACTTATCTAATGCTTGGAAGTAGTCTCTCTTCTTCAGATGTTCCTACCAGTCTATAATGTATGGCCCAGAAGGTGGAACCTTTGGCAAATACCACATGGACACCCTTTATATTGCCTTGTGACGATTAGATACTTTATTTGGCAGGCCTGCTGTAAGTTGTTACTACAAAAAAAGACCACCAGTTATTCAGAATTATTAGTCCATTCAGCACTCATTATTTAGAACAAAGCAACTAGATATGACATGTTTTTCTTCAGAAAAAGTGAAACATCTTTGGATTTATTGTGATGCATGGTGTGCATAAAGTGCCCTGAATAAGGAACTTGAAGATTATTTTTGTTTCTTTTGAATTATTTTTATAAGTGCATGCTTTGTTATTGTTAAAATGTATAAACTTCTTCTTGTATTTTTGTTTGATTTATATATTTCTGATTTTTTGCTTGTAATGAAGTCCGATTTTTCAATAAAATTCCCCAACTCTTTTCGAGAAGTGCCATGGGATCTTTAACATCCATCTGAAGTACCACCAGAACAGGCTTATGGGACCTCGGTTTAATGTCTCATCTGAAAGACGGCACCTCAGGAGTGCAGCTCCCCCCATCATGCTGCACTACAGTGTCAATATTGGGATTTAACCCAAGTGCCTGGTGTGGGGACAGGGGTCAATGTCAACTCGCTCCCATCTCTTCGCTCTGCGTCAACTCGCTCCCGACTCAATTAGCTCCTGCACTATACGCTCCTTGCTGTTTCGCTCCCGTTACATACAAAAATGATCGCTTTTACCTTGTACCCTTTACATCTGATCCCTAACTGGCCAGGGTTCCAGTCAGCATCACCACACAGTAAAAGTAATCGAATTAGTTAACCATTTCCATGTGCATAAAAAAAAACAAGTGCTTTATTAAATGATTAAAAGATAAGTGCTGTATTTCATATGTTGCAGCTATGGAATACACAGCCGATGTCTGCGTCTTCTTTTTTTATTTCCTTTCACTTTGGATCCGCATCTACATCGGCGAGTGAAAATCAATTTCACAATGTGCCCAGTTCTGCACAGACTACAGTATTCAATTTAGCAATATTGGTGACTGACTTACCACAGAATGGCAGTTAGTGTGAGCTTTTGTGCTTTCACATGTGGCACCTGGATCTTTTTGCTAAACTGCAATTTGCAGCCTTTGTAAATTATACCTGCTAGGGTGCAAGCGAGTACAGCTGTGATCTTGGCAAGATCGGGACTAGACACAGTGCTTTCCTCAACAGGCTACTTTCTCAAGATCACAGCTGTACTCGCTTGCAGGTGGTCAGTCACCGATATTGCTAAATTGAATACTGTAGTCTGTGCAGAACTGGGCACATTGTGAAACTGATTTTTACTTGCCGATGTAGATGCGGATCCAAAGTGAAAGGAAATAAAAAAAGAAGACATTATGTATTCCATAGCTGCAACATATGAAATGCAGCACTAATCAACAATTACCAGAATTTGATTACCTGCTCCGTTCAAGTACTTTCCATTGCCTCACCATTTACTGCATTTACTGCATTAGCACTAATTTTCAAAGACATTAGACAGGGAATTATGTTACATTTATTATTTATCTCACTTGTGATGGTTGCTTAATAATAAGTACAAGCCTGTGTTACTGCAGCACATGATCGCATCGTGGGAGTGAAAAGACGTGGAGCGAAAGGTGGTAGGGAGTGAAAATGACAGGTGCGTACTGTCGGGAGTGGATTTTCGGGGGACGAATTGTTGGGAGCGAATTGACGTGCTCCCTGGGGATAGAACACACAACCTTCTGATCTCCCAGCCTCAGAGGCAAGTGTGCTATCTGCTGAGCCACTGACACTGGTTTATGATGAAGGGCAGAGAAGGGGCTCAGGGACATTCTACTAGATGTTAACTAGCTTAAATGCCAGGAATTTGGGGTATGGAATGGGAGACTTTGAGGCAATGGCAGAAGAGGGACAGCTTGATATAATGGCCTCTGAAACATGGACAACATCTAACCTCAACTGGGACCTGGAAATCCCAGGATACATCATTGCCAGGGAGAACAGGGTGGTATGGCGAGTGGGGTGTTTTTGTGTACAAGGGAGGGCATCACAGAAATGGAGGCTAAATCAATTGTTAGGGCAGCAGGTATTGTCAGTATGGGTACAGCTGATGGCAGAGAGGGGCAGGAGCATCTGATTTGGGGTGGCATGCAGGCTCCCAAACCAAATGAAGAGGGAGACAAAGCCCTTGAGAGGGAACTCAGTAAGGCAGTGACACTAGGGAATGTAATCCTGGCAGATAATTTGAACCTGCAAGATGCTGACTGGGGTGTACCAGGAGTGAGAAGTGCCAAAAGTCAGGCCCTAGCGGACATCTTCCAGGATGGGTTTCTTGACCATCACATGCCGGAACCAACCAGTGAGGGAGCTGTCCTGGACATGGTGCTGTTGAACCAGGAACTCTTTAAAGGGGTGACAGTCAAAACCCCACCCCACCTGGAACAAGTGGCCACAACTCAGCGTTTTTCAAAATAACCCTTAGAAGTAGGCTCCTGAATTCCAGAACAATGGTTAAGGATTTTAGTAGCACTGATTTGGGGAAACCCTTGAGACAAGGCTCAGTAGAACAGGGCTGATAGAGGAAGAATGGGGGACCGAAAAGAAGGAAATAGAGGAAGTCACAAAGTGCTGTCTTAGGTTGGGAAGAACAGAAGAAGAAAAAGATGAAGGTGGTTCTCAGATGAGGAGAGTGAGGTAATTAGGGAGAAAAATACAGCCTGTAGAAAATACAAGGGGGAACAGTTCGAGACTGCTAGGCAGAACTACTGAGAAAAACTAAGGGGGCCAGTGCATTGGTGAGGAGGGCCAAGGTGGAGCCTGAACTCAGGATTGCAGAAGGAATGAAAGTCAATGACAGGGAGTTCTTCAGATGTATCAGCAAAAAAAGGATAACAAAAGAGAGCATCAATAAGCTGCCAAGAGGGATGGATTGAGTGGTGGATGACCAGGAGAAGCAAATGTCCTGAATAACTACTTCTACTCAGTCTTCCCAAAGCAAAATGGTGGCCCATTGCTGGATTGTAGAGTAGCTAGCTCTAAGGGCCGAGGGCAGAAACTAGAGGTTGGACAGGTGTCTGCAGACAGGGTTTTCAAGGGTCTTCAGGTGTTATAACCCAACAAATCTCCAGGCCTGTATGGATTATACCCCAGGGTGTTGAAGGAACTGGGGAGGGTGCTTGCTTCCCCCTCTGACAGACATCTTTAATTGTTTACTAGAGACAGGAATAGAACCTAGAGACTGGAACAAAGTGGATGTTATACTGCTGCATAAGGAAGGGGAGAAAAAAAGAACGGACAGCGGAGTTCCTGGAGGTTAGTGACCTGCAAGACTTGAGGAAGCACGGCTTTTTGAAGGGAAGATCCTGCCAGACAAATCCCATTGACTTCCTTAATGTGGTGCCACAGGCAGAGGACAAGGTTCAAGCCATTGACATCCTATAGCTGGATGATTTCAGCAAGGCATTGGATTCAGTGCCGCACACTAGATTTGTGAAAAATTTGGGAAACCTGGAGTTGGGGAGAGTGTAACCAGATGGATTAGGAACTGGCTGTGAGGGGAGAACCCAGGGAGTGGTGGGGAATGAGCAACACTCAGACAATAGTGTTGTCACCAGTGGTGTGCCTCAGATATTGCATCACCTACTGACCAAAACTCAATATAATGAATCTAAATTTTTTAAAATGCATACCCACACAATACACAATCATTATTTAAACATCTTAAATCCTGTTTATTTTATTTTATTTTTTTTACATACAGTAATACAAATATGGCCCCATTTAGAAATACACTCCAGGGTGTGGGATATGGTGGGATATTGTCACTTCTGGGAGGCACAAGGCCACATGCACTCAAGGTATATGGTATCCCTCTTATCCCACACCATCATGTATTATTGCATAATTATAATAATTTTAATATGGGTTGGAAATGTCCTGCTTCCTGATTAGCTATATAAGTTCAGAGTCCCATACGTAAATCCCCACAAATGGTACAATTATAGTCGACACCTTTACTAGAAGAAACACTTTCTCTAGGCCCTAAAAGGTAAATCTCTAATCAATTTAAAGTGAAAGTGTGGGGTTTGTCCCAGTTTGCATTTTGTGTGCAGAAGCATTTTTTACTTACTGTTTACTGCACTTTACACACATAGAAACAGAATTTGTCAGCAGAAAAGGACCTCTTAGCCCCCCAGTCTGCCCAGATGGTACCTGCCTAGTCTGTCTCTGCAGATCCTAACTGGTCCCTGGCAACCCTCCCACCTTCTTGTCTATTTACTAATAGTCCCCTTTGTCTGTCCCACCAATATTTAAAGCCCTCTCCTGTTTTTTCCTCCACCACTTCCACAGTCTGTTACAGCGTCCAGCATTCTTTCAGTGAAGCAGAACTTCCTCATATCCCACTTAAACTCTCCCCCCTCCAGTTTCTTTGAAAGCCCTGTGGTTATGGTACTCTTTCTCATTTGAGACTCTCTCCTGCACCCTATCCTCCCCCCCCCCCCATAAGGTACTTGTCATGTCAAAAAAAT
This sequence comes from Neoceratodus forsteri, assembly GCA_016271365.2. NCBI lineage: Eukaryota > Metazoa > Chordata > Ceratodontiformes > Ceratodontidae > Neoceratodus > Neoceratodus forsteri. The sequence goes on from CM028135.1 coordinate 314,046,680, forward strand.
ATGTGTTCTCCACTGGGATAAAACCTCTCCCTTCTTTGCTTGAAAAGTCAAGGTACATCCAGTGTTCTACCTTAGGCCCCACATAGTCAAATTAAAACAAGCATTTGTCAATGCCGAAGTTCGTCGTTGGAATTGCTGTTGGTACACACCGATTGGCAGGACTACAGTTCCCAGCAGAAGGAACACGTTATGCCACCAAGTTCACAATCCCATTGAAATACAGTTAAGTGCATACCTGTTTTCTCAGTTCGTGATCTGGCTTTGAAGAGTGAAGATGTGTCTGCGGTTCACAGAAGATGGGGGCACTGGAGCCCCACCACGGGTTGGAGGGGGGACGTTATGATTAGAAACCCTAATGCCCCGGGCATTTGTTGGTATTTGCACTACAGATTTTCAACATGGTCTTTTGTGACCCACACCTCATGAAAGCATTTGGAACCTCTGCTCATGAACAGTGGCAATGTGATTTTCTTAACCTGTCCCAAACACTGATTTCCCACAGCGACTGTGCTATTCTGCACAGGAAATGTGAAAACACATTTCAGCCAGGATGTTAAAAATGACAGCTGTACTGCTCATGAGGAGGTGTAAAAAAATGGCAATGTTGAAAATCTAGTGTGAAAATATTACAAATTTGCGAAGTTACATGTGTGCGTGGAGCTGCGCAATGCACACTTGTAACACAGTAATTTTATGGACTTTTGTCACAAAATTTTCCACATAGGTATTCTGAGACCTCTGCTCATGAACAGTGTCACTGTGATTTTCGTAATCTGTCCTGAGCACTAATTTCCCACAGCGACTGCGCTGTTCTGCGCCGGAAGTGCGAAAGCACATTTTGGCCAGCATGTGAAAAATGACAGCCGTACTGCTCATGAGGAAGTATAAAAAAATGCCAATGTTGAAAATCTGGCATGAAAATATTACATATTCACGACGTTACAAGTGTGCATGGAAACTTTGCAACGCATGCTCGTATCACAGTCATTTTTTGGAATTTTTTCACCAAATTTGCAGCATAGGCTTTTTGGGATCCCACCTCGTGAACAGTGACACTGTCATTTCATTACTCAGTCCCAAAAGGTGATTCTGTGCAGTGACTGCAAAATCACCTTTCGGGACCGAATAACCAGATTACAGTCACTGAATTCATGAGGTGGGGTCCCAAGAACCTCGTGTTGAAAATTTGGTGCCAAAATTCACACACATGGCCGAGATAAGCACCAAAGTTGAAAAAAACCCATTTATGCCATTATACAGCTTACCGGCATTTCTTCAGTTTACGGTCGGCTTTGAAGAGTGCAGATGAGTTCCCGTTCCACCGAAAATCATTGCGCTGGCTCCAGAGGTAAGTACGGGTGAGGAAGGGGTGTGGGGAGGTGGATGCACAGAGGGTGGGTGCTTGTTGGGGGAGGGGGGCATGACAGACTGCGAAGGACTATTTTCTGGTTTACAGGTTAAAAAAAAATCATAAATCCAGCGCAGGAATGTTTTCTTTTTTAACAGGGACTTTGGCATGCTGAGGTGGTCTCCCAGCATGCCACCGGAGTGTTTGTTGGGGGGGGCTGTAGCCAACAGGGATTGGGAATCCCGTTGGCACATACTGAGTGTTTGGGGGAGACAAGAGCAGAGGGGGACTGGGCACCCCCCTCGGCACACAACAAATGGGGGGGCATTATGCCGACGGGAAGTGGGCTCCCCCACTGGCAAATGAACGGGAAGGGGGCATGCCAACAGGGGGATTGGGTATCCCTGTCAGTTTGTTTATTTGAAATGGTGAGGGGGCATGCTGACAGCCTGGGCTCAGTGCAGTCACACTGCTGTAAGCTACAACAGTGTGAACGCGCAACCAGGAATTTAACAATGCAGGAATGCAACATCAAAGGACCGAGCTGCGCCACTATTGGTCCGACTCTGTCCTTTGAAAAATTGGCCAACTGTGCCCCAACAGCTGAAAGGGAGTCATCGCCAGCCTGCAGGCTGATTCACCTGCCACTGACCTGCCCCTTGAAATGGAGCTCTCCATTGGGCACACCCCTGTTTAGCACCTCTTATAGCAATGAGTTTGTCTGTGTCTGCGTGCCACGACGAACTCAAAAAGGAAATACTTACTATTCAGTTTTAATGTTTCTTGTTTCATGGATGACCATATAAATATCCCCCTCCTAGCCTTACTAGCTTGTTGGGGAAATCTCTGCTGCTTACCCTACCACAGATAAAACAGAGCCCATGGCTCCATGTGAAGCTTTGTGTGTGTGTGTGTGTGTGTGTGTGTGTAGTGAACATTCCATTGGTGGAACTGAGCGAAATTCTGAATTCTTATATATTATGGGTTCTCTACATTCTCGGTAAATTTTACTAACAGATTGTTATGGTTTTTTTTCTGCATGTTTCTATCTACAGTTCCTGTGTGTCTTATGGTTATAATAGTGCATACTCGAGTTCTTTGGATGAGAGAACTGTGAAGCGAAGCTAAGCAGTTCTGACACACAATGGACTTGAGAAGAAACTATTACAACCATAAGAGACACAGGAACTGTACATATATTAAAAATCATGTTGAAGACCACTGTTTAAAACAATGGAATTTGAATGTTTTGCTATGCAGAACATTAGAGAATCCCATTTGTGGGAAATGGACTGTGCCAACTGAACTTGGAACTTCAGAATTTTATAACTATATTCATGAGACACCCTCTTATAAGAATAACTGGAGCGTACAGTCCTGATTGGCTAAGAATGATGTCATTATTTATAATTTGTAGTGTAAGGATACATTTAAAATTACAATAAAAAATATTTTTAACGCAAAGCTTGTCTTTTACTTCCTTCTCAAATTTGGACCAATTTTATAGCCACAAAAAGACACACTAGAATTTGTCTAGTTGTGGGATAATGGCACTTCTCAGGTGGTTGAAGGCATTCAACACAGTGTCTTGTGCCCATACCTCTCAATCTCCTGCCTCATAAATCAGGGACAAGGCTTAAAAAAATCAGGGGCAGAGGACCAAAATCAGGGACACATCTCCAGAATTGGTGGTACACACTCAGGAGGCTAGTAGAATAAGGGGCTTAGTGTAAAATGCATTTTCTAAAGAAGAACAAGTGTGTAACTTTAATGTGTTACATTATTTTGTGCTTACAGTCCCCACTGTTTGCTCATAGAAACATAGATTTTAGGAGGGACCCAGTAAAATGTTGAAGCAAAATCAGGGACGTCCCTGAAAATCAAGGACAGTTGAGAAGTATACTTGTGCCTCAACAGACCTGAGGCGTGCCCTTATTCCCACAACAATGCAAATCATGTCATTCATGTCGTATTGCTTAACTGCAGCCTCAAGTTATTAATTTGCATTTGGGTTTTGGATACGGTCATTTTAACTACATGCTTTTGAAAACCAACCTCTATGTCTTTTCCCTTGCAGCCAGGTGCTGGCAAAAACAATGAATGTAGTGATCATCTTCAGACAGTTTGTTAATAGTCCTGCAGTGCTGCAAAAAGGTACTTAAGAACCAACTGCCTGTAATATTATGCTCCACTGTTAAGGGTACTGTAACCTTGAAAACTAAATTAATTTGCCATCTGCTGAGCCACAAAACGGAGACAAAAAAGAAAATATTCTCATTATATACAACACTGTTTTTGTAGCAAAAGGAATGAAAATATAATCTGAAATGTGTAGTCTGGTGAAACTCAGGAGTTTGCTGGCTATACAGTATTAATGTATACAAAACTTCTTGTGAAATAGTCAGAGCGCAAACATTTTACAAAATGCATCACAGATGAACAATAAAATGGGGCAAGTTAGTTTAAATGCCTTGCTTCAAATACTTGGCTAGAAAATACAAATGAATGCTGCACATCTGAATACTTTGTTTGCATAGGAAATGGCTATGTAAAGGAGTTCAGTTGGTCTTCACATGGTATTTCATCTAGTAAAGCAAAACTACTTGAAAGGACGTGAGACACGTTGCATTTGGTTTCATTTTCAGTAGCAGTTGCTGTCAGCACTGCCGACAATCCCACCAGTTTTCAGTTTTTCTTGTTAGAAATTTCCTCTTATTTTTGAGTTTGGTTGCTGCTTAGGAGAAACTTGTTTGAGAGAGGTATTCCTAATAAGCTCCAGCACATGAATGGTACAGTGTCTGAAATAATACAATTTACAGGAACCTGATTTTACATGAGCACTGCTTTTTGTACCCAGCCGCCACGCAATGCTTTTTTAGAGCTCAGTTCAAGAACAATACATTTAACAGCCTAGCACTGCTTTTTGTCACCATCTACTGCTCATGTCTCAAATTACAAAACAGAAATCCAGTTACTAAAGAAATTACAGTGCTCTCTCTTCTATCCACCAACCTCTGGGCATCCTAAATTTTGGTGGATAAAAAGAGGGTGGCAGTTAAAAGGGGTGATAACACTTCTGGAAAATGGGACAGGAACTTGTTGACTTTAAGAAAGGGTGGCAGATAAAGGACAGGCAAATAAAGGAGGGAGCACTGTTCTAGAATAACTGATTAATTCACAGCCCCCCCTCCCCAAAATAAATAATACTACTACATCTTATCCTTCAGCCAGGAACCAACCAAATGACATATTATCCTATTTTTTGTTTTTTGGGGTTGGGGAGATGTTGCTCTGGAACAAAATAGTGAATCAGACTGTCTCTACACTGCTTTTGTTTTCTCTTCTGTGCAGATGTGGAACAATGGTCATCATCATTAACAGATGGAAGACATGGACCAAAAATATTTTTCCTGAGTCACCTCCTTGACTTGTCCAATACTTCAGAATTTGGGACCCAATACACAGTCCCTATTTCTAATAATAAGTGGTCGCTACAACCTGCACTTATAATCATGACATTGTGACCCCCACTGAGCTATGGTCAACAGTCACAACTCCTTCCTGCCCCAGACTGTTTGAAACAGTGGAGAAGCAAGGGGTGAGAGCTACATTGCTAAAGACCCACAAGGCCATACTCAGAAAGGTGGCATCCCCAGAACTGCTGATCACAGCCTCTCCGACCCGTCCCTGCCATTAGAAAATCTACAGGCAGGCAATATGGGGCAGGGCACAGGTATGGCTACCAGATGTGCAGAGTTGGATGTAGAACCACTATGGGGGCGGGGTGATGCTGAGGAACTGCCACACAGGTTTTTACTAGGGTTATGGAGGGGTTACCACCAGATGCCAGTGACTTAACAGTGAACTAGGAAGTGGGTCTGCTGGATTGCCAGGAGCTGATGCCATCTAGCATAGGACTGTGGAACCAGGTGGCCCACTAGAGCTGGGATGGTAAAGGGACAGCTAGGGAAGGAGGAGACTTCTGGGCAACACACCTGCTGAGGACACTATCGCAGCATGTCATAACCCAATGCAGCTGGCGCTATCGCAAGCTACAACTCTATTGCAGTCAATAATCAATATGTTAATGACTGAAAATGCCATTTTATTATAAAATATATTATTAACATTTTTGTACAGTATACAGTAGGGTTAAAAAATACTGTCAGCAGATACATACAGTATATTGGCATAACATTCCAGAGCAAATACAGATCATTCTCATTTTTCCAGTACAGAGGGTCCAATCATACATCCCAGTTTGGTTTTGTTTAAAAAGAGGAATTCCTACATACCCCTCTGTGTGCTCCCTCAGAGTACCTCACCCCATGGTACCATAATTGTAATTACTTAAACTGGGAAGATATGCTTATCAGTAGCAGCATGCCATGGATGCCACACCAGATCAAACTAATTTAGGAGCTCCAACACCCCATACTGGATTTTTTCCCATTTTCAAGCAGATAAGGAGATTGGCAGATCATTGTACTATATAGAGGGGAACTGGGTACCCATCCAGTTTTGAGCTATGTTTTAGCTACAGTGAAAGCCAAATATTAAAGGGTCCAGCTTTCTCAGTGAGGCGGGGCACCATGCCTTCTCAACGGTGCCACTGCAGGAGTTATCAGTAGGTTGTCCCCTGACTTCCCATATGATATTGTTGACTGAATGCTAAAAGCGGGCTACTTTACATGTTAAAGATGATGGGAAATTATTTTTACATAGTTAACTGCCACCCAATTTTCCTTCCCATGACAGTTATGTGTTATGATATGCTTTGACCAATTTTTGATAAATAAATAATCTATCTTTGGGGTTGGCCTCCGATCTACATAGTTCCATTCTCCTCACCAGATCCTGCTCTTTCTTTTCATATTTCTAAGACATTCCGTGACATCAGTTACACCATTCTATGTTATTCTTCTGAATGGCCTGGAATGGTGTTACTGATGTCACAGATTGTTTAGGCAATATAAAACGCAACAACTGCTGAGGAGAAAGGGATTCAGAGTAGTAACAATGGCAAGAAAATTAGATTATTATTTTAACAAAAAAGATCAAAATTATAGAATGTACTGGACAGACATTAAAAGGAAAACAGGAGGGCTTCTAGAGTTGTACCTGAGCTTAGAGATGTGCATGACCTCCAAGGACAAAACCAAGCTGCCCCGAACTTGGGTGGCTCAGTTTTAGCAAAACTCGGGTCAAACTTTGCTGGTTCACCTCGGAGTAGGTATTAGTCTTTTTTTTTTGTCTGTGTTTTTTTTTCCTCCTGCTGACCAACCCTTTCCCCATCTTGTGATATGCACTCTCCAGTCACTCCCTGGTACCATGGCTAGTTAGCAGGCAACTGGGCAGGGGCAGGAAGAAAACAGAGTGTATCAGCAGAGGAAAGTGTATCTGGGCAGGCAGAAGAACAATCTTGTAGGAAAAGGTGCAAGGTTCCCCCAAAACCTCCAGCAGTAGCACAATCAGAAACCATTATGGGGGGTTTATAATTGGAGAAAATCATGATCGGAAGAATGAGCATATAGGCAGGCCAGCTGAATGTTAGCAAGTAGGGTCAGAAAGTCAGAATCCAGTACTTGACTTTGCGAAGGAGAGTGTGGGCAGTGAGAGTACCTTATCATTCCTGTGTGCTTGGATTCTGTTTATCTTCTTCTTATCATCATTGGCAGTGAAAGTGCCAAAAAACTGGATGAAAGATTATTTAATTCCTGCTTTTGAGTACTTTTATAGTCCTGCTGGTAGTGGGAGCACCATCGGGACTTGGATTATTTTCTTTAGATGTATTATTTTGTTTTATTTTAAATATTATGTTTATGTTTGTTTAGTTTAACTTTCTCCTCCTCAGAGCCGTGAGAGGGTTTTGGTGTGGGGAAGTTTTTTTTTTTGTTTAGGGGTAGTGAGAGTCTTTGATTAGATTAGTTTTTTGATTATTTTGACGTATATTGTTTAGTTTCAGCAGGAATATGTGTTGGCCTGCAGGTTCCATGGCGGTACGCTATTCATCCTCCTCTCTTCGTGCCCTCTGCCCTTTTTATACTCCTCTCTTGCAATCTGAGACCTACCAGTGCTGTAGAGCGCTGGGGATTGTTCGTGGGAGAGTGAGGAGGGCGGGGGTGGGTGAACAAGAGAGGATGAATGAGCGGGGCCACTGTATCGGGGTTGTTAAGTCCAGAAGGCACCCTGGGGTGAAATGGAATCCAGACCGGGGTTTCCCATGTCTGGTGCCCATACCCAAGGGCACTGCCGATTTTTGTGGGCAGAAAGGCCGGACAGCCTCCAAGGTTTGTCTATCTCGGGTGGTGCTATGCAATGCCAGGTCTGTTAGGAATAAGACTGCCATTATAGCTGATCTTATTAGTTCAGCCGACCTGGCTTGCACCACCGAGTCCTGGCTGGATGAAAATTCAGGCCCCATATTGGAGGCCATGATTCTGGCCGGGTACTCGGTGATACAACGCCCGAGATTGGACCGCAGGGGAGTGGGGGTTGCAGTCTGTTTTAAGACTAAATTGCGCGTCACAAATGTGGTAGTAGGTGAGGCTGAATCCTTTGAGTGTACAGGTGTAGCAGGTGTAGGCGTTCAAATCGTTCTCATCTACCGTCCACCTGGAGATGGGAAACGTTTCTTACAGGAAGTAGCAGACTTCCTCATCGATATGTCGTTTGAGTCACCCAGATTGATAGTTCTGGGTGACTTTAACGCCTGGATCGACGATGAACTCTCACAATTTGGTAATCACTTCCTCCAACTTATGTCTTCTTTGGGCCTTACACAGGTAGTTTCCACTGCTACACATAAATCTGGGCACTCTCTGGAGTTAGTCTTCCTCTTGGGGATTGATTCATCCGATGTGGGGGTAGAACCAGTCGCTTGGTCTGACCACCACACCGTGAGGTTCAATTTTTGCACCCCCTGAGAAGGCCTTCCCCTGTGGAGATGGTCAGGTACCGCCCATTACGGAATATTACTTCCCAGGGCCTTGCAGCGGTCCTTGACCTCTCATCCCCCGTATTGCTAGTAGTAACCCAGAGGCACTGGTGTCAGCTTATAATGCGGCCGTTATGGTGGCCCTGGATCTTATTGCTCCTGTTCGTGAGCGCCCCTTATCCCTTCACCTTGGGTCCCCTTGGTTTGATGGGACACTGAGGGAGTTGCAGAGACAGGGGCGAAGGTTAGAGCATTGCTGGCACAAGTCCGCCCTTGATGCCAATCACCTTAGATTGATGTAACATTATTCTATCTATCAATCTGCAATCACCCATAAGAAGGCAGAACTCCTGTCCAGGGAGATTGCACTTGCACAGAATCGACCAGCTCAGTTGTTTCAGACTGTAGACAGACTGTGCAACCCAGCCTGTCTGCAAGCCCAAAAAGCTTTTTCACAACTGGAGTGCGAGGAGCTCGCTCAGTTCTTTGCAACTAAGGTGTCTGACATCAGGGCAGGCTTGCGTCCGGCAATCTCTAAGGGTGATGTCGTGGAACAGTGCGAGTTTACAATACCTCAGTTCTCTTGGAGTACCTTTTGCCCACTGGAGGTCATGGATGTTATGAGTGTAACCCCTAGATGGCGCTATCCCAGGGGCTACTACCCCTGCCTGATTTGCCACTAACAGGTTGAGGGGCCTGGATCCAATGGCGGGTGCCTCCACCCAGAGGTCAGGGTTTGCAATAGTTAAACTAACTTGGTCACAGCCCTCTGGGACACTGCAACCCCCCTTTCTTCCCAGTAGTGGCCCACACAATATATCAGAATTACCTTCACAGTATACACTTACCCCAGGTCTAGTTCCGCACTGGGACCTCCTGTGAAATGAGATACAGTGCAACAGTCACAGTACAGTACTTTAACATAGACAAATACCTCAGGCAGTATAACTTTGCTGAAACAAGCAGCTCTGATTTATTTAGGGGGATATAACAAGGACAGGGGGAAATCAGGTTAATTAGCTTATCACTCTAATAATCTACCTATGGCTCTGTGCACAGGCCTATCCCTATCAGTTACTGTCCCTGGGTACCCAAGTCCTAGTGGCTAGTCCAAACCGTGGCAGCTGGTAGGGGCCATTTCACACAGAGAAAAGGAGAATTAAATAGTCAGCAGTACAGTAATTCCATTTGGATTTAATGTGGCAATTCAACAGGAGCGACCCTGAATTAGTACTCACGACCTCCAAATAAGATAGGGTCCTTCAATGTCAGCAGGGCTCACTTGAGGTACACAAACCTCTTCACACATCCATATAAAAGAAAGCACTATACCAGGCAGGCTGCATCTGTATCCCGATCTGAATTACTGCACAATACCGGGAGAACACACAGCAGATTCAGTTCCTAACAGACCGAGTGGAATTTTCAGCAATTTCTCCAGTCTTCTACAGGGTGAGCCTGGTTTCTACTCTTCAGAGATCCTTTGATTCTTTTCACAGGACGGATTCAGTCCTAACAAGCTGTTACACAAGCTGCAGACCGAACTCTGGGCCTTACACACGTTTTTGACTAAAACTGCACACTGAAAAGCACAGGGCTCCTTCCTTCTTCACTGCCAAAGCTCAACTGAAACTCCAACCGACAAAAACCGGCACTTCCTTTGAGTTCCTCCCAGTTATTGACTGGATTGGCTGTCACTCACAATAGACTGCTGCTGTTGGTCCAAAAAGGCACTGAAGTCTAAACTACATCTCCCAGAGTCACTGCCCATACAATCCTCTTGTGGCTGGCTCAGATTATGAGTCCAAGTTCTGATTCGTCCAAGGCACCATTTTAGAGCTAGCTTACCCCACACTGATTGGTCCAGTTCAGCAGTTCAAAACTAGAATGGGAACTAGCAGACACAGTTCTGACTGCAAAGAGCAGGTTAGACAAACTGTAATTTCATTATTACTCTAAATAATTTCTGGCAAACAGTTACATCTTTCACATAGGTTCCTTTGCACTCTAGTGACTGCAAAATGAAGTGAATTGGCAGCAGCTCGAGTGGTACTCAGAGAAGAAACACACAGTCCCCATACAACTAATTATGTCTGCAAGCAGACAGCTCTTAAAGAGACAGTACCAGAGGTTCTAAAAACACTCACTGATAAATGGCTTAAACGCCAAACACCATTCAGGCTTGGAGCATTCAAGCAAGCTCCTGGAAGTCTTTTGGGAACCCCCATTTGCAGGGGGGTTACATGAGGATCATCCATAGCATGCGGCCCATGAGCTGTAGTTTGGACCCTGGACCAACTCCCCTAATTTTGGGTTGTTCTGAGATCATTGGTCCAGTTATGGTGCAAATAGTCTGGTGCTCCTTAGAGTCAGGTGAGTTTCCTAACTCCCTGAAAGAGGCAGTGGTTACACCCCTGCTGAAAAAAGCTACTTTGGACCCAGACTGTTACTCAAACTACAGACCTATCTCTAACCTTCCCTTTATTGGGAAGGTTATTGAGAAGGTAGTGGCTGCCCAATTGGAAGACCATTTAACCATCCATAATGTCTACGAATCCTTCCAATCTGGTTTTCGTAAAAGACACAGCACCGAGACCACGCTGGTTCGGGTGCTTAATGATCTTCTGAGGGCGAGGGATCAGAAGAGACGTTCCATTCTAGTTCTTCTTGATCTCTCATCAGCTTTTGACACTGTGGATCACCTGGTGTTGTTAGCATGCCTGAGGCTAATCTGTGGAATGTCGGGAACTGTTTTAAAATGGTTCACTTCATTCCTTGCTGGGAGATCACAAAGTGTTGTGTTGGGGGTTTATTCCTCCGGCCCAACTTCTTTGTTGTGTGGGGTGCCTCAGGGTTCAGTGCTGTCTCCCATGTTATTCGCAGTGTATATGCTGCCCCTCGGAGACATTATAAGATGGTATGGGCTGAGGTTTCACTGTTATGCAGATGATACCCAGCTATACCTGTCTTTTGCGCCTGACCAGGATGGAGCTCTCTTGGTGTTTAATAACTGTCTGGAAGAAATCCAAGGGTGGATGGATTCTAGCTGGTTAAAGTTGAACTCAGAGAAGTCAGAGGTGTTAGTGGTGGACCCTGGTGGTCAGATAGTGAGATCGCATGATGACACGCCCTCTGGAATTTTTCTTGATGGCGTGTCACTTCTGACCTCTGAATGGGTGCGCAACCTTGGGATTGTCCTTGATGGCAGGCTGACCCTTCAATCTCAGGTGTCGGCCATTGTCAGGACTTCCTTTTACCATCTTAGGAATATTGCCAGGGTGCGTCACCTTGTTCCATCTGAATCTTTGCCAATGTTGGTCCACGCTTTTGTGTCCTCGCATCTGGACTACTGCAATGCCCTTTACTTTGGACTTTCTGGGGTTGAAATCCATCACCTACAGCTGGTGCAGAATGCTGCAGCCAGGGTGTTGACTGGAACAAGGAGATCCAGTCATATTACCTTGGTACTGCGCGAACTGCACTGGCTTCCTATACGGTGGCGGATCACCTTTAAAGTCATTTTATTGACTTTTAATGCCCTTCATGATCAGGGTCCAACCTATCCGAAATAACTTCTATTGCCTTACTGCCCTGGCCGATCGCTCCTCTCGGCTGATGAGGGGTTGTTAGCGATTCCAAGAGTGAGTTTAAAATCTTCTGGCAGTAGAGCATTTTCTTATGCTGCACCCACTCTTTGGAATTCTCTACCTCGCTGGTTAAGGGAGTGCACCTCCGTGGAGGTATTCAAGAAAAACTTGAAGACTTACCTGTGGAATATGGCCTATTCGGAAGATTAATGAAATCTAAGTGCTAATATTATGTTATGATTGTATGGATGATTTTATTGTTTATTTTTAACATATGATGTTATGTATTTATCCTATTTATATGTTTTAATTGGCATTGTATATTGTGGCTTTTGATATGTAAAGCACCTTGATATTTTGAAAGGCGCTTTAAAAATAAAGTTATTATTATTATTATTACTCAGTGACAAAACCGTGGCTCTCAGTACGGAGTGAAGATTGCACAAATGTTTCATGCAGGTTAAAGCATTTATTTAAAAATCCATAAACAGATGAACAGCAATGCCAGCTTACATCCTCCCTCTGTCTTACATACAAATATATGAAAAAAACAGCAGAAGAAGGCTATCTGGTCTATCGAGTCTGCTACGCCAATGTCCTCCCCATGTCATCCCTTCCTTCCCTGCTACCCCACCCCAGTCCCAAGGGTTCCCTTTGTGCTGTCCCATGCCCTCTTAAAACCCCCACCATCTTTACTGAGACCAACTCTTCTGGCAGTGCATCCCATGTGGTCATCACCCTCTCCGTAAAAAAATGCTTTCTTACATCCCTCCTAAACCTCCCTCCTATCAACTTCAAGCTGTGCCCCCTCGTGGTTCTGTTGTTACTTAAAGAGACCTTCTCGTTCCACTCTGTTAATCCTCTTCAAGTATTTGAACATCTCTATCATATCCCCCTGCTTCCTCCTCTCCTCCAGGGAGTACATCCTTGGGGCTCCCAGCCTCTCTTCATAGGACCTATTCTGCTAACCCATGATCATCTTGTCTGCTCTACTTTGGACCCTCTTCAGTAAACTGATGTCTCTCTTGTGGTATGGATGTCAGTATCTTACCCCATATTCTAGATGTGGTCTTACCATTGACCTGTATGTTGGCAGAATGACCTCTCTCCGCCTGCTACTGAATCCCCTGGCTATACACCCTAACATCCTGTTCATCTTTGCAGCAGCCTTCTTGCATTGCGTGGAGTATTTCAGGTCTTTTGTAATCACCACACCCAGATCCTTTTCTTTCCCTGAAGCATCTCCCTGCCCCCCCCCACAGTAGTACTCCATCCTAGGATTCCTGACCCCGATGTGCATCATTTTGCATTTTGTGGCAGTGAAGCCAGGTTACCAGATTCCCGGTCATCTCTCGAGTTTACTGAGGTCCTCCCACAGGTCCTGTATCCCTTCCTTTGTGTCCACCCTCCCACAGAGTTTGGTGTTGTCCAAAAACAGGCACATCTTGCCCATAATGCCTTCCCCAATGTTGCTTATGAAGATATTGAACAACACCGGCCCTAGCAACGATCCCATGGGACCCTGCTGGTGACATCTTGTGCTGAAACTCTTCCCCTACCACTACTCTCTGGGTTCTTCCTCTCAGCCAGCTGTCCACCCACCCTACCATTTTCTCCCCCACCCCTAGATTTGCCAGTTTACATATCAGCTTCCAAAAGGTACAGAATTGAAGGACTTACTGAAGTCCAGGTATATGATGTCCACTGCCTGGCCTCCATCCACCGCTACAGTGACCCAGGCAAACAATTCGAATACATTCGTTTGACATGATCTGCCTGACACAAACCTGTGCTGCCTCTCGTCCTGAAGACCATTCTCTTCTATGTACCTCGCCAGCCTTTCTTTAAGTATTTATTGTTGTGTGAAGGTTTTGGGGTGGGTTGGAGGGGAATTTGGTTTTATTTTGTTCTGGGGTTTTAGTTGTGTGATTAATTTGTTTTGTTTGTTTAGTTATTATGTGTTGGCAGGGTCTCTCCCATCATGTGCTACTCCTGTCGAGCTCCATGGCCTCCGCACCTTTGACTGCCCTCATTTGCTGGCCGAAGTATATGCTCGCTGCCATGCATTGGGGATTGTAAGGAGAAGGCATGGGGGTGGGGGCCGTAGACCTCTAGGAAGAGTGGAGCCAAGCGGCCGGATTGGAGTGGTGGGGAAGGGGGACATCCGGGGCCAAAATGGGTCCCTGATAGGGGTCCTCCCTGTCTGGTTCTCATACCCAAGGGCTCCACTTTATGTGGGAGGATGGCTCGGTTGGCCTCGGGGCCTCATCCAACTTGGGTGGTGTTGTGCAATGCCAGGTCTATTAAAAACAAGATGGCAGTGATTGCTGATCTTGTTGGATCATCAGACCTGGTTTGATGAAAATTCTGGCCCAGTTTTGGAGTCAGCAATTCCAACTGGGTTCTCGTGATACACCGCCCGAGGTTGGATCGTAGGGGAGGGTGTGTGACCATTAGTTTAGATCAGAATTCAGCCTTGTGGAGGTGCCCATTGGGGAGACTCGATCCTTCAAATGTATTGTGGGGCGCAGGTGTGTGGTGCAGGATTCTTCTCGTCTATCGTCCACCCAGGGGTGAGAAGCAATTCCTGGATGAAGTTGTGGACTTCATCGTCGACATGGTGCTGGAGTCCACCAGATGGATGGTTCTGGGGGACTTCAATGCCTGAGTCAACAGTGAACTCTCACAGTTTGGACAAGACTTCCTCCAGCTAATGAATTCACTGGGCTTCTCACAGGTGATTACTGCTGCAACCCATAGTCACGGTCATTTCTTGGACCTAGTCTTCCTCCTGGGATCAACGCGCCTCCTTGTGGGGTGCATTAAGACCATCAGCCCAGTCCTTGCCGAGATAGTCTGGTGTTCGTTAGTTTCTGGGGCGTTTCCAGACACCCTGAAGGAGACGGTAGTGATACCTCTTCTTAAGAAACCATCTCTCAACCCAGACTGTCTTGCTAACTACAGAACTATCTTTAACCTTCCCTTCGTGGGTAAGATTATTGAGAAGGTAGCCGCACTGCAGCTGGAGGATTATCTGACTTTCACAGGTCAGGCCCTCTGCTCCCACAGTGCCAACCTCAGAGCACAATAATGTGAAGAGGTAACAGACAGGGTAACCCTCCTGTCTGCTTTTGAGTCCGAATCACCTTTAGTCTCAAGTTCTGGGGGGTGTTCAAACTGCGAACCTTATGTTAGCATAGCCAAATGTACAGACTCAGATAATATTCTCTTTGGGGGTATGCAATATATCTTTCACCTAAGGGCAACTAACCAGGTATCCAAAATGAACCCTTAAAACTCTATAAGAGACCTTAGGTATATTCTTAACTTTTTCAAACTTAGTAACACCATCAAGCCTTTTAAACAATTGTCAGACTTAAAATACAGGCACTTCACATGCAAAAAGAACTGGGAAGACATAGGCAGTATTTCAAGAAAATGTGATTTTACTAAAAATATGAAACTAAATAAGATAAAATATAGAACAAATATCAAGAGCTTACAATCTCAAAAGAAAATGAGAAAAGTTACAGAATAAAACTCTTACCACAATACATTTAGATCTTTTCTATCTAATGTATTACCTCTGTAAGTGTGTTTAAAGTTAGATGTCAGAGAACTTTGTTTCTTCAGAGCCCAAGATGATATCTCACATTTCAGATACACTGATACATTTTCAGCTCTATTTCCACACCCACTGGATAAGTCATCTAGCTCCTCCTTTTAGAATATAAAATTACAAACATGATTTCCTACCAGGAGGTATCTTTAATTAATGGAACATCAGAAGAAAAAAAACACATTTCCTAAATATGACCTCCTTTAATTAAATATTTCTCTTTGATCTTAGCAATCCCAGCATTTGTCATTTAGGTGTTAAACTTGATAGGAACAGCCAAATTACCCTTTCTTTCCTGACGTCATAAATTTTAGATTTTGTTTCAACTTCAAAAGCCTGAGCATGTCATAAAAAGGTTATAAAATGCCATTTCTTTAAGGAAGTCTTAATTACAGGAATCTCCTGGTCAGTGTAATATATCCGGTGATTTCAACTGCTGACCTTGTAATTTAAAGGCCAAATCTCTCCCACTGAAATGGTCATACACAGACCATGTATTTATAATACCAATATCATATAATAATCATAACCAGCTGGCCAATCGTCACACTGACCATCCATGACATCTACGATCCTCTCCAGTCTGGATTTTGGAAACGGCATAGTACTGAGATGGCCCTTGTTCGGGTCCTCAGTGATCTCCTAACTGCAAGAGATCAGAGGAGCTGTTCCATCTTGGTTCTTCTTGATCTCTTGGTGGCATTTGACACTGTGGACCATGGAGTGCTAGTCAAGTGCCTGCGGCTAATCTGTGGACTGTCTGGTACAGTCCTCAGATGGTTCCACTCCTTCCTTACTGGCGGGTCTCAGAGAGTTGTCTGTGGGGTTTGCTCTTCTGACAAGGTCTCTCTGCCATTTGGAGTCCCACAGGGCTCTGTGCTGTCTCCCGTGCTGTTCACAGTGTACATGCTGCCATTGGGAGACATTGTAAGGTGGTGTGGGCTGAGTTTTCACTGCTATGCAGATGATACTCAGCTCTGCCTGTCCTTTGTGTCTGATTAGGTGGGAGCTATCTCGAACTTTAACAACTGCCTTTCTGAGATCGAGGACTGGATGAGTGCCAGCTGGATGAGGTTGAACCCAAAAAAGACTGAGGTGTTGGTGGTGGACCCAGGTCATCAGGTAATGGGGCCGTTGGAAGAGCGAGCCTCAGGGCTTTGGCTTGGTGGTCGCCAGCTGACAACCTCCGAACAGGCGTGAGATCTGGATGTGATTCTTGATGACAGATTAATGCTTAAACATCAGGAATTGTCCATTGTCAAAACTGCCTTTTACCATCTAAGGAATGTAGCTTGGATCAAGCACCTAGTTCCGCCCGATGACCTGCCAGTTTTGGTTCACGCCTTTGTAACCTTGCACCTTGATTAGTGAAATGCTCTTTTATCTAGGGCTTCCAGGGGTTGATATCCGCCACTTACAGCTGGTGCAGAATGCAGCAGCTAGGCTGTTGACTGGGCTACCTCGTAATTGCCATGCCACACCAGTGCTGCGCGATCTGCGCTGGCTGTCCATTCAGTGGCGGATCATCTTGAAGGTTGGTTTACTGATCTATAAGGTCCTATAAGGGGAGAAGAGGGGGAGGAGTAGCTCTCTATGTAAAGGAAGAGATAAAAGCAACTGAACAAAAGAGTAAACAGGGAGGAGAGGAGGCACTGTGGGTCACCTTGGAGACTAGAAAGGGCACCACAATCCTCACAGGGGTTGTGTACAGACCCCCATGTCAGGGGGAAGGAATGGACAAGGATATGATGGAAGGCATTCTTAGAATGGCAGAGAAAGGGAGATACTGTTGATGGGAGACCTGAATATGCCAGATGTTAACTGGAGCACATTTGCTGCAGCCACATCCAAGAGCAGGGCCATTCTTGATGCCCTACAGGTGGCAGGCATTAGACAGCTAGTTTCGAACCCACTCGTGAGGGAGCAATCTTAGACCCTGTGTTTCCTCAAACGGGGCAGTGAGAGGATCTCAGATCTAGAAGTGGGTTGCCATCTGGGGACAAGTGACCATCAAACAGTGTGGTTCACGTTAAACTCAGCTACAGAGTCAAGCCATACAAAAGTGAGGGTACTGGACTTTAGGAGGGCTGACTTTGGCAAGATGACAGAGAGCCTCAGAAAAGCACTAGCAAACAGGCTAGAAGGAGGTGTGGAGCAACAATGGAATTATCAAACTGCCATCACAGAGGCAACAAGCCTTTGTGTGAAGCAAATAAACAAATCAAAACAAAAGAAAAGCCACTATGGTTCTCAAGAGAGGTGGCTGTGAAAGTCAGGAAGAAAAGATAGCATTCCGGAAGTATAAGGAAACACAGAAGGAGCAGGACAGACAGCTGTACCAGTTAAGGCAGAAAGAAGCAGGGAGGGAAGTCAGAATAGCAAAGGCCCAAACTGAGGAAAAGATAGCCAACTCAGTTAAGAAGGGGGATAAAACCTTTTATAGGTACATCAGTGAGCGTAGAAAGACAAAGGGAGGGATAGTGAGGCTGAATAGAATGAACGGTGGGTGGGCAGAGGGGGACAGTGAAAAAGCAGGAATACTGAACGAATATTTCTGCTCAGTATTCACAAAAGAGGAGGGGGAAGTACCTAATCCAATTAACAGAAGCACTCTTGATAGGGGGGTCGATCCCAGTCCTTTCACAGAAGAAAGGGTTCTGCAAGAACTCCTAAAACTGAAGGTGGACAAAGCAATGGGTCCTGATGGAATTCACCCCAGAATTCTAAAAGAATTAAGGAAGGAACTAGTGAAACCAATGGCTACTCTTTTTAATAAATCATGGGAGGATGGTGTGGTACCCGAGGACTGGAGGAAGGTGGATGTGATTCCCCTTCACAAAAGTGGGACCAAGACAGAGGCAGGAAACTACAGACCTGTCAGTCTGACCTCTGTGGTAGGGAAAGTGATGGAGTCACTTCTGAAGGAAAGAATAGTTGAGTACCTAGAGGCCAGTGGAGCACAGGATCCAAGGCAGCATGGGTTCACAGCGGAAGGTCATGTCAGACAATCTAATAGATTTCTTTGACTGGGTGACCAAAGTAGTAGACCAGGGAGGGCTGTGGACATGGCCTACCTAGACTTTAGCAAGGCATTTGACACAGTCCCACACAAAAGATTATTAGTCAAATTAACCAGCCTGGGAGGGTCCCAGGGTGGTAGCCTGCAAAACATTGGCTGGACAACAGGACAGAAGGTAATTGTAAATGGAGTCCACTCTGAAGAAAGGGCGGTTACTAGTGGGGTACCGCAGGGTTCAGTATTGGGTCCAGTCCTTTTAATGTCTTCATCAGTGACATTGCAGAGGGACTGGAAGGAAAAGTATGCCTTTTGCAGATGACACAAAGATCTGCAACAGGGTTGATACACAAGGAGGCGTGGAAAGGATGAAAAGGGACTTGGCAAGGTTGGAGGAATGGTCAGACGTATGGCAGCTAGGATTCAATGCAAAAGTAAATAATGCACCTGGGAAACAAGAACCCAGGGAAGAATACACAATGGGGGGAGGTAGTAACAACAACAAAACAGGAAAGGGACCTGGGGTAATCATATCAGATGACCTTAAGGTTAGCAAGCAATGTGAGAAGGCAGTAGGGAGGGCCGGGTATACTGGGATGTATAGGAGAGGCATCAGCAGCAGAAACAGGAAGTTGTTATCCTCTGTACAGACAGTTGGTGAGACCCCATCTGGAATACTGTGTTCAGTTCTGGAGACCCCATCTCCAAGGACATAGACAGGATAGAGGCAGTCCAGAGGAGGGTAACTAAAATGGTGCAGGGTCTGCAAGAGAAGCCATATGAGGAGAGACTAAAGGAGCTTAATATGTATATCTTTGAGGAAAGAAGGGAGAGGGGGGACATGACAGAAACTTTCAAGTACCTCAATGGAATCAACAAAGTCCAAGAGGGTAGCATCTTTCAGAAAAAGAGACTTGCAAGAACAAGGGGACACAATTTAAAAGATAGAAGGAGGCGGTTCAGGGCAATGTGAGGAAGTATTATTTCACAGAGAGGGTAGTGGATGCATGGAACAGCCTCTGAGGAAGTTGTGGGTCTAAAACTGTGGGAGAATTCAAGAATGCATGGGACAGATATAAGGCAATTCTTGTGGGGGGCAGGAAGATATAGGCTGTTGGTTAACTAGGATCTGCAGCCTATCCTGTAGTTAGGGAAATGGGCAGACTAAATGGGCCTAGCGGTCCTTATCTGCCGTCAAAGTCTATGTTTCTACACGGACAGGGACTGAGTTATCTGCAGATCTTCTTCATCCCTACTGCCCCTCCCGGCAGCTTCACTCCACTGATGAGGGATTGCTAGAAATTCCCAGGATCTGTTTAAAGTCATCTGGGGCCCAAGCATTTGAATTTGCAGCCCCTTCCCTGTGGAACTCTCTACCTCGTCGGATATGACTGTGCCTGCGGTGGAGAACTTTAAATCTACTTTGAAAACTTATTTATTTGCTTTAGCATTTCCTGATTTTTTTTTATGAGCTACTGCATTTTTTTTTTTATATGAACTTGTTTTACTGTTTATGTACTAGTGCTATAGTCTCCGGGAATAGTGCTATTTTATAAATAAAGTTTGATTGACTGATTGATTGATTGATGGTCTCCATGAGTTTACATACTATTGAGGTCAGACTGACCAGACTATAGTTCTCTGGGTTATCCTTGGGTCCGCTCTGGTGGAGAGACACCACATACGCTATTCTCCAGTCCAGCAACACCATGCCTGACTCCAAGGATCTACTGAAGAGATCTGCCAGTGGCCCTGCAAGCTCCTCTGTCAGCTCTTTTTGTTCCTTAGGGTGTATACCATCTGGTCCAGGGGATTTGTCTGCTTTCAGTGCCAGCAGCCCCGCCTTCACTCTTTCAACCTCTGTTACTTCATCTGTCCTCCCCTTTCCCCTCCCGCCTTCTCCCCCCCGGGTGGCACTGGCCCATCCTTTTCCCTTGTAAAGACAGCGCAGAAGTATTCATTCAATACTCCCGCTTTGCTCACTTCTTCCTCAACCCATCCATTCCCCTTCCTTAGCCTAACTCTTCCATCCTTTTCACTTATGTAGCAAAAGAAGACTTTCTCCCCCTCCTTGATCCCTTCAGCTATTTGAAGCTCTTTCTGTACCTGAGCATGCTGCACCTCCCTTCTTGCCACTCTAGCCAACCTCAGATACTCTTCTTTATCTTCTTCCTTTGCAGTACTCCTGAATTTTCTGTAGGCCACCCTCTTTTTCCTCACTGCTCTGGCTACCTCGTAATTAAACCAGATGGGTGATTTGGCCCACAATTTCTTCCATATAGGCCTGATGCAGTCCGATGTGGCTGCTAGAATTGCCTTTCTGATGAAGGCACATGGTTGGTCCACCCATGTCCTCTTTAATGCTGACTAGGTGTGATCTTAGCACCTCTCCCATCATCTTGAAATGAGCCCTCCTGAAATCCAGTGTTTTGGTCTTGGTGGGGAGGTCATCTCTACCCATGTCCAAACTGAACCACACTGTACTGTGGTCACTGCCATCCAGAGGTTCCTTGACCTCTATCTCCTGTACGTGCTCCCCATTGGTGAGCACTAGGTCAAGGATTGCCTCCTCCCTGGTGGGTTCAGTAGCACCCTGGGTGATGAACCCTCCCTGTATCACATTTAGTATTTCTTGACTTCTGGCACAGTAAGTAGCCGATATAGCCTAGTCTACCTTGGGCAGACTAAAGTCCCCCACCACTATCACCTTCCCTTTCCCTGCCACTTTCAGCATCTGTGAACATAGTTCTTTGTCCCTTTCTTCATGTTGGTTAGGCAGTCTTTAGACCACCCCCAGTCTGATCTTCCTCCCCCCTGTTAGTCTGTAGCTGGATTTGTAGTGTTTCTACCTTCCCTTGTTCATTTTCTTCACTCATGCATATTATTCTCTCCCTGATGTAAGCTGCCACTCCCCTTGCCTAACTCTCTGTCCCTTCTATAGAGTTTATATCCTGGGATCGTAAGGTCCCAGTCATGGTGTGCTGTAGCCCAGGTCTCAGTAACTGCCTCTGCGTCTACCTTCCCCTCCGCTAAGAGGGCCTGCATGTCTGCCATCCTGTTGCAAAGACTGAGAGCATTACGTGACACCAACCTCCACCTCGACTCTATACCTCCTTGCCTTTTTCTTGTATTCGCTTTGTCATGCCCATCCCCCATACTCTCCTCTTCACCCCCCTTTTTTTGGTTACTCCCCCTTCCCCCTCCCCCTCCCACCTGACTGCCAGTGCCTTTGTGGGTGGAGGTCCACTGACCTTCCCATCTCAATGTTTCTGGGTCCTCTGGGCCCCCCTCCTCTACTTAGAAATTTAAACCCAGATCTTTTTCAATATATTTATCTAGCTTGTCCTAGAGTATTTTTGCTCCCTCCCAATTAAGGTGCAGTCCAGGGATCGAGATGGGAGGACCACTGGACACCAGGGAAACTGTGACATTATGTTGGGTAGGTGATCGGGGGGGAGGGACCACTGGACACCAGGGAATACTACAAATAACATAGGCATGGGTGTGGGTGGGGGGAAGGGCAGCTAGGCAACAGGGAAAGATAAAGAAACGACTTAACATTGGTCTGGCGATCATGGGGGGGGGGCATTATACACCAGGGACACTTTTAGTTGAAACAACTTCCTCTGTGCCAAACTCTGCTGGCAGAGTTGCCAGCTTTGCATTTTGTGGCGTTATCAGTTTTACTTGAATTTTGACTTTGCTCCATGGATTAACTGCATGAAATTATGCAAATCCGTGAATTAATCCGTGGCGCAGTTTCCCAACTTTGCACATCTCTAATAAGGGGATGCTTCCTTATTAGAGCTGCCAGTAGTTCTACTGACAGTACATACTAGAGCAAGGACAGGGGGCACCCTTGTCTGGTACCTTTGAACAATGAAAAAGATGCTTTTAAGACTTGCATGCATTAGCTAGCCCAGTGGCATGAAGGGCTGAGGTGCCAAGCACCTCACCTTCTACCACTCCTGCAACCTGGGTTCAGAAACAAACATGGGTCGCATGGAGGCTGGCTAGGTGAGGGAGGACTGAGTATCTGTAACACTGCTCCCCGCCCTCAGGGAGGGGAGTTTCTGTGGGTTGCTGTTGTCTGCTAACCAGAGGTATCTGCATGGCATCGCAAGTGAACCACATAGCAGGAAGGGTTCCAATGTACACAGAGCTGGGGGCATCTCCATGGAGACAGAACACGTACATTGTGCTCATTGTATACCAGTGGGCCCAGGAAGTAAAAGAGAAAGAAAAGATGGAGGTCAGGGTCCCTGAAGCCACACCCGATGTAATGTGGCCTCCACTGCCACTCTGGTCCAGGACAGAAATCTGGATGGGTGGCGCAGGGGGTTGGCCCTCCCTGGCCCCTCTGTAGGGTCAAATCTATGGGGGATAGGCTTCCTGACTGCAGATGAGGTAAGAGACAGTGACAAATACACAGGGATAGGGCTGTGAAGCTGCCTGTTCTGCGAAAGAGGATAAAAACCTTTATGGAAAAATTATAGGGAAAAAAAGGATTTTCATTCCTCAAAGTTTGAGCCACCAGTTCTATAGAAAGAGTCCTTATCCAAGTGTAAGCCCCCCCTCTGGGGAGGGCCTACTATAGGGACCCTCTCCACAATTTTTTTTATATTTGTGGGCCTGGGGGGCTGGCCACCTGCAGTTAGGGAGAGTTTGTGGGGCCCCCAGGGTATTTAAGCCAGGGTTTTTGGTGTAGTCGGGGGAGCAGATGGGAGAGAAACATTGCTGCAGTGAGTCAGGGCTCCAGCCCCAGCTGGGATTCATGCCTGTGCAATATGGCATCCAGTCTGCTCAGGAACTGGGAGGTGGTGCAGGTTTTGCTGCCATTTACGACTGGATCTGCATTTCATGGGAGCCACAGCCTAGGGAGGATATGGAGCCCACCTTGTGCTCCACAGCGCCACTGCAGGCAGGGGACTGGTTCTGGTATTGTGGGACCTGAAGGTGATGGTGCAGACACCTCAGTGGTGGCAGCCTGTGGCATGGGGTACAGAGGTGGTGGCAGCCCTCCTGCCCCATTACCCATGTGGAACACCATTTGCATGGTTGGAGACAGCCTACAGGGAGAGTAGGTGGGCCTGGTAGTCTCCCAGATTGGCCCGTGTTGAGCCTACTATGGGGATGCCAGGGGGCCCAGGTCCCATGCCCTATGTTGCAGGAAGTAGGAGTGGGAAAGTGAAGCTGCAGCCTGTCGTGAATGGCCGAATCGCCACCGCACATAATGTCGTGGTCCAAAAGTCGTGGTCAAATAGCCACAAGGACAAAACATCCCTGTCCAAGTTGCCGACATGTGTATTTGTCACCAGTTAATAATGTAGCAGGACAAAATGCTGATGTGCTGCTCCAAATACACAGGCAGCACATCTCTGCTAATGATGACACATTTTAAATCTCTGCTTCCCATGCCACCTCCGCCACTGATGCCTGCCGCAAAGAGAGAGACACTAATGGGCCATTTTATTCTGTTGATGGTGGTATTATGTCCGGTGTGCCTATGTACAGTTAAGCAGTGCACCAGTCGGCATTTCCCCAGAAACTGCAGTAAGAATAGGCAAAACAGTCAGAATTCTCGTACTTGTACCATCTTGGAGAATCTGCATAGGAGTTAGGGCAATGTCTTGTTCAATACAAGAAAGACCAGAAGTACCTGGCATTCCTGACATGGTTGTGGTGTCCTGCTGCATAACATTCTGATCCAGAGCATCCACTGTCCGAATAGTATCTTTCTGCTTCAATTCTGTACCTGACCTGGCCAGTGAACCTTTGATCCTCCGCAGCCAAGAAGCCCAAAAGGTACTCTTCCAATAGGCATCCTCTGATGAACAGTCCACACACACACACACACACCTGCAGTCACAGGTTCGATACAACAGAGACTGCATGACTTGGCTTCACTTGGTGAGCGGGCAGCAGCAATTGGTGAATGATCTGAGGCAAGGTTGATGTTCCGGTTCATGGTCATGGCATGAAATTAAAACACAATGTTGCAGTTCGTCATCGTCGGTGATTTGGTTGTGTTGGTGACTTATTGTCCACGACCTCTACACCGGCGATGAGATGTCTTTATGTCTAACTGGCTGCTACATTTTGATCGTGACGAATAGCACCGTGACATTGTGACCATATGCCGCAGCCTGTGGGTCCACCGCATGGTGAATGGGTCTGAGCAGTGCGGGAGTTCAAACTTGCGACTTATATATTTTAACTTTTTCATTTGCTGGTCACTGCCTCTGATGTGTATAGTCCCCCCAGGCAGTGTTCCAGCTCATTAACATTCATAAGGTCCTTATAAATATGCAAATCAGCCCCTGCCCTTAAGTGATATACAGTAGGCGCTCATTAACAAACTGCTGCAGGATCTTCTCTGCTGCCTTTCTCAGGTGTCCGACCACCGATCAGCCCACGTTGAGGGTCGTGACCCCCAGGAAGGTGTTTAACTAACCGCAGCAGCAGTGAAAGAATGGCTTTGTGCTACTGTGCATGCACGGCCAGTGAACTTGCCCTTCTGGCTCCTTTAAGGACTAAAATGCACTGCGGGGCTGGACGCAGATAGGAGGATATTTCCAGAACCCAGGACCAGTAGCGGAAGGCACAGAAGCAAGAATAGGGCTCCCCAGAGGAATCAAGTTAAGCTTCCCCCTATCTTGGGGGGTGTTATTATGATGGCAGATGGCATGGTGGTGGTTCTTGTTGTCAGGTTGTCCTGTAGCATGTTATGCAATGAGGTCTTGCAACTTCAGAAGGAAACATTTATAAAATTCCATGGAAACAGCATTGATTCCTGGTGCCTTAAACCCATTCAGTTTGTTATTGTTTGACTACAGTTTTAACTTCTGACCACCGTAGAGGCCTATCCATCGAATGTTAACTACTCAGAGGCAGTTGTGGCAGAGAAATTTTGAAGAGAAACAAACTCTTATGCAGCACCGTCTGCCATGAATTCCAATGTGTATAAATGAGTGTACAGTTCCTGGACACTTCTACTGATCTCTAGGGGATCAAATATCTCTGTACGTTTGGCATTTGTGTGGTGTATTTCTTTTTTCTGTGGCCCTGCTCTAGCATCCATGCTAGGAATTTCCCCCATCCCCTTCAAAATAAACTACTGTACCTGAGTTGGAAAGAAGGATATTAGGTTTGATTCACTCAGTATCAAGAGAGTTATAAATCCCTCCATTTTAAGGCCAAACCTCCATAACAATCTTAAGTCCCCAGCTAAATTCTGGAAGGTAATTCACTCCCTTTTTATTCCCCCAGCCCAGTCTGCTCTCCTGGTCTCCTTCCCTCCCACTGCTGCTGCTCACTTCCATAGGTTGTTCACTACTTCTGCTCTCCCCTCTCCCCCTGTCTCCTCTCCTCTCCTCTCCTTTCCCTCCACTTCCACCATTTTCTCTACCCCACCCCTCCTAAGGGTTTAATTTCCCTTCCATGACTACCCAGAAACCCTACTTGTCCTTTCCTCACTCAACCTCTCCAAATCTAGCCCTGATGGCCCGGACCCTAAACATCTCCATCTCTTAGCTCTGGCCATCACCTTCCCTCTCACTCACCTTGTCAACCTCTCCTTAACCCTCTGCATTGTCCCTCAGTCGGGAAAAATTGTCAGAGTTCTCCCCCTCCACAAACTGGGCAATCTCTTCACCCCTGGCAACTTCTGACCTATCACCTTCCTCCCCCTCTCTTGCAAATCTCTAAGAGAAACTGGTCTACTCCAGGTTTGCTGACTTCCTCCATTCTTTCAACTTTCTCTCCCCCTTCAGACTGATTTTCAGATGCATAATTCCGCCATCTCCTGCCTGCTATGTGTCGCTAACTCCATCCTCACTGGGATGGATCAGGGCACATCATGGGGGCCATTTTCATTGATCTGGCCAAAGCCTTTGATTTGGTGTCCCATCCACTCCTCCTGGAGAAGCTGAACTCTGCCAGCCTCTCAGTTCCCACTGTTGACTGGTTCCGATCCTACCTCTCAGGCCGTTGGCAGTCTGTATAGTAAGAGGAGTCCTGTCCCCTCCCATACATATCTAGGCTGGCGTTCCACAGGGCTCCATCCTGGGACCAGTCCTCTTCTCCATTTTCCTCAATGACCTCCCATCTGCCTGTGCCAACTCTCATATTCTCATGTATGAAGATGACACAGTTCTCTACACTTTAGGCCCTTCAACTGTGGCAGTAGAAATTTCACTCCAGCAAGATTTGCACAATGTCCTGCAATGGTTACATTCCAACCAACTCTGGGTCAACACTAACAAAAACAGTGTCCATGACCTTTGGCACCAGCCAGAAGATGGCCAGGCTCGCCCTTCTCCCTGCCTTCTCCACCCTGGATGGCACCCCTCTTGAAGTGGTTCCCTCCTTCAAGTATCTCAGCATGTGGCTTTGATAGTTGGCTTGACTCCTCTGCCCACATTGATGCCATCCACTCCAAGCTTTGCCCCAAGCTTAGAACTTTATACCATAACAAAGGCTGCCTGTCTATGAAGGTCTGTCAGGAGTTGGTTACCAAAATGGCGCTCCTGCTCTTTGACTGCGCAGATGTGGTCGATGGAACTTCCCCTTCCTTTTACCTTGCTAGACTGGATACCCTCTGTAATGCCTTCTGTCACTTTGCTACCAGCACCTACCCTTGCTACCCTTGTACTCATCAATGCTCCCTCCACTCCTCCCAGTCCACCCTCCCCTTACCATCACGTTACCAGTCCCACTGGGCCTCCTTCATCTCTGAATACTGGTTTGGGTCTCTACTATCTCACCTAGCTACACTCCTCTATCCCATTTCCTCTGCCTCGTACTCCCTCCACTCCAAGGATCTTTGCTTCTTCACCAACCCTTACCCTCACTCCTCTGCTTGACAGTCAGCCTTCTCCTATCATCTTCCCTCCCTTTGGAACCCACTCACCTCCTCTGTCTCGCACCTTCCCCCATTTCTCTTAGGCACCGGCTAAAGCTCCTCCCATCCCCCTCCTGCACTTATCAGCCCCTTACCTGACCTGACCCTGGTGCTCTTTTCACCCCCCGCCGTAGTTCCCCCCAGGGTCAATTCACATCAGTACAACTGCTGCACCTATTTGCATCAACCTGTTTTTGTAATTTTAATTAGGTATTGGTCTTGCTCATAGAACCAGCTTCTGTTCATCGTTTATTGTTATTTGCACTTGCTGAATTTTTCACTGTTGGCACTTCGTCTTTGAAATGCTTCTCTCCCGCTGTGTTTAATTTATTGTATCCCCTTTCCTTTTTCCCCGGGTCACACTTTAAAATGAACCCTGGCTCAGTGTGCCTTTCCCAGTTACCAGTTTTCAAACAAATCAATCAATCAATAAACAAACAAATACATATTGTATTTTGAGCCCTAGTAGTTCTCTATGGGTACCTAGGTCAGAATTAACCGTATGGGCTCACTCAAAATTTAAAATGCATTACCAGGATTCTAGCTGTTGCTGAGCCATAATTTTTAATGAGCAGCACAGGAGATAACCAGTCCTCTTAACGCCACCTGTAGTGTTTCCACAGGAAAGTACTGGGGGAATAGAAGCAGCCAGATTGCTCAGAAAATATGTTTCAAGCTTTTATCTCATAAACATTTTGACTCCTGTTTCTTTAAAAAGGACCAGGTCAAGGTGACACATTTTCATCTGCCAGTATCTGCAGTATATACATAGGCTAAAGGCACAAATGGACACTGCCCATCACCTGGCTTCTGAGATGGCTGTAAAGCAAAATTTGGTTAACAAAGCTCAATAAGTCAAGTCAGTGAAGTTCACCTAGGGGACTGGTAGGGAATCCTGCTTTGCGGGGAAACACAAATTGTCTGAATATTGGGGCAACACCCCATTTGTCATTAAAGAACAACTCCACAATTTGCTAATGTACTGGATACACCCAAAGGGAGAATGGGGCAAAAGCAAGACCATGCACCAGAGCCACCAGCTTCCAATTAAGCAAGTGGCTCTTCTGGTGGATATGGTGCATAAACTGCCAAGGGGGCCTGTAATCATGACCTGAGCCTGACAGCAGCTGGAGACCACAGCACCACTGCCTGCTCCCACAGATACAGATGGTGAGTCATCCGACAAGGATGAGCAAAGACCTGTTACTAGTCCTTCAGAGACCCCCCCCAGTTTATTCCCAGATAATGCACATGGACAGGGTAACCATCCTAGTGGGAGTGGCATGAATCCCAAAGTGAACCCTGAGGTGCAAACGAACATTCATCCCTTTTTCCAGAACAAGAGAAGCTACCAGTAGAAGAGGACACTAAGGCTCAGGAGCCTGAGGAGGGACCAAAATGTTTGCAGATGATCATGGACTGGACTCTGAAGAGGCTGATGCCTCCAAGGCTGACAAAGACACTGTTGTTCCTATAAGGCATTGTACCCAGTAGTCAGATGGTTCTAAAACACAATTATGATGCTACAAGTGCCTCCACAGAGGTTCCTCTCTACGTAGTTGACAGAGGGACATACTTGACACCCAGGCCCCTTCACTGCATCTAATATACTGTACCGGTGCACCAGAGAAAGCAGGTATTGACTAAAGTGGTTAGTCAGGACAACATCTGTCAAGACAAAAAATGTCAAAAGCATGTGCAAGACAAGGTACCTCATGGTGCAAACAGGGTAATGGGAGAAGTCTCTTTCAAATGAGAAAGAACACCAGGACCAGGAGGCATGTGATGAAGCTGGGTGGGGGGAGATCAAGAGAAATGTGAAGAAATATTTCTTCACTGAAAGGGTGGTAGAAGCCGGGAACAGACTACCAGCGGATGCGGTGGCTTAAACAGTGGGGGCTTCAAGCATGCATGGGACAGGCACAGAGACATATTAAAAAAATAGGCAGGGAGGTGGGAGGGTCAGCAGAAGCCAGATAGGGTCTGTGGACACAGATTAGGCAGGGAATACCTGGTCAGACTGGATGGGTCAAGCAGTCTTTCTGTTGACAAATTCTGTTTCTATGTAAGACTAGAAATCAAGTGAATAGCTACTGTGATACCTCTTTCTGTGTCAAATTGGACTGCTGAACTCTGCAGCTGACGGCTGAAGGCAGACATTTCTTTAGACCAAGGAGTGTGTAACCCCCAAATTCTCCGACAATGGCAGCTGTTACCCTAGACTCAACTCCTCTGGTCCCCAATATCTGGATTCTATGGATGGGGACTTGTAGGAGCTTGCAGGACCCAGCAGGAGCTATAGTTCATTGGTACCTCCTGTACTAAGTAAAAAAAAACAACATGCTTTCGTCACACATCAAAGGCAGGCAACTGCCACAGATAGAGGACAGTCTAAAACAGTGCCCCAACATGACCAGAGACCTTCACCCACCACTGCAACCTGAACCATAGGGGTAGGAGCCATAAAGGACAGCAGAAGCCTTCTGGGAAAAATGTTGCAGCCAATGCCCCCAGTCTTCATGACTGCCACTATATTTGTGGCCCTTGACCTCACTGCACAACCAATCAAGGGGCTGAAAGCCCAAAGCCAGCTCCTGGAGGACTCTATGTGAGCAATAAATGCTAATTCTGATGCATTTTGAAGGACCTATGGAGCACTGAGGTTCATGAGTGACAGCCAACTGAACCAATGGCACCTAAAGCACAGCCCCAGGTTACCATTGTTATTTGGCTGTGGGAGGGCACAGAAAATCAGCCTTTGTGTATGCAGGCTGGGCCTAGAAGGACACTTGAGCTCTAGTCGAACTGCATACCTACCTAAGTGTTTACCGGATCCACTTAGCTGCTTCGACAACAAAGTTGCCGATATCCCCTACCTCAACATGGATTTGCTGACATTTGGGTAACTGTTATTGCATTGCTGGTTCATGAGTGGGGTGATCCTGTGGGGAGTGGGGTTAGGTTCTGCATCCCAGTGGGTTACCATACTGATACCAGGCCTATATAAGCCTTTCTCTGAGTAGAGACACTGCAAAATTGGCTTAACTCTAAATCTAGGACATGAACATCCAATCAACAGTATAATGATCAAGATCACTCAGCTTTGTTTGAGCCCACAAGGCATTTGTAGTAACCTCAAACTCCAAGGTGTCTCCATTACACAGAACATAGAAACATAGAAGTTGACGGCAGATAACAACCACAAGGCCCATCCAGTCTGCCCATTTTTTCTACCTTATGAATGGTGCCATAGGCCTTTACTCTGTCAATGGTCCGTTTATTCATACTCATCTGTATTGCTCCCTTATGCCTATCCCATGCCTGTTTGAAGCCCTGCACTGTATTCATATCCACCACTTCCTGAGGTAGGCCATTCCATGCATCCATTACCCTTTCTGTGATAAAGAACTTCCTCACATTACCCCTTAATCAGCCTCCCTCTAATCTCATGCTGTGTCCTCTTGTCCTGCTATTTTTCTTATATTGAAACATGTTAGACTCTTTCACCTTGTTAATGCCCTTACACATAATTAACAATGGAATCTAAGTCACTTTCCACCATGGTGCAAGATTTATAGGGAAATAAAAGTACAGTTAACAGTAATGAGCAACAGTTTTAAAGCTGTAGGCAACCAATGCAGTACATATTAAATCTCAGTACTTTGTCACAGCATAAGAAAGTATTCGACCTTCTAGTCCTTTTTGATCAGCATTATAATAGTAATTTAAGCCACCTGCAGGACTCCTACTCAACCAAACCTTGTACTGCATAAATAAAATATAAAGTGGCATCATTCTGTCCCACATAACAATTTCAACAATTCCAATAATGCCCCCTGACAAAAGTCTGTTGACTCAAAGTACCAGGGCTAGCTGTGGGTGAAGTACCTGGAGCACACTGTGCAGCACGTTCTGGTAAATAAAAATGGATTTATGATGAGCTAGTCTTTTATAGTGTGATTTCTTTGGATACAGCTAGAGTGTGGGGCTGCCCTCTGACTCAGTATTTGTATATCTAGGCTGGCTGCCCTTTGCCCTGCATGGATCCAGCACCACTGAGCTCACAGTCCAAGTTCTCCTGACATGTTTCAGCACTTCCATTTCCTTTCAGGCTATAAAGTACACACATCCGTTATATAACCCTTTCCACTCAGGTCATTCCAAACAAAACGTCTCTGGTAGACAACAAGTGTGCACAAAATCTGAGCATTTATTTTTTAGGCAACTGTCAGACAGTTCCGGAATTACCTAGCACATCCAAATTAAATATACTTTCCTGTTCACTGTAGGCACCATCTCCTCTTCATGACTAACACACACAACTGCCTTAGTTAGTTCTTAATGCTACCTTTGAGGCCCCAGTTTGGCATCCAAAATTCAGTATTACAGAAAAAAAAAACCTAAGGGGAGTGAAAGCATGAATTGTTATTTGATTTAAAACAGTAAAGTTTTTATAACCCAAGATATAGTGTCCAGGTACTCATGTTATCAATCTTCAGCCAGCTGTGCAATGGGCACAGTACACACAGGTTTAATATATCCAGTCAGTAAACCCATTGATCAATGATGATAGAAAACTAGGTCTCCACTGCACACACACCAAGTCACTGAGAGGAAATATCCCATCTCACAGCCTGTTCAATTGTTATCTGTCAGTGAGGATCATGTGTCTCATTCCCCTTCACTCTATCCCTTTCCAGTTTAGCCACCATGTTCTCAGCTTTGCTTGGATTGGTAAAATGATATGATTTATTGACCACGGTAAATTGCAGTGAAGCGAGGAACCATCAATGGTATGGTTCATCTCTATACCTCAGGTTTTAGGGCTGCAGTGGGCATAGCCCTGCAGACCTCTTGCTATGAGAAAAGGATTCAGTGCATTCCTTTCAGCCAAACATCATGTTGGAGTTGCATCGCAGTTGCCTCAGTGTCCATGAAGCACTCTACTCATTGTCTCCTTTGGCAGTAGCACTGCACTATTTTTACTGTGTCGGTGGTCACGGCAGGACAAGACGCACTGCACCATATCCAAGATGTCTGCCAAACTGTATTTTGCATGCACAACTACTAGCACATGTGCAGTACAGTGGCCATCTTGGACATGGCAGAGTGTGCTGTGTTCCATTGTGATGGCCTTTTTTTAATTAAAGATATCCCCCCAACCAATCCTCCCTCTCAGTACCCCCCCCCAGAAACATAACAGTGACACTGGGGTGCCCAATACCCTAGTGTCACGATCAGGACTCCACAGTGTTTTTTTTAAATATCCTCCACCCTCAGCCGACCCTCCCTCTCAGCACCCCACCCCCAGAAACATAACAGTGAAACTGGGGTGCCCAGTCCGAAGTGCTGTGATCTGGAATCCTCTGGTTTTATTTTGTTAACCCAGTAAAAGAAAAACATTCATTGATGTCTTTGCAGCCATTCCTGTCTCCCCACCCAACCCTCCCACTCAGCACCCACCACCCCACACCCCCCCAAGCCCTTACTTAGCCATTGGGGGGTCCAACACCATAATCCTCTCTGGACCACAGCCATGTCTTCACTCTTCAAAGCTGGACCACAAACTGAAGAAACAGGCATGTGGTTCAATATATTTCAATGGTGTTTTGAACTTAATGGCATAACTTGGGGATTTTTGCATAATTTTGACTCAAATTTTCAACATGCTTATTTTGGGACCCCACATCATGAACAATTGCATTGACATTAGGCAAATCTGTCCCAAAAGGTGATTTCATGGTCCCTGTATAAAATCAACTTTTGGGCAGGAGTCGAACATTTTCTCTGCCATTGTTCGTGAGGTGGAGTCATAAGAAGGCTATGCTGAAAATTTGGTGTAAAAATATTAAATACAACAAAGTTATGAGCCTATGCTGAATTTTGTGAATGCAAGCTCGTAACTTTCAATATTTTTACCTCAAATTTACAACATCGCCATATCTTTACAGCACCTCATGAATGTGACAGCTGTCATTTTTCAAATCCTGGCCAA
Organism: Neoceratodus forsteri; assembly: GCA_016271365.2. NCBI lineage: Eukaryota > Metazoa > Chordata > Ceratodontiformes > Ceratodontidae > Neoceratodus > Neoceratodus forsteri. Next base: position 314,080,084 of record CM028135.1, read on the forward strand.
AATGTATTTTTACATCCCGAAAGGTGATCTTGTGGTCCCTGTGTGAAATCACCTTTCTGGCAGAAGTTGAAAATTTTGTCTGCCCTTGTTCATGATGTGGGGTCACAAGAAGGGTATGTTGAAAATTTTGTGTAAAAATATTTAAAAAACAACAAACTTATGAGCCTTTGTTGAATTTTGGGAACACAGGCTCATAACTTGGTATGTTTTAATAGTTTTACCCAAAATTTACAACATAGCCATATCTTTACAGCACCAAATGAATGTGACAGCTGTCATTTTTCAAATCCTGGCCAAAATGTTTTTTTTACATCCCAAAAGGTGATTTCACGTTCCCTGCAAGAAATCACCTTTCAGGCAGGAGTTGAACATTTTCTCTGTCCTTCTTCATGAGGCAGGGTCATAACAAGACTATTTTGAAAATTTGGTGTAAAAATATTACAAAATAAATTTATGAGCCTATGTTACATTTTGCTAACACAGGCTCATAACTTTAGTAATTTTCAATATTTGTACCCCAAATTCCTTGGATGCAGCTCTATTAGCTCTGACCAGAATTTGTTTCTTTATGCCATTGAATGCCTCGCTTTTGGCATGCATCCCGTAAGGGTAATCTGGGAAAAAAAAGATCCTGCTATCCCCCATCTTGCCTGTAACTTGGTCTCTCACCACACATAACACTCTGGCTGATGATGTGGCCACCATCAACGTTGGTATGAGAGCCTTCTCCATCAGCACATGCTCTACATGGGTTGATCCAGTAGGCTTTGAGAATAGAAAGAACAAATCTTAAACACACAGCTTCCAACAACCACTGCTCCAAAAATGTTATGTGGCCAGACCCCTCAGAGCCCTTCTGAGCCCCAGGATACATACATTTTGCACCCAAAATGCGTATTCCACCTGCTGCAATTGGGCACAGATCAGCTCCCTGCTCTTTCACAATGGTGCTCACTACTACCATGATCATTATGGAGGCTGACTCCATAAATGTGCCTGTGATGCCCTCCAGCCTAGTTTCAACCGAGATCAGCTTTTCATTATACGTATGTAGTTTGTGGTCAACCTGTTGGAGCCACTGAGTTACTGCTGCAATCACACTCTGTAGTGGATCTAAGGAGGTAAGCTTTGAGCCTTCAGCAGCCTGCAGTGGTAGAAAATGATGATCAGGATGTTTGCTTAGCCCATTCCTGGCTAGGACAGAATCTGGTTCAGTTCAGGTATGTTCAGGTACTTCACTGACTTTTGCAAAACCCGGTAGGAATGTCGCATAATTGTTCTGTTTAGAATCTCTCTTGTTTATAAACCTATAGGATTAAATATACAGTTACAAACGATAAAGAAGATTAGGTCTTGAACTCTGAAGCATGTTGCATGTGTAACTGGATGGCCAGCTGGCTCTTCCCCTCCCCCATAGCTCTTTTATCATCTCTCTCTTTTGGAATAACATTCAGTATCCAGGATATTCGATAGCCAAACTATCCTTGCATTTTTACAATTTAGACCATTTTCCAGTTGCTCATTTTTCATTGTCAAACAATTATAGTGCATTTGAAACAGCTACATCCATTGGAATTTTATTTGAATTTCAGTACTTTTATTTTGTAAATCAAGTTCACATTTCTTTCAGTCTTCTGTTTCAGCTGTTAGGCCTTTCAGTTCATTAAGTCTTTGTTCTGAACTTTTTGGTTGTGTCTTGTTGAGTCCATTGATGTTGTGTATATAAAAGGAACTGGACATCCATGAATCAAACACACTCCATTAAGAGGATAATTTTAGTCAAAGAAACAAACATCCTAAAGGGGACCATTGCTTCCAATATTGGAAGCAGAAGCCAAGCAAGTTGTCAGATGCTACTTAGTGGATGCCAGCCTAAGGGACCAGAGAGTAGCATGCACATGACATCTGGAGCAGCTTGCTTAAGTGCCTCTTCAATGACCTGTGCCAGAAGGTTTGAAGAAGGGGATGGAGAAGTTCCATATGAAGGAGAGCTTTCGGGAGAAAGCTCCTTTCCAAGTGATCTGCAACACTCGTAAGGACAAATTAGGGATTGGAGTATCTGAGGAGATAGGCTGAACAAGACGGGCTGGGTGTCAGCAGAGAGGAGTTGTATATGGAGAAGCTGTTGGATAAGTACTTGTAGATCAAAATGACAGAGTCCAAGTAACTTTGAAGAAAGGAGAAGAAAGTTTTAAAGGTGAATGGTACCTCTTTAAAATGTGTTAGCTCACCAGACTCTGAGCCATGCTAACCTCATCACAATGGACAGATCAACCTTTACGGGTTTTGGCTGCACTCATTTAGAAGCACTCCCACCCAGGCCTTGCAGAAGGATCTGATCAGTTATCAGGTTAGCATTCAAGGAAGGTTTCAAGCCTACCAGCTAACCTCTCTTCCACCTGTCACCATTACCTTCTTGGCTATGGGTTTCTCCAGGCCAAGTCTTGCACAATACACAAAGACACTTACTGGCTCCATTTTAAATGAAGTCCCTTGTGTTGTTGATAAAGACATTTCTTTTTACATTTCTGTTGTGATCTAGATTTGGTTGCAGATTTTCTCACCACTTGCATATAACAGATTGTGAGCCCCTAATGATCCATGTAGGGCAGAGGTTGTGCCCTGTGGGTATAGTCTGACCAATTGGAGGGTAAACAGGAGAAATCCCCAACAAGCCTGGTATATAAATATGCCCAAGGGGATAACACATGTGTGGTGAGCTCTGACTATAAGACTTTCTGTCATCCAGGAACATCCAATAAACTTGTTTGCCTGGGAAGCAAGTCACTGAGAGTGGGTCTCAGCCTTCATAATGACAGTGGTGGAAATGAAATCAGACTGCCAAAACTGCTTGCTGTATGTGCTGTATTGTATGTGTATTGAGTATTGTGTGCAATTTTTGAGACCACTTATGAGGAAGGACAGGGGTAGACCGGAAACTATACAGCAAAGGACAACAAAAATGATCTAGAGAAAGCAAGGTAGGCCTTATGAGGAGACACTGGAAAGTTGCAACATGAATTATCTGGAGGATGGTGGGAAACATGGAAACATAGAATTTGTTGGCTGAAAAGGACCACTTGGCCCATACAGTTTGACCAGATGGTCCCTGCCTTGACCATCTCCACAGACCCTAACTGGTCTCAGATGACCCTCCATCCTCCCTACTTATTTACTAATATTCCCCTGTGTCTATCCCACACATGCCTGAAGCCCCCTACTTTTTTTGCCTCCCTACTACTACTGGCAGTCTGTTCCAGGTGTCCAGTACTCTTTCAGTGAAGTAGTATTTCCTCACATCCCTCTTAAACATCCACCCTTCAGCTTTGTTACATGTCCTTGTACTCTTTCTCATTTGAAAGAGACGCCTCTCCTGCACTTTGTTCACCCTCATGAGGCACTTGTAGGTCACTAGCATGTCCCCTCTTGCTCTCTTCTCTTCCAGGGTGTACATGTTGAGATTCCTCAGTCTTTCTTCATAGGGCTTTTGATGCAAACCCTGCACTATTTTTGTTGCCCTCCTCTGGACTGCCTCCACCATGCCTATGTCCTTTCTAAGGTGCGGCCTTCAGACCTGGACACAATACTGTGTGTGGGGAGCCTCACAAGCAAGCGATACAGTGGCAACAACATCTCCCTCTTCCTGCTGGAGACACCTCTCCCTATACATTCATACCTCTCCCTATGTATAGGGAGAGGGAGGATTAGATAAAAACACAAATACTTATGGGGTACATTACGGAAAATTCCTCAGAGTTGTTAATGTTTATGAACAGTTCATAAACCAGGGGGCACAACCTCAGGCTAGAAAGGGGGTCAGGGAAGAGGTTCAAGAGGGACACTAGGAAGTATTTTTTCACAGTATGTGGTGGATGGAAGGAACAGTCTGCCCGGCAACATGGCCATGTGCTGAGACTATATCTGAGTTCAAAACAAAATGGGATACTTTTTTACTTATTTAAATGTTTAACCAGGAAATACATACTGAGCTAATAACATATTGTTTCCAGATGAGTCCGGGGAGAAGAATAGTTAACAATATAATAACAAGGTAAATACAATATAGAAATACAAGCAGAATCAAAAACATAAAATCAAACAAGCAAAAGAAGGCTAATAGAAAACAACACTTCTCAAATATATACAGTAAGAAAGAAACAGTAATGGGACAGCAAGAAGAAGGAAGAAAAGACAGAGAGAGAGAAAGAAAGGGTCAGAAGCAGTTGCAGGTAGGATGATAAAAGCCAGAAAGAAGAGACTTTAGGAAGGAACTAGAAGAGGCAGAACAAATAGAATGGGGAACGGAGGGTCACAGTTTAGGAAAGCGGTAAGAAAAAGCAGATTGGCCAACAATAGTTTTCCTAGAAGGGTAACTGAGAAGAAAGAGGAGAGGAAAGAAGGGATTTGAGATAAAAGGGAAGGGTGCCAAACCAGAATTTAGACAGAAAGGAGACACAGTGGGAAAGGCACCTAGCATCAAGAAAAGGGAAAGAGAGAGCTAAGTAAAGAGAGCAATGGTGAGTGTGAGATTGGAATCTAAAGCAAAATGGCAGAAAAGAATGAAAAAGAGGGTCCAGTCTAGCAAGGGAGATTTTAGGGGCACTACTGTAGACTAAGTCACCATAATCAAATATTGGAAGGATCATTTTTAGAATAATTGTTCAGCAAGCAGGGAGCGGTATATAGGCTTTGTTCCTGTACAAAGCACCAAGCTTAGGTTAAAACTTACGGTGAATTGCGTCAATGTGCACAGAGAAACCAAGATGCCGGTCAAGGCAGACCCCAAGGTACCTAAAGGAGGAAACATCTTCAAGTTTAGCACCATCAAGGACATAAAATAGGGGAGGGAAATTAAGTTTGGCAAGCCTCTGCCAGGTACCAAAAGTCATAGAGATTGTTTTTCTGGCATTAAGAGGCAGTTGGTTTACCTTGAGCCAGTGCTGAATCTTGTCAAAATCCAACTGCAGTTGGGAGGTAAGGTCATGGGAAGAGGAGCCAGAAGCAAATAGAACGGTGTCATCTGCATACATATAAATGGATGCAGAGGAACAGACAGAGGATACATTGTTTAGGAATATTTAAAAGAGAATAGGAACCAGGACAGACCCTTGACGGACACCTGAGGTAATGGGAAGAGAAGGTGAAATGGATTTACCAATCTGGGGAGCTTGAGACCTGTCTTTAAGGCAGGAACAAAACCAACTGACTGAAGAGTCAGAGAGGCATGTAGCTTTAAGTTTGACCAGAAGGGAGGGGATACATCACAGTGTAAAAGACTTTAGCAAGATCAACAAAAATCACATTGCCATCAGCCCTTTATCCATACCCACAAGTATGGAATAAGTGAGCTGGAGGAGGGAGGTAGAAGTGGAGTGGGATTTCCTAAAACCAGACTGGAAGAGGGTGAAAAAGGAGGAATTATTGAGAAAGGCAGTAAGCTGAGATAGAACAATGCATTCCTGTAACTTAGCCAAAGTAGGAAGAAGTGAAATTGGATGGAAATTACTAGGATAAATGGGATCACCGCCTTTGTGAATGGGTATGACAGTAGCCTGTTTCCAGACATCAGGAACAGTAGAGGAGAAGGAGAGAGATTTAAAAGTAAGGTAACTGGAAGAGCAGTGGCAGGTGCTGAGTGAAGGAGAAACCTAGGATCAAGACCATCAGGACTACCACCCTTTAGTGGATTAAGAGAAAGTAGGGCCTCAAGGGAAACAGCAGAACTCACAGGAGTGATATGAGAGAAAGAGAATGGAGGAAGAGAATAAGGTGGGGAGTGGGACTGAAGGATGGAGGTGGAGGGAGGTATAAGAGAAAGGGCACAGGTAGTAAAATAGGAGTTAAAAGAATTAGCAACAGCAGAGAAGTCAGAAATAAGGAAGTCACCAAATCTTTAAAGTGGAAGGGGGAGGCTGGGTCTGAGGGATAAAGAGGGAATGAATAACCTTCCCAAAACTGGAGGGGTTATTTATGTTGTTTTGCAGAGTAGAACCAAAATACTCAGACTTGGAAAGTCTGACGGCTTTGGTGCAGGCATTACAAAGGCATCTGCAATGTGTCAGTGAGGATTATGAGCCAGTGAGTTTAAAAGTACACCAGGCAAGGTTTTTTGAATGGGGACAAGTAAGTACCTCAGTCATTATCCAGGGAAGGTGTGAGCCCCACACTCTGGTTCTATGCAGGGGTGCATGAGTATCTCATACAGCAAAGAATTTAGACTGGAAGTAATGTAGGACAGAATTTATATTACAGGCTGTAGAGATGGGGGACCAATCAACTGACCAGAGATCAACAAGGAGAGCGGTCAAATAAAGTGACTTAAAAGACCTGAGGTAAATGAATTTAGGGGGAGCTTTAGGGTGGTATAACCGACACACACAGTAAACCATATGATGATCACTGAGTGCATCAGGAAGAATACCTGCATCTATAACACGGTGGGGATGAGAAGCGACGATCCAGTTAATCAGAGAGTGGTTTAAGGATTTGAAATTTAAACAGATGGGTTCAGAAATTAATTGGGTCAGCTGAAGGGGCTTAACATTTTGAGAAAATTTATAGGCATTAGAGGCAATCCGAGTTAAGTTAAAATTACCAGATAGATATTTTATTTATATAGAACCCCTCTGCGGTGACTCAGTGCTTTACAATACAATTCAAAAACGCAATAAAACATTAACAATACACAAATGCAATACAGGAGAAGTAGCGAAATACAAAGAAAACCAATTATCATATAACATAATAATTAAAAAACACTGCATGTCTGGTGAAATAATAAGGTTTTTAATCCCTTTTTAAAGGATTCCACTGAGAGTGCCTCCCAAGATTGTTGAGAAGGAGAGTTCCAAAGGGTGGGTGTGTCCACTGAAAAGGTCTGATCACCAGAGTTCCGCAACCTCACCATAGAACACTGAGGAGGCAACCCTTGACGGAATGAAGAGTCTGGGACAGGCAGTTGGGCACGAGGAGATCTTGCAGGTAGACTGGTCCAAGACCGTGCGCAGGGCCTTATAGGTCAGTAATCCAAGCCTGAAGATAATCCTCCATCTGACTGGCAGCCAGTGCAGTTCACTGAGGATGGGCATAGTATAATCAAACTTTTGTATGCCTGACAATAATCGAGCTGCCACATTCTGCACTAGCTGCAGTCATCGGAGGTTACCTCCAGAAAACTCCAGGTAAAGGGCATTACAGTAGTCCAGTCTAGATGTGACAAAAGCATGTACTAGTGAGGTCAGGTCCTCAGGTGGTAAAAGGTGTCAGATCCAGGCAATATTCTTCAGATGATAAAATCCACTCTTAACGACACCAGACACTTCAGCATCACATGTTAGGCCACTGTCGAGGATTACGCTCAATTCCTTGACCTGCTCAGATTGGGCCAGAGGTACCCCCCCAGAACAAGACTGGGGGGACCGTACTGAATCTCATCCCCACCACAACAACCAGGATCTACCACCAGCACCTCAGCCTTGTCTGGGTTGAGCTTCAACCAGTTATGAGACATCCAAGCCTGGATTTCAGCCAGGCAGCTGTTAAGCACAGAATCTGCCATCTGGCTACCCAGTACATAGAACAGGTATAGATGGATATCATCAGCATAACAATGAAAACCCAGTCCATACCACCTGATGATGTCCCTCAATGGCAGCATGTATATCATGAACAACAAGGGTGACAAGACTGACCACTGTGGAAACTCCACAGGTCAGGGGCTTTGGGTTAGATGAGGCAAGTCCCATCACCCCCTCTGCACCCTGCCTGCCAAGTATGACCTGAACCATTGGATGACTGTACCAGATAGGCCACACCAAAACTGCAGATTGTCGAGCAGCACCTCATGGTCCACCATATCAAATGCCGCTGTGAGATCCAGGAAGATCAAGATGGTACATTCTCTACTGTCTCTCACAATCAGGAGGTCATTCAGCACCTTCACCAAGGCGGTCTCTGTGCTATGCCCGGTCCTAAATCCAGACTGAAAAACTTCATAGGTGGAGGAGGAGGCAAGGCCCTCCTCAAGCTGGATGGCCACCACCTTTTCTATAACCTTCCCTAAAAATGGGAGGTTAGAGACTGGTCTGTAGTTGCCGAGGCAGTCCGGGTCCAACGAGGACTTCTTTAACAGGGGTCTAAACAAGGCCTCTTTTAAAGCTGATGTGAAGACCACATTTCTCAAGGAACTCTGGATGATCTCAGCAACCACTGGTCCAATCAGGTCCAAACATCCAACCAAAAGTCGGGCTGGACCTGGGTTGAGATCACAGTACAAGTAACTCACCATTCAAAGAAGAGGAACAGATAGAGGAGATGAGATGAGATCAGAAACTGAAGCAGAGGAAAGACCAGGGCAGCAGTAAACACCAGCAATAAAGATGGGAAAAGAAAAGGGTAAGGAGAGTCTGAGGAGGATCAGCTAATGGAAAGTGGGAGAGGAGACAGTGAGAACGGTTGTACACTGTAACCTAGTAGACACATAAACACCACCACTGCCCCTTTTAGAGTGATCTTGTCTGACTGGGGAGTAACCAGGTATAGTTACAGCTGAGTCTGGGACCTTAGTGGAGAGCCAGGTTTCAGATATAACTAGAACATCCAGAAGATTAATCAAAATATATGATAGCTGGTCAATTTTTAGGAGGAGGCGGCGGATATTAAGGTGCTCCACACTCAAACATTTGGGAAGTTGCAAAGGAGAAGATGTACAGGGACCAGAATTAAGCTCAATGTCACCAGCTAACAAAAGTAGTAGACTGACAGAGGGATTTAGCACACAATTATGCTGCTTGGAAGGGAGGAGAGAGGAGGAAGAAAAGAGAAAGAAAAGGAAGGGAGCTGGGACAGGAGGTGCCAAAGAGTTACACAGGGAAGCCAAGGAGCAGGAAGAAATTTACACAAAGGATGTCAGGGGGAGTGTATGAGAGAAGGGACTGAGTATTAAGCGGAGAGTAGGTGAGGAGGAGAGGGAAACTGAGAGAACAGAAAGAGGAAATTACAGGAGGGTGTGGAGGGGAGAAAAAAGACGGGGGACGAGAAAAACAAGAGACATCAACAGCATGAAAAGAAAAGGAGGAAGAAGAATAAATGAAAGATAACAGAAAAACAGTGGTAGGAAGGGCAAATTGGGATACAATGGTTTTATAAGACACAGCAAGTGTGACTAGGGAGGCAGAAGTGCAGATAGGATAGACAGAAAAGCTATACACAAATGCACAACTTAACAATTAATGAGGAACAGCTATTATAGATCACAGACACCAACCCTAAAGTATGGAACTCCAGGAATAAGCAAATACAGTTTAGAAGTGGAACTACACAAATAAACAATGCAAATGAACAGATTCCTGTAAAAAGTGTAATAGGACGATACTAAACACCTTAGCAAGGAAACACAACAAGAGCTTAGTAGACACCAGATGTGAGTCCATGCACATTTGAACTAAAGGACAGCACAACATATGAATAGGTTTGAGACCTGCATACAGCTGATGGAATACACAGCTACTGATAAACAATAGAAATAGAGTTGGAGTGTCCTACTGTGGGAGCAGTGTCTCCTGCCAACTGACGACCCACATTAGACGCCCACAGTATGACGCCCTGAAACATTAAAGCAGCAGTGCATGATAGTGGTGACTATTTTGACCTATACTTTTTTATTCTATTTTAGACTGCCCCTTATCACCTGACTTGCATAATACCCTTTTTGTCTCCCATTTTGAGTCTGCTTTAGCTGTTTTTTACATTTGAAATAATAAAAGGATTATTCCTTTTAATATGGCTCAAACCAGGTTTTCATCAGTACTCTTTGCTGGTTTTGCACACCTGTTGTCCATTAGGTTCAGTGAACCATAGGGGTTCAAAAACAACAGAGAATAGTGATGAAAACCTGATCCCAGCCATATTAAAAGGAGCGCTCCATTTATTATTTCAACTGTGAAAAAAGTGGTAAAGCCAGTGCCGTTTTTATCATTATGCTAAGTAGGCTACAGCCCAGGGCGCCAGCTGTTAGGGGGCTTGAAAAGAAAAAAATGAAAATGAGAAAACCTTTTTATTTAGACTGAGGTCCTCCTCCCTCCCTCTGCCACTGTGTGTCTGTCTAACCAGTCACCTCGTGCCCCCAGAACTTCTCTGTCTTGCTCTCTGCTTACCCCCAGACAGAACAGAGGACAGACACTAGTCCAATCAGCGGACAGTCAACTCACAGCGTCCTCCACATTCATTGTAACCCCCTGCAAATGGGGGTTCCCAAAAGACTTCCAGGAGCGTGCTTGAATGCTCCAAGCCTGAATGGTGTTTGGCATTTAAGCCATTTATCAGTGAGTGTTTTTAGAGCCTCTGGTACTGTCTCTTTAAGAGCTGTCTGCTTGCAGACATAATTAGTTTGTATGGGGGGACTGTGTGCTTCTCTGAGTACCACTCGAGCTGCTGCCAATTCACTCCAATTTTGCAGTCACTAGGAGTGCAAAGAGAACCTATCTGAAAGATGTAACTGTTTGCCAGAAATCATTTACAGTAATAATGAAATTACAGTTTGTCTAACCTGCTTTCTTTGCAGTCAGAACTGTGTCTGCTAGTTCCCCATTCTAGTTTTGAACTGCTGAACTGGACCAATCAGTGTGGGGTAAGCTAGCTCTAAAATGGTGCCTTGGACGAATCAGAACTTGGACTCATAATCTGAGCCAGCCACAAGAGGATTGTATGGGCAGTGACTCTGGAAGATGTAGTTTAGACTTCAGTGCCTTTTGGACCAACAGCAGCAGTCTATTGTGAGTGACAGCCAATCCAGTCAAGAACTGGGAGGAACTCAAAGGAAGTGCCCGTTTTGTCGGTTGGAGTTTCAGTTGAGCTTTGGCAGTGAAGAAGGAAGGAGCCCTGTGCTTTTCAGTGTGCAGTTTTAGTCAAAACGTGTGTAGGCCCAGAGTTCCGGTCTGCAGCTTGTGTAACAGCTTGTTAGGACTGAATCAGTCCTGTGAAAAGAATCAAAGGATCTCTGAAGAGTAGAAACCAGGCTCACCCTGTAGAAGACTGGAGGAATTGCTGAAAATTACTCTCGGTCTGTCAGGAACTGAATCTGCTGTGTGTTCTCCGGGTATTGTGCAGTAATTGTGATCGGGATACAGATGCAGCCTGCCTGGTATAGTGCTTTCTTTTATATGGATGTGTGAAGAGGTTTGTGTACCTCAAGTGAGCCCTGCTGACATTGAAGGACCCTATCTTATTTGGAGGTCGTGAGTACTAATTCAGGGTCGCTCCTGTTGAATTGCCACATTAAATCCAAATGGAATTACTGTACTGCTGACTGTTTAATTCTCCTTTTTCTGTGTGAAAGGGCCCCACCAGCTGCCACGGTTTGGACTAGCCACTAGGGCTTGGGTACCCAGGGACAGTAACTGATAGGGATAGGCCTGTGCACAGAGCCATAGGTAGATTATTAGAGTGATAAGCTAATTAACCTGGTTTCCCCCTGTCCTTGTTATATCCCCCTGAATGAATCGGAGCTGCTTGTTTCCAGCAAAGTTATACTGCCTGAGGTATTTGTCTATGTTAAAGTACTGTACTGTGATTGTTGCACTGTATCTCATTTCACAGGAGGTCCCAGTGCGGAACCAGACCTGGGGGTAAGTGTATACTGTGAAGGTAATTCTGATATATGTGGGCCACTAGTGGGAAGAAAGGGGTTGCAGTGTCCCAGAGGGCTGTGACCAAGTTAGTTTAACTATTGCAAACCCTGACCTCTGGGTGGAGGCACCCCATTGGATCCAGGCCCCTCAACCTGTTAGTAGCAAATCAGGCAGGGCAGTAGCCCCTGGGATAGCGCCATCTAGGAGTTACAGCTTGGAGGCTCACCGCTGGGATTGTGTGTCCTCTAGTGGCCATATTCTGAACCACTGTTAAGAAAAAATGGGTACCCGAGCAGAAGTGGCTGTGCACCGCTGGTGGAGTGGTGTACTGGGGAGGAGATCGACCCCAAAATGCTATGCTTATCCTGGACATCCCCTGGGTATCAATACGGACACTGTGCAGGAGTACTTTCCAAGGTGGAAGGTTTACAAAACCCTGTGGTGGTGGGTCGGCATGCTAATCTGCTCACCCACACTTTCCTGGCCCTAGTAGAGTTTAAGGATCCCATAGATAGCTCCAAAGTGCCACAGACCATTACCCCAGAGGGAGCCCTCACTGCTTGGAGAGTGATAACTAAGGACAGTAAAGACCCGGGGGGGAATCAGCCCCCACCACTATCTGAAACTTTTGAGGAGAAATTTGCTGAATGGTTGCTGGGAGAGGGGAAAACTGTGGAGGACTTGAAGAAACTATTCTTGCCACCTGGGGGTGTTCCTCCCCCAACACTCTCTCCTGGTCCAGTGCCCGTAATGGTGGCTGAACCAATGCAGACTCCTATTTCTGCACCTGCCATTAGTCACGACTCTTACCGAAGGTTGAGGATCTTCTCTGGCACCTCCCACCCCCAAGGGAGGATGACTGGGAGACCTGGATAGACTATGTTGCCCCCAGTGCTAGAATGGCAATGCCGGAAGGCGAAAAGCGAAAGAGGTTAGTGAGAGCTCCGAGGTCCTGCCCTGGCTACCATCCGTGCTAAACGGGCCAGTAACCCTGAAGCGACTGCACAGGCCTATCTTGAGGCCTTGGAGAATGTGTATGGGAGCCCAGATTCTGATGAGGACCTATGGTGGAGAGTAAGAAATGCACAACAGTACCAAAGGAGTTGTTGTCTGTGTATGTCTCTGGCTGGAAAAATTGTTGCAAGAATGCCTCAGAAAGGGTAGTTTGCCAGCGATTGAACTGGACGAACCAGACTGGACAGAATCCTTAAGTCTGCCCCCTTCTCAGAACTGCTGTTGCTTCAGTTACGCCTGGCAAATCGACTGGAATCCACCCTCTTATGATGAGTTAATGAGAGAAATTGAGGAGTTGAGAAAGGCACCTCGGGAGGTACCTGCACCAACAGCTGTGGCTACGACCGAGTGACTGAGGGTGACCCATCAAGTGAAGTTCAGGGGCAGAGGTTGACAGTCAATGAGTGCTCTGACAAGGAAAAGATATGCCACAATGGGCTAACTGTTGAGAGAGATCCGGGAATTCAAAAACAGTCCCTTTATGAAGGCCACGCCTGCAAGTACGGGCCCTGACCTATATCCGACTGCATCTGCTATGGGGGTGGGGGTACCCACCCATGTATCTCCTGCTGATAACAGCTCCAAACTCAATTCCTTGACCATGGAAGTGGAGAAACTGACGAGATGTCTCCAAATGCTTATCACGCCGCAGACAGAGATGGCACCCAGGTTTCCAGTTAGTAATACCCCCGCCCTGGCTCCAGTGTGGCGCCTCGGCCAGCTCAAACTCCAGAAAGTATGTTTTGCTATAATTGTGGGAAAGATGGGCACATGAAAAGGGAATGCCAGTCCCCAAAAGACACTGACAAAGTTGCATATAGGCTACAAGGAGAGCTTGGGAGAAGAAATCAGTGGTTAAGAGGTGCGACATGACTCAGTGAGGGCACCAAAATGCTAATTCACGTCCTTTTGTGGCAAGGTCAGTTGCCCAGGCCCCCACTACGCCTCTCCAGACTGGTCCAGAATAGTGGGTCCCTCCATGGAGACCACTAAAGGTGAATGGAGTGTCTACAAGAGCTGTATTAGACAGTGGCTCCCAAGTGACAATTATGTTCCAGGATTGGTATCAGAAGCATTTGTCAGACGTACCTTACAACCATTAGAAGGACTGCATGTATGGGGTTAAGTGAGAAGGCCTACCCTATTCCGGGTATATCCGAATTTGGCTGTCTTTCCCACCTCCGTGGCTGGAGTGCCGAACAAGTAGAGACCCTAGCCTTAGTGTGTCCCCCACTGGACTGTATGATGGTGTCCCTTTGTTGATTGGAACAAATGCTCATATGTTCGGAAGGCTGGCACAGTTGTGTTATGAAAACAGGGTCAAAGACTAGTAGAGCTTTAAGAGTTCCGGCTTTAATTAAGAAGGCCTATGAGGCACAGAGATGCTGAAAAACAGAACCAGAGGAACCGGTCGGAATTGTATGGAAGAAGGATCCTGAGTCTCTGATCCTGGCGCCAAATGCCCAGTGTACCTTACAGGGAGAGGTCCGATATCAGAAAGGATGTTAAGAATAAAATATTAATGTTGGATGCACCAGGCGATGGAAAATTGCCAGAGGGACTGCTGGTCAGCCTAGTATTTTGCCCGCTAGAGCCCATGCTTATGCCAGAAGGGTAATGGTCCAAGTTCATAATGTGTCTGAAAGAGACATTCGAGTAAACAGAGGTTGCATCCTGGCTAATGTGCATTGTGCAGACACTGCAGTGCTACCCAGCAGCAAGAGTTCAAGGAAGAATGACAGAGTAACGCCTGACTTGTTTGATTTGGCGACTCCCGCTGCCAGCTGAATGGAAAGTGAGGATCAGTGAGAAGCTTGCCCAGAGAGACCAGGTGTTTTCTTTAAAGGAATGGGATGTAGGATGCGTGCAAGGAGCTGAGCACAATATCCGGCTGCATGACGAAAGACCATTTCGTGAGAGGTCTCGACGCCTGGCACCTGCTGACATAGATGATGTGAGACGGCATCTGCAAGAGATGTTAGCTGCTGGTGTAATACAAGAATCCAGAAGCCCTTATGCTTCCCCCATTGTGGTAGTGAGGAAAAAGAATGGAACAGTAAGGATGTGTGTGGATTATCGCACCTTAAACCGGCGGACTATCCCTGATCAGTACACAATGCCCCGCATTCAGGATGCTTTGGACTGCCTAAACGGGAGCAAGTGGTTCTCTGTGCTGGATCTCCGCAGTGGGTACTACCAGATCCCGATGGCCCCAGAGGACCATGAGAAGACGGCCTTTATCTGTCCGCTTGCTTCTGTGAATTCATGAGGATGCCTCAAGGGATTTCAGGTGCCCCAGCCACTTTTCAACGATTGATGGAGCGTGCAGTGGGGACATGAACTTACTAGAGTGCCTGGTATACCTAGATGATGTTATTGTGTTTGGCAGCTCACTGGAGGAACATGAGAGCAGATTATTTAAGGTATTGGACCGACTGGAGGACTTTGGCCTTAAACTGTCCATTGATAAGTGTCAATTCTTTCAAACATCAGTAAAGTATGTGGGACACATAGTATCCACCGAGGAATAGAGACCGACCCAAGTAAAGTTGAGGCCTTGACCACCTGGCCACAGCCCAAAATCTAAAAGAACTGCAAAGATTCCTGGGATTCTGTGGTTATTATCGGCGCTTCATCAAGGACTATTCAAGAGTGATCCACCCTTTACTTAACCTTACTCAAGGGTATCCCCAACCCACAAAAATACCAAAGTCAGCGCCTCAAGACTGAAAGAGTGTATTTTCATCCGAGTGAAGTATTTGGGGCCCGCTGGACTCCTGATTTGAGACTGCTTTTCATGAGATCATATATCAACTTACCCATGCTCCAGTGCTGGCCTATGCCGATCCAAGAAAACTCACGTCCTGCACACTGATGCTAGCTTGCAAGGGTTGGGGGCTGTGTTGTACCAAGAGCACGAGAATGGCCTGAGACCAGTGGCCTTTGCCAGTAGAAGCCTGACCCCATCCGAAAAGAACTATCCTGTACATAAGTTAGAGTTCCTAGCTTTGAAGTGGGCTATTGTTGACCAATTCCATGAGTACTTGTATGGGGCTAAAATACTAGTAAAACTGACAATAATCCTTTGACCTATGTGCAGACCTCAGCTAAGTTGGATGCCACTGGCCATAGGTGGCTTTCTGCATTATCTACATATGACTATGCTCTCGAATACCGAGCAGGTCTGAACCACATAGATGCTGATGCTCTCCCGGAGGCCTGTTCCCCAGAATGATTGGGTCCGATTGGCAGAACCTGACATTCGGGCACTCTGCCGGAAGTTTGACAGGGAGGAACAAATGTCCACAGGGCGCGTGGACTGCATGGTGGATTGCTTGGGAGCCTCTGAGAATTGCATACCTGCTGCTTGTGCCACTTTTCTGCAATAGACATTGGTGCACTGCCTCAGCTGGACAATGACAGTATTCGGCGGGCTCAACTCGCGATCCCATGATCAAAGCAGCTTTAGAAGCCCTCTATGCAGGAAAAGATGTGTCCAAATTACGCTCCACTGATTTGAGAACTGCACTGTTATACAAAGAAGGTCCTAAGTTGAAACTGATCAATAAACTGTTATACAGAGAAACAGTAGACAGAGGGGACAAGTAGACAAACAACAACTAGTGCTGCCCACTGCCTTCGAGACTCAGTACTGAGGTCCTTGCACAACCCACATGGGGCACCTTGGTATAGACAGAACACTTGACTTGGTGAGATCCAGATTCTATTGGCCTAAGATGGGGGCTGATGTGGAGCAACACATTCGAACTTGTAGTCGCTGCTTACAGAGGAAAGCTTTGCCCCAGAGGGCTGCCCCTTGTTAACATCACCACCAGTGCACCCATGGAGCTGGTCTGTATTGATTTTCTGAGTTTGGAGTCAGATCAAAGAAATATCAGTAATGTGCTGGTGGTCACTGACCATTTCACGAGATATGCCCAAGCTTTCCCACCAAAGACCAGAAAGCATCCACTGTGGCCAAAGTACTTGTAGAAAACTTTTGTTCACTATGGGCTCCACAAAGAATCCATTCTGATCAAGGGAGAGACTTTGAGAGTCGTCTGATCAAAGAGATGCTTTCTCTGTGGGGAGTGCGAAAGTCCAGAACCACTCCTTACCACCCCCAGGGGGACCCACAGCCTGAACGTTTCAACCGCACTTTGCTAGATATGCTAGGCACCCTGCACCCAAAGGACAAGCCTAGATGGAGCCAACAAATTAGCACCCTGGTACATGCTTATAACTGCACCAAAAGTGATGCCACTGGATTCTCCCCCTACCGCCTGATGTTTGGAAGAGAAGCTCCACTACCAGTAGATGTGTGTTTTGGGGTCTCTCCTGATGGGGTTCAAGCTGACAACTATTTACAGTATGTGCAAAGTTAAAGGCCCAGCTAACTCATGCGTACCAACTGGCTCAAACCATGGCTGCCAAAAGAAATCTGGCCAACAAAGAAAGGTATGATAAAAGGTGAAAGCACAGGAACTCCAGGAGGGAGATCGGGTATTGCTAAGAAATCTGGGACTGCATGGCAAGCACAAGATTGCTGACAGATGGCACCATCTCCCTCACATTGTAGTGGGCAAACTAGATGATCTGCCAGTGTACAAAGTAAGGCCTGAGAATAATTCAAAAGATGTAAAACAATGCATAGAAATCATTTACTGCCCATTGGACAAATCTTAATTGAGTCTGAGCCCCTAGAAGATGCCCTCTGGACCAGTGACTAGAGCTGCTGCTAAGAAAAGATCAAGAAAGTCTGCCTACAGAAGCAAAGTTAAAGTGTTCCCCTCCACAAGTCCCAGTTGAGCATGACTGTCAGTCCATATCGAAGAAAGTGAGAGTGACTTTGAATACTATCCTTCTTACGAACTGAGTCAATTGTTTCGGGCAATCCCTAGTCAATACTGGAGACAAAGCTGGGCCTTCTGACTGTCTAAGCCCCAGCTTCATCCCTGGAGCCAATGCTCCCAGAAAGTGAAGTGCAAAGCATCAGATCAGATGAAATGGAATCATTGTGCATGGTTGAACTGTTTGAGCTTTCAGGGAGGAAATGATAGATTGGGGCAGACTGGTGATACACCGAACAAGAAGAGTATTTTGAGTGCCCTGACAGTCCACTGCCAGTGTCCGAAAGCCTCCATGTGAGCCAAATGTTGTGGACTCAGAAACTGTAACTCCTGGAGCTGAAAGTGCCCCAAGTTCTAGCCTCTCTACCCCATGGAGACTCCCTGACAAGTGAGGACAATGCTGAAAATGAGGCTCAGAGTGCAGAGACTATAACAGTTCCCCCTAGAAAGACTGGTCGAGCTGTAAAGCCTGTGGTGCACCTCAGTTATGATTCCCTTGGGAGGCCTGTGGATTTGTCTCTCAATGTTGTCCATAAAGGAGTGTATGTGTCCCCGAGCTCATTGCCCAAACTGAGCATCAGTGCTAACTCCAAGTTACTTGTGTTGCCCTCTAAGTATGGTGCCCTTGCCCCATCCAGCCCCAAGGTAACTGATAGGGAAGGGCCCCCTCTCTTCAGGTTTCATGTACAAGAGGTAATAACTTGAGTTATGGTACAAGTGTATGTAATACTGTGTAAAGAGTGACGATCGCAATGTTTCAGAAATGTGTTCTTGGTAAAATGATATATTGACTGATGACAGCTGTGTGAGCCTAATGCAAATGTATATGGTTGCAGTTGAAACTATGGTATGCCTTGCTTGACGTGAGACGCGTAGCTTTCCCAGGCCAGGAAGGGTGTAACCCCCCTGCAAATGGGGGTTCCCAAAAGACTTCCAGGAGCTTGCTTGAATGCTCCAAGCCTGAATGGTGTTTGGCATTTAAGCCATTTATCAGTGAGTGTTTTTAGAGCCTCTGGTACTGTCTCTTTAAGAGCTGTCTGCTTGCAGACATAATTAGTTTGTATGGGGGGACTGTGTGCTTCTCTGAGTACCACTCGAGCTGCTGCCAATTCACTTCATTTTTGCAGTCACTAGGGTGCAAAGGGAACCTATCTGAAAGATGTAACTGTTTGCCAGAAATTATTTAGAGTAATAATGAAATTACAGTTTGTCTAACCTGCTTTCTTTGCAGTCAGAACTGTGTCTGCTAGTTCCCCATTCTAGTTTTGAACTGCTGAACTGGACCAATCAGTGTGGGGTAAGCTAGCTCTAAAATGGTGCCTTGGACGAATCAGAACTTGACTCATAATCTGAGCCAGCCACAAGAGGATTGTATGGGCAGTGACTCTGGGAGATGTAGTTTAGACTTCAGTGCCTTTTGGACCAACAGCAGCAGTCTATTGTGAGTGACAGCCAATCCAGTCAAGAACTGGGAGGAACTCAAAGGAAGTGCCCGTTTTGTCGGTTGGAGTTTCAGTTGAGCTTTGGCAGTGAAGAAGGAAGGAGCCCTGTGCTTTTTCAGTGTGCAGTTTTAGTCAAAAACGTGTAAGGCCCAGAGTTCCGGTCTGCAGCTTGTGTAACAGCTTGTTAGGACTGAATCATGTCCTGTGAAAAGAATCAAAGGATCTCTGAAGAGTAGAAACCAGGCTCACCCTGTAGAAGACTGGAGGAATTGCTGAAAATTGCACTCGGTCTGTCAGGAACTGAATCTGCTGTGTGTTCTCCGGTATTGTGCAGTAATTGCGATCAGGATACAGATGCAGCCTGCCTGGTATAGTGCTTTTATATGGATGTGTGAAGAGGTTTGTGTACCTCAAGTGAGCCCTGCTGACATTGAAGGACCCTATCTTATTTGGAGGTCGTGAGTACTAATTCAGGTCGCTCCTGTTGAATTGCCACATTAAATCCAAATGGAATTACTGTACTGCTGACTGTTTAATTCTCCTTTCTCTGTTGAAAGGGCCCCTACCAGCTGCCACGGTTTGGACTAGCCACTAGGGCTTGGGTACCCAGGGACAGTAACTGATAGGGATAGGCCTGCACAGAGCCATAGGTAGATTATTAGAGTGATAAGCTAATTAACCTGATTTCCTGTCCTTGTTATATCCCCTAAATAAATCAGAGCTGCTTGTTTCAGCAAAGTTATACTGCCTGAGGTATTTGTCTATGTTAAAGTACTGTACTGTGATTGTTGCACTGTATCTCATTTCACAGGAGGTCCCAGTGCCGGAACCAGACCTGGGGTAAGTGTATACTGTGAAGGTAATTTGATATATTGTGTGGGCCACTAGTGGGAAGAAAGGGGTTGCAGTGTCCCAGAGGGCTGTGACCAAGTTAGTTTAACTATTGCAAACCCTGACCTCTGGGTGGAGGCACCCGCCATTGGATCCAGGCCCCTCAACCTGTTAGTGGCAAATCAGGCAGGGTAGTAGCCCCGGGATAGCGCCATCTAGGGGTTACATCTTTGAGGCTCACCGCTGGGATTGTGTGTCCTCTAGTGGCCATATTTACTGAACCACTGTTAAGAAAAAATGGGTACCCGACAGAAGTGGCTGTGCACCGGCTGGTGGAGTGGTGTACTGGGGAGGAGATCGACCCCAAAATGCTATGCTTATCCTGGACATCCTGGGTATCAATACGGACACTGTGCAGGGAGTACTTTCCAAGGTGGAAGGTTTACAAAACCTGTGGTGGTGGGTCGGCATGCTAATCTGCTCACCCACACTTTCCTGGCCCTAGTAGAGTTTAAGGATCCCATAGATAGCTCCAAAGTGCCACAGACCATTACCCCAGAGGAGCCCTCACTGCTTGGAGAGTGATAACTAAGGACAGTAAAGACCTGGGGAATCAGCCCCACCACTATCTGAAACTTTGAGGAGAAATTTGCTGAATGGTTGCTGGGAGAGGGGAAACTGTGGAGGACTTGAAGAAACTATTCTTGCCACCTGGGGTGTTCCTCCCCAACACCCTCTCCTGCTCCAGTGCCCGTAATGGTGGCTGAACCAATGCAGACTCCTATTTCTGCACCTGCCATTAGTCACGACTCTTACCGAAGGTTGAGGATCTTCTCTGGCACCCTCCCCACCCCCCAAGGGGAGGATGACTGGGAGACCTGGATAGACTATGTTGCCCCCCAAGTGCTAGAATGGCAATGCTCGGAAGGCGAAAAGCGAAAGAGGGTTAGTGAGAGCCTCCGAGGTCCTGCCCTGGCTACCATCCGTGCTAAACGGGCCAGTAACCCTGAAGCGACTGCACAGGTCTATCTTGAGGCCTTGGAGAATGTGTATGGGAGCCCAGATTCTGATGAGGACCTATGGTGGAGAGTAAGAAATGCACAACAGTACCAAGGGGAGTTGTCTGTGTATGTCTCTCGGCTGGAAAAATTGTTGCAAGAATGCCTCAGAAAGGGTAGTTTGCCAGCGATTGAACTGGACCGAACCAGACTGGACAGAATCCTTAAGTCTGCCCCCTTCTCAGAACTGCTGTTGCTTCAGTTACGCCTGGCAAATCGACTGGAATCCCCACCCTCCTATGATGAGTTAATGAGAGAAATTCGAGGAGTTGAGAAAAGGCGACCTCGGGAGGTACCTGCACCAACAGCTGTGGCTATGACCCGAGTGACTGAGGGTGACCCATCAAGTGAAGTTCAGGGGCAGAGGTTGACAGTCAATGAGTGCTCTGACAAGGAAAAGATATGCCACAATGGGGCAACTGTTGAGAGAGATCCGGAATTCAAAACAGTCCTTTATGAAGGCCACGCCTGCAAGTACGGGCCCTGACCTATATCCGACTGCATCTGCTATGGGGTGGGGTACCCACCCATGTATCTCCTGCTGATAACAGCTCCAAACTCAATTCCTTGACCATGGAAGTGGAGAAACTGACGAGATGTCTCCAAATGCTTATCACGCCGCAGACAGAGATGGCACCAGGTTTCCAGTTAGTAATACCCTCGCCTGGCTCCCAGTGTGGCGCCGCCAGCTCAAACTCCAGAAAGTATGTTTTGCTATAATTGTGGGAAAGATGGGCACATGAAAAGGGAATGCCAGTCCCCAAAAGACACTGACAAAGTTGCATATAGGCTACAAGGAGAGCTTGAGAAGAAATCAGTGGTTAAGAGGTGACGACATGATCCCAGTGAGGGCACCAAAATGCTAATTCACGCCCTTTGTGGCAAGGTCAGTTGCCCAGGCCCCACTACGCCTCCAGACTGGTCCAGAATAGTGGGTCCTCCATGGAGACCACTGTAAAGGTGAATGGAGTGTCTACAAGAGCTGTATTAGACAGTGGCTCCCAAGTGACAATTATGTTCCAGGATTGGTATCAGAAGCATTTGTCAGACGTACCCTTACAACCATTAGAAGGACTGCATGTATGGGGGTTAAGTGAGAAGGCCTACCCCTATTCCGGGTATATCCGAATTTGGCTGTCTTTCCCCACCTCCGTGGCTGGAGTGGCCGAACAAGTAGAGACCCTAGCCTTAGTGTTCCCCCACTGGACTGTATGATGGTGTCCCTTTGTTGATTGGAACAAATGCTCATATGTTCGGAAGGCTGGCACAGTTGTGTTATGAAAACAGGGTCAAAGACTAGTAGAGCTTTAAGAGTTCCGGCTTTAATTAAGAAGGCCTATGAGGCACAGAGAGATGCTGAAAAACAGAACCAGAGGAACCGGTCGGAATTGTATGGAAGAAGGATCCTGAGTCTCTGATCCTGGCGCCAAATGCCCAGTGTACCTTACAGGGAGAGGTCCGTATCAGAAAGGATGTTAAGAATAAAATATTAATGTTGGATGCACCAGGCGATGGAAAATTGCCAGAGGGACTGCTGGTCAAGCTTAGTATTTTGCCCGCTAGAGCCCATGCTTATGCCAGAAGGGTAATGGTCCAAGTTCATAATGTGTCTGAAGAGACATTCGAGTAAACAGAGGTTGCATCCTGGCTAATGTGCATTGTGCAGACACTGCAGTGCTACCCAGCAGCAAGAGTTCAAGGAAGAATGACAGAGTAACGCCTGACTTGTTTGATTTCGGCGACTCGCTGCCAGCTGAATGGAAAGTGAGGATCAGTGAGAAGCTTGCCCAGAGAGACCAGGTGTTTCTTTAAAGGAATGGGATGTGGATGCGGTAGGAGCTGAGCACAATATCCTGCTGCATGACGAGAAGACCATTTCGTGAGAGGTCTCGACGCCTGGCACCTGCTGACATAGATGATGTGAGACGGCATCTGCAAGAGATGTTAGCTGCTGGTGTAATACAAGAATCCAGAAGCCCTTATGCTTCCCCCATTGTGGTAGTGAGGAAAAAGAATGGAACAGTAAGGATGTGTGTGGATTATCACACCTTAAACCGGCGGACTATCCCTGATCAGTACACAATGCCCCGCATTCAGGATGCTTTGGACTGCCTAAACGGGAGCAAGTGGTTCTCTGTGCTGGACCTCCGCAGTGGGTACTACCAGATCCCGATGGCCCCAGAGGACCATCAGAAGACGGCCTTTATCTGTCCGCTTGGCTTCTATGAATTCATGAGGATGCCTCAAGGGATTTCAGGTGCCCCAGCCACTTTTCAACGATTGATGGAGCGTGCAGTGGGGGACATGAACTTACTAGAGTGCCTGGTATACCTAGATGATGTTATTGTGTTTGGCAGCTCACTGGAGGAACATGAGAGCAGATTATTTAAGGTATTGGACCGACTGGAGGACTTTGGCCTTAAACTGTCCATTGATAAGTGTCAATTCTTTCAAACATCAGTAAAGTATGTGGGACACATAGTATCCACCGAGGGAATAGAGACCGACCCAAGTAAAGTTGAGGCCTTGACCACCTGGCCACAGCCCAAAATCTAAAAGAACTGCAAAGATTCCTGGGATTCTGTGGTTATTATCGGGCGCTTCATCAAGGACTATTCAAGAGTGATCCACCTTTACTTAACCTTACCAAGGGTATCCCCAACCCACAAAAATACCAAAAGTCAGCGTCCCTCAAGACTGAAAGAGTGTATTTTCATCCAGGAAGTATTTGGGGCCCGCTGGACTCTGATTGTGAGACTGCTTTTCATGAGATCATATATCAACTTACCCATGCTCCAGTGCTGGCCTATGCCGATCCAAGAAAACCTACGTCCTGCACACTGATGCTAGCTTGCAAGGGTTGGGGCTGTGTTGTACCAAGAGCACGAGAATGGCCTGAGACCAGTGGCCTTTGCCAGTAGAAGCCTGACCCCATCCAAAAGAACTATCCTGTACATAAGTTAGAGTTCCTAGCTTTGAAGTGAGCTATTGTTGACCAATTCCATGAGTACTGTATGGGGCTAAAATACTAGTAAAACTGACAATAATCCTTTGACCTATGTGCAGACCTCAGCTAAGTTGGATGCCACTGGCCATAGGTGGCTTTTCTGCATTATCTACATATGACTATGCTCTGAATACCGAGCAGGTCTGAACCACATAGATGCTGATGCTCTCTCCCGAGGCCTGTTCCCCAGAATGATTGGGTCCGATTGGCAGAACCTGACATTCGGGCACTCCCCCGAAGTTTGACAGGGAGGAACAAATGTCCCGGACGCTGATGGACTGCATGGTGGATTGCTTGGGAGCCTCTGAGAATTGCATACCTGCTGCTTATTGCCGCACTGCCTGTAGACATTGGTGCACTGCCTCCAGCTGGACAATGACAGTATTAGGGCTCAATCCCAGCGATCCATGATCAAAGCAGCTTTAGAAGCCCTCTATGCAGGAAAAGATGTGTCAAATTATGCTCCACTGATTTGAGAACTGCACTGTTATACAAAGAAGGTCCTAAGTTGAAACTGATCAATAAACTGTTATACAGAGAAACAGTAGACAGAGGGGACAAGTAGACAAACAACAACTAGTGCTGCCCACTGCCTTTGGAGACTCAGTACTGAGGTCCTTGCACAACCACATGGGGCACCTTGGTATAGACAGAACACTTGACTTGGTGAGATCCAGATTCTATTGGCCTAAGATGGGGCTGATGTGGAGCAACACATTCGAACTTGTAAGTAGCTGCTTACAGAGGAAAGCTTTGCCCCAGAGGGCTGCCTCCTTGTTAACATCACCACCAGTGCACCCATGGAGCTGGTCTGTATGATTTTCTGAGTTTGGAGTCAGATCAAAGAAATATCAGTAATGTGCTGGTGGTCACTGACCATTTCACGAGATATGCCCAAGCTTTCCCACCAAAGACCAGAAAGCATCCACTGTGGCCAAAGTACTTGTAGAAAACTTTTTTGTTCACTATAGGGCTCCACAAAGAATCCATTCTGATCAAGGGAGAGACTTTGAATTAGTCACGATCAAAGAGATGCTTCTCTGTGGGGAGTCGAAAGTCCAGAACCACTCCTTACCACCCCCAGGGGAACCCACAGCCTGAACGATTCCAACTGCACTTTGCTAGATATGCTGGGCACCTGCACCCAAAGAACAAGCCTAGATGGAGCCAACAAATTAGCACCCTGGTACATGCTTATAACTGCACCAAAAGTGATGCCACTGGATTCTCCCCTACCGCCTGATGTTTGGAAGAAAGCTCGACTACCAGTAGATGTGTGTTTTGGGGTCTCTCTGATGGGGTTCAAGCTGACAACTATTTACAGTATGTGCAAAAGTTAAAGGCCAGCTAACTCATGCATACCAACTGGCTCAAACCATGGCTGCCAAAAGAAATCTAGCCAACAAAGAAGGTATGATAAAAGGTGAAAGCAGGAACTCCAGGAGGGAGATCGGTATTGCTAAGAAATCTGGGACTGCATGGCAAGCACAAGATTGCTGACAGATGGCACCATCTCCCTCACATTGTAGTGGGCAAACTAGATGATCTGCCAGTGTACAAAGTAAGGCCTGAGAATAATTCAAAAGATGTAAAAACAATGCATAGAAATCATTTACTGCCCATTGGACAAATCTTAATTGAGTCTGAGCCCTAGAAGATGCCCCTCTGGACCAGTGACTAGAGCTGCTGCTAAGAAAAGATCAAGAAAGTCTGCACCTACAGAAGCAAAGTTAAAGTGTTCCCTCCACAAGTCCCAGTTGAGCATGACTGTCAGTCCATATCGGAAGAAAGTGAGAGTGACTTTGAATACTATCCTTCTTCTGAACTGAGTCAATTGTTTGGGGCAATCCCTAGTCAATACTGGAGATGAAGCTGGGCCTTCTGGACTGTCTAAGCCCCCAGCTTCATCCCTGGAGCCAATGATCCCAGAAAGTGAAGTGCAAAGCATCAGATCAGATGAAATGGAATCATTGTGCATGGTTGAACTGTTTGAGCTTTCAGGGGAGGAAAATGATAGATTGGGGCAGACTGGTGATACACCAGAACCAGAAGAGTATTTTGAGTGCCCTGACAGTCCACTGCCAGTGTCCGAAAGCTCTCCCTGCGAGCCAAATGTTGTGGACTCAGAAACTGTAACTCCTGGAGCTGAAAGTGCCCCAAGTTCTAGCCTCTACCCCCATGGAGACTCCCCTGACAAGTGAGGACAATGCTGAAAATGAGGCTCAGAGTGCAGAGACTATAACAGTTCCCTAGAAAGACTGGTCGAGCTGTAAAGCCTGTGGTGCACCTCAGTTATGATTCCCTTGGGAGGCCTGTGGATTTGCCTCTCAATGTTGTCCATAAAGGAGTGTATGTGTCCCCGAGCTCATTGCCCAAACTGAGCATCAGTGCTAACTCCAAGTTACTTGTGTTGCCCTCTAAGTATGGTGCCCTTGCCCATCCAGCCCCAAGGTAACTGATAGGGAAGGGCCCCCTCTCTTCAGGTTTCATGTACAAGAGGTAATAACTTGAGTTATGGTACAATGTGTATGTAATACTGTGTAAAGAGTGACGTACTGCAATGTTTCAGAAATGCGTTCTTGGTAAAATGATATATTGACTGATGATTACATGTGTGAGCCTAATGCAAATGTATATGGTTGCAGTTGAAACTTATGGGGGTACTTGCTTGACGCGGACGTCAAGCTTTCCCAAAGCCAGGAAGGGTAACCCCTGCAAATGGGGGTTCCTAAAAGACTTCAGGAGCTTGCTTGAATGCTCCAAGCCTGAATGGTGTTTGGCATTTAAGCCATTTATCAGTGAGTGTTTTAGAGCCTCTGGTACTGTCTCTTTAAGAGCTGTCTGCTTGCAGACATAATTAGTTTGTATGGGGGACTGTGTGCTTCTCTGAGTACCACTCGAGCTGCTGCCAATTCACTCCATTTTGCAGTCACTAGGAGTGCAAAGGGAACCTATCTGAAAGATGTAACTGTTTGCCAGAAATCATTTACAGTAATAATGAAATTACAGTTTGTCTAACCTGCTTTCTTTGCAGTCAGAACTGTGTCTGCTAGTTCCCATTCTAGTTTTGAACTGCTGAACTGGACCAATCAGTGTGGGTAGCTAGCTCTAAAATGGTGCCTTGGACGAATCAGAACTTGGACTCATAATCTGAGCCAGCCACAAGAGGATTGTATGGGCAGTGACTCTGGGAGATGTAGTTTAGACTTCAGTGCCTTTTTGGACCAACAGCAGCAGTCTATTGTGAGTGACAGCCAATCCAGTCAAGAACTGGGAGGAACTCAAAGGAAGTGCCGGTTTTGTCGGTTGGAGTTTCAGTTGAGCTTTGGCAGTGAAGAAGGAAGAGCCCTGTGCTTTTTCAGTGTGCAGTTTTAGTCAAAACGTGTGCAAGGCCCAGAGTTCCGGTCTGCAGCTTGTGTAACAGCTTGTTAGGACTGAATCCGCCCTGTGAAAAGAATCAAAGGATCTCTGAAGAGTAGAAACCAGGCTCACCCTGTAGAAGACTGGAGGAATTGCTGAAAATTGCACTCGGTCTGTCAGGAACTGAATCTGCTGTGTGTTCTCCCGGTATTGTGCAGTAATTGCGATCGGGATACAGATGCAGCCTGCCTGGTATAGTGCTTTCTTTTATATGGATGTGTGAAGAGGTTTGTGTACCTCAAGTGAGCCCTGCTGACATTGAAGGACCCTATCTTATTTGGAGGTCGTGAGTACTAATTCAGGTCAGTTCCTGTTGAATTGCCACATTAAATCCAAATGGAATTACTGTACTGCAGACTGTTTAATTCTCCTTTTCTCTGTGTGAAAGGGCCCCTACCAGCTGCCACGGTTTGGACTAGCCACTAGGGCTTGGGTACCCAGGGACAGTAATTGATAGGGATAGGCCTGTGCACAGAGCCATAGGTAGATTATTAGAGTGATAAGCTAATTAACCTGGTTTCCCCCTGTCCTTGTTATATCCCCCTGAATGAATCGGAGCTGCTTGTTTCAGCAAAGTTATACTGCCTGAGGTATTTGTCTATGTTAAAGTACTGTACTGTGATTGTTGCACTGTATCTCATTTCACAGGAGGTCCCAGTGCCGGAACCAGACCTGGGGGTAAGTGTATACTGTGAAGGTAATTCTGATATATTGTGTGGGCCACTAGTGGGAAGAAAGGGGTGTTGCAGTGTCCCAGAGGGCTGTGACCAAGTTAGTTTAACTATTGCAAACCCTGACCTCTGGGTGGAGGCACCCGCCATTGGATCCAGGCCCCTCAACCTGTTAGTGGCAAATCAGGCAGGGGTAGTAGCCCCTGGGATAGCGCCATCTAGGGGTTACAATTGTTTTGATTTTTAAATCCTCCCCGGCTCGGCTCCATAAGACAAGACCACTGCGCATGTGCAAATTGAAAAAAGACGCTGTGCATACTGGCGCCGCAGCAGTGACTGACTAGTCTGCAGATTGAGAAAAGTCGATTGGAGTGACAGCAGTTGTTGGTACTCACCCTGCAAGCCACTGGCCACCCTGCCAGTCCAGCCCAGTGACTCGACGAGCCAGTGCCTGCCACTGCCAACCGACCCACCCGACGAGTCGACCTGTGCCCAGGTGCCCCCTCTGCTGCTAGTGTGCTAATTGTCGGTCTACTGACAGCTATATTTTTATCGCACTTGCTTGGTAAGGTCAGACTCGCCCAATGTGTGGTGGTGAGGATGGGGAGGAGTGCCAGATGTTCTGGACCCATGGTGAGACTGGTAAGTAGTTAAAACAATGAACTAATAACTTGTGGAGCTGGCACCAGGAAAATGTCCAACCGAACTTAAACAGTAGTACCACATGCATCATCACCACACCTCAAATGTGGACCGCCCAGCCGGTAACCTCCTCTGCTCCACTCAACGAGATCTTTATCTGAAGGGGAGAACAGAAGCACAGTGCACCCCCTGCAAGTAGTTACATTTATATTTAGCTGAGTATTAGTTTTCCCAAGAGACACATACTGACTGGTATCAGCTTGTTTCCTCATGCATCCCGAGGGGGGGCACCTGAAGTTTCCAGCCTATGGGCGCCATATAAGTTAATACTGCTCTGGGTAAAGCAGACTCAGAATAGGGAAAAAAGGATATCATATAAGTCAGGAGATATAGGGCAATCTAAAATAAAAAAAAAAAAAAATATAGGTCAAAATTGGCACCACTATTATGCACTGTTACTTTGAGAGGGTTGTCAGGTTATTAGGCCCTTCCCCTTGTTCTTGATAGGCTAAGGCAAATAGGTCTATCTGAACTAGCAGTTGATAGGTGCCAGTCAGAAAGGTAGGAGCAGAACTAATCCCCGGCCCCATTAGCTCTGGTGCTCCTTCAGGCTCTATCTTTGGTTCTATCTTCTTCTAGAACGTCTTGGTGTATTTTACCGCATGAGGTGCCTACTCACTCTAGAAGCCAGAAAGCGGCTGGTTCAAGCAACCTTTCTTCCCCTGAGTGACTACGCTGACTTCCCATACAGTCATTGTCCCCAGTATGCACTCTGAAAGCTTGATACACTCTATCATCGTGCTTTGAGATTTGTTCTGGGATTACAATCGCAGACTCATCGTTGCTTGTTGTATCAAGCCTCAGACTGGCCATCCCTCTCCTTAAGGAGGCAAAAAAAATGCCAATATATGGCTCTACCAAGCTATGACTAACAAACTACCTCCCTATATCAGTGACCTGTCTGAACCTTCAAAATGTGCCTACGGATTAAGGAACTCCTCCCTTCTCCTTCTCAAGGTTCCACAGACAAGGACATGTCTCCTCTCTTCTGCCATTAGCTGCTTCCTACCAGTGCTTTGGAATAACTTGCAAAAAGTACTTAAACTTTCCTTTCTGCCTAGCCCCTACATATTCAGACAACTACTTAACAGATGTCTGAAAACAGTGTGTGACTGCTTCAGGTAAGCACTCTTCCCCCCCCCGTCTGGGTAGTCCCCTAATCTTCCGGATCGTTGGCCTTCTTATTCCCCCTGTCGGCCAGCAACCTTCTATGGTAACCCCCCCTTTTTTTTTTTTTCCCTTCCTCCTTCCCCTTGGTAACTTCCTTGGGGGGGTTTCATCAAGTAGCTTGCCCCTCCCCTCTTCTCCTATATGTCTGTCACCCCTCCTCACTTTGCCCACTTCCCTGTCCCTTCTTCCACTCCCCTTTGTACTCTACAAATTTCTACTAGTATAGGCCACACACTAAATGTTATGTTGTACTTGCCACACATGTGGTATCATAGTTTGTGCTGATTGTGTATCCTGTTACTCCTTGTATTATTATTTGCTGTATTATGTACTGTTGTGTATTGTAAACAAGTTTGTCCTTTATGTCCAGGACCATCTTGAAAATGAGCTTGCTCAACGATGTTATTGCCTAGTTAAATAAAGTTTGATTGATTGATTGAGATCTTTTTAAATGACCTGCCCTCCGTCTGTGTTCTCTCACACATGTACAATACATGTACAGTATGTGGACACTGTACTCTTTGCTTCTGAGGCCTCTGTCCTTAAGCTGGAACTATTACTACACCTAGACGTCAGCAATGCCCAATTCTAGTTCCATGCTAATCAGATCTCACTCAATGGTAAAAATAAACTGTTTTCATGGCTTTTGGTACTAGGCAGAGGCTTGCTAGGCTCCAGCAAACCCTTGTCTTTTGGACTCTTGATGGTGCTCCCCTTAAAGCAGTTCCCCATTTCAAGCATCTCATTATGTGGCTGGATCAAACCCTCTCCTTCTCCCAAATCAATGCCATTCATAAAAAAAAAAAAACACCCTATGCTTGATGTACTGCTCTACAACAAATTATGCCTCTTACTTCCAGTTGTTGCAAGCTCATTCTCAAAATGATCCTGCCATTCATTGATTATGCAAATGTAATTTACAGTACGGCCTTCAATCCCTTCCCCGGCCAGAACGGCACCCCTTTTCCACGCTTTCTGTTGCTTTGCTTTAAATGCCCTTCCTCCTCTCTTACCCATCATCACTCCCTCTTTTCTGACCTTTCCTTCTCTTCCGTGGGTGCCCATTGCCATTCCCACTGCTCTTCATTCCTGGCTAAGTACTGGCCCACTTTCTTCCTGCCCTCCCTCTCCTCCTACTCTCTTCACTATTTTGATGCTTGCTCTTTTCACATCCCTCCCTGCAAATACTCTGTACACCAGTCTGCCTTTTCTGCATACCTCCCTGCTCTCTGAAACACCCTCCCTCTCTCCACCAGACTCTCCCTCTCCCTCCACCCTCTCAAACCACTCCAGCTGTCTCACTTTTTTCAGACCACACCTGCAGCTAGTCATCTCCCCTCCTACAGCATCACTATCAACAAGTTATTTTATTTCTTCAATCTGTTTAATTTGTAGCACTGATTTTGCACTGTATTCAAGCTTTTTGTACTTTTTGCCAATTTTGTCTTTTTAATTTATTTGTGCCCCACATTATTTTGTTCCTTTACAAGAGTTGTTGTCACCATAGTATTTTTGTTGCTGTTCTACTCTGTAACTCATGAACTGGCAAAATATTTGGTTAGATGTATACTTCTGCAATTGATTATCAGTACCATACATGTATTATTCCTGTACAAATTTTATTATCACTGTGTTTGTTACTGTTCACTCCTACTTATAATCCTTCCACTGGTTGAACCTGGAAATGGTCTCCAGCCCAATGAGCTTATTTAGTCACCAAATTTAAAAAAATGAATGAATAAATTAATTTCATTTATTTATTTAGTTTTTGTTTACTGGCTGAGTGCACTAGACAGAAACTACCTATTTTCAGGCATGACCTGGGAGAACTACAATGACGTCAGATAACATAGGACAGTGCAGTACAATAGGACAGTAGAACACAACATAACTTCAAAAGAAGATACAACAGCATCAGGTTACAAGGAATAGTGCAGTGTATACAGTCAGTAAGATACTATATAATTATCATAAGACATTTTAGGGGTAAGCAGTGTTGTAACAGGAAACAGTTGATTAGGCAACCTTATAGCTAAAGCAAGTGACTAAGTGCTAAGGTTTAAGTGGATGGGTTGCCTAAACATATAAGGGAGACTATGAATAAATACATAAATAAATAAGGAAAGACTTAGAGGAAGACAAATTCAGAGTAATAAACTGTAGGGCACCAGGGCTGACTTGATGGACTAATACTCTTTTCTGTCCTTAATCTTTAATGTTTCCATGTTGCTATACTGTCTGCCTGTGGAAGCAGCCTGAGAATATAGAAATGTTTAATGGGAAAAGAGAAAATGTCTGTGTGGAGTTCAGTGACCCCTCCTACAGCCTGACAGGTCTTTTGGTGTGGACATCGAAGCTGATGAAATGGGTTCTGCTGTTTTGGTGTTCCTCGATTGCCCCATGGTTCAACCTGGATCTTGAAGAACCCTGACTGTTCCCCTCCCATGATGGGGGGCCCCTTAGTACCTTAATACCAGAGCTTGGTTACAAAAGGGCTAACAAATGACAGGGTGTGTGGTTATAAGGGAATAGTGCATGCCTCGGCTGGCTGCTAGGTACGAGGCATAGGCAAGTGACACTGCCACCTGAAAAATGCATTATTCCCTAATGACAGCATGCCCTAGAGTACATTATCCCACATATAAAATGGAGTTTTAGTTGTTAAAAAAGATGTTGTTCAGATGAGGTGTGCAGTTGTCAGAAAATAATCAATAGTCATGTGATGTGTTTTGACCAATGAGATAACATGGATGTTATGGCCCATTTAATGAACACATTTTAAAAAAGACTGTGCCATAGTTTCTGTGTTTGGCACTACAAGATGGCTGCTTTTGAATCTGTTGCAGTTAAACATGTTTAGCCTTCAAACAGATTACTAGACAATATTTTTCTTGAGCAGAGTCATGATGCTTGTGAGCAGAACAAAAGTACAAGCCTGATGTATTGTAATAGTGAATGCCTGTAATACAACCCACACTTTTTGTAAATGCAAGAATACCACATTTTGAAGGAGAATACAAAATCAAAGGTTTTGGTAGTCTTCCTCTATTGCATTGTTTTTTACACCACTGCAACTCATAATTCTTATCTCTACCAAAGTACATTTGAATCTGGTTTTGCAGCATGCTGCACACATGGTACTTTTTAAGTTTTCACAGAATGCTAGCTTTTCACAGTATTGCAGGTTCTTTGCAAATCCTAATGCTATAGACTAGGGTATTATCTCCCTATGGACTTGTAATAAAGATTACCTGACAAATGATAAAATAAAGTACACTCACTTGACACATAATCTGTGACCTTCTTTCACCTTAAGCAGTGCCCTGTCAGCAAATCAATTGGTGACGTTGTTCCAAGCAAAGACGGAGCATAAATCAATCTGTCTACAAGACTCAAAAAGCAGACTTTGGCATGGCATGAAGAAAGTGGCAAAGTCCAGCAAAATTGAAATAGTGACAGCTTCTTCCTTCCGCAACCCATTTCTTTACAGTTAAAAGGAAGTGTCTGAGGTGTAAATTTGCTCTAAAAGTTGGAGGGACAGGAAGCTAGGCAGGATTTTGAGTTTGTCCACATCTGTTGTCTCACGAATAATTTTCATAAAAAGGAAAGCACAATTTATTCAGCCAACCGTCTTTAAAGACCTATGAAACATTTTCTGAATTTCTCTTCCTTTTATTCTTACTAAGGTCATTTGCAGGAAAACAGTATTGTCCTTTCTGCCTTGGCTAGTTCTGCAGTTAGTCTGCATGTTAAGTCATGTGCCTCCGTTTATGACATCATGCTTATTTCCACAACTGCAGACTGTGGTGTCATAAATTAAAGACTGTGGTAGACCATTACAGAAAATAATTAAGGTCAAAGGAACAAGACAAGGATTATTTGAGAAGGTGAAACGTAAGGGTAGTAACTGTAAATGAGTAGAAAACAAATAATTACAGGGTTTTAAATAATTGATTAGCAGTTTTTTTTTCTTGGGACTATACTAACTGTACAGAAAGTATTTATATAGATTTTCTGGAAGTGCTGTGTTTGTTAAACACAGTAAGGCAAGATCTATGCATTTTCACAAAGATTTAGCACTTTTATGAGCAAAATGCTAATCAATTTTTAGAGTTAAATAACTCCCTGAATTAATTAATTAAATGTTTTTACAATGAAGAGCATACTGAGCAAATAATGACTCATTTCCAAATGTGTATACATATACATACGTATTTATGTCATACCTGTGTAGTGCCCCAGAGTTGGGGGCACAACAGAAAAGAAAGTATAGAGGTGCCCAGCCCTGTAAGGTGCCCTAGTGCAGTATAGAGATGTCCCAGAAGTGCCAAGGTACCCACACACAAACCCCAAATAGTGTAAATAAAGTTAAAAATGCCAAGTTAACTCGACCTTAGAAAGGGTTGAGGAAGTTGGTATTTATCCAAGGGTCCTCTCGGATCACTCCCCGATCTGGCTGAGACTGTTTATAGGGGGTCATAATCCCGAGTCTGGCACTTGATCCTTAAACACTCTACTATTAGAAGATAAATATATACTATCACATATGAAGCCTTTATTGTTCAATCTTGGCAGGATAATATTGCTTCTATTGCAGCTATGGCTACAATGTGGGGCTCATTGAAAGCTTTGTGGAGGGGAGAATTCATTCACCTCTCCACAGTAAGGAAAAATAAATTGAGTAGTCAGGTTGAGGAGTGATTGTCACAGATAAATTTTTGGAGTCCCACCTCTCTGGTTCATCAGAGGAAAGGCTCAGGTCAGAGTTAACATTTTGAGAGCAAAATATTTGGCTTATTTGCAGGACAAAGTTACTAAAACTGCTACTAGAATTAAAGCTACCTATATAGATCAAGGGGAAAAGGTGGGTGAATTGTTAGCTA
Source organism: Neoceratodus forsteri (assembly GCA_016271365.2). Classification (NCBI taxonomy): domain Eukaryota; kingdom Metazoa; phylum Chordata; order Ceratodontiformes; family Ceratodontidae; genus Neoceratodus; species Neoceratodus forsteri. The sequence goes on from CM028135.1 coordinate 314,114,759, forward strand.
GCTGAATGAAGCAGCAGCGAGCTTCATGTTGGGTCCCAGCCCTAAGGAGTCAGGATGCTTCTATTATAACATCAGACCCTGTAAAGATAACAGAGACCTTCATGGAATTTTACCACTCTCTATACACTGCCTCCTCCCAGAGAACCTATTCTTCCACCCATTTATATCAGTTCTTGGATGGGGTGGACCTGCTGAACCTCTCTCCTGAACGGGGTGAAAGCTTGACAGGGCCCATATCAGAACAGAAGGTCACTGATGCTATCAGAAAGATTTCACCAGATAAGGCCCCAGGCCCGGATGGCTATTCCCCATTATTTTTCAAATGTTTTTCTCAAGAGTTAGCCCCTATGTTAAAAGGCCTGTATAACTATCTATTTCCACATGGGATAAAGGAAACATCTCTCTTTGAAGCCAGGATTATGGGGGGGGGGGGAATGCAATGTTGCCGGAAAATCGCAGGCCCATATCTCTTCTAAATATTGATATAAAAATCTTGGCGAGTACCTTAGCTAATAGATTAAAAGCTGTGTGGGTGGATTTAATTAGTCCTGAACAAGCTGGCTTTGTGGCTGGACAGCACTCTAGTGACCATTTTCGTAAAATCCTCCATCTCCTCCCGTGTCGGGGTTGGGGTGGGGTGGATGAGGTGTTCGTCTCCCTGGACGCAGAGAAGGCTTTTGACAGGGTGGAGTGGGATTTTCTGTTTGACCTCCTGCCTAAATATGGTAGCTCAGAAGAGTTTATTAGGCGGGTCAGGATTTTCTGCATATGCCCTTCAGCTACGGTTGCAAGTAACAGGGCCATTTCTTCTCAGTTTTCTTTGACTAGAGAGATCCGTCAGTGATGTCCCCTTTCTCCTTTATTGTTCAATTTGTACATGGAACCTTTAGCTAGAAAGATCAAAGAATCTCCCCAGGTTAAAAGGATAAAATTCGGCCATCGTAAATTCAAAATATCAATGTTCGCTGATGATATGCTACTGCATCTTTCTGATTGGAAACACTCTATCCTGCAGTACTTCATATAATTTCAGATTTCAGCATACTATTGGGCTATAAATTAAACTCCCACAAAACTATGGTCCTTGCTTTATCCCAGTCTTGTTCCCAATCCGATATCACAGATCTTGGCCTTAAGTGGGCACCAAACTGTATTACTTTTTTGGGACTACAGCTTTCTAAAGATTTTTATGCCCTTTGGAAGCTTAATTTGTACCCGGTAGTCAAACAATTAGAACAGAATCTGCAGAGATGGCAGTCAGTTCCACTTTCTTTGTGGGGTAGGGTGAATATTTCAAAAATGGTTGCTATGCCCAAATTAATGTACCCGATATCAATGTTAACTATCCCACTCACCAAGCTTTAGTTTTACAAAATTGCATCAATCTGGTCCAGTTTTTTGTGGCTTGGGAAGCAACCCAGTTGAGCCTTAGACAAGCTGTGTAGGCCTCAACAGGTGGGGGGGGGGGCTTCCACATCTTTGTGTTTAGTATCTCACCTTCCAAGGGGTGAAATACCTTAGGTGGGAAAGTGATACTGAGTCTGATGAAGTGGAACTGAATTGGTTGGAAATAGAATGATTTAGGGTGAGTATTTTTGATATTTCGTTATCCTCTCTGCTTTATGTCCCACTTAAAAAGCTTCCTGTACCCTTGAGGGACTCTCGGATTGGATGGTCAATGCGAGTGCATCGGCAGATGTGCCTTTTTTGGACTATAAAATCATTCTGATTTGGGACAGCCACTCTTCAACAATCCCAACCTAATGATTGGCAACCAGGTGATTATGCAAGGACTTTGCCGAACACATAAAGTCTGTTCTTTATCTGACCTTTTTATGCAGGACAAATTTGTAACTGTGGCAGAATTTAAAAAGCTGTCTCACCTCCCGAGCACCTCTATGTTCTGACACAATCAGATTAAGCACTGTGTGCTGACATTTTTGGGTAAATCTCCTTGGTCAAGTGGGGCCGGGCGTTTTTTTAAACAACTGTTGAACACATCTAACATTATCCTTAGGCAAATTAAAAGAACATTTATTAGTAAATCTGAGCACTGCCTCATACCACTGTATAGGGCATATATCTGACCCCACATTGATTATGGCTCTTCTTTTTGGAACCCCCACCTTAAGAGTGCATTAATTGACTGGAACAGATTCAGAGGAAACTTACAAAAATGATTTCCAAACTCTCATCACTAAACTATAATTCCAGGATGAAGGCTACTGGTCTATTCCCTCTGCATCTTAGAAGATACAGAGGAGATATTTTGTTCACATTTAAAATCTAGAAATCACCAGCCTTATGGAACAATGTGGTCTATCATTTGCCACCAAGTATACAGTTGGTAGGTTACATAACAAACAACTGGTTGTCAAATGGGCTAACGCCAACAAGTGGGATCATTTTTTCAGCATTAAAGCAGCCAAGAGCTGGAATGCACTACCTAGGAATAAATAAATCATACTAACTTTGACACCTTTAAGATAATTCTCGATATCTGGCTACGCAAATCTTATCCTGTAAGCTGATGTCCCACAATTGTGGGGGACAGTCAAGATGAGCCACGAGCTGCCTTTTGTCCTACAAAATCCAGTAAATCCATTAACACAGTGCAGCACAGTAGAACTATTTCAAGGCTCTATAAGGCATTAGGTGCTGCAATCTGGGACAACTGCTCGCCAATAAATAGCATTTTATTGGCAACAGGCAGCTAAGGTAGTAGATGATTCTAATACTTGGAAAAAGATCTGGATCAACTTATACCATTTTATTAAACAGGACAGGCTAAGATTAGTACAACACAACATTCTTTATAACATTTATTATACACCGCTTAAGCTTTTTAAGATGGGCAAAGTGGCAGAAATTCAATGTTTTCAGTGCTCTCAGTGGGAGGGCTCCCTGATACATATGACTTGAACTTGCCCTAAGGTACAGTCATTTTGGTATGGTGTAACCCCCTTGTTCCCAGAGGTTACTAGAATCCCAGTTAGAACCAATGGCAGGCAGGGAAAGGCAACTAATGAAATGCCAGTTAAATGGATTTCACACTGTCAAACTTTAGTTTCAGTCTCAGCTGAGCTAGAGGATGATGTAATCTTAGAACTCTCGCAGCAGCATAGGCCACATTTGTTACCAACTCTAGGGAGATAGCTTTACAATGTTCAGTCAGGGTGGAGTCAGTCCTGAGTAGGAGTTCCAGGAAGAGGCTGCAGCTTGCTGTGCAGCTCCTCACCTGGTTCTAATAGAGAGCTACCTCTTTGTTTTGGGTAGTTTGTTCTCACCCTGGAAGAAGAACACAGAAGACAGTGACTGAAGTTGTGGAGACCTTGCCAAGTGGGTTTTCCTTTGCCCTATCCCAGGAGGGATGGGGGAGATCTTCAGGATTCAGGGACAATCCCCTCAATCCAGTCTGTTTGGTGAAGCTGCCTTGGTACAACTTCAGAACTGTGAGTACTACTTTTGTGTAAGCCCAGGAGGGGCACCTGCAATACCTATGGTGAATTTCTCTGACAAAGGGACCCTGTCACCTAGACTGTTTCTGTTTTAAAACTGTCTGCTTACATTGGAGTCTAGTGAGAGACTGTCCAAGTACACAACTTTTAACTCTTTGACACCTCAGAGGTGTGTCATGTTGTATGTTAAGTGTGAAAAACATTTCAAGATAGAATCAACAAGTTTCTGTGAGGGTGTTATTAACCAGATGAATGACCGAGTATAAACTTGGAAGCAAAAGGTGGGAGACCCCACTTCTGGAGTAAGCAGTTTACCTCTCCGGGTTCAGTTTGGGCACCAGTTCAATTTTCAGTCAGTGCATTTGGCCAGTGCCTGATGGAAATAGTTACCCAGATCTGGGTTTTGCGTTCTCTGTGAGACTATTGTGCTCTTTGGTAGTCGTGTGTACCACTAGTATTCCTCATGAAATATGGGAAAGTGTCCTAGTACTGGCCCTGTGTGCCTAGTCGATGGGAAAGTGTCCAAGTACTGGCTGTGTGTGCCTACTCGATGGGGAATGTACCAGTAACTGGTCGTGTGTGCCAATCTCCATTTTCAGAACCTGAGAGTTCACTGTTTGTGTTCATTACACCTATTTCTGTACCTCAGTAATCTGCATTACCAGTATAAGTAACCCTGTGGGGGTCCATCTTCACTTTTGTATTATTCCTACTCTGTGTATGTGAATAAAAGCCACACTCTAGAATCCCAACCTGGTTTGGACAGTAATGTTATTGCTTCCATTGTGTCTGGATTTACTTGGGTGCCCCTGTCCAGAAGTGCAAACCTAGCATAATTGTGAGCAGCCATTTTCTCCCTGGGACCTGGGTTACTGGCCATGGTAAATGGTCCCACCAGGTATGTGCCAGGTAGTTGCCACACTTGGTTGCCTATCTGTCATAGCAGGCTTAGAAAGAAATGTGTGTACAATGTTATGTAAACCCCCACCCCTCTTGTTTGCCCCCTAGACGCTGTGTGGTGAGAGGAACAACCCTGCTAATTAAACAAGGGGGGGCTGGTGGAAGGGTTACAAAGACATTAAGCCAAAACATTTAAACATTTTTGACTTTCAGGTTTCTTTCTCAATAGATGTATGCGTTATTGGGAATTTGCAATCTATACAGTTGTCTAGAGACAAGACCTACATGGCAGTCATTACTTCTGTAACCAAATTGATTATTATGAGACATTGGTTAAATTACAATTGTCCAACCTTGAGGGAATGGATGCAGGAATTGATGACAGCCATTAGTGCAGAAAGGGCTATTGCATTACAAAATCATAGACTGGTCCAATTTGGGGAGCTTTGGGATCCTTTGCTTTGCTACTTAGCGGGGAGGTGAGTTCGTTTTTGTTGGAGACCTACATCTGCCTGGATTGGTGGTAGTTCAGGTGGATGTTAAAGATCCCATGGCACTTATCGAAAAGAGCAGGGGAATTTCCCCGGTGTCCTGGCTAAATTTCCCCCATTCACTAAAAATACCACCAACAGCTTAATCTGGTTCAAGGTCAGCTGGCATTGATCTGTATCCCCCTTCCCCGGGTCGTGCCTGAAAATAGGCAGGATTTGTCTAGTGCACTTACCCGGTCAACAAAAACTAAATAAATAAATAAATAATTTTCTCCTTCATCTTTGCAGGGGGATAATATCTTAAGGTAGAACTTTATTTTGGACTAAATATATGTTGTACAGTTTGTGATTGCTATGCAGGCTGCCTAGAAGGCTACTTCTTGACAAGGGAAGGGTAGGGGTGGGGAGGGTGTGTGTGGTGGTTTTGGGGTTGGGGTTCTGGGATCCCTGTATGATATATGGACTGCATTGCCTTGATTTCTGGGCCAACTAGGGGTGGGGAGGGCGGGTCTCAGTGTCATGTGGACTGTAGTTAAAAAAAAAAGAGAAAGGTGTGCAAAATGAACCAAACAGGCAATATCAAGTAAATGCACAAAAGGATTAAATCTGAGTGCACAGACCCTAAAAAAATGACTGTACGTTGGCATATGTTTGTTCTGTGTGTATTGAAAATTTTAATAAAATATATTTAATAAAAAAAAAAGCCAAGTTAATGTGCTATGCCAGCACGTGGCATATGCAAGCATTGTGCCCAAGATAGAATGTTGTGCTGAGCTGCATATGCACAGCATTCCAGTGCCAGAACCAGAATCTAGAGTGTTGCTTTTTGAATTGCAAAAGTTGTTACAGGGAGAATCATTGTGACTGTGGAGGAGAGAGGACACAGAAAGTGAGGATGGATGAGAAGAGCTTGCCAGGAGGGCTGAAGCTGTCTTTGAGGGCTTTCCTGTTTGCCCCTCTGCCTCCAATCACTGAAGACTATATACCTGAACATGTTTGGTATATGGTGTTGTACCAGTCCCCTGGAGGCGACGTTAGCAGTGCTGCATTGTTCTCAAGCTAGTTTGGGACCTCACAAGGTCCCTGGATGACCGCCAAGCTGCCCATAGCCCTCCCTCTGCCAGCAGCACCTCCCACTTCCCAATCCAGCTCACCTGCATCCAAGTCCAGGGTGGTGAGTCAGTGGCAGCACACCAGCAATGTGCTGACCACCAAAACAAAACAGAAAGTTCACTTGTTTATTCTAAAGAAAAGCACTAGGTGCCCAATACAGTGACCGATGGCCAGGAGTTGGAGGGACCAGATTAGCATAAATTGATATTTGGGGCGTAGCGAGGCCCAGGGGAGGAGTCTGGAGAGAGGGACTCCATGTAAAAGCTGTTGAATATTCACAAAGGGAGTTCCCGAAGGTGGAGTTAGAGTGGGTGGGAGCAGGGCAGGCCTGAGTCAGTTCTTGAAGTGGCCTAGCCACAGAGGCCTGAGTCAGTTCCTAAAGTGGCCTAGCAGCAGGGGCTCAAGCCAGTTCCTAAAGCAGCCTAGCCACAGAGGACCACAGGATTAAAAGGGGGCAAGTCAGGCCCAAATATTTATTTAAAGGGGCAAGTCAGGCCCAAATATATATTTAAAGGGGCAAACCAGGCCCAAATGTTTATTTAAAAGGGGCAAGTAAGGCCCAGGTGTTTATTTAAAGGGGTCCAGTTCTGAGAAGCCCACAGGTGCAGCAGAGACCCAGCCAAAAGGGTCTCAAGTATAAAAAGGGACAACCATAGGCCCAAAGGTGACACAAGGCATCTAGCAAACCATTCCAGTCCATAGGTGGTAAAGGGACCTTAATTAGCCATAGTGGGGCAATTGTTGGTAAAAGGCCCAGATCAGCCATAAGAAGCCCACCCCACCAGAGCAACTCACAGTCCAAGGAGGCTATTTAGTGGTTAGTAGCCAGAGAATCCACAGTAGCAGGAGAGCCTGTTTAAATCAGAGGGACCATACTACAGTAGATCCACAGTCAGTAAGGGCTTCACCAAGAAGGTGACCAGTTAGAAGCAACCAAGTGCCTGTTATTTACTGTGGTCTGTACATCCAGAGACTATGATATTGTACACAACTGTTGGAACTGTGATATTAAGCAACACTATTGGAACTGTGACTTGTAATTGCATTGAGCCAGCATCTTGGGCTAGGGTGTTTTCAAATCAGTCTTCAACAATCCTTCAGAGACAGTTTACCAGTGTATCACCAAATCACCCTTCAACAGCCTTAGAAGAGCGTTCAGCAAGTGCATCCCTGAGTCAGTTTCAGCAGCCTTGGAAGGGTGTCCAGCAACTGAATTCCTGAATCAGTCCACGACAGCACCAGAAAGGTGTTCAGCTGGTTCTTCTACACCTTCAAGTCTCCACCTGAAGAATGAGATCCTGACGAAAGGTTCTCTGAAGAACCACATCAACATCCCCTTGTCGTCTGCTGTGAGTCATAGTCTGACATAGCCCAGAACTAAGTCACAGCTGCTGTTTTCTTGTTTTTTTCAGTGCTTCTTCATCAGTTTCTTTAAGACCTTCTGTTCCAGTTTCTCCATACTGTACCAACGTCCCATTTATTGTTTTTCCTTTATCCTTGGCTCATCCGGCCTTGGTGCCTAGTACTCTTTCGTTCGCCAACGTCTGAAGCCTTCTTCCTCCTGACTCCTGATTTCTGTGGGGTCTTCCTATCATCTTCCATACCTGGCAGTCCAGAAGAGGGCTGTGGTGGGGTGGTCTGCATCAGTCATTTCATCTCAGCTGTCCACCAGAAGACTGTGGCTGGATCCTTACATCTGTTCTTCATTTTTGGCAGGCAACCAGCAGGTTTTTAGCCAAGAAAATTTTTCAATTTTCCTTTACTTCTGGTGACCCACCAGTGGTTTTTTAGCCGAGGAATCTTTTGTGTTTGTTCTTGTTTCCTGCAACCCAGGAGAGGTGGGTATAGACGATGGACCCATGGCCGGTTTAAAAACCTCTCCATATCCCAGTGGCTTCCCCTAGGTCAGCACTACAGGTGCCAGTATTGTACTTGCAGTATTTTCCCCATCTTCATTCCCTTTTTTTCTTCTCCATCACCCCCTCAACTGTGTGCATGAAGATCCTCACCAGAAGTGAACTCAAAATGTATTGACTTTATGAACTTATTGTAGTCTAACTGTATTCTGCATTACAGAAAGAGCTCCCAGGACCAGTGGTTGACCAGTTGTTGCTTATTTAGAGTACTCCATTTGACATAGAAATATGGAAGTCTTAGTCCAAGGTGCACCTTTGTAGAGTTTATGGTACATGTTAGAGGTTAAGTTAGATATTTATTTGTTACTGTTTAGCTAACAATGTTGTCCATGCTCCCTATCATTTTTACTGTTGGTATTTTCTTATATGACCATGTCCTCATAGAAACATAGAATTTGATGGCAGATAAGGACTGCTTGGCCCACCCAGTCTGCCCATTTCCCTACCTAATGGATAAGCTGCAGATCCCAGTTAACCAGCAGCCTACTTCTTTCTACCCCCACCCGCTAGAATTGCCTTATGGCTGTCCCATGCATGCTTGAATTCAACCACTGTTTTTGACTCCACAACCTTCTCCAGAAGGCCGTTCCATGCATCTACAGCCCTCTCTGTGAAAAAATACTTCCTTACATTACCTCTGAGCCACCCCCATCTTCAAATTGTGCCCCCTTGTTCTTGCACACCTCTTTTTTTGAAAGATGCTACCTTCTTGGACTTTGTTGATTCCCTTGAGGTACTTGAAAGTTTCTATCATGTCCCCTCCTCCTTTCCTTGAGGCTATACATATTAAGCTCCTTTAGTCTCTCTCATATGTCTTCCGGTAGACCCTGCACCATTTTAGTTGCCCTCCTCTGAACAGCTTCCATCTTGTCTATGTCCTTGTGGAGATTGGGTCTCCAGAACTGCACACAGTACTCCAGATGGGGTCTCACCAGCTGTCTGTACAGAGGGATTACAACTTCCTGTTGTCTACTGGTGATGCCTCTCCCTATGCATCCCAGTATCCCCCCAGCCCTCTCACATTGCTTGCCCACCTTTAAGTCATCTGACATGACTACCCCCAGGTCTCTTTCCATTTTTGTTGTTGTTAGTATCTCACCCCCCATTGTGTACTCTTCCCCTGGGTTTTTGTTTCCCAGGTGCATTACCTTGCACTTCTTAGCATTAAATCTAAGCTGCCATACATTTGACCATTCCTCTAACCTTGCCAAGTCCTTCTCATCCTTTCCACCCCACCTTGTGCATCAAGTCTGTTGCAGATCTTTGTGTCATCTGCAAAGAGACATACTTTTCCTTCCAGTCCCTCTGCAATGTCGCTTACAAAGACATTGAAGAGGACCGTTCCTAATACTGAACCCTGCGGCACCCCACTAGTAATCCCCCTTTCTTCAGAGTGGACTCCATTTACTATTACTCTCTATGTCCTATTCTCCAGCCAATTTTTTACCCAGGCTATCATCTTGGGACCTACTCCCAGGCTGGCTAACTTGTGCATTAATCTTTTGTGTGGGACTGAGTCAAATTCCTTGCTAAAGTCTAGGTAGGCCATGTCCACAGCCCCTCCCTGATATACTACTTTGGTCACCCAGTCAAAGAAATCTATAAGATTCATCTGGCATGACCTTCCCGCTGTGAATCCATGCTGCCTTGGGTACTGTGCCCCTCTGGCCTCTTGGTACTCGACAGTTCTTTCCTTCAGAAGTGATTCCATCATTTTCCCTATCACTGAGGTTAAGCTAACAGGTCTGTAGTTTCCTGCTTCTGCCCTGCTCCCATTTTTGTGAAGAGGAATCACATCTGCCCTCCTCCAGTCCTCAGGTACCACCCCATCCTCCCATGATTTGTTAAAGAGGGTAGTCAGTGGTGTCATTAGTTCTACCCTTAGTCCTCCTTTCAATCTTGTCTAATAAACATCTTTGTTACATCGGATCTCTGTGTTTGACTCCTGTCTCTGTTTGTCGAGTGCCTCCATCCACCCACATCTATTCGAACCTTCAGTGTCCCCTCACCATCCCACCTGCTGAGGGTGCAGCTGGTGTTGCTGGTAGTGAGACAGTTACATCTACCTCTCGGAGTGAAGAACCCCAAAGTCTACCAGTCCAGCACTGTTACACTTGTGAGGATAAATGCTGGCAAATATCAGTGATATTTTTGCCATTATTGGGAGCTAAAGTGAGAATATCATGATATTCTCACTCTAGCTTCTGATAGAGGCAAAATCATTCTCACTGTAGATCCTGATTGGCTGGAGCTGGCAGCGTGAGCGCACTTTCACTTTCAAACTCCTACAGCTAACTCGTGTGCCAGCTCAAGCCATCAGTTTTACTGGTGCTCTCAGATACATTTGGCCCTTCAGTTTGAACAGCTTCTTCAGGTTATGTTTTCTTTTTTTTTTTGTTAAACTTTAAGAATTCCCTCCAGGTCACAAACACTCCCCTTGCCACTGAAGGACTGCCAGTTATCCATAACAGCTGAACTGTTGACTTGCACTCCCATCCTGCACACACAGACCGCCACTCTTCCTGCTCTGACAGCACGCCACATTACAGGACACTCCGGCTCAGAGAACATGTAGGTGAAAACTCACATCAGCCTAAGTGCTGATGCAATAATGCCACTTCCTCCCCTGACCAGTGTTACCACAAGTCAGCACGGCACTTGCTGCTCAAACTGTAAAAAAACAAATACAAAAAATGTAAAGTAAGAACTAAACAAACAAAAAAAAACCCACCATAAATACTGAAAAAGGAAAGGGTATGGAATAAACTGAATATACCATGGCCCTGCTTAAAATATTAATGGTATTTTCCCCTTGAGCTGTTTGACCTCTGACATCATTGGTGGCTCTACCACTCATGATGTCATAAGGTCAAACAGCACTCGTGGGGGGGGGGGGATAACAGGTACTGTATTTTCCATAGGGCCATGGCATATCCCTTATTTATATCACACACACACACACACACACACACACCTGTATATAATTTCCAGTTCTGGATGCTCACAAACAGTTTTGTGGGAGCCCTGGCCCTTGAATATTGCTTGATGTCGCCACTAGCAGATTGTTGGCCCAGTGGGTTGTGATGTCTACTTAGTGCCCAGTGTTTTTCTAATACCAGGTGCACCTGAGCATTCAGAATGTTTACTGGCAAAAATGTGTCTTAATTAAATTATTTTTTAAATACTTGTTATAGATGCATGTACAGTGCATTAAGTTTAGAATCTTAATGTTCCTCTTTTCGACAGTTTTTATAGACACTGCGTCACTTACACTACTTACACAGTGCAGATTTAAAATTCCATCCCACATAATCCAACCCTTTTAGCAAATTATGTAATAGTACAGTACCTTCAACATGAGAGAAACGTCATTGGTGCATAAATCAAATGATTCTGCCAGGACTGTGGAGCAACTAAACTCAGAAACAGCAAGGAGAACAGCAGTATTAGGGACTTTTCAGCTGGCCTGCCAGCACAGTGGTAGCCCTGTCACCTCCAGTGCTGATGACCCATGTTTGGGAGTGAGCACAGGATGTCAGAGGGTCGGTCAGGAGAGATAGGATGGGTGTCCCATGGACAGCCTTCCTCCTCCGGGGGGGCGTTGTGGTTTCTCTGACAATCAGCAACACCAAGTGGAGGCTGAGTGTGCAACAGCTGGAGCCACTCTTCAGTGGGGAGGTGACGGCGGAAGTCTGCTGACGTTATTGCACATCTGTGCCTCCAGGGGACAATCAAAGGAAAATTCATCTGGGTTGTTGCACTGTGACAGCCCTGGACCTCTGCCTGAATGATGCCCCAGTTGTTAGCCTTGGCTTGGGCCTCTGGTAGAGCTCAGTCTTTCCCCCTTCCCCCAGGAGGAGCCGCACTGCAGGGGGCAGCATGGTGGGGAATGCCGGGTGAGAGGTCTGGGCACTGAGAAGGTAAATTCCCCACCATCCTAGGGTGCAAAAAAACCCCAAAAAACTAGGGACTTTTCAATAAAGATCAGGAGAAAAAGTCCAAGACCCATCAACTACAAAGCCAATGCAGACACAGTCAGGATGCATTCTTGCAAACTGTCCAGGTCAGCTGCAGCAGGGAACATGCACATGAAAAATTTTAGTTCTGTATTACCAATCACGCTCTGTTTTTCCATTCTTGGGAACTTACAGCAGCAGCGCAGTGAAATAGGGCAAACAATTTAACCCTACCTTTTTTTCCCCACTATAAAGGATTCCAGGCATCTTCTAGTTTTATTTGATGGTATAATTTAAGTTCTATCAAAATATTAGTATTGTATAAATGTTTTCATTTAGTTTCTCTTCTAGAAAAAAAGATAGCCGCCACATTTGACTTAGAAATAGCACTGTGGAGCAGGCAGCTCGCGACACTGAAAACCTGTGTTCTGGAACAAGCATCAGATCATGGGGGGGGCGCACCATGGGAGGAAGAACTGAACATCCAATGGAATGCTTGTCTTCCTTGGAGAAGGGAAAGACTCCCATTGTGGAACTGCGGCTTGGTGGAGGCCAGGTGGCAACACAGTCGGGAGCACATGCAAGGGGAGTGACTGCCGGGAGATGTCCTGACACGGGAGCTTGCCACTGCATGCACGCACGCTTGCGTCACCATGTGCAGCACACCATGGAGAAAACATGGAGGAAGATGGATGAGCTGCACTATGTCGGCACTCCCTGCAGCCTCCAGCACAACTGACACGGCTGGCCCCCCACCACACTGTGGTCCTTTGTAAGCAGCAGACAACTGGTAAGTCCTTGAGAAGGTTGGTGATGGGGCTGCGGGGGCGTTGCCGAGCAGACCCATGGGGAGCTAAAATACTGATTAAAAAATAACAAAATAAATAGCACTGTACACTTGGAAGGATTAGGATTGAGAAAATTAAAAAAATCTCATGATGCACAACATAGGTGGTACCGGGAAAAGTAGATTCGACATATATGCTAATATTTGAATCAACTGTAGCTGAAACTAGCTTTTTGAAAGAAACATTTTTTTTGTTGCACTACTCTTTCACTTTTTTAAACTTTAAATGATAACTATCCTTCGACAGAACTGTGGAATGTGATTGGTTATTTGGAAGTTGGATTTTGCACCTATGGGCCTCTGTATTGTATAACAGGAACAAAAGATGCAATTTCCAATTTGGACTGAGCACAAGTGCACACTCATGGGGACTGGTGAAGGACAAGGACTCCCACAAAAAAATTACAATTATCGTATTCTTTTCCTGCCCGCTGATAAGGTCACAGTTGAAGATGGGGGGTCTGAAATAATAGTTAACAGGTGGAAAAATCCACCCCTCTTGTAATTACACCTGTGCATTTGCACAAGCTCTTGAAGACACAAACTGTGTGGAAGTGGTAGATGAAGTGTTGTCAGAATCTTTAAACAAAGGAGACCATTGCCAGTCACTAAAAAAAAAAAAGTTAATACTAGAAGGAAAGTGCAGAAACCTATTGTTGGTTTCTTTTCCACTTAGTCGTGCAAAGGCAGGCAATTAGCAAGTGTTGTGGGAAGTCCACTATGTTATGAATCAGAAATACTAGCACTCAGCTACCTAGTAATAAAGTCACTCTGAACACCTGAAATTCAAAAGTGACCAACAGTATACTCGTATTATTTCACAAAAAGTTAAAATGCCAGCCCATGTACAGGGAGACAGAAAAAAAAAAGACTTCTTGTTTCATGCCCAAAGTGGCACTTTATCTTTTGAGGGGGTCTGAAGAAACACCTGCAGGGGTTCGAAGCACTGAGGTTAGTGCATCGGCCATCCATTTGGTTACTGTCTTCACACAATAGAGTGGCCACATGCCAGTTGTAGCAATGATTTAGTTGTTGGCTGTGTGCACCATATAGTTTGGTTTTCCGATTTGATGTTGGGTAGGTGTGGCATGACTTAATCCTGTACGCCTTGTATTTTCAACTTCTAAGCTACCAAAGAGCTGGTATTTACAAAAACAGTGGGGTGATAAACATGGGTTGGACAGATACATTGGTTTGGTAAAGACAGTATCAAAAGTGGAGGGGACATGGAGGAGTAAAGAGTCAAAGCTCTCACTTTCCATATTAGATATGCAAGGCTGGGTAGACCCGCTTGGCCAAGGGGCCTTTTCCTGTAAACAACATCCATGTTTCTGTTTTTATATTTCTGCCAAGTACTCCATTAGAAACAGCAAGGCACCCATCTCATGGATAGGCCATATAAACCTCCGCAAAATGAATACTGTCTCTCAGCTTCTATACTTCATGCAAACACTTCCAATGGGGCCCACAACAGAAGACTTTAAAATGCTAAAGAAAGGGCTTACAGCCTTCAAATGGTAGAACAGGTAGCCCAGGATAAGCTTTCAGAGGCTTAAGAATGGAACAGGGCAGAAAGAACTAAACTTCCCAGATATTAGAGGTTATTATGTGGCCATATAACAGAGGTTCATCCAGGACTGGGTTACTAGAGGTGAGGCAGCCAGTTGGCTGCATCTGGAGGAGGAGGGCCCACTGGGGAGGCTTTCAGCTTACTTGGCTCCTGGATGTCACCACAGTTATGGGCAGGTGAGACACCCCAATCTGTTAGTAAAATATACCCTACACACATGGGTGGTAGCAAGGAAGCCTAGAGGGGCGGTGGAGGAAAATACCCACCTGATGCCACTGGTGGGTAATCCAGATTTTCTACCAGGCCTAAAGGACGGGGAGATTCTGGACATTGGAGGACAGAGGTACACCATCTGTAAGGGATCTCTACACTCGGGATGGACTTTGCTCCTTTGCAGATCTGCAAGTGAAATTGGCATTTTTCAACACCCACCACTTCAGGTATTTATAGGTATGGACCAGAATTACCGCACTCCAGAGTTGAAAGATGAATGAAAGTTGTGTTGAATCCAAAGAAGCAATGTATCCAGGAGGTAAGTTAAGTTTAATACAATTCATTTATTACAAACAAACAGCACTGGTAGTGCATCATCAGAGGACAGCAATAGTCAACCACAATGGCTATTGTGTGCCATTGTGGTTGACTATTACTGTTCTCTGATGTTGCACTACCAGTGCTGTTTGTTTACAATAAATTAATTGTATTGAACTTAACTTTACTTCCTGGATACATTGTTTTTTTGGATTCAACACAACTTTCATTCATATTTCAACTCTGGAGGGCAGTAATTCTAGTCCATGGTCTGAAAATTGGGTAGCACACCCTTACCTGCACCGCCTCTAATCCAAGTGCAGTATTCGTTGGATTGATTTACAGGTATGGGCATTCTATAAAAGACTGGGCTGGGCACAGGGACAGGAGACTCCATTAACACAAATGGAACAAGCTATGTACCAAACTAGAGTATTACCTAAGGGGCTGATTGCGAAAAGCAAGTCAAGACAGACAATATCTGCCAGACCTTTCGAATAAAGTCAAGGTGCATGGGGAAAAAGATCTGGGAACTTAGATAATAGTAGAAAACAGGACTGCTGTCCTCCATCCCCATATGGGACTCCTGTTGTGTAACCGGTACATGGAGTCCCAAAACAAACTCATTCACGCACTTTACTTTCCTCCCAATGTGGTTCACAAATTTCACCTAACAATATCCCTGATGTATGACAGGTGCAGAGCTGAGCTGAGCACCTATATGCATTATTTTTGGGGCTACTCCACCTTTCAACCATTCTGAGATGTGCTGGCACAGGAGTTGTTGGCTATGGCCAGTACAGAGATGAAGTGTTCTCCGCTAACAATGCTATTTAGAGTAGAAGATCTGGGGGAAGAGGGGAGGGACCCTTATTCCAGATGGATCAGAGTGATGCTGGTTCTGGCTAGGCAATGTATACAAAATACATGGGTTTCTTGCCTCTCACCAATGCAGGCCCAGTGGAGAACACTAGCTCTGCAGGCCCGAGCTGTGGAGAGGTTAACCTTTATGTTAAAAGATAGGGAGGTACTGTTCGAGAAATGCTGGAGTAGGTTCCTAGATTCTGCTCCCCCCAGGTGCTTAGGGAAGGCAACATTTAAAGGAGGATGCTTTATATTGAGAATGGAGCCTATAGAGGAGTCCATGGTACATGACGACAGATGAAGTATGTGGATAGGTTCTCGGTAATCACTAAATTGTAATCTTTGAGAATGTAATGTAGAATGAACTGTTTGTCTACCCTGTATGTTGTCCAAGTTAATTGATCCTTTGTAATGTATTGTTGCCTTCTAAAATTTAATAAACATTTTATATAAAAAAAAAGAAACAGCAAGACACTGTTAGTCTGATTTTATAAATTTACAATTGTGGTTCACAAAAACTGGCCTTTTAATACCAAAAGAAAAAAAAATAATTCTGTTCTCTTTGGTACCACACATAACCTAAGGCATTATGATCCCAACAATGTCCAAGTCTTAGTCATGGAAGGAAGAAAAACGTCCGCTAGTGGACATGTATAAATGTTTGTGATCTTGCGTTGATCCCATTGTAACATTTTTAGAGTGCATATAATACAGTGGCGTCCCCCAGGATGAAACACAATTCTGCAGCATTTTGCAGCACTCTGCAGAATGCTGCAGAAGACCTGCTTTTTTAAAATTCAAGTTTATTATTTCACTTTTACAGAACAAGTTGCACATCATACAATGTCATCAGAAATCACATAGTAAAATGATATACACAACTTACTCCTCCCCACCCTCCACCCACCTTCCCTCGTCCCCCCATCTTGCATACAGTTAATAGTACAAGTCATTGTGGAGTCACACTTGGCTTTTTATTATTACATTACTATGCTAGGTTAGTCCTAGTATTAGATAATTACCCTGATAAGGTCAGGAGCTCATATCGGATGTTTGAAGTAAATACAGTGTGTGTAAGGTCTCCCATATTCTGGAGTACCTTGGAAGGCAGTTATTCATGCTGGCTCCCATTTTCTCCATGCTCAAATTAAATAAAAGTTCCTGAAGCCATTCCAGGTAGGTTAATGGGAGGTCATCAAGCCAATGTCTTAATAAAACCTTTTTGAGCGAGGAGGATATGGCAGCCATATAATATCTTCTAGCCTTCACCTCTATTCTGTTGTAGTCCCCAATTAAGCACATTTCCAGTATGAAGTATTCTTCAGTGCCGAACAAGGGATCCACTTTGGATTTAATCTTGTGCCATAAGGCCTTCACTGATGGGCAGTCCCAAAAAATGTGGTGAAGGGTGCCTTCTTCCTGGTAACATCTATTACAGTTAGGGCTGGAAGTTCTACCTATTCTATGAAGTTTGACTGGGGTCCAAAATAGATTATTGAAAAATTGAAATTGCATCAGCGTAAGTCGGTCCTGGGTAATGTATCTGTAAGTGTTTCGGCAAATAATGGGCCAGTCAGATATCCATTGTGAGAATTGCTCTTCCCAGTATTTAGGGGATTCTATCCTATCTGCTCGAAAAGTAGTGAGTATAATCTAGATACTGAGTGTGGCTCCCATACTATTTTGGATAGGGATTCAAAGAATTCCTCTGGGATTTGTCCTGTTTTAAACCCTCCGTGCATTTGGACTAATAAGTGTCTTATCTGAAATATTTTAAATACTTGATTAAGGCCCACCCTGAGTCATGTAAGAATTGACTGCACTGAGCCACGCACCCCTTCCTGTAATAAGTCCCTGATCTGCACTCCCTTCAGCGAAGGAACCCATGTATCAGTGATCACTTTGCCCCCAATTTTCAGGTTCGGGTTGTCACAAAGAGGTTGATTTTGGTCTTTGCGGGGAGAGTATTTGATAAAGAGCAAAACTGGGCATGAGTTTTCAGGGAGGAGGCTATTGGAGTGAGTGCCAACTTCTTGGGAAGACATTTTTGATTGCAGTATAGAAGCGCAGTTGGGTCAAGGCCTGTCTCTTTAATCAGTCCAATTTCCAGTTTCACCCATGAGGGAACATAGGGTAAAGTTATTTCTTTTCCTGGTGTCAGCAACCACTTTAAATATTTACTAGTAGCACTGGCCCAGTAATATATGATGAAGTGAGGTAGCCGTAGTCCACCCAAAGATTTAGGGGCAGCCATCTTATGATAAGCCCGCCTGGGCACTTTCCCCTGCCAGATGAAATCAGAAATAATTGAGTGAGTCTTAAAAAGCCATTTTAGAGGAAGCCAACGATTGAGCATATTAATGGGATAGAACATTCTGGGGAGGACATTCATTTTGATTAAATTTATACAACCCCAAAGTGACAGGGGAAGTTTCCACCATCTACACAGATCTTGCTTTATTTCATGTATGACTGAATCCAAATTAAGTTGAATCATCTTGGACTCACTTCTTGCCAATATAATGCCTAAATATTTTAGTGTGTGCTGGCTCCATTGAAGACCCATTTCTGAAATATCGGCTTTCTGTAATTTCCTATTTAGTGGAAAAGCTGTAGTTTTCCCTGTATTTAATTTGTAATTGGATATTTTACTGTATTCTTCTATGATTTCCAAGACCACCGGGAAGGTCTTCCTAGGATGTTGGAGATGCAAAAGGATATCATCCGCACATGCTGAGACTTTCATCTCATGAATGCCGGTCTGTACTCCTTGTATTCTGGGAGTGAGCCTGAACTTGCAGAGAAGCGGTTCCAGATATGTATTGAAAGGGAGAGGAGACAAGGGGCACCCCTGTCTTGTGCCTGAAGACAATGGGAAAGTGGAAGAAAAAAGCCCATTGCAGTAAATCCGTGTGGTTGGATGATTGTATAGGGACGAGATCCACTTAATATAAATAGGGGGAAACTCTAGTCTATGCATGACCACAAACAGGAATTGCCAGTTCACTCTGTTGAATGCCTTCTCCACGTCCAGGGACAACAGGCCATAAGTACAGTCCGAGTTCCTGGACACGGAGAAGATGTGGGACAGTTTACAGAGCTGATCTGAAAATGTTCTTCCTCTCATGAACCCCACTTGGTCCGCGTGAATGATATAAGGCATGACTTTGCTTAATCGAGTTGCTAAAATGTTAGCTAGTATTTTAACATTGCAATTAATTAGAGAAATAGGATGATAGTTATTAACTCTGTCCGGTTCTTTCCCTGATTTGGGAATGACTATTATGAGGGCTTTTAGTAAATGACTATCAATTATGTTGATCTCAAGTAAGCTATAGAATAGCCTCTGCAGCCCGGGGACCAGCTGTATGACGAAGTATTTGAAAAAATGTTAAGAGAACCCCCTGGACACGGGGCTTTGTCTAGAGACAGAGATTGAATGGCCTCCAGAATTTCGGTCTCTGAGATAGGAGAAACCAGACATTCTTTTAGATCATTGGGAATTACAGGCATCTGGATGGAAGATAAGTATTCATTGACCATTGCTGCACTGGACTGAGAGTTCATAGGGCTATATAGAGTTCTCTGTAATAGTTTTTGAACTCCTGCACTATATCTACGGGAAGTAATTTAACTGAGTTATCTCTTTGAGATCTGATACACTTTATAATTTTGGAGGACTCTACTGCCTTGAGTCTCATGGCTAGGAGATGGCCTCACTTTTCTCCTTGATCCAGATAGATCACTTTTGTTTTAAGAATGGCTTATTCAGTTTTGTCCCTAAGGATGTCATTATACTGACTAGTGAGACATGTTAATCTTTCTCTGATTTCCTCTGGGGCAGTAGGTGAAAGAGTTTTTTCTATGCTCCTAATTTGGTCTAGTAAATACAAGGCTTTCCTTTCCCTATCTCTCTTTTTGCAACTGCAATTTTAATAAATTCCCCTCTTAATACACATTTGAAGGCTCCCCACTGTATGTCTCCTCTCTCTGTAGAGTTAAAATTGTCCTTAAAGTATAAATCTATTTTTTATTTAATATCCTCTGTAATCTGATTGGATTTAAGTAGCTGGTTATTTAGCTTCCAAATGGATTGTTTGGTGGGACTGGGGATAAGCCCTAAAGAACAACTGACTAAGGAATGGTCTGAAATTGCCTTAGAATCTATCACACTTTCTGATAGGGTCGAAAGAAAGGAATTTCTCACTAAAAAGTAATCAATTAGTGATCTGGAGTCATGCACTTGTGAGGTGAAAGTGAACTCCTTGAGAGTGGGGTGTAATACCCTCCATGGATCGCATAAACCTGTCTGGTCTATCATGTCTCGAATCACTGCCTGAGCAGGAGACAGTCCCATTGGTCTCTTCCCCCCCTTGTGCAAATCAAAGGAAAAAGGAAGGTTCCATTCCCCTCCCAAAATAATGGGAAGATTTACAAAGGGGGACAAGACGTCCAATAAATTCATGAAAAAATCTGGTGAGTCTTGATTAGGCCATACAGTATACACTACCGAGTAATATTTTTGTTTTGTCTAAGAGCCCCATTACTAGAACATAGTGCCCCATAGGATCAATTATAGTTTGTTCACACAGAAAAGGGGTGTTCCTGGAAATTAATATTGCAACTCCTCTGCTGGCTGAGCTACTCCCTGCCATAAATACCTGCCCTATAAATTGTCTTCTAAAAAGATTAGCTTCAGGCTCTAGCATATGCATTTCTTGCAAGCAGATCACATTCCCTTTTAATAACTGCAGATGTTTTATAACCTTATATCTTTTGGTTTTATTCCTGGAGACCATCACATTCTATGAGATCCATACATAGCTACTTCCCATACTGAAATTCCAGTTTTCAGTGATTATATCTGAGTGGACTTAGCACCAACTTTTTAATCCTACGTTCTGACATATTTTCCATCTGATGTTGCCTCTGTTCCATTATGAAACTATATGCAAGACACCCCCTCCCCTCCCAACCATATCCCTCCCATCCAGTTCCCCCCACTCAGGATATGATCCTGACCTATGTATCTAGATAAACCTATCCCCATCCCAAATCCCATATCTAAGTAATAATAAGGCGAAAAACTGAAGAAAAATAAATTTAGCAAAAAAGCCCTCCCTCTCCCACCCAAGGAAAATTTTTCATGGCTCGTGATCCCTAGGTCAAAAACCGCCCACCCAACTTCGCTCCAAGCCCACACCCCTATAATTATCCCTGTTTTAGCGACAAAATAATGAATAAAAGAAAACTTAAACCTATTGCTATCCAATTAACGGCACCCATTCAAAGTTATTGTGTCCCTTTCCTCCAAAGCCCCCCTGAGGGGGATACTTCTCCTATTAGTAATTTTGAATAGGGTAGGGGGCCTGCTATCATGAATTAAAGCAATCCAGGTTCAGTCGGTCCCATAACTCTCCATCATGATATACTCTATGTACCCCTGATTCTTAATAATAGAAGGGTAAATATAATCATTTAGTGCATCTGTAACCAAACAGTTTAGGTTAATATGAGGTTTTAAATTCCTCAAAAGGCATCTCCCTTCCTAAAGACGTCAATCCTCAACAGCAGCATAACACTTCGGATCCCCAAACAGCATAGATTTCCAAATGTAACAGCCTTCAGAGACATACATTTAAACTGTTTCTAAATATCGGGTACTAAATTAAATACAATTGAAAAATGTAAGAATTCTCCTCTAAAATACATGCCACAATTGGAAGCACCATTTCCCCTTTGCATTGCAACTTGGCATTTTCCCAGCAAAAGCTAACAATCAAATGAAAACAAGGAATTGGGTGCATAAAACCCTTGCATGGCATTTAAAAATAGGAAGGGAACTCAATATAAACTAGATAGATACTCTGTCGAGTCCAATCATTATTCCATTTACAAAACGGTCTGAAGGAAAGATTACAGAGGTCAAATCCCAGTTTTCCAAATCTATCTCAGGAGGAGAATGCAATTGAATATATGACTCTTACTTCAGAGCCCTACTAAAATATAAAAATAACATTAGTTCTAAAGCAGACAAAGCAAAGAGACCGTTGTCACAGATACTTGCAGTACCATAAATTCATGTTGTTTTGGTGCCCTCTAGTGGAAATAAAGGTCATAATTTCAGCTCAGTAATAGGACGTTTCCTTTACCAATACATGGGGCATTAGCAAGTCATAATGGAGCTGTTGCCCCTGAAGGTATTCGGATAATCTTAAACAATGTCCCCATCGGTAGAACAGACTGTCCCTCACTGTATTAGTGAACGGAATTTGAAAGTTCACAAAGGTGGAACAGGCAGGGTATAGCTGTCATATCGCAAAACGATCCTGATTCCCAGCTTATTCACCCATATCCACCAAATCACTTTAAACCATCAGCTCTCTTCTGTAAGACTGTACCCATTCAATGATCCTTGAACAGATCTGGAAAGGCTCATTTTAGACCTTCTGCCGCAGAACATGCATCTTCATAACTGTTCCAAGAGCCAGACAGGAGAACTTGCTGGTCAGTCGGATACCCCATGAGAAAGCGAATACCAGAGGTGATCAGTTTAACCACAAATGGGTGGTAGGTGGCCCTCCTTTGGCGCACCAAAACTGGGAGATCCTGAGCAACTCTGATTGTGGTCCCTTCCCGCTTAACTTCTTGAATCTCTTTGATTTTAGAAAAAAGATGCTGTCTTTCAAGATAATTTAAGAAATGGAAAATAAAGGGCCTGGGTGGGGCCCCCGATGGAGGCATTGCTCTAAGCACCCTATGAGCTCTTTCATTCGTATAGCTGGGGCCAAAGGAAGAAGGGCCTGCCAGTTTAGTAAGCAATTTTTGTGTGAAAAGAATGGAGTCAACTCCCTCTTCTCTCTCCAGGAGTCCGATAAGAACTGCGTTATTCCGCCTACTCCATCCTTCAAGATCTTTGATCTTATTTTCCATTCTGCTTAGTTTTTGTCTGAGTGCTACTATCTCTGGGGCTTGCTTCTTCACTTTTTTTTTCCAGTGAGACCACTCAAGCTGCGGTATCACTAGCCCTCCTTGAGAGCTCGTCTGGTGAGGTGGTTACTGCTTTTACTTCCTCTGTGAGAGTGCATAGCTCATCCCTAAATGGTTTAAAGTCTGCAAGGAACCGTGCTAAAGTGAGTTGTTCATGTTCTGGTGTAGTCGGGTCCATTTCTGGGCCACAGGTGGAAGACGAGGCCTTGGATTTTTTTGCGGCCTGTACTGGCGATGGTGGCAGTGTGTGTTTCGGTGGAGATTTCTGCAGTGTAACATCCATCACTCGGGGTCTCCAGCTGAACAAACCCTAGGTATAGAATGCAATCAGGTAGGATAGAGTTGTTGGTTTAGATGCTGCTTTTTATCGGAGTATTTAAACTTAATTGAGGTGGATGGCTGGAGCAGATGATTCAGGATGCTAGTTCGTTCCCTGCATCATGTGACCCAGAAGACCTACTTAATGAAGCAATATAATTTCAATGGTAATTAGTCCCCTTTGTCATTCAGGAAAATGTGACACTGCCAGGATGAAGTGAATGCCAGTTTCCTTCATGACAAAGGGGACTAATTGCAATTGAAATTACATTGTTTTATTCAGTAGGTCTGCTGCAGCATACTGCAGAGTGCGTTAAAAGTGTGTTTCATCCTGGGGGATGCCACTGTATGTGCCAAAAAATAGCTATCCAAAAATAGGGTGCTTTAAGACAGATATTGACTTAGCTAGAAGTAAGATAACTATATACATTCTTTGTCCAGTTATCAACTATGACATTTTGATATAGCACACAGTAAACAAAACAAATCTACAAAAACTAGACAAGGAATACAATTGCATAGCCAGGTGTTTTAGGTTAAAAGGGCTACCCCAGAGACATCCACCACTGTGATATGATAGGGTCACTGGGATGGACCTTGCTCCACAACGAAAGGGGATGCAATGATTATCCTTCTTATACAAATGCATGAGTTTTAGAGCACCTGAATATTTGAATTTTACATGGTCTGAGACTCAGCATAGTTTAAGGGGAGGACCTGGTCATGGATTACACATCCTCTGGATCAAGACCAGATATGAGTAATTAATGTTCATGCATTACATGGCTATCACTTGGAACAAGCTTCCCCATAGCTTCAGGAAAAATGCAGCTCTCTCCAGTTTTTTTCAGTAACTTCAATTTTTATGTTGATGCGCTTGCGCAGCCAACATCTTGCAGTAGTGGAGATTTGGAGGCGCAGTCGCTGTTGGACGAATGCAGGGCACGCACCAGTAGGTGCGTCCCTCATTCCCCAATAAGCCTGCATGCCGGCGCCACACCATGCATACTAATGTGGTAATCACATCAAAGGAAAGGTCCACTGCAATGCGAGCAAAGCTCATCACACACAGCGGACCTTCCTACATGCTTTGCCAGCTTCAAACATAGAGGCACAGTGGCCGCTAAACTGCCGACTTCGGGGGTGCCCAATCCCCCGGTTGGCTTACCATCCCTCATGTGTGTGCCGATGAGGGACCACTCCCCGATTGGCATATGTTCCCCCCTCCTTTTGCTTGCCAGGGGTGCCCAATCCCCTCGGCTCATGCCCCGCCTAGTTGTTTGCCGACGGAGGTGCCCAATCCCCATCGGCATCTGTCCCCCTTCCCACTTAAATGGTCGACGGGGAGCCCACTCCCCATCGGCATGATGTCCCCTTCTTCTGTGCTGAGGTGCCTAATCCCCTCAGCTAGTGTCCCCACTCGCATGTGCCAACGGGGTGCCCAATCCTCCATCGGCTACTGTATCCCTCCCCAAAAAACACCTATAAAAAGAAACCGTCTGCAATGTTTTTGTTTTTTTAACACCTGTTAACAGAATACGGTCCCTCTTAGTCTCCCTTCCCCCTTACAACCTGCACCCACCCACTGCGCACCCTGCCTCCCCACACCCCACCCCATACTTACCTCCGGAGCTCGCACGACGACCTTCGTGGACCGGGAACACATCTGCACTCTTCAAAGCTGACCGCGAACTGAGGAAATGCTGGTAAGCTGTATAATGGAATAAATAGGGTTTTTTCAACTTTGATGCGTATCTCGGGCATTTTTTGGAATTTTTGCACCAAATTTTCAACATGGGGTTTTTGGGACCCCTCCTCATGAACTCTGTCACTGTTATGAAGTTAATCGGTCCCGAAAGGTGATTTCGCAGTCACTGTGCGGAATCACCTTCGGACTGATTAACACAAGGACAGTGGCAGTGTTTGGAGGTGGGCTCTCAAAAAAGCCTATGATGCAAATTTGGTGGAAAAATTAAAATGGTTGTTGTAATTTGAGCGTTGAGTTGCACAGTTAGCTACGCACGCTCATAATCTCAATAATCAATGCACTGCAATATTTTCATGCCAGATTTTCAACACTGTCATTTTTCTACACCTCCTTGTGAATAGTACAGCTCTCATTTTTCACATCCTGGCTGAAATGTGTTTCCGCACTTCCGGCGCACAATACTGCAGTCGCTGTGGAAAATCAGTGTTCAGGGCAGATTATGAAAATGACAGTGACACTGTTCATGAGCAGAGGTCCTAAAATGTCTATGTTGAAAATTTGGTGATGATACTCCATAAAATGACTGTGTTATGACCGTGCGTTGCGCAGTTTGCACGCACGCTTGCAATGTTGTGCATTTGTAATATTTTCACTCTGGATTTTCACCATTGGCATTTTTCCACACCTCTTGATGAACTGTACAGCTGTCATTTTACATATCCTGCCTGAAATGTGTTTTCACAAGTCCTGCGCAGAATAGCACGGTCGCTGTGCGAAATCACTTTTTGGGACAGTTTGAGGAAATGACAGGGATACTGTACATGAGCAGAGGTGCTAAAATGCCTATGTTGAAAATTTGGTGCCGAAAGTCCATAAAATGACTGTGTTACAAGCGTGCATTGCGCATTTCCCATGCAACCTAGTAACCGCAAATTTGCAATAGTTGCATGCCACATTTTCACCACTGCCATTTTTTTACACTTCCTTATGAACAGTACAGCTGTCATTTTTCACATCCTGCCAAAAATGTGTTTCCGCACTGCACTACCAAACCAATGCCAGCGCGACAACATTCGGCATTGACAAATGCCTGTTACTTTTGCTCCTTATATGCTTCATTGTTCTGTATCTGTATCATTGTCTATGATGTTTATATTATTGTACTCCACCAAGCTTTTGTATTTTTGTAACTATTATCTAACTGTGAATATGGACTTGTAATCTTCTGTGCAGGAAAAATGGATATACAACCAACTTGAATGAAAATCAAGCTAATAGCTGGGGAGCAGAGTAATTGACAGCACTACTGAGAGGGTGTCCTTACACTCAGTTGAAGATTAGTCTACTGCGGTCCCCCATCAGGGTCCTATAGAGACTAGAAATGAACTGAACTATGTGCAGTAATTGTTCCTGGGAAAAGGGAACAGAAATGGATCTTCAGCCTCGACTAAACCCAAAACTGATTTACTGAGTTGTTATGTGTGGACGTGGACTTATTATCTTCTGACACTTTTACAGGCAAAGCCTGTGAAATCAAGAAAGAGTATGGATTGCTAGAGGGGAGAGTGAAATGATCACAACATGATTAAGGATGAGATAATGAGGATGAATGATAAAATTATAGCGACACAGTTTCTAATTAATGTGTAGTATTATCAGAAATTCAGAAAAAGTAAGAAAAATATATTATTTTACCAAAACATTTTTTAAACCATCATGTAACTTTACATACTGACATGAAACAAATTATACCAATACAGGGCCAGATATTCAGTCTGTGCTGGGCAGTGGCGCAAGCCTGGGTGCAGTGCAACTGGGCCGCGCTGGGGCCAGGACCAAGACCAGGTGATATTCGACGGTGATGCGCCATGGCTCAGAACCATTGAATATGGCAGGGAGGGTGCATACACTGCACATAGTGTGGTGGCACTGCTCCAGTGCAAGATGCAGAAATGGAGCACAGGGATGCGCCAGCACGAGTGCAATTGCGCTAGGTGCATCACTCGCGATATTCAGCCGGGGGCATGCAAATGAGGCCAAAATGCATGCAAGGTGCAAATGGGGCCATTTTCATGTCATTATGGCCCATTTGCATGTGCTGCGCTGATTCCCGGTGAATTGCGCCTGGCGCCCTGCCAGGCTGCCCCCCCGCTCCGGTATGTCTAATCACGGGCTGTAGTAAAAGTTAATATCCCCAGTGGTCTAGTGGTGACTCCCTTCCCCCGTATGCCCGATCGCGGGTTGTAGTAAAAGGTAAAATCACTGGTAGTCTAGCAGTAACCCGCTCCCTGATACGCCCGATCATGGGCTGTAGAAATGTGTAATCATCCCTGGTGGTCTAGCGGTAACCTGCCCCGCCGATATGCCCAATCGTAGACTGTAGTAAAAGGTAAAATCCCTGGTGATCTAGCGGTAACCCACCCCCTGGTGCACCCGATCGCGGGCTGTAGAAATGTGTAATCATCCCTGGTGGTCTAGCGGCAACCCCCCCCCCGTATGCCTGATTGCGGGCCATTTTGGAAATGAAGTATTACCTGGTGGTCCAGTGGTACCCTCCTCCCTCCCCACCCACCCACCCACAGAGGTCCCCGGACACAAGCATCCCCCCATCATCGGCAGGCAGCAGCACATGCCGCATTCCACCAGCCACCCACAGAATGACAACATTCATTCACATTTCTGCTGTAGTACAGTATGGTTTGCAAGCCCATTGGTCTACACTGTGGACCAATAGGGTAGAGATCATACTGTACGCTTGTCATTCAGTGGGCGGGTGGAGTGTTGCCGCCCACCCATGACGGGGGAGCTGGGTGGCTGGGAGGCCTCTGTGGGTGGGTGGGGAGGGGGCACCGTTGGACCACCAGGTATTACTATTTCAAAATGGCCCACTATCGGGCATATATGAGGGGGTGGGAGTTACAGCTAGACCACCAGGCATGTTTACATCGCTTTTCACAGCCCGCGATCGGCGTGACCGCGGGCGGGCTACCGCCAGACCACCAGGGATTTTACTCTTTACTACAGCCCACAATTGGGCATACGGGGAGGGAGTTACCACTAGACCACTGTGGATTTTATCTTTCTTACAGCCCAACGATCGGGCATACGGGTGGGTGGGGGGTCCACTGACCAGCAGGGGCATAAAAAAGGCAACAGTGTTCTGGTGAGCTGGTAGCCACCACTGCTGGCGACTGCTGTGTTGCACCTGCACACAGCAGCCTGCCTGTGGGTGGCCGGGACTTGCTCCTGCTTTTTCAGAGCTCAACTTTGAGCCACCCTGTGCGGTGCAATGCAGGATTGCACTGGCATATGCACCACACATCCCAGGCTGAATATCGGGATGTGCCGCATATGCATGGGCACGCCCCCTGCATCTGCATTGCATAGGATTACATTGTGTCCCTGTGCATCAGGACTTGTGCTGCACCTGGCAGCCTTTTGAATATCCCGCCGGGGCACAATGCAGGGTTGCGCCAGGCGCAACCCCTTTGAATATCCCGGCCACAGTCTTTTGATAAAAAAAAAATAGTATTGCTATAAAGTGGTTTGCTCCAATAAAGGGGCAGACACCATTGTCGACAGGCCTGGGCCAATGGGTGTAGGTCTCAGATTTTGGCTATGCAAAAGAAAAGAGGAGAGCGGGGTAGAGAGGGGAGGGGTCAGGTGATGTCATAAGAGGAGAGGGAGTATGAGGTCACAGACTATGAGGTGGCATGGGATGATTGGCTGGGGAAAAGAGAGAGATGGTTGAGCAATGGGGTATTTAATGGACTGAAAAGAGTGAGGGAGCTCACAGTTTTGCTTCTTTGAGACTTTCTCTAGGAGCACACCAGTTCAAGCAGTTTTGGAGTTAATTAAATAGTTGGCCAGCTAGGCCTTTGGGCTCATTTGGTTGCCAGTCTGTGTTTGTAGCCCAACTACAGCAGAGAGACTGTTTTTTCACAAAAGAAAATAAAAGAAGACCTTATAAGTTTAGTTATAAGTAAGAGTAAATGTTCATTAAATTAACTGACCCGGTCAGCAGTCAGTCCTGCAGGGTCAGAGCAAGTGAGTGTACTGCACAGTCAGCAAGTCGAGAGGTAAGTAAAAAAAAAGAAAAGGAGAATTCAGCAAATATTTGGTGTATGCAGACTAAAGGGCTGCAATAGGCACAGGGCAGGGGCATCATGGCTAAGCTTAGGGGTACTGATGGTGGGCTCAAAGATGGGATCCATCCTGTAAGTGCGATTGGCAGCTTAATATTGTTTTGGCTGAGTTTTCAAGCTGCATTAGCCCGTTTGTGAGTCTGCCACAAGTGGGAGGATGCTCCTTTGTTTGTTTGCCTTATTATGGATGGAATGGTTCGCTAGTGAATGCCTAGTGCAGTGAGATGTTCCATTTGTATGTATGCTAGCATGGAAGCTGAGGAAGAAGGTCAGTCCCCGTTTCTACCACAAGTTAAAAAGCAAAGTGAATTTCCAGCTATTTAGGTGCCAAGCAGGGGTTTTCTTTGTCCATCCATGTGGGATGGGATGGGACAGGGAGAAGGCCTTCCAGAAGGGCCTCGTGGCATGGTGTCTGATGTCATCACCACATAGTCCTGCTGCCTGGTGACTATCATGGGCTTTTCTGGCAAGCTACATGGGAAAGAGAGTTTGTTCTTGGGCGGCCAAGCAAAAAGGGTCACAATGGCAGCAGGAGCACAGCAGGGAGTGCTGATTTAATAAAAAAAAAATGACTAGATATGCATTGAGAGCATTAGCAACAGGATGGGGAAAACGAGGGTGAGTGTCAGATTCCCAATCTGGTGCAGCATGGCTAGGTCATTTGTAGCCACCCAAAAGTACAGTTTGCTGCCCCAAAGTGAATGAATGGGCTAACACTGTTACCTCTATACAGAAGATGGAAAGGATCACTTATGCTGTTCAGCAGAGGCAAGGCCATTACACCAACACAACAGGTGGACCAGATGGGAAATGCACGCCACAAACGTATAGATGGAACAGAATATACTGGCCCCATGACCTCATGTTTTTTTTTTCAACATGCTATAAACATGAAGGAGGTAACAGGATGGGGTGGACTGAAGGGAAGGAGTGGGGTGGGGAATTAAAGGAGATGTAGTTTGCTACGGAAGAAGGACAGTAGGACAATAAGGAGAGAAATCTTTCGGGAAAGGTCAAGTGGTTGAAGAACAGAGATATAAAATCTTACAGAAAGTTTAAATGAATTGTAGGGGAACTACAGGGCACAGCAGCTCTAAGTTCTAACTTTTAATTTACTGTTTCTATTCCTTTTTAACCTTTAAAGTTTTTGAAATTCAGGATGGTTGTTTTATGTTAAGTACAGCAGCAATAATAGGCCATAAAAGCTAAAATGTGCAGGGGTTGGCATTTCACTCAGTCTGTGCTGTATTAAGGTATGACAGTGTAACCCTTAAAAGATATTGATGTATAATTGATAAATTGAAAACCTTCTACCGTAATGTGAATGTCAAACTTTGCCCCGATAAAATGAAATTTAAAAAAAAAAAAGCACAGTTTGCTGCGCAATGCTGGGGTTTTTTGCTTAAACAAAAAACAGCTATAAGGGGACCAGTCTCATTGTCTGATGGGGGTATGAAGGAGTATCTACCAAAAAGTAACAAATGACCAGGTAGCTCTCCTAATTCACAGCTGTGGTTTTGGGGAGTTTGTTGGGGAGACAAACGGAAGTTACCAATCAGGGTATGAAGGGATCTCTTAACCCACAGCATTTTTCTTGGGATTTCTTTCCTTGGGGAGGCATGCATAAGGCCAGGCATATGGCAGTCTTAAAGGAATTTGGCCATGGGGGGGGGGACTCAGGAATTTATTAAAGGCCGCATCTTGGGGTAAGGGCAACTGGCTGCCATCTTACAAGGTTGGGGACAGACGCCATTTTGTTTTCAGTGGGCGGGACCGCATTGTAAGGAAGGAGGCATGGCTGCAATTCCCTCCGGTTATTGCAGGCCAACTGGGGGATATCTTTAAAGCTAAGGAGGCCATACAAGACTAGTGGGGAATACCAGAAGGGCGGCCTGCCCCCTTTTAAGTTTAATACTGTGCGGTCAACTTTTTCTTTTTCTCTGGGGGGGCAGGACTGCCAGGTTGTGCATGTAGGCCATCAACGTTGCTGAGCACATGAGGATGGGAAGCTTAAAGTATAAAAAAACACACACACAAAAAAAGAACATGGAGAGATAAAGGTAATAGAAATGATAATATACCTCCGTTTGGGTTGACCTCTAACCATATATTACAACAAAAAAAAAAAGAATCCCAGAAAGTGAAACAAATAAAAATTGGGGGCAATTAAGGCAGCAAGGGATTCATGGTATGCAATTAAAAAAAACAAATAATGAAGAGAGGATGGTCTTGTCTGCTAGGCATGCACTAGACCTAACTGGCGGAGACACCATTCCTCTCAAGACAGTAGGCTGAATTAAAGGGAGCCATGAGGCCCAATGGCAGGGTGAGTGGGGTGTGTTTTAAGTGTTTTTTTTTTTTAAACCAGGAGAGACACACTAAGCTGAAGCGTGTTTACAGGTGCGACCTGGGAGCACAAGGAAGTTAAGTTACTTGCTCAGGGTCACACAGTATGCAAGTGGGGGCTGTGGGATTCAAACCCAGGTCTCCAGGTTTGCAGCTCAGAGCTTTAAATCACTATGTTATACTACCTCCTTGACCGGTTATAATATGGTTATTAACATATGTATTTATGCTTATATATTCCCGAGTTGTAGTTCATCACAACAGCATGGCACCCAGAAAAATGAAGCCTAGCAAGGAGGCTTGTTACCAGGCGGTTATGGAACTGGTGGAAAAGATCAATAAATTACTGGAGGCCATGGACACAGACACTCTGGAATGTAGGTAAAAGCGGAAGGCAGCCAGAAAGCAAGGTGGGAGGAGCAACAACAAGAAGGCACCTCAGACCCTGCCTAAACCAGGGCCAGTGGATGCCATTCCCGAGGGTCCTGTGCCAGTTGCCCCAGTACTGCCTCCTGCTCTTGTGCCTACACCAGTACCTGCTCCCACTCCTCTTCCCAAGCCTGAGCCGCTGCAGCCACAAGGTCCCACCATTGTTCCAACCCCGGTGACTCCTCCTACTCCTCCCTCTCCACCTGACAACGTTCAGCAACCACTGCCAACAGGGCCGGACCACAGCCAGAGCTCCAATATCCAGGTAATACGGATTTCACACTGGAGAGCAGTGTAAAGGAATACGTTGAGCAGATGCTTAAATCAATGGGTGATAATGGCTTGGGGCAGTTGGGAAAGGTTTTGAGTGAGATTAAGAAAAAAGATAGGGGGAAGAGAGGCAGGCACGGAGATGTGAAGTATAGGCAGAGAGAAGGGGATGGTGACTGAGGTAGGGGTTCCAGGAGTATGGATAGGCAACCATGAAGGAGACGATATGGAAGGGAGAGTACACAGATATATTTGCATTAGCCAATGTGAATAATATTGAGAAATATGAGAAGGAGGAGAGTTTTGAAAAGAAGGACATGGCTGAGGCGGTAGCACTTTTGGGAAAAGGGGAGGAAGAGAAGTCACTGAAGGGAAAGAACTGGGATACATGGTCGACAGGTTTCATGTATTACATGGCCATCATAATAGAAAAGAAACCAGAACTGGCCATGCCCCTACTAACATATTCCTTAATCATAAAGAATGCATACAAGTCGGGGGTATAGCTGGTTAAAGTATGATGAGAAATTTAGGAAGAGAACGGTCCATTCTGGGGACATGAAGTGGGATGCCAGGCAGATAGATCTATGGTGGAAATTTGCACTGGCACATCCAGTTCAGACGGGGATGTGGAGAAAAAGCCAGGGGTGTTGCAGAAGTGCTGTTGGGGCTATAACAGGGCTTTCTGCTCCTGGCCCCACTGCTGCTTCTGGCATGAATGCTCCAAGTGTGGAGGCAACCACCCAGCATCCAAGTGTTGGGCAAATTGGGAAAAAGGGGCTTCGAACAATTACCAGAATCAGCCCTTTCAGGAAGGCCACTCAGGGTTTCAGGGCCAGCAATCGGGGAAGGGAAGGGGAAATGGGGGAGGCAGAGGGCAGCCATACTACAATAGCCAGCAGGATAGCTGAGGAACCCGAAAGGAAGCATTTTCATTCAGCAGACACACCCATATGGACAGGGATGCTGGAGGACTGGTTAAAACATTATCCTGATAGGGAGCCAGCCAACAGTCTATTGGAGAGTTTCCAGAGGGGTTTTAGTTTACATTTTCAAGGTACCAGGAAGGGGATGAAGACCAAGAACCTAAAATCAGTAAAAGGGAATGAAGCACTGCTAGAGAAAAAGATTCACAAAGAAATAATGGCAGACAGGGTGGAGGGGCCATTAGCAAAATGACTCCAAGCTTCCATAAGTATTTAGCCCCAACCGTTTCAAGATTTGACCATTTAAATGATAATAGCCATGAACAATTAGCATGTGCTGATGGGGTTAGCATGAGGCTCACTGGATGTAGTGCAGCCGATAGCCTGTTGGTGACGCTGCTGGTATATTCAGTGATAAAATTAGCAAGATGCTAAGTGGTATGTGTGTTCACGCTAAATACACCACTGGGCCCATGTAAACCCTTTTCATGCAGACAGCTCTGTTTTCCAGGAATCTCTGTAGGGCTGAGCATGTTACACACTTAGACTTGACTTCCTCTGTGCAAAAACAATCCCTTTTGCCAAATGGAGTGTGTAGTTTTATGATCTGGAATTGTGTTGTCACTATAAGCTAAGGAGAAACAATCAAATTCATGTCACTTGTGCCTTATGCTAGGATTTAAACCGCCTCTCTGTCACCTTCGGCTGGATCATCAAAGACAGCCAAACATTCAATTGTTGCAGAAAAATGGTTTGTAGCACTGCATAAATATAGTTGCAGCATATTCACAGAGAAAATTTCAGCAGTTGCAGAAAATTGCAAAACAGGCAAGCTGTGAAATACTGCAAGTGCTGAAAATCCGTAACATTTTTTCCACAGCTGCTGAAAATCCGCAAGTGCGGATCCGCAGCTGAGGAAAAGGTTCAGCAGGCACAACAAGTGATCCATATGAACTGGAGCAGCAGACTTTGACAGTCTTGCCATAGATGCAGCAGAAAGTACTCAGAGAGAGACCAGCAGCCAGTCCCTCAACTGGGACAACTGCAGCACTACTGGTACCAGCAGGACCATGCACCACAGTGGCTGTCTGTAACTGATGGTTGTGTCTCTCCCTGGAGTGTTTATGTTGCCTTCTTCAGTAGCACTCACTGCAGGCTGTTACTATCTCTGCCTCTACTGCCTGTGGGGCTCCTTTATGGGCTGTACTGAGTCTAGTGGTTGTGCTTTGTTGCCTTTCAATGAAAATATTTGATATTTTTGTTCTAACAACTGACACTAGTATACATCCACTGGTTTGCTGTTATTTGGTGCCTGAACCGCCACTATAATTGTATCTCCATTGTTGGTACACTGCACAGAAATACCATTGTTTGCTTTACGCTGATCTGAACTGGCTGCCCCCTTCTGATGTTCGTACTCTCGTTCTTGGATCACTGACCGATAATGTCATCAGAACCAACATCCCAGTGTCGCTGATCTCCCTATTAACTCCGCTGCCCCCCTCCCATGGCCTCCACTCAGCTAATAAAGCATTGTTGAAAATACGAAGATGCATCAAACAAAGACACCCTTGCCTTTTCTTACTCGGCGGCCAAACTCTGCAATTCCCTGCCTCTTGAGGTTTGCCTAGCCCCTACACATGCCCTGTTTAAAAGCATTCTTCGCTCCTTCCTATTTAGCCATGTCTCCTGTACCTGGTTCAAACCCCCTTGAACCCATCATCTGTCTCCCTCTCCCTCATATTCCCAACTGCTACCTACTATTCTTTGTCTAGCTTTTTTAGCTCAGACTATAAGCACCTATGTGGTATACTTTGTTGTTTGTGTCAAACTGCTCTCAACCCAGTGTTTTGATAAAAGGAATAAGTTATCGTCACGAAATATATACTACTGTTATGCCTTTTGGCCACGTATGCCAGCTACTTGTGAAATCTCTGCATCTTTGAGGAACTTACAAAAGTCAAAATGTATGTATTCTTCAATGCTTACCCCTACCTATTATCAATCTACATCTGCATACTGTGTCATTTTTTGATCTTGTGCTGCATCTACAATATGTAGTTATCCTTGATTTTGGCAAAATGTACGTATTTCAAATGTGTGTTTTCTCTAAGTTTTCCTACCCACTGTAATCTCCCGTGTCGTGCCTGAAAATAGTCATGTCTTGGCTATGGTGCTTACCCGGTAAACAAAAACTAAATAAATAAATTTTGTTCAGGGAGAGTTACGCATCATTCTCTGTGGCGCAGCCTGTGTACAATATTTTTTCTGCAACTGCAGGAAAAACTCTGGCTGAGAATAGTCTTTAAGGGGATATGCCATACTTTTCAATGGCTTTTTTCCCCTCAGGAAATTCCACAGCTACACTTTTTTCCACAGCTGTGGAAGTTTTGTGTATACTACTCAGTGCAATTTGCCCTTTTTTCCCGCAACTGAGGAACTTTTGGGGACTTGCGGATGGTTTTGCACCTTCAGAGTGTTTTGAGAATCCAGCCCTCAGTCTCACAGTATGCATTCTGTTAATGGATGAATTAGATGCCTCCTGCACCTAGAGTGGTTAGAAAACAAATGCAGTAGCTAGCCAGTATTGCATCCTTAGAGCCAGGGAATCACAGCTGACCTAGAGGAAGGCAGAGGCAAGATGTTTGTTGTTTCTAAATTATACCTTCAGCAGTTTCAACCTTTCTCACTAGGGGAAGTTGTAATGGTGCATACATGATATCAAGGATACTAAGATATTGCAAAGGATAAAGATGAAACAGGATTATGAGTTGTAAAAAGTCTGTGGCACAGTTTGAATGTTGTACAACACACTTGCATGGTGGGCACGTATATACACACATACGCACACACACGCATGCCAACAAACTGTGGATCTACAACACTGTAATCATATTGTTTTACTTTCAGATAATAGTATAATGTCGTCATGAGGTCCCAAGTCAGCTAGCTCTGAATTGGCTTGCCTCTAGCACTGCTAACTGCTTACATGGAGGGGTGATGGGGATTGTATGAGGATCGTGTTCCATTTCTTTCAGCAGGAGAGGGACCAAGCTCTGAAGTCAGGGGTATACAGAAATTCTGAAGACACTAACAGTGCTCAGTTTAAGCACTGAAAGAGAAACACTTTTTTAGCTTCTTTTTCCCAGTCTTACTCAATCCAATGAGTCAGTATTTATTTGAAAATATCTGACCAGCAGGGAACACACTGAGCTAGGAATAGGTATGGTGAGTTGGGGTTGGGGGGAGTATATAAAGAGAAAACAGCAAAACATGGGAAGAACGGTTCAACAAAATAATTGGCATACAAATCAGAAGGCATTACAAACCCAGGTGCAGTAAACAAAGACTGGGACAAGCAGCAAAGTAAAATGAGAAGGCACAGCTGGCATAATTAGCCAAGAGCTCCTTCTGCTGTCACACAAGCCCTTGACTCCATATCTACTGGAGCAGTTACCACTGGCATCAAGGTACTCACTGTCTGTCCCCTCATGTATTGTCCCAAACTAACTGCTCAGCATGGGGCTGGCTGGAGTAGACACAGTTGGAAGTTTACCAATTGGGGGGTAGCAGGCAAGAGATCTGGGCACATAAACTGGCCAGAGAGAGAGTGGTAATGTCAACTTTTTCCACCAGTTTTTAACCCCCCCCCCCTCACCATGATGTTGTACCCCACTGTGGCATGGCACCAGATAGGAGATCTTCCCATCCAGCAAGAAGAGGACTGGACCACAGCCACCCACCACACAATGACTGACCCTCCCTGGCACAGGACTAGGTATATGACACCACCATACGTCATATGTCAGTATCTTGTGTCTTGCCAGTAACAGGACTTCACCCCTCTGTTTGGAACAACATATTCCTGTCCAGATAATTGCTCCCTCGGGCTAAGCAGTTGTGTATGTACAGATAAATGAAATATTTACATGGCAGAAGGACCTAGAGTGATGATAAATCGTTTATCGTCACTAGAGGTGGGTCATCACCATTTCTCATCACTTGTGGTTGGACACAAAGGAACTGTTAACCAGTGGGAGAGCAGCTTCAGCAATGCCTGATGGTATCACAGTGACCTCTGCTGCACTCGAAACGAAGCAGTGAAATCGAACAGAAACAGTGTATTCTTCATTAAAATAACTAATCTGAGAGTTTTACAGTTTAAAATACATTGTATAAATCGGACACACAATGGCCACTCAGAATATGACATTTATCATTGCTTGTGAGGGGGTAGGACTTTCATAACTCATGAGTTACATAGCTCACGAGTGCCTCTGCCACACATGAGTTATGGTCCTTCCCCCTTACTCATGATGATAAATGGCATATTCTGAGTCTGGCCATTGTGTATACCATATCTATATCTATATCTATATCTGTATCTATATATGCATAATGCATGGATGGGGAATTTTCCCCATGCAAAAGGTGATTGTTTATTTCCCTGTATACCAATAATTAAATTATCAATTAAAACTACATACCTACACTAATGAAATAATTAAAAGTATATACCTACACTAATCAAACAATTAAAAGTATATACCTACACTAATAAAAAGTATACACCTACACTACATTAAACCCTATGGGACAACACTTATAACACAATTAACACATCCTTAGGCAGCTAGCCAAACCAGTTAAGAAGCTGCAAAAGAACCTGGAAAAAGACACTTACACAAAACCCTCCCAAACCTAGAAATCCCCAAAAACTCCTATCTGCACTCATTACACACCATTTCCTCCTTGCTGCAAGAGGCCTTCAGGTGCTATAACATGATCACAAATGAAACCTCTCTAAATATTACCATCCTAATGTATTATATTCAGCAAACAATGATGAAGGGTGGCACACTTGGAAGTATACCCATCTTGGGGAAAATTAGGGCAATAAAGCCACTCACTGTTGGGTTTGTGGCCTCATAGCCCTAATTAGTTCCCTCTGTTGGTATACATCCTTGTATACTAACCTCACACATTATTTATTTTATATATATATATATATATATATATATATATATATATATGTGATTGAGTCTCCTGACATATTAGTGCAAATAAACATTTGCGCTACCTATCAGCTGTTTTAATAATGTATGTCTTTTAAATGCCGACTAGTCACTGTTAGAATCTGCACTTTCAGAAGTGTGATTTGGCATGAAGAATAAGATAGAGCGAGAGACTGACTGGTGCAGTATGAGACAGATGCCGTCTAAGAGTGAGAATGAGTGAGTGGGGTACTGGGGTGCTGTATAAATGCTGACCGCAATCAACATTTTTTTTTCTTTCAGGTTTAAGTTTACCAGGCTGGTGTTTTTTGTGTGTGCTTTTTTAAAGGGAATAAGGCACATTTGATGCATCTATATGGTTCATTTTTGGAGGATC
Organism: Neoceratodus forsteri; assembly: GCA_016271365.2. NCBI lineage: Eukaryota > Metazoa > Chordata > Ceratodontiformes > Ceratodontidae > Neoceratodus > Neoceratodus forsteri. The sequence goes on from CM028135.1 coordinate 314,152,928, forward strand.
AGGGTCGGGGACTCCACTGTTCATGACCACGTGGTCCTGGAGGAGAAATAAATGCTGATTACAATCAACAGTCCTCAGTCAGCAGTCAGTTTCTTGCTTTCTGCTTTTATTCTTTCTTGTGGGGTGTTTGTGAGTAGGGTTAGGTAGAATGAGGATGGGTGAGCTATAGATATACAGGAGCGTGAGTGAGTGAATTATCACAAGCCAGCTGACACACCGATCAGAGATCCAGGAAGTCGGCTCTGTGGTTAGCTTGTTGTTGGCTCCTGTTTGCTTGTTTCTTTATTTTATTAATTATGTTTGCTTGCACGCATGTGCAAGAAACATAGTGCCATCATCCAAGTTTTCCAGAGGTGTGTCAGCCTCTTCCAATTCAGTTAGTGTGTTTGCAGGAGCAGTCGCAGTGCACCAATCACTGCTCCAGCTGTCTATGACAGCAGTTGAAAATGCAGTGGCATACAGTTGAAAGGGAGAGCTCCACTTCAGTGAGCATAGCTCCCCCCCTCAACACGCACGCACGCATATTGCATGCTGACGCGCTCCCCCCTACGCACATACTGTATAGCTGACGGGGGTGCCCAATGCCCTGTTGGTTACAGCCACCCCCCAAAAAGCTTTCCTGGTGCCACGCTGGAGCCCACACCAGTGTGGCACACATCCATATAATGACAGAAGTGCGCAATCCCCGTTGGCTCCAGCCCGCCCCAAACAGCCTTACAGCTGCCATGCGGAGCCCACCCCAGCGTGGCACAAGCCCGCTATGGCCGATGGGGTGCCCAATCCCGTCACCTCCAGCCCCCCAAACAGCCTTTCCAGCTGCCACGCTGGAAGCCCACCCAGCGTGGCAAACATCCTGCACTGTCTTAATAATAAAAAACTGTAAATTAAAAAGCGGTCCTCACAGTCTCCTGCCCCATCCGGCACTCCATCCACTGCGCATTGTACCGTCTCCCCCACACCCCACCCCATACTTACCTCCAGAGTCCGCGCTACCATTCGGGGTGGACCGAGAACACGCCTGCACTCTTCAAAGCCAACCACGAACTAAGGAAATGCTGGTAAGCTGTATAATGTAATAGATAGGGTTTTTCAACTTTGCTGCATATCTCGGGCATTTTTGAATTTTGCACCAAATTTTCAACATGGGTTTTAACATAGAAACATAGAATTTGACTGCAGAATAAGGACAGCTTGGCCCACCAGTCTGCCCATTTCCCTACCTAATGGATAAGCTGCAGATCCTAGTTAACCACCAGCCTACTTCTTACTACCCCACCCCTAAATTTGCCTTATGACAGTCCATGCGTACTTGAATTCCACCACTGCTTTTGACTCCCTGACCTCCTCCGGAAGGCCATTCCATGAGTCCACAACCCTCTCTGTGAAAAAATACTTCCTTAAATTACCTCTGAGCCGCCCCCCATCTTCAAATTGTGCCCCCTTGTTCTTGCACACCTCTTTTTTTGAAAGATGCTACCCTCTTGGACTTTGTTGATTCCCTTGAGGTACTTGAAAGTTTCTATCATGTCCCCTCCTCTCCCTCCTTTCCTCGAGGCTATACATATTAAGCTCCTTAAGTCTCTCTTCATATGTCTTCCGGTGTAGACTCTGCACCATTTTAGTTGCCCTCCTCTTGACAGCTTCCATCCTGTCTATGCCTTTGCGGAGATTGGGTCTCCAGAACTGCACACAGTACTCCAGATGGGGTCTCACCAGCTGTCTGTACAGAGGGATAATAACTTCCTGTTTTCTACTGGTGATGCCTCTCCCTATGCATCCCAGTATCCCCCCAGCTCTCCTTGCTGCCCTCTTACATTGCTTGCCCACCTTTAGGTCATCTGATATGACTACCTCCAGGTCCATTTCCATTTTTGTTGTTGTTAGTATCTCACCCCCCATTGTGTACTCTTCCCCTGGGTTTTTGTTTCCCAGGTGCATTACCTTGCACTTCTTAGCATTGAATCTAAGCTGCCATACATTTGCCCAATCCTCTAACCTTGCCAAGTCCCTTCTCATCCTTTCCACCCCACCTTGTGCATCAACTCTGTTGCAGATCTTTGTGTCATCTGCAAAGAAAAATACTTTTCCTTCCAGTCCCTCTGCAATGTTGCATAAAAAGACATTGAAGAGGACCGGTCCTAATACTGAACCCTGCGGTACCCCACTAGTAACCCCCCTTTCTTTAGAGTGGACTCCATTTACTATTACTCTCTTGTGTCCTATTCTCCAGTCAATTCCTTACCCAGGCTGTCATCTTAGGACCCACTCCCAGGCTGGCTAACTTGTATATTAATCTTTTGTGTGGGACTGTGTCAAATGCCTTGCTAAAGTCTAGGTAGGCCATGTCCACAGCCACTCCCTGATCTACTACTTTGGTCACCCAGTCAAAGAAATCTATCAGATTTGTCTGGCATGACCTTCCTGCTGTGAATCCATGCTGCCTTGGGTGCTGTGCACCTCTGGCCTCTAGATTCTCGACAATTCTTTCCTTCAGAAGTGATTCCATCATTTTCCCTACCACTGAGGTTAAACTAACAGGTCTGTAGTTTCCTGCTTCTGCCTTGCTCCCACTTTTGTGAAGGGGAATCACATCTGCCCTCCTCCAGTCATCGGTTACCACCCCATCCTCCCATGATTTGTTAAAGAGGGTAGTCAGTGGTGTCACTAGTTCTACCCTTAGTTCTTTTAGAATTCTGGGATGAATCCCATCAGGCCCCATTGCTTTGTCCACCTTCAGTTTTAAGAGTTCTTTCAGAACCCTTTCTTCTATAAATGGGCTGGTATCAACTTCTGCATCCAGAGTGTTTCTACTGTTTGTTTGAGGTACTCCCCCTCTTCCTTTGTAAATACCGAGCAAAAATATTTGTTTAGTATCTCTGCCTTTTCACAGTCACCCTCTGCCCACCCTCCTCCCCTTTATTAAGCCTCACTATCCCTCCCTTGGTCTTCCTTTGCTCCCTGATGTACCTATAAAAGGTTTTATCCCCCTTCTTAACTGAGTTGGCTATCTTTTCCTCGGTTTGGGCCTTTGCTGTTCTGACTGCCTTCCCAGCTTCCTTTTGCTTTAACTGATACAGTTCTCTGTCCTGCTCCTTCTGTGATTCCTTGTACTTCCTGAATGCTTTCTTTTTCTCTTGAAGCTTCACTGCCACTTCCTTTGAGAACCATAGTGGTTTCTTACATCGTTTCATTTTGTTTATTTGCTTCACACAAAGGCTTGTTACCTCTGTGATGGCAGTTTTTACTATTCCCCATTGTTCTTCCACCCCTCCTTCCTGCCCATTTGCTAGTGCATTCCTTAGGCACTCACCCATTTGGCAAAGTCAGCCTTCCTAAAGTCCAGTACTTTTGCCTTTGTATGGCTTGACTCTATTGCTGTGTTTATTGTGAACCATACTGTTCGATGGTCGCTGGTTCCAAGATGGCTACCCACTTTTACATCTGTGATCCTCTCTTCATCTCCATTTGAGAGAACCAGGTCTAAGATTGCTCCCTCTCGAGTGGGCTCCAATACTAGTTGTCTAAGGCATGCCCCCTGTAGGGCATCTAGAATAACCCCACTCTTCAAAGTGGCTGCTGCAACTGCACTCCAGTTAACATCTGGCATATTCAGATCACCCATCAGCAATATCTCCCTTTTCTGCCATTCTAAAGTATACTTTCTATCATTTCCTTGTCCATTTCCTCCCCTGAGGAGGAGTCTATCTAACCCTAGTCGGATTGTGGTGCCATTGTCAGTCTCCAAATTTACCCACAGTGCTTCTTCTCCTCCCGTTTTCCCTTTTGTTCTGTTGCTTTGATTCCTTCCTTATGTAAAAGCTACTCCTCCTCCTCCTCCTCTTTTACCCTCCCTGTCCCTCCTGTAGATAGTGTATCCTGGTATGTTTACGTCCCAGTCATGGTTTTGTGTGAACCATGTTTCTGTGACTCCACGATATCCAGATGTTCCTCCTCCATCAAGGCCACTAATTCAGGAAGCTTGTTACTCAGACTACGGGCATTGGTATTCATTGCTCTCCATTTTTTGATGGCTTTACCTTCTGTTGCAGCATCCCCCACTGACCTTTCTACCTCGGTCTTTTTCTCATTTAGTACCCTGTTTTGTAGGGAGAGGCTGGGATTTTCCTGCTGCTTATCAGTGCCTCCCCTTGACTAGTTTAAAAGCTTGTCAATGAAGCATTTAAACCGATTGCTCAAAAGACTTGTTCCCTTCCTGGACAGATGCAGACCATCCTGCCAGTATAGGCTGGTGTCCTTCAAGGTGGAACCCCAGTCCCCAATGAAGCCAAACCCCTGTGCTCCACACCATTTTTTCAACCATTCATTAAACTGCATGGTGCAAAGTACCCTCGCCTCACTCATGCCATTGACAGGCAGCACCTCTGAGAAGGATACTGTGTGTGCTACTTGTCTTAGGTCCCTCCCCAATTCTTCAAAGTCCTTCTGCACTGCTCTAATCTCATGTTGAGCCAAGTCATTTGTCCCTAGGTGGACAATGACGTCCAGCTCAGACTCCCGTGCAGCCGTTCTTGTGATCCTGAGGATGCACTTCCTGTCCCTCCAAGCCATGGCACTAGGCAGGCACCTTACTTCAGTTTCCCTGCTCCCCAGTTCTATCCCCTAATAACTGAGTCCCCACCAGGAGCTGCTTCCTTTCCTTGTGGTGTCTCTGCCTCCTTCCTGTGGGCCTCCTTGTGACAGTTGTCCTCAGTCTCCTTAAGACTTCTGGGTGCATCCATAGGGAGCTATGCTCCCCAGAATAATGTATAGATTGTGGGTGGAACAACTGACTGGGTGTGCCTCTGTTCCACCATCCTCACCCTTCCTGAGCCCACTGTGGTCCAACTGCTGTGCTTTCTTCGCAACCTCTGAGGTAGTGGTGGTGGCTCTGGTGCTCCCTGGATGGGGAGGTTCCCTTCCTACCATCCAGTGTGGCCTGGGGAAGGTTCCCTACTGTCCAGTGTGGCCTGAAGATGGGCAACCTCCTCTCTCAGGGCAGAGGTTGTCTGCAAATTGGGCAGCATCTCAGCCTCCAGAAAGACTCCCGGAAGACTGCTGCCCCACAGCCATTACATTGCACTACTCCCCACATGTTTATGTACTTTTTTTTTTTTGTGTGTGTTTGTGTGTGTGATTGGTTTGTTATATAGAAATATATATATTATACAATGTGTATGCTTACATTGTCAGTGCAGTGTGCTAGAGAGGGACCCCTTCTCATGAATGCTGTCACTGTCATGGCATGAATCGGGCCCGAAGGGTGATTTCGCAGTCTCTGCGTGAAATCACCTTCGGGACCGATTAACAAAAAGACACTGCCAGTGTTCATAAGGTGGGCTCTCAAAGTCTATTTTGAAAATTTGGTGGAAAAATTCCTAAAATGACTTTTACAAGCGTCGGTGTGTGCAGTTCCTATGCACGCTGAAGTTAGCTGTAATTTTCAATATTTTCATTCCAGATTTTCAACATTGCCATTTTACCACACCTTCTTATGAGCAGTACAGCTGTCATTTTTCACATCTCACCCAAAACGTGTTTCCGCCCATGTAGTGCACAATGGCACAGTCGGTGTCCGAAATCAATGTATGGGACACATTGAGAAAATCACAGTGACACTGTTCATGGGCAGAGGTCTTAAAATGGCTATGTTGAAAATTTGGTGAAAAACTTCCTAAAAATGACTGTTTTACGAGCGTGCGTTGCGCAGTTCCTACGCACACTGGCATGTTTGCGAATTTGTAATATTTGCACACCAGATTTTCAACAGTGCCATTTTACCATACTTCCTTATGAGCAGTAAAGCTACCAATGTTCACATCTTGCCCAAAATGTGTTTCCGCAAATGTAGCGCACAATGGTACAGTCAGTGTGCGAAAACAATGTTTGGGACAGATTAAGAAAAATCACAGTGACACTGATCATGAGCAGAGGTCTTAAAATGGCTATGTTGAAAATTTGCTGACAAAACTCCATAAAATGACTGTGTTATGAGTGAGCATTGCGCAGTTTCCATGCACCCTCATAAGTTCATGAATTTGTAATATTTTCAGTCCAGATTTTCACCAGTGGCATTTTCCACACCTCCTTATGAACAGTACAGCTGTCATTTTTCCACAACATGGCGAAATGTGTTTCACACTTTCAAGCGCGAAATGCGTGGTCGCTGTGGAAATCATTGTTTGGGACAGATAAAGAAAATCACACTGACACTGTTCATGATCGGAGGTCCCAAAATACCTGTGTTAACAATCTGCTGTAAAAAAATCCCCAAACTAGTTACATTACGGGTGTGCATTGCACAGTTTCTCATGCCTTCGTTCACCATTTTTTAAGATTTTCACAGCAGATTTTCAACATTGCCATTTTTTACACCTCCCCATGAACAGTACCGCTGTCATTTTCACATCCTGTTCGTAATGTGTTTTGCACCTGTGGTGCCAAATGCCGTAGTCGCTGTGCAAAAGCAGTTTTCGGCTAACAAACTGATATTGCCACTGTTCATGAGGTGGGGGTCACAAAACAAACATATTGAAAATTTGGAGTGAAAATACCAACGAATGCCTGAGGTGTTAGGGTTTCCAACCATGACGCCCCATCCTGTAGAGAATGACAGGCATCAGGGGTGTGACTTGGGATTCTTGCCTGTAATGCTCATACCATTCCACCCCCACCCACACCCTGCAGCTAGTGAGAGGCATCAAGGTGTGCCTCGGACTCTTCGGGCCCAAACTTCACCCCATTCTCCTATACCGCACCCATCTCACCGTATTTCCTGATGGAATGGGGTGCGCATAAGGGCCAAAGACCCCAAGGCACACCGTGACACTTGTCAGTGTCTGCAGGGTAGGGTGTGGTGAAATGGCATGGTCGTTATGCCTGACGACCCAAAGGCACACCCCAATACCTGTCATTCTCTGCAGCGTGGTGGTGGGGTTGGCTTCAGTTCAATACTTTGCTGCCATTCCTATTATGCAGCTCTGTAACTTCTACACTACCAATGCCAATGCCAGCAAGCAAACATTTGGCATTGACAAATGCTTGTTTTACATTTAACTTTTGAGTTGAAGGCTACTTACGTAACCTCCCTATGCCCTGCTTCTAACTTTTGACTTCATTTGAGTTTGAGCTCTGAACCACAATACAGAGAAACTATACTGTATTTGATGAAATGGCACATGCCAGATAATTTTCATTGTAAAAATATTTTCATGGAAAGAGTCTCACCTGTGACTATAGGGAAAATATTTTTACAGTGAAATTTTCTAGTTCTGCTGTGTGTATATATATATATATATGTATGTATATAATAGTGGCTCGGCTATAGTTAGGGTTGAGCAAGCACTTTAATGTTAAACCTCAAATTTTGCACTTTAATAACTTTGCAACCGTTCAATGGATTTGCAAGAAATTTTGTATGCACAGACTGCTGGGGTAGATCTCTTGATGTGCTAAGTTTGCATTCCGGTCAGATATGTGGATTTCTAGATCCAGATAGTGAAAAAACGGAAAATTTGCCACTTTTGCAGTTTTTTTTCTCATTGTGCTGTGCGCAGATGATATTGAAGTTTGGTCTGAAATGTTTATGGTAGAAAGAGCCTGGGTCACAGAACAGGCCAGTGTTTATTTGGTGAAAAAATAATAATCTGTTCCAAAGTTATAGCATTTTTAGGTTCCCATTATTTTCAATGGGATTTTCATTTTTCAGGATAGCTGCAGGGTACAAACAAGGGTCTTTCTTTGTGAGGAGGCATTCCTTGCTTGCAAGGGGCCAATCCTTGTTTGCCAGAAAAAAATCCTTGTTCGTGAGCTGCCATCTTGTTTTGTTTTTATTTCATCTTGCCCGGAAAAAAACTGTCACAACTCTGGCTAGTGATATCTGTTTGAGACATCTATGTTTCTTGCTCATCGGGAGTTGATGAGCTCTTTTTTGTGGTTTCCCGTGTTTGTTTGCTCGCTCCTATTTTTTATGTTTTTTTAACATTTTAAAAACTTGTTTGCCACTGACTAACTTCCTTGTTTGTGAGTCCATGTTCATCACGGCAAACAAGGAAATTGGTTTGTGAATAAGGATTTCCCTTTTCCACAACCAGATGGCCAAACCTACAGTCCTTGCTTGTGAGTCGATTTCCTTGTTCACTATGACGAACACGGACTCGCGAACAAGGAATGTTTTCATGAACAAGGATGCTAGTTTTGGCCATCTGGTCATGAAAAAGGGAATCCTAGCTCATGAGCTGATTTCCTTGTTCACCAGTGGTGAACAAGGAATTTGGCTGGCAAATGAGGATTTAATTTTTGGCCATGTGGTCAGGGAAAAAGAATTTAGATGCATTAGGTAGAGTCATTTGGTCAGGAAAAGGATACTTCTTCATCAATGGTAATCTTTTTCACCAGTATAGCACAGGATTGGTGAAAAAGGATTTTTTATGATGAAAAAGGATAGTTTTATTGTTTTTTTAAAGGCAAGTGTTCAATATATTACAATGGAGGTTTGAACTTTTTTATGTATAACTCTGATGTTTTGGTGTATTTTGACCCCACATTTTCAACATCATGTTATGGGGACCCCTCCTAATGAACAATGATGACAATGGAGTAGTGGGAGCTGTTTAGATACTGCCTGTGCCCCCTAACTATAGCACGACCCCAAGTTTTCTGTACTGGGTACATGTGCTGAAGTAATAAGATGGCTATGCTGATAATTTGGTCTTGCATCTACAGAGGGCTGGGTGCACAAGGTCTAAAGGACATTGTGCTCTCACAGTAAAATAAGTAAAATCACGCAGCACTGTGACATAAGGACAGTTATGGAGGGCCCTCCCCCAGGCAAATTAGGTTACAAGTAAACCATCTGAAAAAATAAGGAAATTCATGGCAAAAAAACTGTTAATGCATCAGTTAGGGTTGTTACTAAAGTGACAAAAGTAGGGAAATATGGTGTGAGGGTTTCCAACCCTAATGCCCCACCACTACCCTGCAGACACCGACAGCCATGGGGGGGGGTGTCTTGGGGTTGTCAGTCCTAACACTCACCCCATTCCATAAGTAAATAAGCTGAAATGGGAACAGTACAGGAAAATGGGGTGAGCGTTAGGGCTGACAACCCCAAGACACCCTCCCCATGGCTGTCGGTGTCTGCAGGGTAGTGGTGGGACGTTAGGGTTGGAAACCCTAATGCCATAACTCCCTACTTTTTTTACTTTAGTAACAACCCTAACTGATGCATTAACAATGTTTTTTTGCCATGAAATACATGTATATGCATAACATCTGCTACATAGAAGCACAGAAACATAGACTTTGACGGCAGATAAGGACCGCTTGGCCCACCTAGTCTGCCCATTTCCCTACCTACAGGATAGGCCGCAGATCCTAGTTAACCAACAGCCTATTGCTTTCTACCCCCACAAGAACTGCCTTATGTCTGTCCCATGCATTCTTGAATTCTCCCACAGTTTTAGACCCCACAACCTCCTCAGGAAGGCTGATCCATGCATCCACTACCCTCTCTGTGAAAAAATACTTCCCACATTGCCCGGAAGTGCCCCCATCTTCAAATTGTGTCCCCTTGTTCTTGCATGTCTCTTTTTCTGAAAGATGCTGCCCTCTTGGACTTTGTTGATTCCACTGAGGTACTTAAAAGGTTCTATCATGCCCCCTCTCCTTCTTTCCTCAAGGGTATACATATTAGCTCCTTTAGTCTCTCCTCGTGCGGCTTCTCTTGCAGACCCTGCACCATTTTAGTTGCCCTCCTCTGGACTGCCTCTATCCTGTCTATGTCCTTGTGGAGATGGGGTCTCCAGAACTGGATGCAGTACTCCAGATGAGGTCTCACCAACTGTCTGTACAGAGGGATAACAACTTCCTGTTTTCTGCTGGTGATGCCTCTCCCTATGCATCCCAGTATCTCCCCAGCCCTCCCTACTGCCTTCTCACATTGCTTGCTAACCTTAAGGTCATCTGATATGATTATCCCCAGAGCCCTTTCCTTTTTTGTTGTTGTTACTACCCCCCCATTGTGTAATCTTCCCCTGGGTTCTTGCTTCCCACGTGCATTATTTTGCACTTCTTTGCATTGAATCCTAGCTGCCATACTTCTGACCATTCCTCCAACCTTGCCAAGTCCCTTCTCATCCTTTACATGCCTCCTTGTGTATCAATCCTGTTGCAGATCTTTGTGTCATCTGCAGAGAGGCATACTTTTCCTTCCAGTCCCTCTGCAATGTCACTTATAAAGACATTAAAAAGGACTGGACCGAGTACTGAACCCTGTGGTACCCCACTAGTAACCCCTATTTCTTCAGAGTGGACTCCATTTACAATTACCTTTTGCGTCTTGTTGTCCAACCAATGTTTTACCCAGGCTACCACCCTGGGACCCACTCCCAGGCTGGTTAATTTGATTATTAATCTTTTGTGTGGGACTGTGTCAAATGCTTTGCTAAAGTCTAGGTAGGTCATGTCCACAGCCCTTCCCTGGTCTACTACTTTGGTCACCCAGTCAAAGAATTCTATTAGATTCATCTGACATGACCTTCCCGCTGTGAACTCATGCTGCCTTGGGTCATGTGCCCCACTGGCCTCAAGGTACTCAACAATTCTTTCCTTCACTTTCCCTACCACAGAGGTCAAACTGACAGGTCTATAGTTTCCTGCCTCTGTCTTGGTCCCACTTTTGTGAAGGGGAATCACATCCGCCTTCCTCCAGTCCTCAGGTACCACACCATCCTCCCATGATTTATTAAAAAGAATAGTCAGTGGTTTCACTAGTTCCCCCCTTAATTATTTTAGAATTCTGGGGTGAATTCCATCAGGCCCCATTGCTTTGTCCACCTTCAGTTTTAGGAGTTCTTGTAGAACCCTTTCTTCTGTGAAAGGGCGGGATCGATCCCCCCCATCAAGAGTGCTTCTGTTAATTGGATTAGGCACTCCCTCCTCCTCCTCTTTTGTGAATACTGAGCAGAAATATTTATTCAGTATCCCTGCTTTTTCACTGTCCCCCTCTACCCACCCGCCATTCATTCTATTCAGCCTCATTATCCCTCCCTTTGTCTTTCTATGCTCTCTGATATACCTATAAAAGGTTTTATCCACCTTCTTAACCGACTTGGCTATCTTTTCCTCAGTTTGGGCCTTTGCTATTCTGACTTCCTTCCCTGCTTCCTTCTGCCTTAACTGGTACAGCTCTCTGTCCTGCTCCTTCTGTGTTTCCTTATACTTCCTGAATGCTATCTTTTTCTCCCTGACTTTCCCAGCCACCTCTTTTGAGAACCATAGTGGCTTTTTCTTTCATTTTGATTTGTTTATTTGCTTCACACAAAGGCTTGTTGCCTCTGTGATGGCAGTTTTGATGATTCCCCATTTTTGCTCCACCTCCTTCTAGCCTGTTTGCTAGTGCTTTTCTGAGGCACTCTCCCATCTTGCCAAAGTCAGCCCTCCTGAAGTCCAGTACCCTCAGTTTTGTATGGCTTGACTCTGTAGCTGAGTTTAACGTGAACCACACAGTTTGATGGTCACTTGTTCCCAGATGGCAACCCACTTCTAGATCTGAGATCCTCTCACTGCCCCCATTTGACAGTACGAGGTCTAAGATTGCTCCCTCATGAGTGAGTTCTGAAACTAGCTGTCTGAGGCCTGCCACCTGTAGGGCATCGAGAATGGCCCTGCTCTTGGAAGTGGCTGCAGAAAATGTGCTCCAGTTAACATCTGGCATAGTCAGGTCTCCCATCAACAGTATCTCCCCTTTCTCTGCCATCCTAAGAATGCCTTCTATCATATCCTTGTCCATTCCCAATCATTAATGTTTATTGGTCAACTGTGAAGTCTTTTAATCAGTTACATACACATTTAAAATCAAATACATCTTTCAACATTATGGGACTGTTTCATGCACAAGTTTAAAAACAGCTAACAGCATATCAATATAAAATTCTTTGTTTTCAGACATAAAATACAGCTATTCACTTCTAAAAAAAAAAACATTTATCATACATTTTTAACATACATTCTCAAAGTACAATTCAGTTTTTTGATCACGTTTAACCTCAATTTAAAAGTCTTTTAGGCCTATATTATTCCAGTACCTTGTTAATTATTATGATACTTTCTATGAGTAATACTCAGCCTTGCTGTCCTGGTGTTAGATACTGCAATCAAATAATCTTCAAATCTAGTAAATAAGGTCATGTCTGTTGCTCACAAAAGGTAAATAATTATATCTTCAGATGAGGAGGAACTAGATCATAAAAGTCCCCCAGACATATATTTTCTGTGATTTTAATATCAAGTACACATTAAAACCACATATTTTGTGTCCTTGTCATGTCCCAGGCCACAGCTGCAAAGTGCACAGTCCTGCTATGCAAATTTTATAGATATCCCTTATTCAGAGTGTTTGAATTATATGTTTGAAACTGAAACTCCATTAGTATCTGTCCCTGAGCTGGTCATTTCAATAAAAGAAGATAACGGCTGAACTCTTTCATCTTATTTAGATTGATGAGCCATGGGCTAAATTTAGAATTTTTGAACTAAGCTAAGTCATGCTGCTTCATTTGGTCACGCAACCTCTCTCTATAAAGCTGTATGTATTTTTTTTTAAATGGATATTATTCAGGGGGTAATTCTCTCAAAAATAATATAATCCATTTACCTTTAGAGGGTTTTTTTTTTTTGTATACTTTAACAAGATATTATTATATTTGAAGTCTGTCAGTTTGTGCTTTTCTAGTAACACTAATTTTTTGGGCAGTTTACTTTTGTCCATATTAACTAATTTCTGCATATAACTATAAATGTGTGTATTTATCATGGAAGTAATGCCTTCCATTAACTAATTTCTGCATATAATTATAAATGTGTGTACTTAATCATGGAAGTAATTCCTTCCATTAACTAATTTCTGCATATAACTATAAATATGTGTACTTATCATGGTTGTAATGACTTACAATCCCAGCTACACTCCTACTGAGTATGCTGGATACTCTGATGGACTCTAAGGGATATATAAAATGTATTTAAGCAATAATGCATGACAAGGCATGTGTTGTTGTGGGATTTATACACGCCTTGTGTGGTGTGTCACACGGCGCAGCTGAGCAACTTTAACCACACAAGAAGTGCATAAATCCCACTACTACACATGTCCTGAAGCACATTATTGCAATTATAAAATGAATCTGTATTAAAAATAAAAATAAAAATTGATTGGGTTCAAAGAAAGCAACCATTTTATTACCTGGATCTTTACCAGTTGTCTGTTGCAGGATTTACACACGGTTATGTGACATGTTTTGACCAATGAGGTTACAGGATTTTCGAGACCCATTTTATAATAAAACTTTCTCCATAGTGTCAGTATTACCCTTCCCCCTGATTGTGGCAACATACAGGACCTGAGATCTAGTTTCATTTTTCAATGCTTTTTCATAGGATTCATAGGAAATTGCAAGTTAGTTGAGTGTTTAGCCCTTTTAGACTCACCATTTCTCAATGGGTGTTTAAAAATATTTTCTTCTTTACTACATGGTCATCCTTACCCTTTTTTTGCCCATTAAGTGTATATGTCACTGTCTTGTTTTTGGTGCCAAAGTGCATGATTTTATACTTACCAACGTTAAATTCCATTTTACTATTGGTAGCCCACCTGTCCAGCTTGCCGATCTGCTGAAAATTTGTTTTTACTTCCACAGTGTTCACTACAGCGCCTACCTTCATGTCAGCTGCTTTTATAGATGACTACAAGCTGTTTCCTTCATATGTTCTAATGAACCAAGTTCAACCTATTGTAGCAATGGTTGCCTTAATCTAAGCATAGTTTTCTGTATGTGATGTGTCAACTTCAACTTTCGATTAGAAGTAATGCCAAGATACTGAAATTTGTTAGTAAAGTCAAATGTTTCACTCTCAGTCTTTCAGCTGGTGCTGTGTCCCTTGCTCCTGCCTTAAACAGTCTGTGGACAGGGCCTTTGGGGTTGCTTCCCCTCTTCTCTGGAACTCCCTGCCAAAGACAATAAGATCTGCCTACACAGTGGGAGCCTTCAAACACCAATTGGAAACAAACTTGTTTGCACAGGCCTACCCAGACCAATAATTTTATTATGACTGTATGCTGTTTATTTATTGTATTTATGTATTTGATCAAATTTGTTTAGTATTGTTTTTATTATAAGGTGCTCTGAGCCTTTGGATAGGGTGTCAAACAAATCAAATTGCCTTGCCTTTCCTTCCGTATACAAATATAGTGCAGTTGCCTACAGGGGTTTCTCCAAAAAGGAGCAAGAGAAATTAACACTGCATGCAATGTCTGTAAATTCATGCAAAATGTACCCAGGTTCACCCCATACTTCCAACTCTGTCTCCATATGGTATCCTGCCCCCCCCCACACAGAAAACTGGACAAGCCTGAGGTAAAATTAGCTATTCCATATAGTAAAAAACATGCATTTGTCAATGCCAGCTGTTCACCACTGGTATAGAAGCCCTGGGGTGCTAGATGGATTGTAGTGCACTGTGTTGGTTATGTATTACCAAAGTTAGGAGCCTGCATTTATAAATTTTAATGTGGGTTCATAAGTTTGTTATGTTTTAATATGTTTGCCCCAAATTGTCAACATAGCTTTCTTATGACCTCCACCTCATAAACAAGTACAGAGAAAATTGCCAACTCCTGTCTGAAAGGTGATTTCATGCAGAGACTGTGAAATCACCTTTTGGAACACAAAAACATATTTTGGGCAGGATTTGAAAGATGACAGCTATGAGCTGTCACATTCATGAGGTGCTGTAAATAAATGGCTGTGTTGAAAATCTGGGGACAAAATATTGAAAATTACCAGAGTTACAAGCTTGTGTTTGCAAAATTCAACATAGACCCATAACTTTGTTGTTTATTAATATTTTAGATCAAATTTTCAACATAATCTTCATGTGACCCTGCCTCATGAACAAGGGCACAGAAAAGTTTGAACTCAAAAAGTGATTTCGCACAGGATCATGAAATCACCTTTAGGGATGCAAAAACACATTTTGGTCAGGATTTGAAAAATGACAGCTGACACATTCATTAGGTGCTGTAAAGAAATAGCTAGGATGTAAATATAGGGTAAAAATATTGAAAGTTACCAAAGTTATGATGAGCCTTCATTCACAAAATTCAACATAGGCTCATAACTGTTGTTTTTCAATATTTTTATACCAAATTTTCAACATAGCCTTCTTATGACTCCACCTCATGAACAAAGGCAGAGAAAATGTTCAAATCCTGCCCAAGAGATGATTTCATGCAAGGACTGTGAAATCACCTTTCTGGACAGATTTGCCTCTTTTCACTGCAATTGCTCATGAAGTAGGATCCTAAAAAAAGGCATGTTGAAAATTTGGAGCAGAAATTTGCAAAAATGGCCAAGTTATGCTACTACGTTCAAAACCCCACTGAAATACATTAAACTGCATACCTATTTCCTCAGGTCCAGCTTTAAAGAGTGAAGATGTGTCTGCGGTTCACAGAAGATTACGGCATTGGACTCCCGGTGGGAAAGTAAGGGCTTGGGGAGGTGCTGAGTGGGAGGGTCAGGTGGGGAGACAGGAACGGCCGCAACAGACATTGATGGATGGTTTTCTTTTTACAGGATTTATTTAAAGAAAAATGAGAGAAGGTTTTCTTTATTTCAGGTTATGACACTGGGGGATTGGGCACCCCCAGTGTCAAGAGTTATGTTTGTGGGTGGGGTGAGGTGGTAGGTGCTAATAGGGAGGGTCAGATGGGAAGGACAGTTATAGAGGCAGCAACAACAGAGAGTGACAGTGACACTGAGGGTTTGGGTACCCTCAGTATCAGTGTCATGTTTGTGAGAGGGGGTGTGGGGTGGTAGGTGCTGATAGGGAGAGTTGAGTGGGTGGGACAATTACAGGGGCAGCAACAACAGAGATCAATGGATGGCTGTGAACGAGCCTTCTGGCACTTCAGCACCAGAGATGTGACCACGCATTGGGAGCGGTGCAGTTGTGAACCACAAGGGGTTTGCTTATGAGGTGGCAACACTGGGGGATTGGACACCCCTGTGTCAGTGTTATGTTTGGGGGGGTGCTGAGAGGGAGGGCCGGATGTGGGGGACAGTTACAGGGATGCCAGTAACAGACATCGATGGATGGTTTTCTGTCACAGATGGTGTGGGCTCCTGCATGTTTGACATTCCAGGCTGACCATGATGAATCAGCTTTGCTTCCTGGGCAGCGTAGATCAGAGGAACAGCCGACCCATGATTGGGTCAGCTCTTTCTTTTGAAATACACAAAGTTTCCACCCAGCAAGCCAGAACTCCATCATGATCAGCCTGGCTGATGATTGGTGTGGCACTAACTCACCCCTAAAACACTGCTCTGCATTGGATGGGCAGTGTCACACCCCTCAAAAGGCACTATCATAGCAAGACATTTGCTGTGCACGCACACGCATGGCAAACATAATAAAGAACCCAAGCATTGCACATCCTCCTCCAAGCGCAAAATTAACACTGTACCCTCCATTCCACTGCCACCAACAGTTTCATCATTCCCAGGACAGGAAAAAAAAAATAGAATGTACTTTCTTATATCAAGGATCATGGTTATGGAACAGGCTGTCACATGGTGCACAAAATGAATTAAACTGTGCTCGATTTAAAAACTATGTTGTAAACCATCATACGATCCTCTCAGTATGTAGTCATTTCAAAGTACATATCTGAATGTTGACCTTATATGTGATCACCCTGCTGTCTTGTATCTGTCTAGATTCTTATATTTTGTAAATTGATCAAATTAATATATTGCATCATTTCCCTGCCCCCCAGTTTGTGGCTGGAAAAGGGAGCTGGGTCTCACTTCACCTTAGCCAGTTATCAATACATAACTGAAAATTAAACAAAATTCTTTTACAGGAAGGCATGGCATAGTTTATTTCTGTTTGGCATGTGGGTCACTGGAAGAGAATTTCAGGGCATCAGCAGTCCTGAGGTGCAGGAGGGGCTGGTGGCTGTCACTGAAGGTTCTGGGCTGGCCTTTTACCTTATTTTTCCAGAAATTTTCACTCAGCCCACTGTATAAGGGGGCACCTCTCAGCCACACTTCCCCAAGTGGGGCACAGCAGGTGGCATGTGGTCATCCACACCAATAATGCTGCAATTCTAAAATGCCATAGGAAGTGCTGCTACAGTGGGCTTCTCCTCTCCCCCAAGAGAGCTGTAAATCCTAGACTCTACTGGCTAGGACAGAGGAGTTGGGATTGTATTGAGAATTTGGTTCCCCTGTATAGTATCACAAGGTGCTACCAGGGCAAAAATGCCAATTTTGGCCTAAAATACAGCTTATTCTTAGACTCAACATTTTAGTTGTATAACTAGTTTACATACTTCAGTCCACACTGTAGCAACATTTTATTCTGATACATGCAAAAGAAATGTATTCAAATTGTGAATCTCTTAGTTGCTTATTTTCTCAGGAAATTGTGTATATCTTCTTGCTGAACAGAGTTAAACTAGTGTCAGTCATAAGTGTAAGTGTAGTCCATGATTTATTATACTTGTAGCTATCTATGAATAAATTACCCATTAAAGTGAGTGTGTATAGAACAGGGTGTAATTTAAAGCATTTTCAGTGTACACCCCAGTGGTGTGCAGGATGAGGCTGAAGGCCAAGTGCCCTTATACGCCTGGGAAATCCATTGAAAATGCTTTAAGAAATACACTGAAATTGGTTATTCCCCTTATAAGATGGCTTCCTGAAAAAAAAAAACATGAAATTGTTTAAAATGCATACATTACATTCAGCTTGTTTAAGTAGTTCCAGTGTGCCTAGTTATGCAGCAGTTGAAAATGTAGGTTAGCTCAGAGTCATTCCAAATGCTTTTGGTTGCAGCATTTCATTTTGTGTACTGTGCTGAGCACTGCTGACTGCGTCTGTGACTGTGGTGCTGGCAGCCCCATTGACTGCACTGTTCAGCAGCTCAATGGAGTTGGGAACAGTCCCAGAGGATTGGAGAAGGAGCAAATGTGGTACCTCTTCACAAATGTGGAAGCAGGGAGGAGGCAGGCAACTATAGACCAGTCAGTCTGACCTCAGTAGTGGGAAAATTAATAGAATCACTACTATTTATTTATTTTAAATGTGATAACCAGGAAAGGCACACTGAGCAAATGCTCGATTCCAGGTGCAACCCAGGGACAGGGGAAATAGATATAGCAGAGGGGTACAGGATACAAATACAGTGTTGTACAATGTACATAGAGGCTATTTACATATATATATATATATATTAGAGGCAAAACAACTCTGTTTAATGCATCAGTTAGGATTGTTCCACAGAGACAAAAGCGAGGAAATTCAATGTTAGGGTTGAAACCCCCTTTGCACCCATCCAGCCCCCCCAACTGGAATCGGGGTGCGCATTGGGGTCATCGGCCCTAAGTGTCACCCCATCACATGTGGAAAGAAGCCGAGGAATAGGAGAATGGGGTGACAGGACCGATGACCCCAATGCACACCCCGATTCCAGTTGGGGGGTGGGCTGGAGGGGTGCAAAGGGGGTTTCAGCCCTAACATTGAATTTCATCACTTTTGTCGCTGTGGAACAACCCTAACTGATGCACTAAATGGAGTTTTTTGCCTCTAATTTCCCTTCTTTTGAGAATGATAACGAAATAGTGAATGTAATGCAGCCATGGAGTTGCGATGTCTTGTCGTGATTGTAACATTGTGCCCAAGAAACTAAATTGTAATGCGCATGGTGGCTAAAGCGAAACAGAAAGAGGAACAGTACTGTAGACAGAAATGTTAAAAACAACGGAAATGCAACCATAAATGAAAATGCAAAGGGTAACGACATGGTGGCGTAACGTGAACGTGAAGTGAAACGGGTCACGGAACCGCAAGCAGAAACAGTAATGGTAAGAGTAATGTAAGTGCACAGGCTGGTTTTCTCCAAAAGCTGTATAGAGAAAGACAGTGAGTAGAAAGAATGTATGCAAAATAATGACTCTCGGAACACAAAAATCAGTAGCTGTAATAGTAAATTGCTTATATCTCAGTAACCGTATGACACAGAAAAAAATTTAAAAGTCATATGTATTATCACTTTCCTGGCTAGTTTTATATGTAGCCCTGGGCTATAATTTTTGACAAAACTCCATTTATCTCGCGTTTCGAGATCACGGGCCCTCAAAGCGTGACAGCTACGCTGTAATGTTATCCTATGGGAAAAACAGAAGTTCGGACTGCCATAACTTTTGAACAGTTTATTATTTTTCACAAAATCTTTGAAAGGCACATTGGGACCCTAGCGCCTTATACGTTCCCGGAAGATTTCGGGCTGGTCGTGCAAACTGTGCGACCTGTAGGCACGACTGTAGAATTCCAGAAAAAGTGTAAATGTACGTGCAGATCATGCTTAATAACTCCGCAGCTGTGTATCTGACCAGTACAAAACTTGGTAGATCCCAAGGCGTATGGGTCTTAATTGTGTATTCCAAATTTCAGGCAAATCCGTCAAACGGTTGCAAAGTTATTAAGGTGCAAAACTTTGAGTTTAACATGTAAATGGCTCCTCAACCCTAACTAAGGTAGCATACTGTGCTACCATAATATATTCACACACACACACACACACACACAAAATAGATAACAGCTAAACAGAGTAACACAGAGAGGAAGAAAAATTAGTCATTAGGAAGTTGGGCAGGTACAGGAAGTAGAAGGAGTAGGTATGAGTAGGCACTTAAGGGTGGGATAGGAGGGGGTGAGACAGGTTAGAGGAGGGATGTTGTTCCAGAGGGATGGAAGTCTATAAGAGAAAGCTACTTTACCAGCTGAGGTGCGGATTCGTGGGAGGGCAAAGGAGAGGATGCAGTTTGTACGCACGTTGTAGGGGGAGGTCGTGGCAGGATGTAGGAGTGAGGTGAGGTAGGATGGAAGAGTCCCAAACCAGTATTTAGAGATGAAGGTGGCACAGTGGGATGAGCATCTCTGTGAGAGAGATTGGAGGAATAGGGAGGAGCAGAGATCAGAATGGTGTGCCAGATAGGGAGAATTTGAGGTGAACCAACAAAAGGCGTGGAAAAGGACAACAAGTTTGATGAGGGAGGTGGCTGGAGCTGCACTGAAAACTACATTAGCATAATCGAAAGCAGGGAGGATCCATTTGACCACTATATCACATTTAACTGGGAGGGAAAGACTATCCTTGTTGCTTTAGAGTAATCCTAATTTAGGGTGCGATTTGGAGTGAAGGGCACTAAAGTGGGAAGAGAAGTCTAGGGAGGGATCGAGCCACACTCTGAGGTACTTGTAGGCAGGGACATTGTTGAGAGGAGTGTTAGCACCATAGGAGAAAGAGGGTAGGATGGGAGTCTTAGCGAGTTTCTGTTTGGAGCCAAAGATCATGGTTATGTTTTTTTTTTTTTTGTGTTCAGTTTGAAGCAGTTATCATTGAACCAGGTTGTGACCGCTAAGAAATCTTGTTGAAGGGGAGTTTGGATAGCAGGGTTGGAGAGACCGGATAGGAAAAGGATGGTATCGTCGGCATACATGTGGATCTTGGCATGGGTGCAGACAGAAGAGAGGTCATTGATAAACAGGGAAAAGAGAACAGGTCTGAGGATCGAACCCTGGGGTACACCAGTGAGGATGGGGACAGAGGGAGAAAGGACATTACTGATTTTTACTGCCTGTGACCAGCCAGTTAATTGAGAGCTGAGGGAAGGCCAGGGCCATATACCTTATTTAGTAGGAGGGGGTGGGAAACTGAATCAAAGGCCTTTGCAAGGGCAATGAAAATGGTTAAGGTGATCTGCCCCGATCCACAGCAGCGTGAATAGCATCAGTAAAGCACAGAAGGGAGGATGTGGTAGAGTGGAATTTTTTAAATCCTGATTGGACAGGGGAAAGAGTGTTGGAGTCGAGGAGAAAATCATTTAACCTTGAGAGGACTAGGGTTTCTTAGACCTTGGTGAGCGAGTGAAACAGTGATATTGGGTGGTAGTTGCTGGGGACAGTGGGATCGCCGCCTTTGAGAAGGAGGAGGACCATAGCAGACTTCCAGGCTGAGGGAACAGTAAAAGAGGAGAGTGAAAGATTGAGAAGGTAGGTTAGGGGGGGTCAAAATAGAGGGTGCAGAACATTTGATGAGTCTAGGGTGCAAACCATCCGGGCTGGATTTAGTGGGGTTGAGGGAGACAAGAGCTCTAAGGACTTCAGTGGGGGATACTGGTGATAGTTGGAAGCCAGGAGGCTGTGTGGGGGAGGGTTTGCTAGATAGGGAGGGGGGTCTTGGGGAAGGGCACAGGTCATGAAGAACTTATTCAGGGCTTCAGCAACTAAGATAGAGTCCGAAACTAGTGAATCTGCCATGCAGAGAGTGGGTTTGGGGGATTCATAAGAGGGGTGAAGAAGCAGTCAAAGGTCCTTGCAGAAAGAGGATGGAGTGTTATTAGAGGTTTGCAATCGAGATTTGAAAAATTCTGATTTAGCCTGCCGAATTTGTTTTGTACAATTATTGCGGAGGCCATGGTAGGTCTGCAGGTCAGCAGAGTCTTCTGATGTTTTAAAGTGCCACCAAGAGAGGGCACAGGTTTAGCACATGGCCAAGTTTTCTGTGGAGATTGAAGGATGGTAACTGCATTTTATCCTGACTGATTTTAGGGGGGCGTGAACATCCCATAATTTTAGGAAGGTTGATGTGAAGTGGGAGAGGGCTGTGTCAACTAAGGTGGAGGAGAGGACCGGTGACCAATTTTCCATGGCCAGGTCTTGGAGTAATTTATTCGAATCATGACCTTTGAGGGGACAAAACTGGATGTATCCTGCTAAAGGAGAGGATTGTGTTCTTCCTTAAGTACAGCGGAGCACAAGTTTCAAGACAACATGGATTCACAGCAGGGAGGTCTTGTCAAACAAATCTAATAGATGCTTTGACTGCGTGACCCGGGAGGTAGATAAGTGAGAGGCAATGGATGTGGCCTAATTAAATTTCAGCAAGGCCTTCAACATTGTCCCACATAGGAGGTTGGTAAACAAGTTAGACATCCTGGGGGTGGACACAAATATGGTAAACTGGATCAGAAATCAGTTGAGTGGCAGGACACAGAGGGTACCGGTAAATGGCATTAAACTGGAGGAGAGAGAGGTAACTAGCGGGGTGCCATAGGATTCAGTACTGGGGCCAATCCTCTTCAGTGTCTTCATAAGCGATATTGCAGAGGGGCTAGAGGGAAAGGTGTCTCTCTTTGCAGACGACACCAAGATCTGCAACAGGGTTGACACTCCTGAGGGGGTGGAGAACATTAGGAAAGATCTCAGCAGGATAGAGGAGTGGTCAAGAGTATGGCAGCTAAGATTCAATACAAAGAACTGCAAAATCATGCACTTCAATCAGTCAAGCAATCAATTTATTGGAGAGCAAATTGAGAGCAAGCTCTCTTTTACAATTGCATCCAACACAAAACAAAATTACAGTAAAAACAATAAGAACATCATGTAAAAAAACATGGGGCAAGTATAACAGAACAGTAAAAGGTACAATCATGTATAAAAGAAACAATACACTCAAGACAAGCATGTACATTTGTATGTCATTAAGAAGATTCTGTTTAAAGCTAGATATGAAAAACAGTGAAGCCAATTTTTTTTTTTGTGTAAGGATACCCAAGTCGAGGGTATAACAATGGTGAGTCTATAGCTGCCATATCTATATCTAAATTTAGAAAGTTCAAATTGAGGTAGGCCTGTAGATCATAAGGAATGTTTGCTTTGCTCCTTTTTAGGAGTCAAGTTTAATAAATATAGAGGGCGTTTTTGAAACACAAATTTATATACAAATGTTGACCAGTATATCTGTCTCCTAGAAGTCAATGAATGCAATCCACGCACTTAGGGTGCAAAAATCCAAGGGAAGAGTACAGGATGGGGGGAGGTATTGGCAGCCACAAGGCAAGAATGGGACCTGGGGGTAATCATATCTGACAACCTAAAGGTGTCCAAACAATGTGATAAAGCTGTGGGGAAAGCCAGTTGGATGCTGGGGTGCATAGGGAGAGGCATCACCAGAAGGAAGAAGTGGCTGTACCACTGTACAGAACACTGGTGAGACCATCAGTTGGAGTACTGTGCCCAGTTCTGGAGACCCCATCTCCCAAAGGACGTAGACAAATTGGAGGCAGTCCACAGGAGAGCTACCAAGATGGTGCAGGGTCTGCAAGAAAAGCCCTACAAGGAGAGGCTGAGGATACTCCATATATACTTCCTAGAGGGGGGGGGGTATGATAGAAACTTTCAAGTACCTCAGGAGTATTGACAAGGTACAAGAAGGCAGCATATTTCAAAAAAGAAGATACACTAGAACAAGGAGGCATGAGATGAGGTTATGGGGGAAGGCTCAGCACAATGTGAGAAAGTACTTTTTCACAGAAAGAGTAATGGTGCATGGAATGGCCTCCTGAAGGAGGTAGTGGGAACAAAAACAGGGAATTCAAGAATGCATGGGGTAGACATAAAGGAACCCTGGCAATAGGGGAAAAAAGGTAAGTCACGGATAAACTAGGGTCCATGGTTTAGGTTAAATGGGCAGACTAGGTGGGCCACATGGTCCTTATCAGCCATCAGATTCTATGTTTCTATGTGACAGTGTATGCTCGTTCACATTTCCTTGTTGTGATGACTTTTAATAAGAACAGGAGTTTTACGGGAGCTGAGTAGGAGGGTATGGGAGTGCACTGTAAATGTCAAAACAATAGTAAAGCAGCATACTGGTGTCAGATCAATGGTAAAGCAGCTTTAGACATGAAGTAAATTTAAGTGGATAACAACAACTAACCATTGCTTTACCTTACATGTAGTTATGTTATAAATTTGCATTTCTGGATACTGCATGGGTACAGTGGATTAGTAAAGAAGAGACTGCTTAGCTTTCATTCTGGCATTATGAGTATGTGTCTTTTTTTTGTATTATCTTTTTACCCCACCCCCACAGCCCGACCACTCCTTTAGGTGAACAAGCTCCACCCTGCCACTGAGCTCCTCCTGTCACCATCCGCCGACCCTCGTCATGCCCCCCTGGTCAACTTGATGTATCCCTTTGTTGGGGGGCCCCCACTCCCGTGGTCATGACCGGGGGAGGGGAAGACTTGCCACCAGGCTTTCAAATACTCACCGGGAGGTGGCAAGGGAACAGCACAGACTCTTCTGGTCTACCACGGTGAACAGGCAGGCAGTTGCCATTGTCTGGAGGGCCAAGCAGCTATTTTCAAGTATTTTCTGCCCTCCCACCCACCTGAGCCACATGCCTGTGGAGTTCTGGCCAAATGCACATGCGGCATGTGGTTACCCATGCTGCATAGTGCATCACCAAAGCTGGCCACTAGGAGCAGCTCAAGGGTGGTGCTGCTCTGACCCTCCCCTTGGGGAGGAGAGCATCCCTCAGATGCTCCTAGCCTTCCCTGCCAGCCTCCACACCTATCGTTCCAGGCTCGGGTACGAACCTGGGTCGCCAGCGTGACAGTAGAACCCCTATCAACTGGCACCATGGAGCCAGCTTGCATGAGTATATGTCTTGAAATGATCCATTTTTGAATCCATCTTTTCCTAATTCCATTAATTTCTGGCTGTTCTAAACTATGATTAATATGTTTTAATATGAATACTTGCTAAAGGACAAATATAAATGAAAGTAAAACTTATTTTTCTTTTTATGTCCTAATTAATTGCATTGTAATCCTTGTATTAAAAATGATATTTAATAAAAAAGAATCATCTTAAGCCACTTTAAAAAATGTCGACCAAATGTTCCTGTCACAGAGGTGAAGTGCTCAGTTCTCAAGGAAAACGATTACCCGCTGCCAGCCAACCAAGAAGCAGCAGCATTAGCATGATTCACCTGCTCGCCCTTCTGGATGAAGGGTGCTCCTATGGTGTTCATGATTAGTGGGGCAGAGGACAGAGGGAAGGGACAAAATTGGGGGAAAACATATGAAAACTAGTCACAGGAGGTCCTTGCTTAATAGAAACCATGAGCTCATTCCAGAGAAATGCTGCAGCTGTATGTAAGGAATGAATATTTGCAGAAGGAAGTAGTACAGTAAGTGGGATATCAAGCATGTCAAAAGAAGCAGAGTGGGGGATTGGCCAGCAGTATGGTGGTGAATTAACTCACTCACTCACTCTACAAACCATGAGGACTCTTTCAGCCACTAGGAGAACATTATCTCCAAGTGTGGTAACCCATAAAGAGCACTGGGAACAGAGATTATATGATATTCTGCTGCTGGTTTATCCAAGTCATCAAGTAGGCAGCAGAAATTTAGATGAGATGCTGTCTCCCAATGCTAAGGCTAGGAAGCTCCTGTTAAAGAATTGTCATCATCCAAGCTGGACAAAATAAATGAAGTGGTTCAATTAGGGATGGGGGGGGGTCAGTATCTCATTTGTGGCCTCTTATTGGTAGAACTGTAGTGCTTTGTTTGTGCCACTTAACTTTTGGTTGGCAACATGTAATGAAGCACGCAATAAGACAGAACAGGATGGGCTTCAGGCTGAGATATCCACCCAGCCAGGGAAGTGTGTTTATTTCAATTTAAAATCTACCTTGACTTGTCTTAATGTGCTTAAAAATGCTTATAAAATGCGTTTTATGTTTCATTTGTAAGACATTTAAAAAATTTTTTTACATTTGATATAAGTAGGAAAATATTTCCACTGATGGTTGTTTGTCACTAGAGTGTGCTGGTACGGATGTAGGTAATGTGGGCCAGGGAGCAATTTGCCTTCTTGGATGTGGAATTTTATATTTTATTTTTAAATCTCTTTAATTTTGTGTGTGTTGTTATCCCTGTGTTTTTTTTTCATCATGCAATGCAGATAGTGTCAGGTGGAAAGTGGAGCTGGGTTTAAATGTTGTACTGAGTGTCATAGCATAGCTCTGGTTGTGTGTATCAATAGCAGGTTCGAGTAAGCAGTGCGAGTTGCAGTAGAGACAGAGTAGTGTGTTTGCTGTTTTTGTAAACAGAATTAAAATTGCAGTGAGTGGAGCAGAGTGTAGTTTTCCAGACACCTCTGACTGGAGTATGACTGTCCCAATAAGTTACTGGGCAAGCTATTAAAATGTGTGCAGCTTAGTGGTCAGATTAATAATAAGCATTTGTAAATGCTGAACGTTGGCTGCATGTTAAACAATTTGTTTTTTGCAATTCTAACCCCAAATTTTGAAGATCCTTGTTTTGGAATTGCCTTATAGACATGACATGTGCCATTTTTAGTATACTGGTAAAAATGTCATTTAGCACAAGAGGTGTGAAAAATGCATCTCATCTAGGATTTTAAAAATTACATATCACATTTATGAGGTGGTGTGGAAAAATGGCTGTGTTGAAAGGTTGGAGTCAAAATATTGAAAATGAATGAAGTTATGGGTGAAATTTGATATAGTGTAACGTTCAATCATAACCTGGGCATTTGACCGTATTTGTACACCAAATGTTCAGCATAGCCTTCCTATTAGCCCACCTAATGAACGCAGTAGCTGAGAATTTTAAAATCCCTGACAAAACGTTATTTTGTACCATGGGTACAAAAACACATTTTGGCCAGGATTTGAATAATGACAGCTGCCTCATTCATAATGTTCTGTGAAAAAATGGCTGTGTTGAAAATTTGGGGTCAAATAATTGAAAATTACCCAAGTTACAAGGTTGTGTTCGTAGACTTCAATGTAGGCTCATAACTTTGTCATTTTTTAATACTTTTACAACAAATTTTCAACATAGCCTTAATATGCCCCCACTTCATGAACAATAGTGGGGGAAATTTTCAACTCCTACCTGAAAGGTGATTTTGTGCAGCGACTGCGAAATCACCTTTCGGGTTCCGAAAACACATTTTGGCCAGGATTTGAAAAATAACAGCTGTCACACTCATGAGGTGCTGTGAAGAAATGTCAATGTTAAAAGTTTGGTTCAAAATATTGAAAATTAGTAAAGTCACAAGCCTGCTTTCATAAATTCCAACATAGGCTCATGACTTTATTGTTTAACATTTGTGGCCCAAATTTTCGGCACAGCCTTCTTATGACCTCACCTCATGAACAATGGTAGAGAGAATGTTCAACTCCTGCCCGAAAGGTGATTTTGCGCAGTGACCAAGAAATCACCTTTTCGGGACAGATTTACCTTATGTCACTTGCATTGTTTATGAGGTGGTGTCCCAAAAAAGGTATGTTGAAAATTTGGGGCAAACATATTGCAAAATGCCCAAATTATGCTATTAAGTTCAAAACCCAATTGAAATACATTGAACTGCATACCTGATTTCCTCAGTTCATGATCCAGCACTGAAGAGTGAAGATGTCTCTGTGGTCTGGAGAAGATAACGGTGTTGGACCCCTGCTGCGTAAGTAAGGGCTTGGGGGGGTCAGGTGGGGGGACGGTAATGGTGCAGCAGACAATGATATATGGCTTTCTGTTTTACAGGGATTTAAAAAAAACAAAAGCAACAACAAAACGACAAGGGATGGTTTTCTATATTACAGGTGATGAAAATGGGGGATTGGGCACCCCACCACGTGTCAGTGTTATGTTTATGGTGGGGTTTGGGGTTGTGGGTGCTGAGAGGGAGGATCAGGTGGGGGGGTACAGGTTTAAAAAAGAAAAAAAATCTATGATGGACAACACTGGGGGATTGGGCACCCCCATTGTCAGTGTTACATTTATTGGGGGGTGCTCAGAGGGAGGTTCAGGTAGGGGGGAGAGCAGTTACAGGGGTACCAGCTACAGACATCAAGGGATGGTTTTCTTTGTTACAGGCTATATATAAATAAAATTAAATAAAGAAAAAAAATGAGGTGGCAACACTGTGGAGATTAGGCACCCCAGTGTCAATGTTATGTTTAGGGGCGGTGGGTGCTGAGAGGGAGGGTCGGGTGGGGGACCAGTTACTAGGGAGGGCAGAAACATACATCGTTGGACGTGTTTTTTAAGATATTGAAGCTGTCAGCAAATGGACTAAAGACTAGCTGCTGAACTGTTTGCTGACGGCTTCATGCAAATCAAAGGACTGAATTCCTCTCAGATTGGAGCGGCTCGGTCCTTTGAAATACACAAAGTTTCAGCCCACCAAGCAGAGAGTGATGCCAGGACCACAGCCCATGGTCATTGGTGTAGACTGCCAAGCCCTTGCTTTTGTGAACTGCAACGGGCTCGGCAGTAACACCCCCCAAAATCCCTATCATTGCCTCTAAACATTGAGTACACAAGCACAGCCAACGTAAAAATCAGTCAGAGAAAACCTACTGCAAATGTAAATACAAAAAGAAGCTATTGTGAATAAAGTACTTGAGAGTCCTGTGTAATGGTGTAGGTGTGCATTTGTGTGAATTTGGGGGATCAACGGGTAAGCAAAGTGAAAAACTGGAGGGTATTTTAAAATTAAAGATTCCATTGTTGAACATGGATGTGTCTGGAAGGTGGGCAGGCTAGCACCATTACTTTTTTTTAGAGAGATTAATACAGAAATAACAAGCATTTGTCAATGCCGAATGTTGCTTGCTTGTATATGTTGTTTAGGTATTTGGAAGTCATTGGAGTGCAAATATTGAAAATTCTCGAACTTACAGTGATGCGTGGAAATGTAGCATGGCAAATAAAACAGTCATTTAGGAATTTTTCCCCAATTGCCAACCAAATTTTCAATGTAGCCATTTTAAGACCTCTGCTCATGAACAGTGTCACTGTGATTTTCTTAATGTGTCCCATACATGGATTTCGCACACCGACTGCGAGATTGTGCGCTACATGGGAGGAAACACATTTTGGGCAAGATGTGAAAAATGACAGCTGTACTGCTCTAAGGAGGTGTGTAAATGGCAATGTTGGAAATATGGGTAGAGTATTGAAAATTCACAAACTTTCTGACGTCTGTAGGAACTACATAGCACTGCTAAAAACAGTCATTTTAGAATTTTTTCACCAAATTTTCAACATAGCCATTTAAGACCTCTTCTCATGAACAGTGTCACTGTTATTTTCCTAATGTGTCCCATACATTGATTTGCACACCGACCGTGCCATTGTATGCGCTACATGGGTGGAAACATGTTTTGGGCAGGAAGTGAAAAATGACAGCTATACTGCTCATAAGGAGGTGTGGTAAAATGTCAATGTTGAAAATCTGGAGTAAATATTGAAAATTCGTGAACTTCTGATGATAACGTATTAAGAACTGCATAGCGCTCTTAAAACCGTCATTTTAGGAATTTTTTCACCAAAGTTTCAACATAGGCTTTTTAAAAGCCCACCTTATGAACAATGGCAGTGTCATTTTGTTAATCAGCCCAGAAAGGTGATTTCATGCAGTGACGGCGAAATCACCCTTCCGGCCCGATTAACACCACGACAGTGCAAGAATTCATGAGGAGGGATCCCAAAAACCCCATGTTGAAAATTTGGGCCCAAAATTCCCACAAACGCCTGAGATATGCAACAAAGTTAAAAAAAACCCTATTTATTCCATTATACAGCTTACCAGCATTTCCTCAGTTCGCGTTTGGCTTTGAAGAGTGTAGACATGTTCCCGGTCCACCAATGATCATGGCACCAAGCTCCAGAGGAAAGTATGGGGTGAGGGGTGTAGGGAGGCAGGGTGCGCAGTGTGTGGAGTGCGGGTGGGGGCAGTGAGACTGCGGGGACTGTTTTTATTTACAGTTTTTTTCTTTAGAATTAAGGCGGCGGGGCGTTTGCCATGCTGGGGTGGGCTCCCAGGCGTGGCAGCTAGAAACTGTTTAGAGGGGCTGGAGCTGATGGGGGATTGAGAACCCCATCAGCCATAACAAATTTGCCACGCTGAGGTGGGCTCCAGGCGTGGCACCTGGGAAAAAAAGGTTTTGAGGCGTGCAGCCGTGGGGCCAATGGGATTGGGCACCCGTTGGCTATAACATTTTGCCATGCTGGGTGAGCTCCCAGCGTGGCACCTGGGCAACTTTTGTTGGAGGGGCATGGAGCCAACGGGGGATTGGGCACCCCCGTCGGCCATACAGTCTGTTGGGGGGAGGGAGCGCATCAGCACGCAGTATGCGTGCATGCGTGTGTGTGTGTGGGGGGGAGCTCTGCCCACTGAAGCATGGCTCTCCCTTTCAACTGTATGCCACTGCATTTTCGACTGCTGTCATAGACAGCTGCAGCAGTCATTGGAGGAACTGCGGCCGCACCTGCAAACTCAGTGACTGAATTGGAAGATGGGGTGCCACACCTCCAAAAACTCGGATGATGGCACTATGTTTCTTGCACATGCGTGCAAGCAACATAAAAATATGGGTGCCAGGCTGCCTCGACCAGTCAGAAGTCAGGATTTTTACTACCCATTTTGTAAGTAATTTTCAGTGAAGGACATACAGTATGGACATGATATTCAAAATATTTGCATGTGCAAGTTGATTTCTCATGGAAACTTTTTTCTGAAATCTGTCTACCCTGAATTTTTATGGACAGCAGCAAAATTTACAAAGTTATAGATATGGGTGATATTCCTAGAAATTCTCGGTTGGAGTGTATCTTCCCAAAAAATGTTTCTAGGAGAAACATGAGGGAACAGTTTTTTTTTTTCAACATCTGTCCCATATACAGTTTACTTCAAAACATAACTTTCTCAATAATAAGGACAGATCAGAAGAAAAATCAAACTTTTTCTTTTTAAGATCTTTACCTGTCCCATTTGGTCAAAAGTCAATATAAAGAAAAAACATAATCTATAACTCACAGGAAAATATGCACTCGCCTATCTACATTTGGTCATAGGTCACTACAGAATGCACTATGGCACTTGGATGTACCAAAAACACACTGTTTACTAATATGCAGATAAGGCAAAAATGAGCTTTGAAACAGATCCGAGTCATTTCTCTCACTGTTTTTTACGCTGTTTGTGCCAGTTTCTGGCCCGGGCCATGCCTGAAAAGGTCTTCAAATCAGTGCACCAACCTGGTTACCAAATGAATAAATAAATAAATAATAATGTTTTGTCTCACCCCCATTCTGCATATATAGTATACATATATATATATTTATGCAACAGGGGTCAGGATAAAAACTGTAGAATAAAACCATTTATCTTCGCTACTATGGTAATAAATTTATTTATCCACATAGTAACTACATCATCACCCATTTATTCACATAGTAACTACATCACTAGCTCATTTATCTACACACTTCTCTTCCGAATTCATTTAGAATGTTAGGCCTCAGAAGCAGTACTAACCATATTTAAATGTCAATAACTAAAAGCGAAAAAAGATAACATGGTACTGTGAGCACGAAAATTGTTCAGCACAAATTATCTACAAAATGAATACTGTTTCATTTATATAAACCCTGTATATTGTATATGATTAGCAAGAAAACAGAAGAAACATAATTTTTGTTCACTTTTTGACAAACAAATATAAATAACTTTAAAACAAAAATGATAGCATGGTACGGTGAGCACAAAAAATGTTCAGCTCAAAAATATCTACAAAATGAGTGGTGTTTCATTTATAGATACCATTTTGTTTTTTTATAATTAGCAAAAAACAGCATAAAATTCAGTTTTCTTTTCCCTTTTTTGACAAATTATTTACACCTACCAAAATCAAAATGTTCACACAACATCTAAACCTGTTGCATGAATGGAATATGCAGTGGTTCAGTGTGTGATAATGCATTTATTTTGTACAGTTTCCAGTGACCTCTCGTAACTCTCACTCGTGAGGTTACTTGAGGTCACTAGGCTCTTCTGAATAATGCATTATCACCTAATAATTCTGCATATCCTATATATATATTAGAGCAAAAAAACTCCATTTAATGCATTAGTTAGGGTTGTTCCTGGCGACAAAAGTGAGAGAATTCGCTGTTGGGTTGAAAACCCCCTTGGACCCCAGCCCACCCCAATGGCATTGGGGTGCGCATTGGATCGTCAGCCCTAACTCTCACCCCATGACATGTGTAAAGCAGCAGAAGTATAGGAGAAGGGTGAGGAAGTTGGGACCCATAATCCCGTCGCTTTAATGCGGTTGGGGGTGGGCGAGGAGATGAGGGAGTTCAACCTAACGCTTCAATTCACTGTCTATGGCTAACCTAACGTCAATAAATCCTCTATTCCTTCTTTGAGAATGATAATGAGAAATAGTGAGGGACAGCAAGCATGAAGCAGAAATGCTAACAGTGGCGCACATGGTAACACAAACGCGAATGAGAACAGAAAGGAGTAGCATGGTGGCGTGAGCGGGGAATGGTCTGCACGTGATGTGTTGTCACATAGTAACATGGTGCCTGCAAACAGAAATGTCAATGGGCATGGTGATGTAAAGTGAAACAGTAAGATAAACAGTACTGTAGACAGAAATGGCAAAAAATAACAGAGCATAGCGCAAATGAAAAGCATAAGGATAACGCTCATGGTGGCGCAGGCGTCAATGGTAAGTGAAATGGATGCGGATCCATAGCGGAAAGGGCAACAGTAACAGTAATGTAAGCGCACAGGCTGGTTTTCCCAAAACCTGCATTGAGAAAGACAGTGAGTACAAATAATGAATGCAAAATAATGAGTATAGAAGCAGAAATGAGATCTTGGAATACTAAATACATTATATCTCAGGAACCGTGCGGCGTAGAAAAAAATTTAAAAGTCATATTATTTACAACTGTCTGGCTAATTTAAATCTTAGCCCCACTAGGGGCTAAAAATTCCGATGAAAACTCCATATCTCACACGTTTCGAGATCACGGGCCCTGAAAGGCCGAAGCGCCGCGTAATGTTATCCTATGGGAAAAAAAAAAAGTTTGAGCACCATAACTTTGCCTCCCTCTAATGTTTTTTCACCAAACTACTGAAAGGCACATCTGTGGGCTGTTGGCTGTCTTTCCTCCAAATTTCAGGAAAAAAGACCAAACCGTTATTTTGCAGCAGGGCTCCAAATGATTTCTGTTAAGTGTCGGGAGCCGTAATGTTATCCTATGGGAAAAACCGTAAATTTTGGAGTGCCGTAACTTTGCCGCCATGTGAAATTTTTTCACCAAACTACTGAAAGGCACATCTGTGTACTGTTGGCTGTCTTCCCTCCAAATTTCAGGAAAAAAGACCAAACCGTTATTTTGCAGCAGGGTGCCAAAGGATTTCTGTAATGCTTTGGGTGCCGTAATGTTATCCTATGGGAAAAACTGTCAACTTTGGAGTGCCATAACTTTGCTACCGTGTTAATATTTTTCAATACAACACTGAAAGGCACATCTGTGAGATGTCGGCTGTTTCCTCAAATTTCAGCCCAAAACTCCCAACAGTTATTTTGCAGTGCAGTGCCAAAGAATTGCTGTCATTTTCCCACAGACTAGAAAATTACTGTCGCATTTATAAAGCTGCAGTACAATTGCGAACTGTGATAACGGCAATTTAAAGTATTTTTCCAGAAATTTGAAAATATATTTCTGGGGTGTTTTACCACAAAATAAAGACATGGCAAGCATCCTCAGGGCCCGACTAGGTGAATACAAAAAATTAGGTTGCTAGAGGGTCCCAAATTTAAATGCCAACCATTTTTCTGATCACCAACTAAAACAAAATGGCCGATTTGCGAAAGTAACAGGCCCATTTGCGAAAGTAAAAATGCATTTAGAAAATGTTGAACTTTTGTTAACTTTTCCTATTGACTTATAATGGGAAACTGTTTTTTGAATAACTTTTGAACTGTTTAATATTTTTTCAGAAATCTTCAAAAGGTACATGAGGACCCGGCTGCACATTCCCTGAAGATTTGGGCGGTCCATAAACCATATCGCTCTGTAGGCGCGACCACAGAATTCAGAAAAAGCGTAGCAGCGCTTGCAGATCTATAATAACTCCACAGCCATATATCCAACCAGTACAAAACTTGGCATATCCCAAGGCCTATGATTCTTGATCAAAATTCCAAATTTAAAGCAAATCCATCGAACGGTTGCAAAGTTATTAAGGTGCAAAGTTTTGGGGTTTAACATAGAAAATGGCTCCTCAATCCTAACTGTAGTACTACTTGAATACCATAATATATATATATATATATATATTTTTTTTTAATCAGGTAGTCAGTGCTACCTACCCTGCTGCCACTAGAGGGCAGAAACAAATCATTTGCTGTTTTGCCCTCCAACACGTATGACTCCATGATGTGTCCAGGAGGACAAAACAATATGATGACAGGACAGAAAAGCAGAAGAACCTGGAGACATGTTCAGGAGCATAAATACAAGGTTAGAATCCTACTGACACTAAACTGTATTTACCTTCTAAATACATTATGTAGAGAATACATAATGGGCTGCAGTGGAATAACACATTTATCTCCATTAGTAATTGCTAAGAACCACACTGCATAAGTGACAAAAGCACACATTCATTATGAAGGTCTGAACCACTCGTGTGGACATAAATGTGTTATTCTATTGCAACCCTTTATGTATTTGATATATAGATCACACTATTGGAGGATCTTCCGATTTCACACAGAACTCCCAACAGCCTGCAACAAGCCCAGGAATGAAACCTGCACCTACGGCAGCACCTCCATTTTCACACAGGACTCCCAATGGAGTTACAGCCTGCAACAAGCCCAGGAGTGAAACCTGTACCTACGGAGGTACTGAAAAATCCTGCCCTGCATTGTTAGAGACAGAGCTTACACTGGACAGTGTTGTTCTCTGCCTTATCTGTTGGCAGAGCAATTTTGATTGTTTCTGGCATTTAGATGTTAACTGATTTGTGTAACCAAGTACTCTCGTGAACCTTAAGATCTTATGTTATTCTTATAGGGCACTGGCATTTATGTTAGGGAGTTTAAAGTATTTGTAGTCTCATTTTAAGCTCTTGCTTTATCTCAGTATGCCAGGTATTTTAACAGTTTTACCTCTGCTGCTTATTAATCTAAATTTAGGATTGTTCTGTAGCCACACTATCCACATGTGCAGTAGGGGCTCCCACCCTCTTTCCTTTGTGTTCCTCCTGCCAAACCCCTTACTCTTTTATCTTGCTGAATCCCTCCCTCACCAAATCTCTTTTTCTCCCACAGGCTCCTCCATTTTCACATAGAACTCCCAAAGAAGTTACAGCCTGCAACAAAAGCCCAGGAGTAAAATCTGCACTTATGGAGGTATTGAAAAATCCTGCACTGCATTGTTAGAGTCAGAGCCTACACTGGACAGTGTTGTCCCATCGACACTGCACGTTGCCTGCCCCGCCTACCATGGTCTGCTCTAGATTTAGAAGACCAGTTTTCCATTAGCTCTTTATACTGTACCACCACTAGGTGTCAATGCTGAGCCCTCTTTTCCCATCCCTCATATTGCTACTTACCTTTCTTGTCAGCTTATCTTCACCGGTTTTTTTGCTGCCGGACTTGCTGTACTCTCTGCTGTCCTCTTGTTTTTTCCTCATCTACCCCCAGGCCGGTTTTGAACCCACAACCTTCTACACTAAGGGCAACCACCCTAACCACTTTGCCAAAGCAGCAACCCTACTTCATAAGGTTTTTTTTATAATCCCTATACTTATTATCATTCTCTCACCTCAGTCCACCTTTCCTTGCATCAGTCTCCTGACTTCCTTACTTTATCTTTCACCCTTGGACTGGTGACCTACAGACTCCACCCTCTCTACAGCAATATATAGTGCCCTTACACTCCACCTCCTCAATTACCCCATTCTCCTCTGCCTAATGCTTACCAGTTTCAACACTCCCTCTAATCCATTAAACACAGCCCAGCACAGCATCACCATTCCCACTCAGGGTACTGATCCCCTAACTTCCAGCCCCAATGGGTATGCTAACCTAACTACTGACTACCGCTTCCACACCAACCACTCCTATGTCCTCAAATGCCCCTTCAATCATTTCCACACCCCTTCTTACAACTTCAAAAAAAAACTGGACACCAGAGCTAGCAGTGCTGGGCTCAAACACCTCAGACCCTACCTCTATATGATCTTGCTGCTACTACTACTTATCTCTGGGAATGTTCACCCAAACCCGGGTCCATTGCATGGCTCACAAATGAGCAATGTAAAAAATGGTTACCTCAAACTGGCATCAATCAACATTCGGAGCCTCTTACCACAAATCAGTGACTTCCTAGTCTGGGTGACACCACATAACCCTGATGTGCTCACACTGACTGAAACATGGCTTTCGGCTAAAACACCTGACTCCACATCAACAATCGCTGGCTACACACTGTTTAGGGAAGGGGGTGCTCCATCTATTTGAAGGACTCCCTGAAGGGGCAGATACTCCCTCATGTCACTCTTGCTAATCAATCCCACATACTTAGTATTAAAGTTTTCCTTGGACAACTTGGCAAAGCTCTGTATATATTTGTTGTCAACACCCCCCCCCCCACATTAGCACCATAGTTCTTCCTGACTCGATGAGTGACCATTCGCCTGTTGTCAGCCTCTGGTCAAACCCCTCACCAAAAATCGCATATCATCATGTGCTGAAAAAAGGGAAGCTTGATTAATTTCGGGCCTTCCTAGCCCAGTGCGACTGGTCACCCCGGGCTCTTTCTATGCACTAAGCTACCTTATCACACACTTTAATAAAGCCTGTGACATATTTGCTGCAGCTCATAGATTTAAGTCCAGGGGGTATCTAACCCATGGATCACTGCTGAACTATTAAGCAAGATGAAAGTCAGGGATAATCTTTGGTACCTTGCACAGTCCATAGGTAAACCAGATGAGTGCTATAGAGCAGCTAGAAATGCATGCACTCAGGAAATCCACAGAGCCCAAATCACCCACTTTCAAAATGAGCTCACAAGCTCTTGGGGTAGCAGCTGGAACTTCTGGCAAAAAAAACAAGGACTCACTGGTAAGCCAAGTAAGGCAGCACCCACTATGCTAATTGTTAGTAACACCCCTGTACAAGACCCTAACTCTGTCGCTGATACTTTCAACGTAGCATTTACAGATCTAAGGCAGGTACTTCCGCCCAACTTCTTAGACACATACAACACTAGTGCCCTCCTTAACACTGCTGTCTCCCCCCATATCCCCCCTTCTACTTTAGGGGAATCACACTTGCTGAAGCCAAAAAATATCTACTTAGGGTATTAGGTAAAACCAGGTACAGTAGTGACACCCTTGATATGAAACTACTATACCTATCACTGGATGTCATGAGAAAACCCCTTACCACCATTCTGAACCCATCACTGTCCCTAAGGCAGTTCCCCAAACAGTGGAAGGCTGCTGTTGTCACACCAATGCACAAAAGCAGGGAATGATCACTAGTTTCAAACTACCGCCCCATCTCGATTTTCCCACCTTTACCCAAAGTCCTAGAGAGAGTAGTTGCTGACCAACTGAATGAATTTCTTACCAAGTGCAACATTCAGTACCTCCGACAGCATGGCTTCCATCAGGCCCATAGTACCACCACAGCCCTACTGGAATACACAGATTATATTCACAAAGCCTTAGATTGTGGTCACTTAGTTGGGTCATTTACATTGACCTGACCAAGGCATTTGATACAGTTAATCACTCCCTCCTAAACTCCCTCCCTTCCCTAGGCCTCTCCTCTGCCATAGCAAACTGGTTCAAATGCTACCTTGAAAGCAGAACGCAACAGGTGAAAATAAATGACTCCCTATAAAGTAGTTTCCCAGTCCACTCTGGTGTCCCGCAAGGATCCATGCTTGGGCCCTTAGTTTTCAGTCTTTTCCTGAATACCCTATCCAAAGCCTGTAATAGCAACTTAGTCCTCTACATGGATGATGCCGTTCTCTTCTCTAGCCACACTGACCTCCTCCCCCTCACCAGTGACCTTCAGCTCAATTTCACAAAAGCTGAATCCCGGTTTGCCAACCACAAACTGTTAATGAATTATAAAAAGACAAAAACAATGCTCTTTGCAAGCCCCCAACACAAATACAAATCTGCATGCCTTACCATCTGTAACAACCTAAGTCAACCCCGGCAATGATGCATGAATTCAAATATCTAGGTATTACACTGGACAGCTCATTATCATGTGCCCTGTATGTCACTCATATTTCCAAGATGGTAAACAGTAGGATTGGGATCCTCTACAGACATAGGCACTGTCTCACATCTGCGGCCTAAAGAATAGCAGTGACCAGCTCTATCCTGTCCGTCAGAGATTATGGCCTGATAATCTACAGTGCTGCTACTGAAACCACCCTCAAGAGGTTGACAATCTCGCTAAATAAGGCTTACAGGTTGATAACTGGTGCCGATCAACGCACCCATACATGCAACCTATATCTGCAAACTAAATGGCTTCACTTACATAGTAGAATAAAATATCAAACCTGTCTCTTTTTGCAAAAAAAATATGCCTTGCCTTATCTCCTCCTGCCACTCAGCCCCTGCTCCTACCTACGGCAAATCAACGCCATATGCGTAGTGCAGCTAAGCTGTTTTTTCTTATTCCTCGCTGCTGGACCTCACAAGCCCAGCATACTTTCAGTTACAGAGTGCCAGCTTGGTTGAATGACCTGCCCACTGAAGTCCTCTCTGAACCCAAGCTAGACACTTTCAAATCCAAACTTCATTGACACCTTGCAACACTAAATAAATGTGACTGCACCCTCTAGTTCCATCCCTGTCGCTCCCCATTGTCCTTGCCTCCCTAGTTGCCACCACCCCCTACCTCAACTACCCCCGCCCTTCCCCTCTAGCTGCTACCTCCATTTACTCACCTCTTCCCTCCCTCCTCCACTCCCCTGTTGCATTCTCCTCCTCCTGCTGTTTTACTCCTTATTTAGCTCTTAGTTGGACAAAGTCTGCTATATTTTGGACTGCTACCTTGTCTGTTGTAATATTACCATGTTTTATAGCTGTCAAGTCATCTTCCTACTGGATTATTTTTGTACCACCTGTTTTTTCCAATTTGTTAACATCTCTGTACCACTTTCTGTGATTCTTTGTTTTGTTATTTACCTTACTGTTATTCTCACCTATGTACTACATTGCCTCTCCCCTTGACGTGGAACCTTTGCAAAAGAACCCCTGGTTCAAAGGTATTTGTAATCCTAGTAATGAATGAATACATAAATAAAAATAAACTGTTAATGTTTGTTTACCTTATTTTAGCTTAAACTGCCTCTTTATCCATTGTAAACTCTATCTGATCCATTATTTCTCGTGATCTATTTCTAGATTCTAAACAGAAATACAGTGCTCTAAGTGTAAGAACATGTGTTCTAAGTGTAATAACGTGTTTAACATAAAAATAAATGTCTCTCTCAAAATAACAATTTATTTACCCAAATTATTCAGTACTGATTTGGTGTATAGAACTTTTACTGTTGGTTAAGAAGCAGTGTTCTTAATAAAATAAAAAAAACGTTATGTATTGTGACACAAATATATAGGGCACATCTGACACAGAAAAATATCTCTGAGCTCCCTCTGCTTTCTCTGCTCAGCAGATGTTCTATTATATGGGTCGCAGGTGATTCTGTATACTTCAGAATCCTTTGTTGTTGTCTAGATCAGTTATGTTATATAGGTCAATGGCAGCCCAAGGCAAGGAGCCAATGCAGACCGAAAAGCAGTACAGGATGTTATAATTAACAGCAGCAACTCACATTAGAAGCACATCCAATTCTCCAGAGCTAGGCCACCATCCCTTTTCTAGAGCCTTGTGTGGTACAACAGGACCAGTCAGTAATATGAAAAGTTGTGGTTACTAAATTTTGGTTTTACTACTAAAGGAGAACTTATGTTGTGCTCAAATCTCTAATAGGTTAAGCTAGAGATAATATGGTACAAGATAGCAGGGAAATTCATATGTAAGAGGTAGCCACACACCAGTGAAGCTGTCCTAGTATCTGCACACAGAAAAATGGGTCTAAAACCCTTCCCCCCCAACGGTTACATTTATTCATTTGGCACCTTAACATTCCCATTAAACAGTGTCTTATAACTATTCCAAAGCACAGTAACTAATAATTCAAAATTCACAGAGGCAACACTTTGTTTGCTGATGAATAGCTGCCCCGAGCCTGGGGAGTGCCAGAAGGAATTTGAGTGCCGGTATGTTGGTACCTCCACCTGGCGTATTACCTGCTTGTTCCCTGGATCAATTTTTAGGGCCTCTGAAAAATGATCGCCCTTAGCCAAGGGTAACAGAACTGGGAAAGCTAATGATCTGAATGGGACTTGTGGACCCATCACAAATTCTGGACATTTGAGACCACACAGGATTAAGCAACTGAGCCACGAAAACGGGTATACATCAAAGTGGTAAAGTGACTGTTTCTTTCTACTCTTCAAGAAGTTTGACAGCATAGTGTTGCTTCTATGAATTTTGAATTATTGGTCACTGTGCTTTGCAGTGGTTATGAGACACTGTTTGATGGGAGTGTTGAAGTACCAAATGAATAAATGTAACCTTTTTGGTATTTATTTTACTGAAGTGTTTCGCCAGGAAGGGCACACTGAACAACAAGCTGCTCGTCTCATGGTGTGTCCTGGGGAGAGCGTATCAATGAGATCATACATACATGCATACATCAACCAGAGATAATACAGATTACAGTGATGCATAACAGTGTGAACAGAGCTGACAATTACAGCAGGTAATGTACATTATAAGTGCAGTCATGAAATTATATATTGTTAACAAACTTGAGGAACAGATAAGTGCAGCCTTCTATTGTACCAACTTTGTCTGAAGGGAGGGAGATGGACAACACTGAGCCAGCTAGCAGGTGAACAGGGCAGCATAAGGTAACAGGAAGGAGGAAATTAGCTGCAGGTACAATTTACCGAGAGGTAGTTTTGTAGGGTTGAACTGATGAAGCGGGGGTGGATCTGGGGAGGAAGAGCATTCCATAGTTTAGGGAAACAATGTGAGAAGACCATCTGACCTATAGTGGTAGACTGACGAGGAACTTCCCTTAAACAAGAGTCATAAGATCTATGGGAATGGGCAGGATGGGGGAGGATGGATAGTAAGGAAGTAAGATATGGGGGAGCGTTACAAACCAAAATTTAGGCACAAATTTAGTGCAATGGAGGTGGTGGCAATTTTCTAATGAGGAGAAAGCCAGAGAGTGGTAGAGATTACAGTGATGGGTGAGAGAGGGGGAGTTTAGAGCGAAGCGACAGAAGGACTTAAAAAGGGTATCCAGTCTGGTTAAGAAAAACTTGGGAGTGGCACTGTAGACTACATCACAGTAGTTAAAAATAGGTGGGATCATCTTCTGGACAAGTTTGCTTCTTGCCGGTAGTGGGAGGCAGCTACAGTTCCTGTATAATGCGCCAAGCTTGGAGCACAGTTTCTTCAGGATGTCATCCACATGACCAGAGAAGCTGAGGTTTTGATCAAGCCAAACCCCCAAGTACCTAAAGGATGTAGTGTCTTCAAGGACTGTCCCATCAAGGGTGTGGAAGGATAGCAAGGAGGGAAGGGGAGGGAGGGCCTGGAGAGACTGTGCCTACTGCCAAAGGTCATTTAGACTGTCTTCTTGGCATTAAGGGAGAGTTGATGGGAGCTAAACCAGTGCTGAACTTTGTTGAAGTCATGCTGAAGTCTGGTTTCAACATCAACAGGGAACTGGCCTAAGGTGAAGAGGACCGTGTCATCGGCATACATATGGATGGAGGTGGAGGAGTAGGCTGAAGTAAGGTAATTTAGAAATACAGAGAACAGGATAGGGTCCAGTACAGATCCCTGTGGTATGCCAGTGTCGATGGGGAGAGGAGGGAAAGTGAAGTCTGCAATTCTGATTTATTCGGTCCTACCTGCCAGGTAGGCTCTGAACCAGCTTGTGGCAGTGTTGATTACGCCAGTCGAGGAGAGGGAGTTTAAAAGAAGGGTGTGAGAGACAGTGTTGAGTGCCTTTGCAAGGTCAGCAAAGATGGCTGATGTGATTTGGCCACTATCCATCCTTGAGAGGATAGAGTTAGTGAGCCTAATCAGGGAGTTAGTAGTGGAATGGTTCTTCTGGAACCCAGACTGGA
The DNA here is from genome assembly GCA_016271365.2 of Neoceratodus forsteri. Lineage (NCBI taxonomy): Eukaryota > Metazoa > Chordata > Ceratodontiformes > Ceratodontidae > Neoceratodus > Neoceratodus forsteri. The sequence goes on from CM028135.1 coordinate 314,194,948, forward strand.
ATGGAGTGAAAAAATTAGAATCTGAGAGATGGGAAGAGAGTTGTGAGAGAACCAGATGTTGTTGGAGCTTAGCAAGGGCGGGAAGGAGAGATATGGGGCGATAGCTGGCAGAGGTGAAAGGATCACCCCCCCCCCTTAGGCAGTATAAGAACAGTGGCATGCTTCCAAACAGATGGGATAATAGCTGTAGCAAAGAAAAGGTTGAGAAGGACCAATTGTGGAGCAGAGATCACTGGAGCTGATAGATAAAGCAGTTTAGGGTCCAAACCATCAGGCAAGCTGCCTTTGGAGGGGTTGAGAGCATACAGTGCATCCAAGGTGTCAGAGGGTGTAATTTTTGATAAGGAGAAAGAGTTAGACGAAGAGGGTAGTCTGGGAGAGGATGGGTGGTCAGCAAGTAGGGGAGACGGTAGGGAAGATAGAAGATAGAGGGAAGATAGGAGGGTAGAGGCACAGGAGGTGACATAGGAATTAAATTCAGTAGCAACACTAAGCTGATCAGCAACTTAGTGTTGTTTATAATGAGAGGGAGGTGGGAGGAAGGGGGTGAAAAGGGGTATAAAACTTTCCAAAATTTGCAGGGGTTTATTAATGTTGGACTGGAAGGTAGAGCAGAAGTAGTCAGCTTTAGCTAGACGAGTGGCTTTTGCTCACCTATTTCGTACAGAGCGGTAGATGTCATAGTCTTGTGGAAGTTTAGAGGCTTTATGAGTTTTCCAGGCTTGATCCTGGGCTCTCTGCCACGCCAAGAGTTCTGGGATGATCCGCGGAAGATGGTTACCCCCAACTCTGGAGTGCAGCAGCAGGGCATGTTTGTTCCAAATCTCCAGAAATTTACTAAGAAAATAGTCATAAGCATCGTCTATAAAATTCGATGAGGCAATTGGATCTCAGTTTGTGTGGGCCAGGTCATGGAGGAGGGAAGAGAGGTTCAGAGATTTATACGAACGAAATAGTAGAGTTTTCGGGGGCCTTATTGCTATGAATTTTGCGTACCAAAAAGGTCATATGGTGGTCACTCAAGGCATCAGGAAGAATGCCAGATTTAATAACCCTTTGGGGGTGAGATGTGAAGGCCCAGTCAATTAGGGAATGGTTACCTGTGTTATGGCTCATGTGGCTTGGCTCTAGAATGAGTTGTGTTAAGTTATGGGCAGTGACACTGTTACATGCATTATTAAGGGAGGGAGGGGGAGATAACCAGTTTTGGTTGAAATCACCCATTATATATGCTTCATCGGAAGGGGTGTGAGAAACTGGTATCAATTTTGGGTTGTCTGTGAACAGTAAGTTTCCTTTTAAAGTAAACTGAGACATTAAAACTATTATAGGCTTGCTTTGTGGAGTCTCTTACTTGAATTTCTCCCCCAGACCAGATTCTTTTAGCCTCAGTAATATGGAGTCAATCAAAAATTGCTTAGCTACTGTACTGTGGTTGTATATGCCTAGAAATGTGAAAATTGCTTAGTTACTGTACTACGGTCATGTATGTCTAGAAATGTAATGCTACAGGGCTGGAATTTTCTGATGCAAAATGAAACTGCAAAAGTTTTACAGTTTATTATTATTTTTGCCTATTTTGTACCTTTGTGTCCCACCAGCCCTGTGCTGGGGGCCACCTGGCTTCACCCTGCCACACGGTGAGAGGGGCAGGGGACTGTCTGCCTTCATAACTGATGCCGAAGTCACTTTGTTATAGGCCAGTGACAGAGGTGAGTGAATGCAAAGTGGGCCCTTGCCTCCACACTTCCTGAGAGCTGAGCACCTCACTTCTGTGAAGCAAGTTGTATTTTGGGCCAAACTTGAGAACTGAAAAAGAATTTGTGACACTTCAGATCACAGCGGGTTGATTTTACTGCTATCATCACCCATCACCTGTTGGGGGCTGTTTGTATGAGATCAGTCCCATATTATGTACCTGCTTGTAAAGTGATCAAGACTGATGTGTCTTGTGACAATAAATCACAAACAGAAGGACATGAGCACTGAGGTCTTCAGCGCTGGCGCTGTTTTATTAACTACAGTACAGACAGCATTTAGGTAATTTTGCAATGCACTACCAAATGATTACAAAGAATCAAAAAACAGTGCTGGCAGAAAAAGACACTCAGTCCATCATGTCTGTGTATTTTCCAACCTGAACCCCCCCCCCCTTTGACCCCACACACTGCCTTTGCATTCACCATCCCCTTTTAGCTATCCTGCACTCTGTTCACAACCATAACCATCTCGGTATTTACTACCTCACTGAGCAGGCTGTTGCATCTATCCCCCTCTCTTTCCATTAAGAAGTTATTTCCTTACGTCTTTCCTGAATCTAAGCACCACTAGCATATGGTTCGGCCCCTGGCTGGTGATTCCTCACAATGCTGAAAAAGGCTGTGACATTCTACCTTGTTTATTCCCCTCAGATATTTTTTCCATCCTTTGCTTATGCTCCTTGGTCATGGTGGAGTGGCTGACTTCAGCCGGCATCACCACCACCACTAACCCATCCTCCACTGTTCCCCCTAGATTATCTGGCTAGGTAACCTCACAGATTGCCTCCCATAGTGGGGTCATGAGGGTGAGGGCCATCCTCCCAAGTCAACATCCAGTAGTTTACCGCAGGTGTTGGTGATGTGGCAGGTGGAGGTGTGGTGTGCGGTTGTCATTCTCTCTGCCATGCCATCCATATTTCCTCCAAGTTTTATCTATTGAGCCTGAAGTTGCGGCAAGCTGTGAATACATGCATGTGGAGGTGCGCATACACTCATGGCCCACTTTCTGTCCACCCCCCCGATGTTCTGTCTGCCTCCCAACATCCTTGCTCTGACACCCGGCCTCCACCATGTGTCAGCCAAGACAGGGAAGACATGTCACTCCTACCGGGTGTAGGAGAGCTTCCCAGCGGCTAGCTCAGTCCTGCTCCTGCCCACCCCCCACTGACCCCAGTTCAGACCAAACTCAGGTCACCTGCATGGCACAAGGTAAGGAACTTGACAGCACCTCAGCTCTCAGTGCCACTGGGCTGGCTCCCCTCAGATATTTGAAGGTTTCTATCATGTTCCCTCTTTCCTTCCTGGCCTTCAGCAAGTACAGTATATGTGAAGACTGACTAGGTGCTCCTCATATGCTTTCCCCTGTTAGCCCTGTTTCATCTTTGTAGCTCGCCTTTGGATGGACTCTACACTATAGATACGTAGCTAATGACAGCAGCAGCAGCCCATCCTGTCTGCCCACCCTACCTAACTACTCTGCACAGGCCCTGGTGGCAACTCCCCCCTTTATTTCTGCCACCACTTTTCAACTAATACCATATGCCTGCCCCATCCCTGCTTGAAAATGCTCACTGATTTGGCCTGTACTTCTGACTCTGGCAGCTTGTCTTACTTGTCCATCACTCTTTCTGTGAAAAAGTTTTTATGGATGTCCCTCTTGAATCTCACCTTTGCGAGTTTAACTGAGTTTCCCCTTGCCTTTGTATTTAAGTTCAGGAAAAAAAAAAAGTAGGGTAGTGTCCACCCTTTTAATCCCATGCAGGTACTTCCATACTTCAATCATGTTGCCCCTTTCCCTCTTTTTCTTGAGGTTGTAGATGTTCAAGTCCTTCAACCTCACTTCGTATATCTTGCCTGCCTTGCCCCCCAGTCTGTGGACCATCTTGATCGCCCTGCACTGTACAGCCTCCAAATTGTCACAGTCATTCCTTGTGAACTGCAATACCTCACACGGTATTCCAGATGTGGTCACAACAGTGACCTGTACAATGGGAGATCACTTCCTGGCTTTTTCTGCTTATCCCTCTATCTATGCTTCACAGCATTTTGTTTGCCTTACTGGCAGTTGTGTTACATTGTGCTATTTTGGCTCTCCAATATAATTTCCCCTAAGTTATTTTCCTCCAAGGTCTTTTCCAGCCAGCCCCTCCTCATTTCATATTACACTCTCTGGCTCCATTTCCTAATGTGCATCAACTTATATTTTTTTTAGTATTGAAGCTCAGTTGCCAGATACTCCAGCTGGGGCCTCACCAATGAGCCATAAAGGGACAACAGTACCTCCTTTCACCTACGGGAGAACCCCCTTCTTATACTGTACATCCAAGCATCCTGTTAGCCTTGTGCACTTATAGGCTATGGCTGGAGTCTATTATTAAAGATGTTCCTTTCCTTTGTAGTCATATTGATTTTTGTACCCCCATCCAATAACCAGCTCTCTGGTTACCTCTGCCTATGTGCATAACTTTGCGCTGCTTAGCATGAAACTTAAGTTTCCACACATTCGACCACCTTTCTAGAATTTCAGAGTCCTTTCTGCATATTCCTAATCCCCCTCTTCAGTGTCTATCTTGCCCCAGACTTTAGAGCCATTTGCAAAGAAGCAGATTACCAGTCCAAAGAGACAATTTGTTTCAAACTGATATCTCAGAATATTCAGTTTCATTGTGAATGTACTGCTAAATATTAAAAATATAGTTTGTGGCATCAAAAAGGACCACACTACTGATATGCTAATTGGCGATGTAAATTGCAATAATGCCTCAACCATTGTGAATGCCTTTAATGCCCAGTTCTCCATCCTGCCTGCCTTTACCTTCCTTTTCCCCTCCTCCTCTGAGGTGCATGTTCAGCCGACAATTTCCAGTCTGGGCCTGCCCATCAACCACCATTATACCTTAAAGCTGTGTCTACAAATGAGATGTGCAGACTCCTCACTAGCCCTCACCCTTTGCCGGCAATGGGCATGACAATATGGGGCCCAAACTCATTAGGATGGGTGCTCCTTTCCTTGCCCTACCAATTACCCACATCTTCAATACATCCTTTATCACTGGATCTATCCCTGACCTATGGAAGCTTGCTCAGGTTGTGCCAATATTTAAACAAGGTGATCCAAAACTCCTTAAGATTTACTGGCCAATGGCCATTCTATTAGCTATCAGCAAGTTATTATAAAAGGTGGGGTTGTGTCCCAACTCTCTGACTATATTCAGAATCATGACCTTCTATCCTGTGTGCCGCATGGCTTTCAAATGGGTCATAGTACTCTTCCACCCTTGCCAAAGTCACGTCTGAGATAAGAGAAGCTGCAGATCAGGGTAAACTGACAGGAGCTATCTTTGTAGACCATACTCTCCTGTGCTCCAGACTTTGTACTTTTGGCTTGTCTGCCCCTGCCCTAGCATGATATACAAACTATCTCAAAGGAAGGCAGCAACTTGTAAATTTTAATAAGGTTTTCTCTGAGCCCACTGTAGTCAAAACTTGGGTCCCTCAGGGGTCTATCCTGGGATCTATCCTTTTCTCCCTGTTTGTCAATTATTTACCCTTGGTTCCGGCTCTTGGCGAAGCAACCCTACATGCAGATGACCTAGTGCTCCTAACTAACTCATAGGACATTAGTGTCATAAACTCTCACCTTCAGACCAACTTTAGAAGAATTAAAAACTGACTCCTTGCCAATATGTTAGCCTTAAACCTCAAAAAAAGCCAGGCTATGCTATTTGGATCCCAGGCTAAAATCAAAGCATGCTCTGTGCCACTAAAAGTTGGTAGTAAGGATGAGTTCCTTTTGAGGATTGTTGACTCCCTAAAATACCTGGGAGTCACCCTCGATCCTCAACTTGATTTCTCCCTGCACATTCGAAATGTGAGTAAGGCAGATAATAGTAAGCTGGGCCTGGTCTACAGAGCAAAGAGCTGTCTCACATTTGCAGCACATCTTGCCCTGGCTAATGGTATACTTCTCCCTATGCTTTGTTATGGGCTCATAACCTTTACTCATGCCTCAAAAAACAGTCTGTCAAAATGGGATGTATCTTACAATAATATCTGTCATGTTGTCCTCTCTGCTCCCTGACCTACCCATCATTGTGAGTTATATGACAAACTGGAGTTTCTCTCTCTGGTGAATCATCGTGGGCTGCTTCACTGACAAAGCTGTCAGACCTGCCACCCTCCAGTCCTAGTGGAGTTACTTAAGCCTGCTAACTCAGCTTATCTACTCAGGTCAAATGCTTCATCTCTCTTCCTTGTTCCAAAAACCAGAACACTCATGGGTGATCAGGTCTTTGCTGCATGTACACATTGGTTCTGGAATTCCCTTCCTGCACATGTTCTCAGCACTTCCTAATAACTTTAAATACACCCTATATGGAATCATCTAAGGCTCACCATGGCCTGTAACTGCACCTAAGTAATGTGTCCTCCATTTTATCCATGAGAGCACTTTACTGTTCCTGTCTGGTCATTGGCTGAGGCTGGCTTGAGCATAAACTCTGAATTTGGCTGCTACTTTATTATGTGAGATAATCTGTAATACTGTTTACTCTATGCTGTCTAAGCTTGCTCCATTGTTGTACCCTGCATTGTCTGTATATCCTTTGTAATTTTGCTTAATCCTGTGTAAACCTTGTCTTTTGTCTGTATACTCCTTGTAATCTCCCGGGTTGCACCTGAAAATAGGCATATGTTTGTCTAGTGTGCTTACCTCGTCAACAAATAATAATAATAATAATTTTATTTATATAGCACCTTTCAGTATGTCAAGGCGCTGAACAATTTAAAATCATAAATTCAGATTCCAGATACAAAACTTCAAAACATATATAAAAATACACCATAATAGCATAATAAATTATAATAAAATTCCAATCATACTAAAATTAACTTAGTTATCCAAGAAGGCCATTTTCCATAAATGTGATTTCAGATCTTTCTTGAATATCTCCACGGATGTGCACTTCCGTAACTGGCGTGGTAGAGAATTCCAAAGAGTGGGTGCAGCGTGAGAAAATGCTCTGCTGCCTGAAGATTTTAAAGTCACTCTTGGAATCTCCAACAACCCCATGTCGGCCGAGCGGAGCAATCGGCCAGGGCAATAAGGTACCAGAAGGTCTTTCAGATAGGATGGACCCTGATCATGAAGGGCTTTGAAAGTCAATAAGATGACTTTAAAGGTGATCCGCCACTGTTTAGGAAACCAGTGCAGTTCGCGCAGCACCGGGGTAATATGACAGGACCTACTTGTCCCAGTCAAAACCCAGGCTGCAGCATTCTGCACCAGCTGTAGGTGACGGATTTCTACCCCAGAAAGTCCAAAGTAAAAGGCGTTACAGTAGTCTGGCGAGGACACAAAGGGTGGACCAACGTTGGCAGAGAGTCAGACAGAACAAGGTGCCTAACCCTGGCAATATTCCTAAGATGGTAAAGGAAGTCCTGTCGACGGCCGACACCTGAGATTGAAGAGTCAGCCTGTCGTCTGGATAACCCCAAGGCTACCCGTTCAGAGGTCGGAAGTGACACGCCACCAAGAAAAATTCCAGAAGGTGCGCCAATATGCGACCTCTCAATCTGACCACCCGGTTCCACCAGCAGAACCTCTGTCTTCTCTGAGTTCAACTTTAGCCAACTAGAATCCATCCAGTCTTGGATTTCCCCCAGACAGTTGTTAAACACCCAGAGAGCTCCATCCTGGTCGAGTGCAAAAGACAGGTAGAGCTGGTTATCATCTGTGTAGCAGTGAAACCTCAGCCCATACCATCTTACAATGTTTCTGAGGGGCAGCATATACACTGCAAATAACATGGGTGACAGCACAGAACCCTGAGGCACTTCACACAACAAAGAGATTGGGCCAGAGAAAAAAATCCACGACACAACTCTTTGTGATCTCCGTGTGAGGAATGAAGTGAACCATTGAAGAACGGTTCCCGACATTCCACAAATTTGCCTCAGGCATGCTAACAACACCATGTGATCCACAGTGTCAAAAGCTGACGAGAGATCAAGGAGAACCAGGATGGAACGTCTCTTCTGATCTCTTACCCTCAGAAGATCATTAAGCACCCGAACCAGCGCAGTCTCGGTGCTATGTCTTTTATGGAAACCAGATTGGAAGGATTCGTTTATACTATGGATGGTTAGATGGTCGTCCAATTGGGCAGCCACAACCTTCTCAATAACCTTCCCAATAAAGGGAAGGTTAGAGATAGGTCTGTAGTTTGAGAAACAGTCTGGGTCCAAGGAAGCTTTCTTCAGGAGAGGTGTCACCACCACCTCTTTCAGAGAGCTAGGAAACTCACCTGGCTCCAAGGAGCACCAGACTATTTGCACCAGGACTGGACCAATGATATCAGAACAACCCAAAATTAGGGAAGTCGGTCCAGGGTCCAAACCACAGCTTGTGGGGCGCACACTATGGATGATCCTCATAATATCCACAAACTCAGGTCGACAAAAGTAACTCCAAGAGAACTGAGGCACTGTGATCTCGCACGGTCCTACAACATCACCCTTAGAGGTTGCTGGACACAAGTCCGCCCTGATGTCAGCCACTTTAGTTGCAAAGTACTGAGCGAGCTCGTCACATTCTACTTGCAAAAAAGCTTTTCGAACTTGCAGACAGGCTGGGTTGCACAGTCTGTCTACAGTTCGAAACAGCTGAGCCAGTCGATTCTGAGCAACTGCAATCTCCCTGGACAGGAATTCTGCCTTCTTATGGGTGATTGCAGATTGATAGATAGCATAATGTTCTATCAATCTAAAGCGGTCGGCTTCAAGGGCGGACTTGCACCAACAACGCTCTAACCTTCGCCCCTGTCTCCGCATCTCCCTCAGAGTCCCATCAAACCAAGGGGACCTGGGGTGAAGGGATAGGGGCTGCTCACGAACAGGAGCAATAAAATCCAGGGCAACTGTGATGGCTCATTATAGCCAACACCAGTGCCTCTGGATTACCGCCACCAACCAGGGGATGATAGGACTAGGACCGCCGGCCAGGCCTTGTGGAAGCAACATCCAGAATGGATCGGTACCCTGGCCATCTCCCACAGGGATGGCCTTCTAAGAGGGGTGCAAAAATTGAACCTCACGGTGTAGTGGTCAGACCAGGTGACTGGTTCCACCCCCATGTCGGATGCATCAATCCCTATAAGGAAGACTAAGTCCAAAGAGTGTCCAGATTTATGCATAGCAGTGGAAACTACCTGTGTAAGGCCCAAAGAAGACATTAATTGGAGGAAGTAATTACCAAATTGTGAGAGTTCATCATCGACCCAGGCGTTGAAGTCACCCAGAACCATCAATCTGGGTGACTCAAATGACATGTCAACGAGGAAGTCTGCTACTTCCTGTAAGAAACGTTTCCCATCTCCGGGTGGACGATAGATGAGAATGATTCGAACACCTACACCTGCTACAACTGTACACTCGAAGGACTCAGCCTCACCTACTACTACATTCATGAGGCCCAATTCAGTCTTAAAACAGACTGCAACCCCCCCCCCCCTGTGGTCCAATCTCGAGCGGTGTATCACCGAGTACCTGGCTGGAGTCATGGCCTCCACTATAGGGCCTGAATTTTCATCCAGCCAGGTCTCGGTGATGCAAGCCAGGACGGCCGAACCAACAAGATCGGCAATAATGGCAGTCTTATTCCTAACAGACCTCGCATTGCATAACACCGCTCGAGTTGGACAAACCTCGGAGGTTGTCGGGCCTATCTGCCTACTTGTAATCAGTAGTGCCCTTGGGTATGGATACCAGTCATGGTAAACCCCGATCCGGATTCCATTTCGCCTCAGGGCGCCTTCTGGACTTAATAACCCTGATACGATGGTCCCGCTCATTCATCCTCCCCTGTTCGCATACCCCCACCCCCTTCACTCTCTCATGAACAATCCCTAGTGCTCTACAGCGCTGGTAGTATCAAGTTGTAGGGGAGGAGTATACAAGGGGTGGAGGGCGAGAAGAGAGGAGGATGAGTAGTGCACCACCATGGGGACTAGAGGCCAGCACAAAAGCTAAATAAATAAATAAATAAATAAATAATGCAGTACCTGCATCAAAATACCTTGCAAAATGAAATGTGCAATTCACATATTTGAAACTTAAATCACAGACAGTTATCAGCTAAATGCAAAAGACTTCAGTGCAGTCTGTATTACACCAACAAGCAACAGGGAATCAGGGAAAAAAGGCAAGGAATAGCCATTAACAGGAAAATGATGCATTCCCTGGTACCCACTGAATGACAGTACTGCATTGGAACAGCAATTGTCAATACGTATCACCCCTCCTTTTTAAATGTCAAGCACTTAAGCAATAAGGCACAATGTGTCATTGGTGGTACTAAGTTTACCCCATGGTGAGGGGCGTAGTAAGGCACGAGGTGAAGCAGAGTGCCTTCAGTCCCTGACTGTGAGGTAAACATAGTATAACCAACACTCCCAGAGTGCCTTATTGCTAGACATTCTGGAGGCTGTGATGCTGCCCTATTTGCAGGCACCTCTCTGGTCTGAGGGAAGAGGCTGCCTGTCTCCAGGCTGACCTGGCTAGGATTTGTGAAATCTCTTCCCCCACCCAGGGACCACCAGGTCCACTGCTGCTTCCTCAGAGGTTGTCAAGAAAGAGGAGCAGTTGGACCAAGGTGGGCTCAGGGAGGGAGGGAGGAACAGGGTGGTGGAACAGAGATGCATCCCTCCAGCTGTACTTCTCCACAATTCATATGCTGTTCTGGCGAAGAGTGGTTCCTCTATGGAGGCACCTGCAGTGGAGACCAAGGAGAATGCTGGGAACCTCCACAAAGGAGACCACAGGAGGGTTGCATGAGACCCCACAGGGGAAGGAAACAACTCCTGGTGGGGGACTCAATCATTAGGAGGGTAGAAGTGGGGGAGGAAGGGGAGAGGTAGGTAAGGTATCTGCCTGGTGCCACGGCTCGGAGGGACAGGAAGCAAATCCTCAGGATCGCAGGAGTAGCTGCACTAGGGAGGGAGGGAGCTGGATGTCATTGTCCATCTAGAGACAAATGACCTGGCTGGGAATGGAATCAGAGCAGTGCAAGAGGAATTTGTAGAGCTGGGGGAGGGGCCTTAGACAAGTAGCACATACAGTAACCTTCTTAGAGGTGCTGCCTGTCTATGGCAAGGATGATGCTAGGGTACTCCGCACCATGGGATTCAATGAATGGATGAAAAACTGGTGTGGAGCTCAGGGTTTTGGCTTCATTGGGGACTGAGGAGCCACCTGGAGGGATGCAGGCCTATATAGATGCGATGGTCTGCATCTGTCCAGGGGGGGAACCAGGATCCTAGGTTATAGGTTTAAGTGCTTCATTGGCAAGCATTTAAACTAGCCAAGTGGGGAGGCACTGAAAAGGAGCAAGGAAATCCCAGCCTCCCCCCACAAAACACAGTTATTAGTGAGGTAAACACCAAGGTAGAGAAGTAATTCAGGAGCAGAACTTGGGTAAATGCAAAAAAAGGCAAAGGCAGTAAGGACAGGAATGGGGCTAAAAGGGGTAAGGCCATCAAAAAAATGGAGGGCGATTAGTACCAGTGCCTGTAGTCTGTGTAACAAGCTACCTGAACTAGTGGCCTTGATGGAAAAGGGATGCCTGGATATTGTGGCAGTCACTGAAACATGGTATGCAGAGAACCATGACTAGGATATCAACATACCAGGATATATAACCCACAGGAGGGACAGGGAGGGTAGAAGAGGAGGAGGATGATTAGTTCTCTATGTAAGGGAAGGAATTAAAGCAACAGAACTAAAGAGTAAAAATGAAGTAGATGAGTCACTATGGGTCACCCTGGAGACAGGAAATGGCACCACAATCCGCATGGGAGTTGTGTACAGACCCCCATCCCGGTGGGGGGAAGGGAATGGACAAGGAAATGATAGAAGGCATCCTTAAAATGGCAGAAAAATGGGAGATATTGTTGATGGGGGACCTGAATATGCCAGATGTTACCTGGAGCACCTTTGCTGCAGGCACATCCAGGAGCAGGGTCATTTTTGATGCCCTGCAAGTGGCATGCCTCAGACAGCTAGTATTTGAACCTACTCGGGAGGGAGCAATCTTAGACCTGGTACTCTCAAATGGGGACAGAGAAAGGATCTCGGATTTAGAAATGGTAGCCATCTGGGGAACAAGCGACCACCAAACAATGTGGTTCACAATAAACACAGCCATAGAGTCAAGCCATAGAAAAGCAAGAGTACTGGACTTTAGGAGGGCTGACTTTGAGAAAATGAGAGAGTGCCTCAGAAAAGCACTAGCAAACAGGCACAAAGGAGGGGTGGAGGAACAATGGGGAATAATCAAAACAGCCATCTATGGTTCTCAAAAGAGGTGGCAGGAAAGGTAAAGGAGAAAAGGATAGCATTCAGGAAATATAAGGGAAACACAGAAGGAGCTGGACAGAGAACTTTATCAGTTAAAGCAGAAGGAGGCAGGGAAGGCAATCAGAAAGCAAAGACCCAAACTGAGGAAAAGATAGCCAATTCTGTTACGAAGGGGGATAAAACCTTTTATAGGTACATTAGGGAGTGAAGAAAGACCAAGGGAGGGATGTGGAGATTTAATAAAGGGGAGGGAATGTGGGCAGAGGGTAATAGTGAAAAAGCAGGGACAGTGAACGAATATTTCTGCTCAGTATTTACAACAGAGGATGGGGAGGTACCTAAACCAAACAAGAGAAACACTCTGGATAGGGTGGTCGATTCCAGTCCATTCACAGAAGAAAGGGTTTTGAAAGATGTCTTGAAACTGAGGATGGACAAAGCAATGGGGCCTGATGGGCTAGAACTGTGTCCTCTGAGATCAGGGATACAAGGATCAATCCCAGGGTCAGTTACAGAATCTTTCAGATCAATAATTTCAGGAAATACCCCCCACAAGCTGGGGGGATTACAGTCACAATGACCACTTTGCAACAGTATCAATTTTGTGTCCTATTGTGCCATTCACAGCAGGAAGTCAGAGGCCTTTCTGCAAAGTTAGTAAATCACATTGGAACCATGTGGAAAAGAGGGTGGGTCCACCATTCAAATGGCCCACAGGGCAGTGCACAAAGCATGGTGACTAGAAGTGTGCACACCCCGAATGTTATTTTCTAAATACCATTAATGGTGGGCTTCCCAAATATTCGGAGTGATTCCAGAATAGCTCAATATTTAGGTATTTGTCATTCCCCCTCCCCCTCATTTCTCAACCACCTCCATGTTCTCACTATCCAATTAAAAATAAAAGTAACCCCCCACATCCACCCCAATCATCTTAAGTTAACACCAAGTCCCATTCCTCAACCACCCCAAGTCAAAAACATGCCACAGATTCACCAATTCACTAAAGCTCAAGGAACTTTTTTCTTACTCTAACTTTGAATTGCTCTACTTTTTAGACTTTGTATTTCATCCCTAACTACATAGAAACATAGACTTTGACGGCAGATAAGGACCGCTAGGCCCATCTAGTCTGCCCATTTCCCTACCTACAGGATAGGCCGCAGATCCTAGTTAACCAACAGCCTATATCTTCCTGCCCCCCACAAGAATTGCCTTATGTCTGTCCCATGCATTCTTGAATTCCTCCCACAGTTAGGACCACAACTTCCTCTAGAACGCTGTTCCATGCATCCACTACCCTCCTTGTGAAATAATATCCTCACATTGCCCTGAACCGCCTCCTTCTATCTTTTAAATTTGTCCCTTTGTTCTTGCAAGTCTCTTTTTCTGAAAGATGCTACCCTCTTGGACTTTGTTGATTCCCTTGAGGTACTTGAAAGTTTCTATCATGTCCCCTCTCCTTCTTTCCCTCAAGGGTATACATATTAAGTTCCCTTATCTCTCCTCATACGGCTTCCTTGCAGACCCTGCACCATTTTTAGCTGCCCTCCTCTGACTGCCTCTATCCTGTCTATGTCCTTGCGGAGATGGGGTCTCCAGAACTGGACACAGTATGCTGATGGTGTCTCACCAACTGTCTGTACAGAGGGATAACAACTTCCTGTTTTCTGCTGCTGATGCCCTCACTATACATCCCAGTATACCCCGGCCCTCCCTACTGCCTTCACATTGCTTGCTAACCTTAGGTCATCTGAAATGATTACCCCAGGTCCCTTTCCTGTTTTGTTGTTGTTACTACCTCCCACCCATTGTGTATTCTTCCCTGGGTTCTTGTTTCCCAGGTGCATTATTTTGCACTTTTTGCATTGAATCCTAGCTGCATACATCTGACCATTCCTCCAACCTGCCAAGTCCCTTTTCATCCTTTTCACGCCCTGTGTATCAACCCTGTTGCAGATCTTCGTGTCATCTGCAAAAAGGCATACTTTTCCTTCCAGTCCCTCTGCAATGTCACTGATGAAGACATTAAAAAGGACTGGACTCAATACTAAACCCTGCGGTACCCCACTAGTAACCGCCCTTTCTTCAGAGTGGACTCCATTTACAATTACCTTCTGTGTCCTGTTGTCCAGCCAATGTTTTACTGAGGTTACCACCCTGGGACCCACTCCCAGGCTGGTTAATTTGACTAATAATCTTTGTGTGGGACTGTGTCAAATGCCTTGCTAAAGTCTAGGTAGGCCATGTCCCAGCCCCTCCCTGGTCTACTACTTTGGTCACCTAGTCAAAGAAATCTATTAGATCTGCCTGACATGACCTTCCCGCTGTGAACCCATGCTGCCTTGGATCCTGTGCTCCACTGACCTCTAGGTACTCAACTATTCTTTCCTTCAGAAGTGACTCCATCACTTTCCCTACCACAGAGGTCAGACTGACAGGTCTGTAGTTTCCTGCCTCTGTCTTGGTCCCACTTTGTGAAGGGAATCACATCCACCTTCCTCCAGTCCTCGGGTACCACACCATCCTCCCATGATTTATTAAAAAGAGTAGCCAGTGGTTTCACTAGTTCCTTCCTTAATTCTTTTAGAATTCTGGGTGAATTCCATCAGGACCCATTGCTTTGTCCACCTTCAGTTTTAGGAGTTCTTGCAGAACCCTTTCTTCTGTGAAAGGACTGGGATCGACCCCCTATCAAGAGTGCTTCTGTTAATTGGATTAGGCACTTTCCTCCTCTTTTTGAATACTGAGCAGAAATATTCATTCAGTATTCCTGCTTTTTCACTGTCCCCCTCTGCCCACCCACCGTTCATTCTATTCAGCCTCACTATCCCTCCCTTTGTCTTTCTATGCTCGCTGATGTACCTATAAAAGTTTTTATCCCCCTTCTTAACTGAGTTGGCTATCTTTTCCTCAGTTTGGGCCTTTGCTATTCTGACTTCCCTCCCTGCTTCTTTCTGCCTTAACTGGTACAGCTCTCTGTCCTGCTCCTTCTGTGTTTCCTTATACTTCCGGAATGCTATCTTTTTCTTCCTGACTTTCACAGCCACCTTTCTTGAGAACCATAGTGGCTTTTCTTTCGTTTGATTTGTTTATTTGCTTCACACAAAGGCTTGTTGCCTCTGTGATGGCAGTTTTATAATTCCCCATTGTTGCTCCACACCTCCTTCTAGCCTGTTTGCTAGTGCTTTTCTGAGGCACTCTCCCATCTTGCCAAAGTCAGCCCTCTAAAGTCCAGTACCCTCACTTTTTGTATGGCGGACTCTGTGGCTGAGTTTAACGTGAACCACACTGTTTGATGGTCACTTGTCCCAGATGGCAACCCACTTCTAGATCTGAGATCCTCTCACTGCCCCTGCTTGAGAGTACGAGGTCTAAGATTGCTCCTCACAAGTGGGTTCCAACTAGCTGTCTAATGCCTGCCACCTGTAGGGCATCAAGAATGGCCCTGCTCTGGATGTGGCTGCAGCAAATGTGCTCCAGTTAACATCTGGCATATTCAGGTCTCCCATCAACAGTATCTCCCTTTTTCTGCCATTCTAAGAATGCCTTCCATCATATCCTTGTCCATTCCTTCCCTGACATGGGGTCTGTACACAACCCTGTGCGGATTGTGGTGCCCTTTCCAGTCTCCAAGGTGACCCACAGTGCCTCCTCTCCTCCCTGTTTACTCTTTTGTTCAGTTGCTTTTATCCCTTCCTTTACATAGAGAGCTACTAGTGCATTAACATAGTTTTCTACCAAAAAAAAAAACAACACACACCTGGATCCCCCTTGAGCACAAAATGCATGCCTCCAACCTCATCAAAGGCACCCAGCAGTTCACCACTGTAGTCAAAAGAAAGGAAACACATTCAACTCAAGCTGTGAACAGCAGTCAATGAATAGCACAAGTCTAAAAAACTGCACTTTGTTTCAAGGAACCCACTCTCACAAGCCCTCACATTCAAAAGGTTAGCATCAGCACTGAGGGTGGGGTCATATTCAGAGGCCCCTGGAGTGCTGCACTAAACCAGCAGTGCAATCATGTAAAATATACTGCTGTGCCTATGTAAATGATGGATTCCACATGCACAGCAGGCACAGTGGTATATTCATAAGTATCGATGGTGCTGAACAGGGGTGTCAGCAGGCATACACACTGTACACAACCGAGTACAGTAAATAAAAAACAGGCAGGGGCAACACATCAGGCAGGGGCAACAAAAAGAGGAAAGCAAGGACATTGTGAGTCACATTGTATCTGTGTCACGCTGAACCCTGTTGCCTTTGTTGTTGGCTGTGTGGGGCACTGATGCCACCAGCCAAATACACAAACAAGAACAACTTACCAGGCAGGCAGAAAAACAAAGGAAGGAGGATTACAGGAGGAAACTGATTACTTAAACTCAGACATGGCTAGCAGAATGGGGGGGGGCGCAATGGTGTGGTGTGGCAGCGCATATTTTGGTTTATGTTTACATAACGGGGGGGGGCAACAGTGCATCAGTTTTGAGTACAAGTTTAAAATTCCTGGCTACACCCCTGGTGCTGAACAGCTGTTTACCACCATTGAAACCCTCACCTTAACTGGAAACTTTGGCTTAACCCCCCCCCCACCTCCTGAATGCCAGGTGGGTATACTGCAAGCAGTAATCCCCTGTGTCCAGTGATCTCCCCCTCCCCCAATCGACCATGCTGTAACGTAAAATGTGTCCCAGCTATTCTAATAGACCTCCATACCCCTGATCGGTCATGTTTGCATACTGATTCATATTCCCTGGTGTTTAGTGGACCCCCGAATGCCCATAAATTACACTGATAACGTTACCCCTGGTAGCATAACAGATTGCCCCCACTGAGTGACAACTGCCCACCTGCTAAAGACTCCCACCCTATACCCCCTTCATCACTCACTGCTCCAAATTATGTGTGACCAGCACAGCCCTTCATTCACTTCCTTGGGCAGCTGCCATCTGACAGTCCCAGAGCATGATTGCATATAGTACTCACAATTGTGCTCTTAAATTGTCAGACAGCGGCTGGCTGAAGAGGTGAGTATAAAGCTGTGCCAGTCGCTTATCATCTGAAGCGGAACTAATGAAAGGTGACCGACGTGAGGGGTTGTGTGGGGTGGGGCGTCCTTAGCGAGTGGGCGGTTGTCACTTGGTGGAAAGGGGGGGGAAATCCACTCGACACCAGGGAATATGAATCAATATGCAAACATGGGTGAATGGGCGGAGGGGGACACTAGACTATGAGGGACATGCTTTACACTTAAAACATAGGCGACTGGAGGAGGGGGCCACTAGCCCACCAGTGACTTACTTTACTTTTACAACATGTTTGATTTGGGGGGGTCCACTAGACATTCCGAGAATAGAAATCCAAAGGCAAACATGGGCATTCAGGGTAGGGGAGGCCACTAGACATCAGGAAATATGAATCCAAATGCACACATGGGCATTCAGGGGGGTCCACTAGATGCCAGGGATCGCTATACCGCATCCAGCAGGGGTGCTAAGGAACTGCACAGCATGCAAATGAGCCCATAATGGGCATACAGAAGGTCTCCTAGCACCTTGCTTGTCCAATTGACTCATTTGCATGCTAGGGCTGAAAATGGCCACAGGAGTCCTGGCACTATCCTGTTTTGGGCAGTGCTATATCCTGTGGGTCATATTCAGCCTTGTCAATATCAGCACAGCACATAGTCACCTTGCACTGTGCTGGCAAAGCCCCATATTCAGACAGGTAGTGAGCTCCATTAAAGCGTACGGTCTGATTACAGCTCAGAGCCGACCGAGTGCTATGTGCTGTGCAGTGCTACTTGATGTGTGGTGCTAATGATCAGCTCTGAATATGGGAGCCATTGGCCTCTCCGTGAGATTGTTAGAAACCTGTTAAAATTGCAGGTGTAGTAAGTAATTTTAAATAGCAATACATCTGTTTCATTCAATTCATTTAATGGGTAGGGCATTGCACTGCAAACCAGAAGATTCTGGGTTTGAAGCCCAATTCCCCTACAGTTTTTATGTTTCTGGTATTAACTGCTTAAAGCAGAGTTTAAACAGAGTTAAAGGCTTAATAGTCACTCAAGGGGTTGTAGTATAGCAGAGAACATGGGGGTGGTTAGCATGGGCATAAACTTTGTACAGATACTAGGTCTCGGGAGTCAAATAGGGTATTACAGGCATGCTAGATGGACCGATGGTCTTTTTCTATTGTTAACTTCTATGTGTTCAACATTGTCACGCAACTGAATTCAGTTTATACACAGTATGTAACCCACTGTTGTTCACTGTGCCTTTATGACTCCTTTGCTGCTCAAGCATCAAAGGTGTCCACAGCTGCCAACAGAACCAACACTGCTGTGTTAGCGAATGGATTTAGAATAACCAGATCTGTGTGCAGACAAAACCAGACATGAGTTTGCATCTATGCAGGACAGGTTTGGGGTGTGAACATTTGTTTGGACTTTGTGCTTCGTGCAAATCCAAACTTTTGTGGAAACTGCCATTGGGACTACTAATCAGCAGCCCTGTTTGCTGCCATTTGACCTACCCTGTTGAACTGACAAGGTCGGAGGGTGATGTGCCAACAAATCAAGAATGTTTGCCAACTCAAGGAGCCACAGGGATTCATTTATTACAAACAAAGTTAAATAATTCAGGCCCCTTTCCAGCTGCCAATCTCCTGCTGAGCAACAAACCTCCAGGACTGGCTGTCCTGAGTGACATACCATTTGAACCAATAAGCTTTGCTGCTTCCCCCATTAAGAGCAAGGGATGTTCTAAACAATAGTTAATTCTGCTTGAACTCCCAATGAGAGTAGATTTGCGTGAAATCTCATTCACACCAGACCGCTGATTGCTGTGGACTGCTGTTCTGTGTGTAACCCCACCCCCTTGGGGAGTGTACCCTTTGTGCACTGGTTAGGCAGTATTCTGGGCTAAAATGGCCTGGTGTATAATGGGTTAACTCCTCTGCCACGAGGCAGGGCCTGCTGTGGATCAGGAGGTCACTGAAGGTGGGCTGGGTTATTTAACTGTGGGTTTTAGTGGGATTAAGAGAGGCCATGCCCATCTGCAGAGGAGAAACAGCAGGGAGGGGAGGGGAGGAGAGGGCCAGGCAAGGGCGGGGTAGAGATGGAGTTAGTATGGGCAGCCAGCCATAATTGCGGGGCATGGAAGGCTCTCCGGAAGGCCCTGTAGTCCAGGAGAGAAGGGAGCAGCATATTAGGGCCAGGTCGCTCTAAGGGACGTATCACCCACTGTTTCAGGGACAGTCACCAATAAAGCATGAAGAATTCCACCTAGACAGACAGTGGGACCATGCAATCGCAATCTGAGAGGCTTGCTGATTCCTGTGAGAGTCCAATTGGGAGAGAAGTGAGAGCCAGGATAAGCCAGGAGAGATGTAGTGCCAGCTTATTGGGGGTGTCATAGTCATGCCTCGCACTTTCGGCTGGCAGAGAGAGAGAGAGAGAGAGAGAGTGATGTGTAGACTGTGAACTGTGCTACCTAAGGAATGTGAGACCATAGCAGCCCTGATTTAAGCTGACTAAAGATTGTAAGGCCATAGCACTCCAGAAGAAAGCTACTCATAACTGTAAGCTGATATCAGTCTGGAATACGCTGCCGACCCCGTTATAATCAATTCTTGCTCCATGGAGTGGTGTTCCACTGTTCAAAATTAAATGGTATCCTACAGTTTGATTTAACCTTGTGTGGACTGCAGTCATTTCTTTGTAATGCCTGTGCAAGTTAACCCATTTCCTTTTTAACCCAGCACCAGAAGATACCAGCACCCCAGTGGGCAAAAAGAACTACACTAAATGTAAGCCAGTTTGGAAAGGTTTCTGCTGTGGGTGTCCCCCTTCCCCTTGGACTGCATTCCAACTCATACCCCAGACACCGGGGGGTGGTACAATGTGGGGGCTCATCTAGGATGCATTTGGGGTGCTGGTCAGCCTCTGTGATCTTTGAAAGGGTGCTGGGTGAAGGTTGTGTGTGACAATTTGATTCCTGGCCATTTGGGACTGTATAATACAGTGCAGGATAGAAAAGGAATTTTGCACCTGGAATGGGAAGTTGTATCGCTTGCTGACCTGGAGTTGGGCGCACATGGGTGAACATGTTAGGACTATGTAAATGCCTTGGGGTTATGCCCATATGTTTGGCCCGTGGAGATACTGCTAGATGGAGAATGACAAACCCTGGAGAGATTGGACATTGTTGGCAGGCAGATTATGGTGGCGACTGGTGAAGTGAGTAGTTCAGTGTGTGATTCTGCTTGGGAAAAGAGAGAAACGGTAGCCGAAAAGATGGCTCAAGCTCTTGCAGCTCCGGACATAACAGTCTCCTCTGCCATGGTCCGATGGATGTGGAAGGTGGTGGAGAAGTCAGCAGTGATCAAGTGTGCTCTGTATCAGTTCGAGGGGCCAAGAGTAACGATGATGCCAATGTGCGCCGTATGCCAGATGAAAGCCTAAGCAGATTTTGGACCACTGTCTCACCCCAGGCCCAATGGATTGGTCACCTTCACTGAATTGGACTTTGAAAGCTGGGAAAAGCTGAGTACTCACCAGAGTTTGCCACCAGTTGCTGAAAGTGTAGAGTCAAGTACTCGAGGATCGCCAGTACCCAGCAGAGCAGCACAGCTTCAGGTCCTAGTGGCACGTGGATGGGGCCGCGGTCAGTGAGTGCCACTGCCAGAAAAATCAATTCTGTTGGCACCAAAGGACTTTATGGCACCTGCACAGCCTGCAACTAGTGAGCCAGAGTCAATCAATCAATCAAAATCTTTATTTATTCAGACGAGCACCATTGAGCAAGGCTCATTTGCAAGGTGGACCTGGTCATGAATACATCAAAGTACAGTACAGAAGCAGGTATACAAAAAGCAATAATATAAAAAGGAGAAAAAGTATAAACAGTGTATACAGTACAGTATAAGGTTGAAATAAATAAAAAAAAAAACAGCATTATTTTACAATTGAAGAAGTCAGCAGATGTACAATCAAGCATAGGCATACAGGGGTTATAAGCAGAGATCTTTTGAGTGAGGCAGCCGGCAACTACACCTATAGGGGAAAGAGGTCGTGTATGGGGTGGCAGGTTAGAGAGGTAAAGAAGAGGAGAGATATATTACTGACGACTGGGGGAGAAATTAAGTTAAAACCACAGAAAGTGATGATGGCTGTCGTGTACTTGTTTATTATGATAATGACAGAGGAGGGGTAGATAACTGGGACACTACTATGGATGGGGTGGGACTTTAGCCAGGCTGGAGTGGAAAGGGCAGGGTAGGTACAGCAAGAAGAGTTAATAGAGAAAGAGTGAGAGCCAGGGGTAGAAACATGGCAAGCATCAGGATGGAAAGGGGGAGTTGCGGAATTAGTGAGCTAGCGGTGAGGAAAACATTTGCAAGGTGCTTTCATGTAGCGATCGTAGAGCGCCTTGAAGATATTCAGGCTAACAGGGCAGCTCAGCTTCAAGTTCCTTTGTAAACCGTTCCACAATGTGGGTAAAGAGAAGCTTAGAGCAGCTTGACCAAAATGAGTTTGACCCTTGGAACTTGGAGGGCAATTAGGAATAGCCCTTCGAGGGTAGGTGCCTAACACACTCTGGGGAATACAATGTGAGACATATGAGGGTAGCTTGTTGATCACCGCTCTGAAGACCCATAGGGTGGCGTTTCTATTCCTTCTATAGTGAAGGGAAGTCCAGCCTAACAATGAGCACAGGGAGCAGTGATGTGTGGAAAGTGGAAGGCCAGTAATGAACCTGATAGCTCTGTGGTAGAGGGTGTCCAACTTAGCCAGTGCAGTGGCTGTAGAGCAGGTCCACGTAATCTATTAAAGATAGGAAGGTAGCCCGAACCAGTTGAATCTTGGCCTTCTTTGTAAGCAGGTGGTTAACTCTGCAGAACAGTCCTAATCTTTGTCTTAGTTTCTTCTGTAGTTCTTCAAAATGCTCAGCGAAGGAAAGTTTATGATCGAGCCAAACTCCTAGATATTTGAATTTAGCTACATATGTGAGTGTTTCTCCAAGAACAGTGGTAATTTGCGGGATAGCCCCCCCCAAGCAGGCGTCAACCACATTGACTGTTCCAGTGCTGCATGGGATGCCTAAGGAGCTGGCATCCATCAGTAGCCAGAAAAGAGAGCCATCGGATGAGCCAGGAAGCCCCAACAAGCCTGGGGAGTTGGGAGGTGCGGGTTTGACTGGCCCCATAGTGGAGGAAGCAGGAGAGATCAGTGATAATGATCTGAAAAGGGATATTCCCTCCCAGTATGAGTCAGTCTTTTTGACTTCAAGGAAGGATCAGCCCTGCCTCTCCGCCAAGTGTCACCGAAAGAGGGAGATGTATGACCAGGCCTGTGATGGTGACTCCAATGTACAGTGTTACTGGAAAGGTGTGCGACTTCATGAGGGACAGACCCCCCCCCCCAATACCACTGTTTGTAGCTTGCCTCAGTGGTCTCAGGCTGAGAGGATAGTGCAGTGCAAGATCCGGCAGGAATACCCTCACCAGGTATATCCCTATTTGCCAGAAAGATTGTGGGACACTATTGAGGAGAACAGGCAAAACTTGGTTTATCATGACATCCTCAATAAATGTTTTAAGAAGCACAAGTTGAGTTTATTTATTTATTTAGTCTTTGGTAACCAGGTAAGTGCACTGATTCAAGGGACCATTTTCAGGCATGACCCAGGCCAACAGGTGGCACAACACAAACATATCAAGTGAACAATCACAAATGAAAGAAAAAAATATACAAACAGTGATAGATAGTTTATAGATAAGCAGTGTACAGACTTTCTTTTAGAAATACAGTGCAGTGCATAACATTTGAATATATTGAAAATGGATAAAGAGGTACTAGACCCTAAAAGATTTGCCCTAGTGAGGGCAGGCCAGGGAAAAGTAGAAAAAATAGGAGAGAGATTACAGAAGTATTTAGCTGGCGAGAGATGCTAGTGAGCATTACAGTTACAGTTATGTTTGTCAAGGAGCCAGGATTTAAGGTTGTGCTTGAAAATAAGATGAGATTCTGAAGATCGAAGAGGGGTGGGTAGTCCATTCCACATGGAGGGGAGCCACAGTTGAGAGAGCTTTCCCACCCATGTTTGTCATGGATTTATGTACCTGGAGGGAGGGTAGAGTGGAGGAGCGAAGATTCCTAGTAGGGGTTCTGAAACTGAAGAGGGTGGAGAGAGGAGAGGCATTGCTGCTTCTAAGGGCAGTATCCACGAGACAGCCAAGGGTAAAGTCAAAATGCCCTTGCAAGGAGAGCCAGCCAAGAGTGTGGGAGAGGTCACAGTGGTGAGTAGAGTAGGGGGCCAACAAGGCAAAGTGGCAGGCATTGATGTAAGCTACTGAGAGCCAAGACAGAAGGGTGGTGGAGGTCCTAGAGTAGATAGGGAAGCAATAGTCAAAGATGGGGAGCAGATTACCTGTGACTATAGCAAGGCAAGCTTCCTTGTTGAGACAGGGTTTTAGCAATATGCAACAACCAGTTTCTGATTTACCTTGCGGACTATATGGTTTATGTGGTCAATGAAGGTGAGAAAGGGGTCAAGGAGCACACCGAGGTACTTGAAAGAGGAGATGTTTTCCAGGGCAGGGCTATCAGGGGGGTATAGGAGGAGGGCATCATTGGTGTGGTGGGTCTTGGCTAGATATGGTTTTGACCCAAAATACATGGCCTTGGTATTTTAGCATTGACCAGCAGAAGGCTGGATGAGAACCAGTTTGATGCTGCACTGTAGTTCTCGGATAAGACAGAGGATAAACGAGGGAGAGATTTGTCACTGTGGAAGATGACAAGGTCATCTGCATAGAGTAGTGAACTACAGGTAAGGCTGTCAGCAGGGTGGGAGTTGAAAAATATAGAGAAGAGCAAGGAGCCCAGGATGGAGCCCTGAGGGACACACATGGTGACAGGCAAAGGAGGGGAAGTGGTGGTACCAATGTGAACAGATTGGGAGCATCCGGAGAGGTAACTTTGGAACCAGTCAGTAGACGCGACAGAGCTCGAGTTCTACCATGGCAATCCAAGAGGTCCAACGGATTGCTAAGGGGGTATGTTCCCACCATGCTTATGAAGAATTGACCCTTTTCAAAACATTTGCTCTGGTGCAGGGCTCAGATGGAAGGCGCACCAAGCATTACAAGTCTGGAGTTGATTATTTTGGCCAGGCCACATCCAAATCTAATCCGCAGTATTATGACTCCTGTCAGTGAAGTGAATGTTTATGACCTGTGGACTTCTGACTGGACTCTGTGACCTCCCCCCCTGAACTATTTTCCTCCCCGTAAGGTAAGGACAGACATATAGAGAAAGAACATGGAACAGCTGAAAGAAACTCAGTGAGAAGCAGGTGAGATCAACCCCTTTTCCTTGTTTTATAGGACTGATGTGAAAATTTTGAACTCTTAAGTTATGGCATGACATGTACTTAAAATGCCACACTGTGATATTAAGTTGATCTGTTCTTTACTCCATGATGCCTAAGGAGGGGATGGGTCCCATAATGTTTTATTCTACAGGTCAATTAGAACCAAAAGTGTTACTGTTATTGTTATTGTGCATTGCTGATAGATAATTTGTGGTAATAAGCTAAATGATATTGTAGCACTGTTTTAATAAGTTTACATTGTTTTACTATGGATCAAGGTAGTCCGGTGGGAGGCAGTTTTAAGGCACTTTGACAGCAGGGTAGACAGCGGCCTGGGTATAGACAGGTACTATGTGGGACTTGGACGCTGCCCCTCTTTAGTTGGCAATCCTTCCAGGACAGGGTAGGCAGCTAGATCACCTGGGTGTGGGTTTAGTAGAACAGGGGAGTCAAGTTTGGGCCCCAGTTAGGATTCAGAGCTACCATTTCAGCGGTGGTTTAACCAGATTAAGCTGTGCCTTGGCTGGGTGGGGAGGAAGTGCATATACCTCCCTGTTTGGGCTAAGGTGGGGTAGCTGGTGGGGCTACATGCTTGCCAGGGTCAGTGAGCATTTAAAAGAGGAAGAATGCTGTACTTTTTGGAGGTGTACCTTTGGAGTGCACTGGTTGGGCAGTATTCTGGGCTAAAAGGCCTGGTGTATAATGGGTTAACCCCTCTTTTACGAGGCAGGGCCTGCTGCAGGTTGGGAGGTCACTGCAGGTGTGCCAGGGTATTTAACTGTGGGTTTTGGTGGGATTGAGAGAGAGGCCGCACTTCTGTGTAGAGGAGAAGCAGCAGGGAGGAGAGGAGGGGCCATGCTGGGGCGATTGCCTGCTCTGGCCTGTGGCCGGCAGTTGCCTTGGGAAGATATAAAAGAGAACCCTGGAGGAGCCACAATGGAAAAGATGAGCCACCTCATAGTGCTAGCTGTGATGGAAGACATCAGTGGTAGTGGTGGAGTTGGTATGGGAAGCCAGTTACAAGAGGGAGGCATGAAAGGATCCCCAGAAGACCATGTAGTCCAGGAGAGAAGGGAGCAGCATGTTAGAGATGGCTGGCTCCCAAGGGACGTGTTACCCACTGTTTCAGGGATAGTCTGCAATGGAGCATGAACAGTTTTGCCGAGAGAGACAGTGGGACCATACTACTCTGATCTGAGAATCTTGCTGATTCTCATGAGAGTCCGACTGGGAGAGAATTGACAGCCAGGCTAAGCCTGCAGAGATGTAGTGCCAGCTCATAGGGAGCATCAGAGTCACACCCAGCACTTTCAGCTGGTAGAGAGAGAGAGTGATGTGTAGACTGAACTGTTCTGCCTAAGGAATGTGAGACCACAGCAGTCCTGATTTAAGCTGACTAAAGATTGTGAGGCCATTGCAGCCAGAAGAAAGCTGCTCATAACTGTAAGATCATATCAGTTTTGAATATGGTGCCAAACCCCTCGCAGATCAATTAAGAACATAAGAAAGGTGTCGGCAGATGGAGACAGCATAATTAAAGCTACCAACTTTCTGAGGCCGAAAACTGGGACAGTCCATCCTGACCATGCCCCCCCACCATGTCACTCCCACGGGCACTGCCGCAGACAACGCCGTGCACAGTCAGTTACATTTTGCTGCTTGCTCTGGCCATGTCACCCCACAGTAACACCAGTAGCAAACATTAAAATTAAAACAATTCATCATTCTGCTGCAGCAAGTTCCAAATCATGATGTACAGAAAGTTCATTAGAAACAAACCTTCGTTCAATTGTGATCAGACATTCGAGCTGCATGTATTGCTCCTCCTGACAGTCCCATCCAACCCATTTACACTCACCTCATATGCTGAGTAAACCTCACGTCAGTGACTCCTACCACCACACCAGATTGTTTTCATACACTCCTCTACAGCTGATCAGGTTCAGGTACCTTAGTTCCCTGCTGCCAGTCTCTTCTCTGTCTGGAGTTCCTTTAAGCTGCTGGCAGACAGACATCAACACGTGCTTGTTTGCACTACACCCAGTAATCTAACAGGAAGGAACATGTGCTTTACTGTGCAGCCCACTGACGATAGCTACGAGGTGCAGCACGGGTGCCGGGGTTAGTTACAAACTGCTGTCCAGCCTGAACAGTGCCAAAGTGGTGCTGAAATAATTGTCACTCATGGATTAGCAGTCAGCCAAAAAAAGGGCCAAAACTGGGACAAGTAAGCAAAAACTGGGACAAAAGTGACATTTTGCAAAACTTCTGGGGACACTGGGACATGCTGTCTAAAATAGGGACTGTCCTGGGAAAATAGGGACTGTTGGTAGCTTTAAGCATGATCATACCTCTCAACTGTACCACATTACGAGGAACGTTCCTCATTTTACTTCACAAAAGCTCCCTGTTCCACATTGTGAGGACTTGTCCCACATTCAGTGTTAACATTTTAAATCAAAACTCCATAGTAAATGATGCAAAATATATAATTTTAATTAATAGCAGACTTTCTGAACATAAATGCAAACATTTTCAGTGTTGTGAGCTTCTAATGTAAAGATTTGATTAAGTGTTCCACATTTTGCCCATTCTTTCCACATTTTGAGAGGCAATGTTCCACATTTGGGGAACAAAAGGTTGAGAGGTATGAGCATGATTCATCTAGTCTGCACATGGTGGCTACTCCCCCCTGCCCCCCCCACACAGTTTCATCCTAAGCTGTTCACATTGTCTGTCCCATGTGAATTTGAATTCTCTCACTGTCTTTGATGCCACCACTTGTTTTGGCAGGCTGTTCCGTGGGTCTATCACTGTCTCGGTAAAAAATAACTTTATAGAGTTGCTTTTAAACTTCCCTCCCACCAATTCTTGCTCCATGGAGTGGTGTTCTGCTGTTTTAAAATGAAATGGGATCCTATAGTTAGTTTTAACCTTTTGTGGACTGCAGTTATTTCTTTGGAATGCCTGCACAAGTTAACCTGTTTCCTTTTTAGCCCAGCACCAGAAGATGCCAGCATCTCAGTGGGCAAAAAGAACTAGACTAAATGTAAACCATTTCGGGAAGGTTTCTGCTGTGGGTGCCCCCCTGTCCCACGGACTGCACTCCATCTTGTACATCTAGACACTGGGGAGGTGGGCTACATGTGGTAGACTGCTTGTCTGCCATTGATAAACTGTGTGATTGCAAGCCGACCCCCCACTTGTACCAAAATGAAGGTATTCTCATGCTACCCAAGCATGTCTGCAACTCTAAACACTGAACACTTCCAGCTGCAGGGAGGGAGAAAGGAAAACAAGGAGACTGATTAGATTTGCTGCCCGAGATGCTGCAGGATCTTCTCAGCTTGTATCACATCCTAGTACAAGGCTCTCATCATCCCTTGGGACTGTATGCTTTGACATGGAGGATGGTAGAGATTCTAGTGCCCTAACTGACCGAAGGACAGCCTAACCTCTGAGCTGCACTTCCATCTCAGATGCATTCAAGAAAGTGAAAGAGAAACCTAATTAAATAGATACATAGATACACAGACACTTTTGGCAGATAAGGGCATATGGCCCACCCAGTCTGCCCATTTGAGCTTGTAAGTTCCGTTTACATTTTTTCTAGAAGTCTGTTGACCCTTACCCCTGACCTCCAGAATTCTCTTATGTCTGTTCCATGCATTCTTAAATCCCGCGGTTGTTTCAGCCCACACCACTTCCTTTGGCAGGATGTTCCACTTGTCCACAACCATTTCTGTGAAGAAATTCTTCCTCATGTCTCCTCTGTATCATCCTCCCTCCAACTTCATCCCATGCACTCAAGTCCTGGAATATCTTTTTTGGCTGGAAAAAAGTGTATTACTGCACCCTGTTCCTCCCTGTAAGGTACTTGTATATGTAACCTCCTTGCAAATGGGGGTTCCTAGAAATGCCAGTCTGGGTTTACCTTAGCCCGGTTTGTTCTGTCCTTCTCCCACTGTCTCTCGGGCTTCTCCTGACTTGGCCTCTAATTTTTCTGGCTTCCCAGGCCCTGTTTGCCCTCATGTGAACCCCAACTTGCAGTCAAATAAAAATCCAGCCCCTCAGGGCTTAGACTGCTGACCGCGGGCTCCCGCTGCAAAAGCACTGCCTCCAGGGCATCATGTTGGCGCGCAAAGCACCTTTGATGTGGAGCCGCTTATTTTGAGGTCGCCTCGGGGACTGTGCCGTGGGTCCCAGGATCCCTTCCACCTATTTGGGACCCGGTGACCATGGACAGCCTGCTGCGGGACCGCTCAGATGGGAATTAAAGGAGTTCTGACCAGGGCTCATTTGAGTATGCCTGTGCAGGGCCCCGGTCATCTGAATAATGCATAACAGTGTATCTGGCTGCCTCCAGGGTAGCTATGTTCAGCTCCAGCCAAAAAGTAAAGAATTAAAATGTTTTAGATAATGGAACTGTTGCTGCTTGTTGGGAATATACTGTGCATGTGGGGAAAAGTGTTTAAAGTTAAAATGAGTACTGTTTCCCTGGCAATTCCAGTATCTGGGACTCTGTGTGTCAGCTGCTGCAAGGGGAACTTCCATAAGTGCAGTAGTGACAGGAAAAGTAAAAGAGCCATGTTTTTCATCTGTGCAGCGATTGCAAGTACAGCCTTTAAGCTATAGAACTGTGGGACATTTGAAGCAAATAATTACTTCTTTCTGGCTCCACCAGGACATTATTCAGGACTGTATCTAATCTGCTATAAGGGACAGTGGGTTAAGCAGCCATTGCCCGCAGCACAGCCAATTGGAATTGCAGCAATAGATAGCCAGGACTTGTGGGACATTCACTGCATCTCATGGGTAAGCACCCAAGTGCTTATAGGGGCTTACAGGAACATTATTTTAGGCGCAAATTCCACAACCCAATTGTGCCTCGAGTGTTCTGATTGACAGGTCCTTCAGCAACTTGGAGACATGTCACCCCATCCCTGCTACCAATCAGGAGTCGAGCTAGGAGCTCTATAAAGAGAATGTTGCCAGTTTGTCTGGAGATTCAGAGATGCAGAGCTGAGAGAGAGAGAGAGATCAGCAGAGCAGGCTCCAGCCTGCTGGGAGCCCCCATGGGGGAGGGGCTCGGGCTCCAGCCATTCCATCAGGCCTGGGTCACTTAATTCAAGCCTTTTCAGTCTTCAGGGGGCATTTGTTATTTTCTTCAGTTAACAGTTAACTAGTTACGGTAATTGTGCTTTCTGCAACAGCTAGTCTGGAGGTTGCCAGTACTGTCCTCCAGAGACTAGCCTTCCCTCCCACATCGGGGAAAGATGTGGACCGGTGGGAGATGAGGACCGAAGAATCAGATGTCCAGCAGCGGTGAGAGCGATGACCAGACCAGATGACATCATGCAGTGGTGAGAGCGCTGACCAAGTACCTCAGCGGTGAGAAAGCTGAAGAAGTCTTCAGGATGCCTTCGATTGCGGATGAGACCCGTGGAGGACCCGAGTGAGTACCCTCGTACCCCCTGGTGAGAGGAAGAAGCTAAGCAAGTAATCTTGGGAGCTCCATGCCCCATTAAGAAATGTGTGCTGTTAAGTTTGAATTATTGAAGTCATCAGTCTGGGCTCCTAACCCTATAAGAGACTGCCTAGTTCAAGTAATGGATGCATCTTGTCTGTGGCCCAAATGGCTAAATTGCAGGTGCAGCAAGATGCTGGGCTTAGTGAATCATATAAATGTGTAGCTATGGGTTAGAGTCCTGCCATCGTGGAGCTGTCTGCCAAGACGCGCTTGCCACTTCATGAGACAGGAGGCCCTAGAGCATATTAATGTCTAAGATACCTTAAAGAGAATGTACCTGTGTCTGCACAGAATTTCGTCTAAGAGCGCTTGGTATAAGTGTTAAATGGCTAGACGTGCTGGATAGGACTCAGCGTGTGGATAATGTTCTTGGTATATAGAATGTACTGGATGTGACTGCCTGTGACTAAAGTATGGGATGCTTGATAAAAGTGTCATTTCCAACTTACTCTGGATGGATGCTTTTTGGTATATAAAGTACTGGATGTGACCGTGTTTAAATTGTGTTCAGGATGCTTGACAGAAGCATCACTCTCATTGCATTGGATGCGACTTTCAAATATTGTGCTGAATGTTCTGGATGTAAGATCCACTTAGTTTGTTCTGGAATGGTCAGAAGTCTGCGAGTGCAGGGCAATCCCTGCTTTGTCTGCTAAAGTGCAGGGCAATCCCTGCTGTGGTTGTAAACAGTAATTTGCTGCTTTACAAAAATCTGTTTCCAAGTTGCCCTCACCCTTAAATTAATAGCCAGTCACCTCAACCAGCTGCAACTCCATCAGGCCTGCAACATCTTGGACTGTGGTATCTGTTTAACCAGTATGGTATAAGATTGCAGGGTTTCTGCTGTATCTGGGACTGATACCAGTGTGGGTAATATTAATAATTATGTTTAACATCTGATTTGTCAGCAGCTAGACAGCCAGGGCTCTGGATGTCTTAAGTTGAATGGTAAAATGTGATTTATGTCTGCCTGTTAATATGTAGCCACCCAGCTGGAGGGTTCACCAGCAAAATCCAGAATGATCTCTGTACATGTGTAAATACGGTAAGATAACCTCAACTCCTCCTGTTTCCCTTTCCTAGTTCCTTTATACCCCCCGAAATAAATATCTTGTTGTTGTTTGAAATGCTGTGTGAGCATATTATTAGAGAGAGCCTTTAATTCAAAATGTTAAAACGTGGGGAGCTGTATCTTGGGGCATGTCTGGGGAAGGTAACTGGTCACCGTGGGTGGTGTAGCAGCTCAGGGGGCTACACCTATCACCATCTCACCCACGTAAAACACCCTGAGTGGAGGCACTACGCAAAGGGTTTAAAAAATGTTATAAGTTAGCGAACCCAAACCCCTTAGCCTATGTTCAGGGTAGTAGGCAGGGGTGTAACACTGGGGGGTGGCGCCTCCCAGGGGTTACATATATTTCCTATCATATCCTCTCTCTCCCTCCTCTCCTGCAGGGAGTACATATTCAAGTTCTTCAGCCTGTCCTCATAGGACTTGTGCTGCAATCCCAGTACCATCTTTGTTGTCCTCCTCTGAACCTTCTCTACCCTGTCTATGTCCTTATGTCGGTAAGGTCTCCAAAACTGTACACTGTACTCCAGGCAGAGCCTCACTAGTGTCTTGTATAGTGGAATTATGACCACCCTTTTCCTGCTGGTGATGTCCCTGCCTATGCATCCCAGCATCCTATTTGCTTTACCTGCTGCCTTGTCGCACTGTTTCCCTATCTTGAGGTCATCAGAGATGATAACCCCAAAGTTCCTTTCCTGCTTGGTGCATGCTGTCTCCTCACCCCCCAACTGATATGTTGTTCCAGGACTTTTGGGCCCCATATGCATTATCTTGCACTTCTTTGCATTGAATTTCAACTGCCAAACTTTTGACCATTTTTCAAGCTTCTGCAGGTCCCTCCTCATTCTGTCTACACCCCCTGGCGTGTCCACTCTGTTACAGAGCTTCATGTTATCAGCAAACAGGGAAATTCTGCCTTCTAGGTCCTGTGCAATATCACTGATGAAGACGTTGAATAGACCGGTCCGAGCACTGATCACTTTTTCCTCTGTGGAGTGATAGCTATTTACCAATACCCTCTGTGTCCTGCCACCCAGCCAATTACCCACCCACCACACTACTGTCCTGCCTACTCCAATATTCTCTAGTTTGTTTAATATCCTTCTATGTAGCACAGTGTCAAAGGTCATTCTGAAGTCCAGATAGGCCACGTCCACTTCCCACCCCTGATCCACCTCCCTAGCAACCCAGTCAAAAAATTAAATGAGGCTGGTCTGGCATGACCATCCTCCAGTAAAACCATGCTGCCTTGGGCCCTGTAGTCCACTGGCAACCAGATGTTCCACTAAGCTCTCCTTCAGTAGTGCTTCCATGATCTTCCCCATTACCGAGGTCAGACTGACTGGTCTTTAGTTCTCTTCTTCCTCTTTGTTCATGCTTTTGTATAAGAGGACTACATCTGCTGTCCTCCAGTCTTTGGGTACCTCCCCTGTTTCCAGTGATCGGCTAAACGGGATTGCCAGAGGTTCAGCCACCACCTTTCTTAGTTCCTTTAGGACCCTGGGGTGTACCTCATCTGGCCCCATTCTTCCTTCCAGTTCCTTTAGGACCCTTTCCTGTGTAAAGGGACTTGTGCCCATTTCTGAGCCATTCCCTCACCTTGTACTCCTTTCAGACCCATTACCCTCCTCTTCCTCAGTAAATACTGAGCAGAAATATCTGTTCAGTATGTCAGCTTTACTTCTGTCATCCTCCACCTGGCCCCCCTCCTCCCCCTTCATAGATACATAGACAGTGTCGGCAGATAAGGGCCTATGGCCCACCCAGTCTGCCCATTTGAGCTTGTAAATTCAGTTTATATTTTCCTAGACGTCTGTTGCCCCTTACACCTGACCTCCAGAATTCCTTTATGTCTATCCCATGCATTCTTAAATCCCATGATTGTCTCAGCCCCCACCACTTCCTCTGGCAGGGTGTTCCACTTGTCCACCACCTGCTCTGTGAAGAAATTTTCCTCATGTCTCCTCTGAATCGTCCTCCCTCCAACTTCATCCCATGCCCTCTAGTCCTGGAACATCTTTTTCGCTTATAAATAGTGTATTCCTACACCCTGTTCCTCCCTGTGAGATACTTGTATGTCTCTATCATATCCCCTCTCTCCCTCCTCTCCTCCAGGGAGTACATGTTCAGTTCCTTCAACCTGTCTTCATAGGACTTGTGATGCAATCCATGCACCATCTTTGTTGCCCTCCTCTGAACCTTCTCTACCCTGTCTATGTCCTTATGTAGGTAAGGTCTCCAGAACTGTATACTGTACTCCAGGTGGGGCCTCACTAGTGTTTTGTATAGCGGAATTATGACCTCCCTTTTCCTGCTGGTGATGCCCCTACCTATACATCCCAGCATCCTATTTGCTTTACCTGCTGCCTTGTCACACTGTTTCCCTGCCTTGAGGTCATCAGAGATGATAACCCCAAGATCCCTTTCCTGCTTGGTGCATGCTATATCCTCACCCCCAACTGATATATTGTGCCAGGGTTTTGTGCCCTCATACGCATTATCTTGCACTTCTTTGCATTGAATTTCAACTGCCAAACCCCTGACCATTCTTCAAGTTCTGCAGGTCCTTCTCATTCTGTCTACACCTCTGTGTGTCTACTCTGTTACAGAGCTTTGTGTCATCAGCGAACAGTGAAATTCTGCCTTCTAGGTCCTGTGCAATGTCACTGATGAAGATGTTGAATAGGACCAGTCCCAGCACTGATCCCTGTGGTACCCCACTGGTCACTCTTCCCTCTGTGGAGTGACAGCCATTTACCACCACCCTCTGTGTCCTGCCACCCAGCCAGTTACCTACCCACCACACTACTGTCCTGCCTACACCCATATTCCCCAGTTTGTGTAATAGTCTATGTGGCACAGTGTCGAAGGCCTTGCTGAAGTCCAGATAGGCCATGTCCACTGCCCCCTGATCCACCTCTCTAGTCACCCAGTCAAAATTCAATGAGGTTGGTCTGACATGACCTCCCCTGGTGAAACCATGCTGCCTTGGGTCCTGTAGTCCATTGACAACCAGATGTTCCACCAATCTCTCCTTCAGTAGTGCTTCCATGATCTTCCCCACTACCGAGGTGAGGCTGACTGGTCTGTAGTTCCCTGCTTCCTCTTTGTTCCCGCTTTTGTATAAGGGGATTACATCTGCAGTCCTCCAGTCTTTGGGTACCTCCCCTGTTTCCAGTGATTTAGTCTCACTATCCCTCCCTTTGCCCTTCTTTTTTCACTTATGTACCTGTAAAAGGTTTTGTCCCCTCTACCCACTGATTTTGCGATGCGCTCTTCTGTCTGAGCTTTGGCTTCCCTTACTGATCTCCCTGACTCCCTTTACTTCTCCTGGTTCTTCTCCCTATCCACTTCTGCCTGCGTGTTTTTGTATTGCCTGAATGCAATCTTTCTGACTTTCACTTTCTCCGCTACTTCCTTGGAAAACCATAATGGCCTCCTCTTCCTTTTCCCCTTGCTAATCTACTTAATGCGTAATTCTGTTGCTCTTGTAATCCCTGTTTTAAATAGTGGCCACTTTTCCTCCACCTGATTCCTTCCCCATTCTCATTAGTGCCTCTTTCAAGCATGTCCCCATTTTCCCAAAGTCTGCCCTCCTAAAATTCAGGATACGTGTTTTTGTGTGGTTGATTCTGCTCCTTCTGTGATTTCAAACCACAGTGACCAGTGGTCACTGTTCCCCAGGTGCTCCTCCACTGTTATCCCTATCACACTGTCCCTGTTTGTGAGCATGAGGTCCAGTGTTGCCTTCTGCTGAGTTGGTTCCATCACCAGTTGCTTAAGGCAGGCACCTTAAAGGGAGTCCAGGATAAATCTGCTCCTGGCTGCTGCTGCTGCTGCTGGGAGGCTCCAGTCCACATCTGGAATACTGAAGTCTCCAACCAGCGCCACCTCCCCCTTGTCTTCCAGCCTTTGGATGGCTAGCATTAACTCCCTATCTGTCTCTTCCTCCTGGGCTGGTGGTCTATAGACCACCCCTGTGCGGATGGCTGACCCCATTTTCCTTTCCAGCTTAACCCACGTTATCTCTCCTCCATTTTGTTACTCCTAGATCTCTGTGGCCTTTATTCCGTCTTTCACATAAAGTGCCACTCCTCCTCCCTTCCTGCCTGCCTGCCCTGTATCTTCTGTATATGTTGTAGCCAGGTATGGCCATCTCCCAGTTGTGGTTATCATTACACCAGATCTCTGTGATGGCCACAATGTCCAGGTCCAACTGCATCATGGCAGCCTCCAGATCCTCCATCTTGTTGCAAAGGCTCCTGGCATTGGCAAACATGACTTTTCCATGATGTGAACTCCCTGGACTGTTTAGCTGTTCTACTCAAGCCCCCTCTCTGGTTGTCCTTTATCCGTGGTTCTCCCTGCTGTGTGCCTTTCTGTTTAATTTTGCCCTCTTTCTGCCTATCCACCCCTTGGGTGCCTGTCTCCATCTTTTGCACATTGTTTTGTAGAGATACCCCCTCCTCTTGTTCACTGGTTCCACTGCTAGCTATGGGGGGTGGGTAATTAGGTACCCACCTTGCTGGCCTACCATCCCCTTGGCTAGTTTAAATGCTTGTCCATGTAGCATTTAAACTTATCATTGAGTACATGGTTCCCCTCCAGGATGGATGCAGGCCGCCAGGCTTGAACAAGCCCCCATCCCTCCAGGTGAGTCCCCAGTCACCAATGAATCCAAACCCTTCCTCGCAGCACCAGTTCTTCAACTATGTGTTAAAGTTCCTCAGTGTGTGTGCCCCTATGCTCTCCCATACCTCTCACAGGTAGTACTTCCAAGAAGATGACAGATGTAGCTACTTCCTTGAGATCCCGCCCCAGTTTCTTAAACTCTTCCTGAACTTCCTTAGGCTCCCTGTTTGCCAGGTCATTAGTACCTAGGTGGATAATGACATCCAGCTCACCCTTCCATCTTGTCTTCCCAGCAATCCCCAGGATTTTCCTCCCATCCCTCCATGTTGTGGCACTTGTTAGGCACCTCACCTCCCTGCCCTCCCCCTCTTGTTTTCCAAGCTGGAGCCCTCTTATGATAGAGTCCCCCACCAGGATTCACTTCCTGGAGTCTGGAGTCCACTGCTCTCCCCACTGAGGTCACCTCCTCGGCTGAACTCCACATCCTTTCCTTCCACTTCTCTGGGTACCTCTGTTTGGTTGACCCCATTTGCCAGTGCAACATATGAGTTCTAGAGTGGAATAGGATTTGGGATGTGCCTCTGTCTGACTGCCCTAACCCTCCCTGAGCCCACTGTCATCCAAGTGCTCCTCGTTCTTGGCATCTTTTGAGGCAGAGGCATTGGACTGGGTGGTCTCTGGATAGGGGGCGAAGGTACTCCTGACACAGTTTACTTCCACTCTGAGTCTGGGTATGTTATCCTACAGTCCAGAGAGATTCCTGCAGATAGGGCAGCAGCTCTGTGTCCAGAAGGTCTGCCTGAATATGACTGCCCCGCATCCACTGTATTGCATCACTCCCCACATTATACTGCACTTATGCTGCTATTCCAGTAGTTGTCTGTTACTAAAGCTCTCCTTCTAGTTCCCTCTTTATTAATTTA
This sequence comes from Neoceratodus forsteri, assembly GCA_016271365.2. Taxonomy (NCBI): domain Eukaryota; kingdom Metazoa; phylum Chordata; order Ceratodontiformes; family Ceratodontidae; genus Neoceratodus; species Neoceratodus forsteri. Next base: position 314,231,604 of record CM028135.1, read on the forward strand.
CTGTCCTGAAAATCCTGCCTCTGATCCTCAGATACTTTTTTTTTTAAAAAAGGAAACAACAGCGAAGAATGAGTCAAAAACATTTGTTGTGCCGAGGGTGGGCTTCCTCACCCATATGCCCCTCCTACTCCACAACCCCTGCTATTCCCTGGGCTAGACTCCTGTCAATCAGATTTAACAGGGCATTTAATTAAGAGTAGAGGGAGGATGGGTGAAAATTTGCAGCAAGTAAAGACAGTAAAGGAAAACAGCACCACTAAAAGCACACCAAACTAGGTTTCAAATTTTCAACAGCCCCAAAACAATTCCAAGTAAAGACAGCAAAGGAATAACAGCACCACTAAAAGCACACACAACTAGGTTTAAAACAAAAACAGTTGACCAACTGACCACCTGAAAGGGATCGCAACAAGCTGTAGCAGCATACCTCTACATAGCAAGGGAGATCTGGTAGCACCAGAACCGTGAGTAGGATCAGGACTTGGCCCTGTAAAGATCAGTTACTTACCATAGCAGCAGATTTTCAAGAGAATCTCCTCCATTGATCTACAGCTATGGAAATGGAAGTCATTGGCATCAGGACCACTTGGAAACTTTTGCCAGCTGGGGATGCCCACAGTGGCATACATCGAGGTTGCCTACATAACATGGATGGCACCATCATTCCTCAGTTCTCTTTTGGAGACAATTTTAAAGGATGTATCATACTGTCAGGGATCGGTAAAATCAGAAAAAAACCAGACACACTGGAGATAGAGTTCTTTTATTATTTTACATATTTTACAAAATACTCTTGAAGGGTTTCCATGGTTTTAACTATTAATAAGTATTAATTACTGCTTGCTGTTCTATAGCTCTGTGATGTACGTGCTGTCGCTCTCAGAGCGCTCTGCAGTAAGCACACATGCCTCTTCTTTTAGTAGGTAGTATATAACGTTACTTGAAAGGGGTCAGATACAAATATTGTAAAACTCCTGCATGTCCTAAGAAATGACAACTGCAGTGGTGTGGTTAGTGAAAATGATCATTGTAAAGGTTAATATGGCTATTTTAAACTCTTTACCGTGAGTGTGTGTCTCTGCTCAAGATGATGCGTGCTCACAGATATGAGTTTAAAATTGTTTTTCTGTTGAGATCACTCAGATGTTTAAAGATCTACTGACACCTCAAGGAAAACTTTGAAATTCATTATACATTATATTTTGGAACAACATCGATTGTATTCAATCTACTGTCTATTGATTTCTTCTCCCCATTATTTATTAACGAGGGAAATTTGCAGAAATACATGATCCTTGTCCATTAGAGTTCATTTGCCTTGATAGCATATTCCCTATAATCCTCTGCTGTAACATCAGTTTCTTGCCATGAGAGTAAATGTGATGTCACAAGTAGTGTATTATAACCTCAGCTAGGGAATAAGCAGCAGGGATAGACAAACTCTTCAGAAGCAAAGACCCTGTTGTGTGCAATGTAGGTAGGAATTTCGCTATTAAAATAAAACACATTATTTTCAAAGACTCTTACATAAGTGAAAAATAATTGCTGCTATTTACCCAGTGAGTAAATAATACCATTGATTTTTTACCAAATTTACATCATCCTGTCACACAAAATGTCAGTCAATGTGACTGACATGCTACTGTAGTCAATCCCATGGCAAAGTTGCCACTCAACTGTAGCCAATAGCGATCCCCCGTTTAGACTGAATCCCTGCACTTGCTGCCATCTTTTTACTAACATACTAAAATGCCAGCAGAATAGGCCTAACAGTCTTTCGTGTCTGCTTGTTTGGTCAGCCCCCACCCTGGGTGCTGACCCTGCTCCCCCCTCGCCTTCTCTGGCTTCTCCCTTCCCAGTTCCGGATATTCTTGCCGCATTGGATTTTGCTTCCAGAACCCTTCCCCTGTACCTGTCCCACCCCCTCTTGAACCCCTCCACCGTCTCTGCCTCCACCAGCCCCCTAGGCAGTGCATTCCATGGCTCCACCACCCTCTCAGTGAAGTAGCACCTCCTCCTTTCTCCCCTGAATCTTCCCCCCCCCTCCAGCTTCCACCCATGCCCTCTAGTGGCCCCCTCCTCCTTCCTTTGAAGCACCCTGACTGTTCCTCCCCTATTTACCCTCTTCATGTACCTGAAGACCTCTATCATGTCCCCCCGGTCCCTTCTCTCTTCCAATGTGTACATATTTAGCTCTTCGAGCCTCTCCTCATAGGTCCTGTCCCCAAGCCCCAAATCATTTTGGTTGCCCTCCTCTGGACCCTCTAAAGGAGTTTAATGTCCCTCTTTAAGTGTGGCCTCCCAAAACTGCACAGTACTAAAAGTGCCCTCACCAAGCAGTTATACAGAGGAGTATCACTTCCCTCCTTCTGGGAAGTAATCCCCTAGCGATGCATCCCAGCATCCTGTTGGCCTTAGCTGCTGCCCTCCTACAAGTCTCAGAGTTGTTCATCTTGACATCCACCACCACCCCAGGTCCCTCTCAGCCATCGAGACTTGTAGCATTCTCCCCAGGGTGTACACTTGGCCCGGTTTCTGGCCCCCAGGTGGAGTACCTTGCATTTCCCTGCATTGAACCCCAGCTTCCACTTTCTAGACCATCTTTCCAGAGCTTCCAGGTCCCCCTGTAGGGCCACCCTCCCCTCCTCCCCATCCACCACCACCCCTAGTTTTGAGTCATCTGCAAAGAGACTCATCTCACTCCTGATTCCTGGCCTTATGTCAGAGATGTAGGCGTTGAACAGGAGGGGCCCAAGGACTTATCCCTGTAGGATCTCACAGGTTTTTACCCACTGCTGCTTCTCCACTACTCATGTAAAGGAAATAAACTTGTAACTATATGCTATTTGCTACTATTTTTTGTTTATTTTGCCAGTATTTATAGTCTTTTCCCCAGTGCTGCCATTTCTCCATGATATGGCTTGCTGGCCGGCTGCCCTTCGCTCCTGCTCGATCTGAGTTCATAGCTCAAGAAAACACACTGACCAGCCTCATTTGCTCACAAACTTAATAATGCACATGGGGGAAAACTACCATAGTTCCTGTTCACTGGCTCTCTTCAGTACCTCACACACACTGAAGAACAAAAATTAGTGTTAGAAACACTTCAAGTATTTCTGGTGGCAAAACAGTACTTTTGGGATCCAGGAGGATTAAGTCTGCGCAGCAGGTTGGGTGAGCACTGTGCTTTTGGAGGGTTCCACCAAGCTGCCTCGACAACAAAGTTGTCAAAATGCGGCACAGCGAAATCCACAATGTTGACAGGCCGCACCCCCCCCAACTTTTTAATAACAAACTATGAGTCAGAGTTGACTCAAAAGGGCAGTGAAACACTTTTAAAAGTAATGTGGATGCACATCAGGTCCATTACAGCGACAATCCCGAATTAATTCGAAGTTGTTACTGTAATGGATTTCAGTATCAAAATTTCAATGTGTCAGCGGTATACCCTTTTGGAAGAGGATAATTTCAGATAGTTTTGGTGGCAAAACAACACTTTTGGAGGAGGATCCAGCCTGCACAGCAGTTTGGCAGGGCACAATACTTTTGAATGGGGAAGTCAACCTATACAGCGGGGGGGGGGGGGGCACAGTCTGTGAACATGAGACATCATATACACAGAACATACAATGGCCTGTGTTAAAATATGACATTAATTTCCATTCATGAAGGGGCAGGACTTTCATAACTCTCTCATGGCTTCGCCACTCGTGATTTATGGTCCCACCACCTCACTCACGGAAATAAATAATACAGGTCATTGTATATACCCTAGTTCATGCAAATTACCTCATCAGTAAATAATGAAGAGGAGAAATGGAGAGCTAATCTGAAACATAAGCTGAACAGAGTCTAATTATGTTATGTTTTGATAAAGTTCTACTAATGGCACTGGCTTCTCTTTGTTTATACTCTTACACCAAATTCAGCTCAACAAATTCAATGTAACACCCCCCCAAATAATCTCTAATTGTAAACTAAAAAGGGGTCACCTGGAGTACCTTAAGGAGCAGCTACGCAACACTGACTGGAGCCCCCTTGACACAGTGGAGGATATGGACACTGCACTCAAGTGCTTCATTAAACAATTCAATGCTGCTTGTGACTGCCATGCCCCAGTGCAGAGGACAAAGATCCGTGGAAGATACAGCCCCTGGATCACACCAGACTTAACAAGCTGCATAAAAAACAGGGGCAACTGGTGGCATAGGATACAGAACTCTGGCAAGCAATCAGACTTCCAGGAATACAGAAGACTACGGAATGACTGCACCCGGACCATCCGGTCTGCCAAAAGTAAACATTTTAGGGAAGCATTACAAACATCATGGGGAAACAGCAAGTCTTTTTGGAATAATCTAAAAGATGTAACAGGGAAAGTCAATAAAGAGGCTCCACAAATGCTCAACATTGATGGTGCCCCTACCCTTGACCCCTGACTATTGCCAACATGTTTAACAAAGCATTTACTGACCTTAACAGTGTACTTCCAACAAATTTTTTTGAAGAAACCAACCCAAGCTCAAGCCAAAGCCTATGGCCCACTCAAACATCCCCCCCTTCTATTTCAAATCTGTCAACTACAACCAAGCAAGAAAGTACATTCATAAGGTACTTGGAAAATCCAGGAAAAGCGGCGACACACCTGCTCTCAAATTTATTTCCCTTGCATTTGATGAAATCCTAGCTCCCATTACTAAACTGCTGAACTTATCCCTCCAGCTGGCTCAATTCCCCCAAGCTTGGAAGTCAGCCCTGGTAACTCCGGTGCACAAGAGCAGTGACCGGGTACTGCATGCCAATTACAAACCTATTTCTATCCTTCCATCACTGTCAAAAGCACTGGAGCGCATAGTCTCAGACCAGCTAGTTGAATACCTTAATAAATACAAGGTTCAGTGTCCGGAACAACATGGATTTCTGAAAGGGCACAGTGCCTCCACAGCTCTTCTGGAGTTTTCCAGCTGCATACACAGTTCATTGGACCAGGGTAACCCTGTTGATGCAGCCTTTATTGATCTAACAAAGGCCTTTGACATGGTCAGTCACTCCCTACTACTTCAAAAACTCACCTCGATAGGCCTCTCTAACCCCGCTACTAACTGGTTCAAAAGCTATCTAGCTGATCATTACCAACAGGTAAAGATTGGAAACATCGCATCTGGGCCCCTGCCAGTTCATTGTGGGGTCCCCCAGGGTCAATCCTTGGACCCCTCCTTTTCAGCATCTTTCTAAATAGCCTACCTTGATTGTGTGACCAACGGATACTTCTCTATGCAGATGATGCTGTTATTTTTACTTCTCAACATGACACTCACACCCTAAACTATCAGCTACAACATGCTTTTAAACAAACTGAAGATTGGTTAAGAGCCCACAAGATGGTTCTGAACTATAAAGAGACAAAAGTAATGCTTTTTAGCGGTGCTAGAAACAAACACAAAGCAGTATCCCTTAACATCACAAACTGTGGAGGGATTTCACTTGAACAAGTGAAGCAATTCAAATACCTGGGAGTTCCGCTTGACTGTTCCCTCTCCTATGCAGAACACATTGAGAATGTGGCCAAAACAGTCAACATAAGAATTGGGCTCCTGCACAGGCACAAGAAATGCCTAACACCTGAAGCACTCCAAACTTCAATCCACAGCACAGTTGTCTCTATCATCGACTATGGATTGGTCATATCCAGCTCAGCCACTCCCACCTCACTACATAGGATAGCAGCAGCCCTAAACAAAGCCTGCAGACTGCTCCAGAAATTCCCCTCGACTTACGCACACATGTGACCTTTATGAGCAGGCCCGGTGGCTACAACTTGAAAACAGGATACAATACCAAACCTGCCTCTTAGCTAAAAAATCACTACTCGGACTTCAGCCTCCTGGAGTCACAAGCCTATTAAGCTTATTCACAGCCCCACACCGCACCAGGAACTCTGACCATCAGGTTCTCACCATCCCTCGCTACAGAACCTCCCAAGGGCAGAGGTCATATGCCTACCGGGCAAAACTTTGTCTCAATAATCTCGGCACTGAACATAACACCATGCAGAGACTGGGGCTTTTCAAGACCAAGCTAAGACAACAACTACTGAAGAAAAGCTCCTGTGAATGTACTTTCTAATTACTCCACACACACACACTTCTGACCCCAGTCTTATTCACTTTTCAGGCTGTTACCATCTCCTTGCTACTCCTACTTTGTCCTGCTACCCTGAATTGTCCCAATTTTTGCCCTGAAATACCCTGCACTCTCCTCTCCCACCTCCCCCTAAATAGTCATCATGCCCCCCCACTCAGTGCCCCCTACTCTCCTTTCTGGGTAGCTGCTTACTGTCTTTTACCTGACAATGCCACCTACGCTGCTACTGTTACCTGAATTATCCTAGTGTTAAAACCATCTCTGTTTTCTATTTACAGTGTATTTTTGTCTATGTTTACTCACCTAGCTAGATACTCCTAAACCCACAATGTATGTATACTCACCCTTTATGACGTGGAACCTTTGTAAAAGAGCGGTCTCCCTCTCAAAGGTATTGTAATCCAAGACTGAATAAATAAAAAAAATAAATAAATAAAACACCTATTGTACTATTTACTCATTTCTCCAACCTCCCCAGGATGCATCTGGAAATGAACTGCTACAAGCTCAGTATGCCTTTCCTAGTGAAACATCTGAAATAACTAAATGAATAAAATAAATATGGTTGACTGCTGTTGTGAATGGATTTCCATGCTGTCCCAAATGCAGTAGTACCACAGTAGTAACATAATCACTGTGGTACAAAGAAGAAATTTCTTCATACTTACCATAATTTCCTTTTCTGCTAGCTCCAACATTGTCAATGGGATTCATTACAAATGGATAATGTGCACCCTACTAGGGGAAATGGTACAGCCCAAGGTTGTAATCAGCATAGAATCCTAGCTACATGAACATTCTGGACAGCATAGCAACACTCCAGTCACTTTTGACCATGCAGTGTCTCTAGATATGAGAAAATAGATCCATATAGATCATACCAGACCATTCGGGTGAGTTCCTAAGCTCCCTGAAGGAGGCGGTGGTAACATCTCTCCTGAAGAAAGCTTCTTTGGACCCAGACTCTCTGGCTAACTACAGACCAATCTCTAACCTCCCTTTTATAGGGAAGGTTATTGAGAAAGTAGTGGTGGTACAACTGGAGAACCACCTGACCATCCATAATATCTATGAACCTCTCCAGTCCAGTTTTTGAAAGAGGCATAGTACCGAGACTGCACTGGTTTGGGTGCTCAGTGATCTCCTGATGGCGAGAGATTGGAGAAGCCATTCCATTCTGGTGCTCCTTGATCTCTCTTCAGCTTTTGACACTGTGGACCATGAGGTATTGCTTGGGTGCCTGAGGTCCATCTGTAGCCTGATACTTACGGTCCTCAGGTGGTTTTCTTCTTTCCTCACTGGCAGATCCCAGAGAGTGGTATCTGTTTTTTTTTTCCTCTGACCCATTTTCGTTGTCATGTGGGGTACCTCAGGGCTCAGTGCTTTCCCCATGTTGTTTGCAGTGTACATGCTGCCCCTCAGAGACATTGTAAGATGGTATGGGCTGAGGTTTCACTGCTATGCTGATGATACCCAGCTCTACCTGTCTTTTGCACCCGACCAGGATAGTGCACTCTTGGTACTTAATAACTGCCTTGCTGAAATTCAGGACTGGATGAATTCAAGCTGGCTAAAGCTGAACGCGGGAAAGACCCAGGTGATAGTTGTGGAGCCAGGTCGCTGGATAGAAGGGTTGAGGACTGGTCATCCCTCTGGAATCTATCTAGGGGGCATCCAGATCCTTACCTCTGAATGGTTGCGGGACCTGGGGGTGGTGCTTGACGATGGGCTGACTTTACGATCTCAAGTGTCAGCTGTCATCAAGTCTTCCTTTTACCATCTTAGGAACATCAGCAGGATTAAGCACCTTGTTCCGTCTGGAGACATTCCTACACTTGTTCACACCTTTGTGACCTCACGCCTTGATTACAGCAACTCCCTGTACTTAGGGCTTCCTGGGATTGATATCCACCACTTGCAGCTAGTGCAGAATGTGGCAGCACGATGGCTGACAGGGGTCCCTCAAACATCTCATATTACCCCTGTTCTCCGCAGTCAGCACTGGCTGCCAGTTCAGTGGCAGATCACCTTTAAAGTTGGCTTACTGACTTATAAAGCCCTACATGGACTTGGCCCTGACTACTTGAACGAGCTTCTGGTTCCCAATTGCCCAGAATGACAGCTCCGTTCAACTGACGAGGGGTTGCTAGAGATCCTGAGGGTGTCTTTGAAGTCCTCTGCGGCCCATGCTTTTTGTACGTCACCCCTACCCTCTGGAATTCTCTACCCTGTCAGCTTCGGGAGTGCACGACAGTAGGAGGCTTTAAACAAGCATTAAAACCTTTTTTTAATGGTGCCAGGCTTTTAATAGCATTTAGTAAATTGAACCCTGCTAGATTATTGTTTTGTTTTATACTGTATTTATTCTTTCTACTACTCTTATTTTAATCTTTTGTAAAGCGCCATGTTATTTGAAAGGTGCTTTTATGAAATAAAAATATTATTATACCATTCATCTTGTCATGAAACAACACCTATAAGTTGCTTACATAGATAGAACTTTAACCGGAATAAGACACAGAAAATGGTTCCCTACCTTGTCTGGTGAGTGTAGGGGACGGAACCAAAGCTTGTCTTCCAATTCTCTAATGGCATGGAAATTCCTTGCGGTACCGAGCCAAGTTGGAGAGACTTGACAAAGGAATGAATGAAAACAGATAACACTGGTAAAACTACTGCAAACAGTGTAAGCACTCACCTGTAACAAAGGAGGCACCCTTATTTATCATCAAAATCGAACCTGTTAATTCAGTGACCAATATTTAAATATGGAATTGCTCTTTTCTCTTTTTTTATATCTAATGTCCACATAGACTTACAGTCAGAAGTTTATTATAAAACAATGAACATACTAGTGCTGGCATACCAGACAATATTCTCTCACAGGAGCAAGACTCCTGAGTGGGCCCTATTGACAATGTTGGAGCTAACAGAAAAAGAAATTATGGCAAGTATGAAGAAATTATGGCAAGTATGAAGAAATTTCTTCTTTCTGTAGTGTGCCACATTGTCAGTGGGATTCATTAGAATGGGTTTTAAGAAGCAGTACCAATGAAAAAAAATGGATAGGTGAGAATATTGTCCCATACATCAACTGCAAAATGGGAAAGGAATTTACTTGCTAACTGCCACCTGTAAAACTCTGTGACCAAAGGTCACATCAACAGAATGTTGAACATTCAATCTGTAGCACTTGGTGAATGAGTGGACGGAGGACCATGTAGCTGCCTTGTACAATTCTAAGACAGATGCATTACCTTTCTCCACCCAAGAGGGGGCTACTGCTCTGGTGGAGTGAACCTTGATGAGAGCCGGAGCCCTTTTCTTTTCTGCGACATATGTCTAGGGAATGCATGCCCTCACCCACCTTGCCAGAGTGGCCTTGGAGGCTTTTTGTCCTTTCTTGGCTACCCCAAAAAGTATGAACAACCTATCTGATTTCCAGAATTTAGCAGTCCATCTAAGGTGTGTCCTAAATGCCCATCGCAAATCCAACTTGTGCAACTCCTTCACTTTTGGTTGAGTTGGTTGCAGACAGAAGGATGGAAGACAGGTTTTCTGGTTCACATGAAAGACCGTAGGGATCTTTGGAATGAAAGATGGAACCGTTCTGAGAACCACCTTGTTCTTATGCATCCAGGACAAGGATTTGGTATCAAACAGGGGAGGGATAGGAATCCTCCTCTTCGGCTCTGTTCACTCCCCTTTCTCCTCCTCCTCCTCAGGAGGTTCATCATCATCATTATCCAGAAACTCTTTTAGGTCAGGATTTTCCCCAACACCCCTGACATCCTCATCCTGACCGTCTGTATGGTCAAGGTTGGGTCCACCTGCAGATCCATATTAGCAGACTTGTCCTGCTCTGGTGCACCTGGTTGTGCCTGTGTGGGCCCCCCTGACCTGAGGGGCCTGTCTTGGGGTTGGATGTATCTAAAGGGATGTCATGTGAAACATCAGAGCTCCAAAGTTCTCCTAAGAGCAATCACAAAGATTTACGCAATTTTGCTTTGTCATTGCCAGCTGGTATACCAGGTGCACTTCTCCAGCTTGGAGTTCCAACTGGGGGAACTGCAAGAGACATATTAGCTTGAGTATCACAATGGGGGAAATAGGAACCCAGTGGAGAGGGTCGCATCACCCCTTTTGCAGATCTTATATCATTTCAACACTAGAGGTCTCCAATAAGCCATGGTGCCAAAACACTAGTCATATAGATGCTCAAAAAGCAAAATAAAGTTGAAAACTATCTGGAGTTGCCGCAATATAATGTCTATATAATGAATGAATGGAGGAATGCTGCTGCCATCCCACTGCCCTCTGTAGGGAAAAAATACAAGTAGAAAGCTTTCCTACCAGCCTAGAGACTCCAAAGTCTATAGTAGGAATGATCGTGCTCACCCGGCTTTGCTGGGCAGGCAGGAAAACACAACCGCCGCGTCTAGCACTTGAAAAAGTGCAGGTGTGCATGCTAGCATGAAAGTGTGTGTGCATAATGTCATGACATTGCACTTGACTGCACATTGAGGAGGGCGCATGCCCAAGCACAGGTGCGCGAAAATATGCGCTGAGGCTTGGAGAAAGTCTCTCATCAAAAAGAACCATGCAAACCCAATGGCCAGGGCTCAGAAAAATGGTGGGAAGCCGCACAGCTCAAGGGAGCCATTGAGAACTACCACACAATCTGTGGCAACAGTTCCTCTCCCCGAAAACTGCCTGAAAGACTCCCATTCTCCTCAGAGTCTATGTTTCCTTTCTCTTCTTTTTTTAACAGCAAACCAAGCTAAGGAAACAAAGGAGAATATCCCCTCAACTGTGACCACTCATAAACACCTGCAAAGAATATAAAAGCAAACACGCACACACACACGTGCATACACACACACACGTCAGAAAATGGTCTGGGGGGGACCGATGTCCAACTACATGGAAGGGAGGCATGTGGAACGCTCTAACTCTAAGCCCTAACTCTAACCCCAAGACAGGTATTTACCTGAGGCAGCATGACAGTAGGAAAATCGGAGACCTGCTAAAAACAAACACCCCTAAATTAGTATGGCTGACGTGGCCCCCAAATAAATAGGAAATTAAATTTGTAAGAGCCTGGTGGCACAGAGGGTTGAGGCGCTGGATGCTACATCTTGGCCACGCTGGCGATCCGGGTTTGGGAGCAAGCTTGGGTCGGCAGGAGAAGAGAGGATTGAGCATCTGGAGGACTGCTCTCCTCTCCTGGGGTGGGATCCGGGGATTCCCCATCTGGTGGCGGCTTTTGGCGGTGACCAGGAGGCACTGCACCACAGAATGGGGACAGCCAATGGGGATCTGACTGCAGCGCGTGTCTGTGGGAGTGGGCGGGAGCATCCCATCCATGCACCAATGCCATAGCACATCTGAGCCAGAGGGGAGGAACCAAGGAAAAAGGGCTCTATCCTCGGTAGGCGAAGGTGGGTTCAGAGGTTCCGCACCCACACCCACTGCTGGGTCATCCATGCCTACCTCTGGTGCTTTGCTCGCCTGGCCGCTCGATTAGATTGTAGACAGAGCACCAGTAAGGAGACGGTGGTCCCATCCCAGAGGGCTCAGAGCCGGGGGTGGTCCAGGTGACAGAGAGGGGCACTCTGGAGACAGTAATGGATGACTACAGGTAGGGTGGGAGAAAGTGGAATCGTGTAACTACACCAGAGATAGTCTGAGGATGGTGAGTAGGAGCATACAAAGAGTTGGAAAAAAAAAAAAGAAACGAAATTGGCAAGGCATTTTTTGGGATGACACTGTGAGACTGTCATGAACATGAAAGACCTGACAGCTTCACTCTCGGGACTTGTTATCATAAGCAACCCCTTGATGGAAACAGCCTTGTGTAAGGTTGCACATACATTGTTCTATATACTGTGACTTGTACTGTATGTAAAAACTGAATTTGCTTGTGCTACCCTCATCAAAAGGCACCTAGTAATTCACCACTGTGGTCTCAAGAAGCACATAATGCACATATGAATAAATAACATTAAAACCACCAGTTTCTTCTCTAAAGAAAATGTTCTTCCAATTTGCAGCAAGCGATACTGAGCACTGCCGTTCTCATGATACTTTTCATAGCTGCAGCTAAAAAAGGATAATGGCTTAACAGCAAGTTTCTGAACTGCCCATGTGTGCTGAAGTGCAAGTAAGCAAATCACCAAGGGATGTCAGCTAATTTCCCGTTATAGCCCTATCCAGTAAAGAACGTACATCTATTTTTAGTTATACTGAAATACTATGGGGTTGTACTGATTGTACTGAAATGAAAATATAACTTTATATAGTAATGTTTTTTTAAAGAGTGAACATTTTTTTCATAATATTACTTTTTATATAGGAAGGCCTCCTAGGAGGTCTACTTGGGATACTTTAGGAGTCTGAGGGCACCCTGACCTTACAGTGCCACACAGTGATCACCAAAGTTTTTTTTGTGGATACCCCTGCATTGTGGGCTCTACAAGGTTGATAGGCTTGGGTCCTTTTATCTCCTTATTTGTTGGGGGGAGGGGTCAATACAAGGGTAAGTTAAAAAATGGCATTGTGCTTTCATCCACACAGAGGTTAAAGTGGGCCTGATCTAAATACACTGCAAGCCCCTGGGATGCAGTACCTCTCCACCTTCCCACTATTTCATCACATATGTGAACCAACACACTGTGGTGACAGTTCCCACAGAGCATTCACTTCATTCTGTAGCTTACATAGTACTTATAAAAGGATTTCAAACAAAAAACAAGGGCTTTTATTTACAACATGAATCAGGCCCTAAATGGGAGAAAAGGGGGGTTAGCAACAATGCAGTAGTGCTATATAACAACTCACAGACAGTTTTCCATGCCCTTCTAGGCCCCAGCCCCTCTAGTCCAGGATGCTCTCCAGTGCCCTTCAAGGTGCAGTCAAATTGTGAATATCCAGCCTGGGGGGCTGTGAATATGTGCTGTCAATCCAGCTAGTGACAGCCCTCAAACGATGCTCATCAAATACCACAGACACTTTTTGCAGCCCACCTATACTAGGGACACTACCCTCTCTCCATTGGTACAAGTATTTAAACCATTAGTTACTTTTAGGCAGCTCCCAGTGCTTCACTGGGTACCCAGCCATGGAAACAGTGTAGGTCTGATGAGTTAGCATGTGGCTGGCCAGTGGTAGTGTACTTACAGTAAAAGTTAGCAATGTTTTGTGAAACAAGAAAATCCATAACCAATGGCCTTTCAAATGCAAAACCTTCAAGTGAGAAATTTGTAACTCCTGGTTAGATGACCAAGTCCAGTAAACACTTTCCAGTTCTTGTACAGGTTCTGCAGCAATCCCAAGCCCTGGAGTTGCTTGTGGTTCCTGAACCTGGGGATATCCCATGCTGTGCCAGAGATGATTGTGCAGTTTGCAGCAATCCATTTTTTGCTGGTTTTCTGGTTGCTGTCTGATGCACTGCTGTCACTCTTGTTTCCGCTTGTGATGGTGTTGGTGTTACAGGGCATTCACTTTTGTTAGGCTAAATGTTTGTAGTCATTTTTAGTTGTGCTAATGGGGGGACAAAGATGTTTTTTCAGTACATAGGAGAAAGGAGGAAGGTAGGGGACAGTAAAGCTTAAGGGGGAGAGGGGATTGCAGGTGGAAGGGGATTTCGAGAAAGCTGAGGTGCTGAAGGGATACTTCAGCTCGGTTTTCAGAACAGAGGGGGAAGGAAGGGGACCAGCGCTGAGTGGTAAGGGAAAGGGGAGCGGGGGTGGATCCTAGCCCAATCATTGTGGAAGAGGTAAGGGAGGAATTAGGTAAGCTGAGGATGAACAAGGCCATGGGCCTTGATGGCCTACATGTTAGGGTGCTCAGGTAATTAAGGGGGGTACTGGTGAAATCATTGGCAGGTTTATTTAACTTGTCCCTGGATACAGGATGGGTACCAGAGGACTGGAAGAAGGCAGATGCGGTGCCACTTCATAAAAGTGGCAGCAGGGAGGAGGCAGACAATTATCACCCAGTCGATCTCATATCAGTGGTGGGTAAAGTAATGGAGACAATGTTGAAACAAAGGGTGGTTAGCTATTTGGAAGAGGGGGGCTGCAAGACATTTGGCAGCATGGCTTCACTTGGGTTGATCATGTCAGATGAACATGATAGAATTCTTCGATGAGGTGACAAGGGTAGTTGATCAGGGTGGGACAATGGACATGGCCTACCCGGACTTCGGGAAGGCCTTTGACCCGGTGCCCCACAAAAGACTGGTTAATAAATCGGGGTGTCTAGGGGTGGGGCAGAAAATAACAGGATGGGTGGAGAGCAGGCTGACGGATAGACGCCAAAGGCTGGTGGTCGATGGGGTACAGTTCTGGAGGCCCCATCTACAAAAAGACAGATGGCATGGAAAGGGTGCAGAAAAGGGCCACTAAAATGGTGCATAGGCTAAGCGGGAAGACATGAGGAGAGGTTGAAGGAGCTGGATTTGTATCTTCTGGAGACAAAAAGGGAGAAAGGGACATGATGGAAACATTCTAGTATATGAAGGGGATCAATAAAGTGGGGGAGAGCTTAATTTCAGGAAAGGTAGATACAAGAACTAGGGGGCGTGGATTGAAAGTGGAGGGGGAAAGGTTTAGGGGAAATGTTAGGAAGTATTACCTCATGGAGAGAGTGCTAAGCCCTGGAATGGACTGCAGGAGGAGGTGCTGAGGGCCAGTACAGTGGAGGGTTTCAAGAAGGTCTGGGAAAAACACAAGGGGTTGTCAAGGGAGGAGGGGGATCTTTGGGGGACAATTAGTAGGGGGAGTGCAGACTTGATGGGCCAGGAGGTTCCTTTTCTACCGACACATGTCTATGAATCTATAATGTTTTATTTTAATTAATCATTTTAGATGAACTTTAATGTTTTGGTTTGGGTTTTTTGTCATTTTATTTTTCTTGTAGTTTACATTTCTTTTAGTTTTATTACTTTATTTTTGTGGCATCACATTGTACATTTGGTTATGTTGTTTTTTTGTTTGCATTCATTTTTTGGTTGTTGCTATACCCATTTGACAGTGTTTTACTTTTGTTGTTTATGTTTTGCACTTCAGGGCAACCATATTCTTGTGCACCCTCATGGAAACATCAATACAGTCCTGGCAAACTGTTACAGACAGTGCCAACAACTAGAACGCCCTTTTACTCTCCTGGTTTCCATAACATTTCCCAGCTCCAAAAGCTTTTAAAGGCAGGTTTACACAGCCATTCTAACTGAAGTTGTGGTCCGCTGTAGAGCTGCCCAGACCTCCAGCACCGATTTGGTATCACATAGATATGTAGATACATAGACACTGTTGGCAGATAAAGGCCTATGGCCCACCAGTCCACCCATTTGAGTGTGTAAGTTCCATTTACATCCACACAGCTCCTCTCCAGCACCAATGCAAGCCGTGCTAGAGAGGGGATGTGAGTCTGGGGGCAGTTGTTTGTTTGGCAATGCCACAGTGACATACCATGGACCTCAGCACAGGCTGCAACCCTCCCTCCCTGCCCATTACTGGCAGTAAGTTCCCTCCTGTGCTCCCCAACCCAGTTTTCAGGATCTTAGGCGGGGGAGTTGATCGCAAGGTGTGCATTCCGAGGTCAAGAGATGCCATTGTACTGTGGTATACATTTTCTGCTTTATTGGATGGTGACTTCCAGGTTTTGAGGTACAGCCTCACAGGAAGGTAGCGCGGGATGTTGGGAGCATCCATCTCGTGTTGGAGTGTGCTATGAGGCCTGTCTACACAGCCACTTATACTGCACACTCCCGAACACATCCACAGTTCTGTTGTGACTACTGCACAGGAGAAAGGACTGACTTACCACAATCAGGTAAGTGTCCACACAGTCGCATTTGCACCACAGTAACCCAAGTGCTGGGGCGCAAATGCATCCATGTGGTGTAAATTGGCCCTAACTAACACTGCTGCAAATCACTTCCTGACTTTGATAGGAAATGGTCTGCTATGTAGACCAGCCCTAATAAAAAAACTATGGCACATTTGTCTAGCCATCTATGGCATCTGAAGGCAAGTTTACATAGATGCTCTGATTGAAGTTGCAGTCCACCATGGAGTTGCCTGACCTCCCACACCAATCTGGTGTCACATTCACAAGGCCCATCTCAATACTGATGCTAGCCATGCTGGAGACAGTTTGTGAGTCTGGAGTAAGTCAGTTGTTTGGCAATGTCGCAGTGGTGTGTCTCGGACTCCAGAACAGGTTGCTACCCTCCTTCCCCTGCCTGCCTGCTACCAACAGGCAGTTGCCCTTCCCCTAGTCCCCAGCTCACCACACAGTTCTCTGGAACTCATGAGGGAACATGATCATGGGCCATGCATTCTGGGGTCAAGAGATGCCAATGTGCTGTGGTACCCAGTTTCTGTTTTACTGGGTACTGCCTTCCAGATTTTGGGGGACAGCCTCATGGGAGGGCACAGTGGGATGCTGGGAGTGTCCATCTCGCACTAGCAAGTGGTGTAGCCTGTCTACACAGTTGCTAATGATACCATCCCACCACTCAAGTAACTGAAAATTTATGGGGTGGCACATCAAATGAAAGTGGGGGTAGTGCCAAAGCGATGTTTACCTGTGATGATTGGAAATTACTTTCTAGGATTTTCAAAGTTAATCACAGAGGAAGTAAACCCTGCTGTTTCAGCAGCTGTGATAACAAGAGCACAGACAAAGAAAATCTCAGGGGTCTATGTGATAACAGCGAATGCCTAAAGGTGATCACCGTTATCGCTCAGTCAGAGTGCTGAAAAATTTTCGACTCTGACAAACCAACATCTGGACAATGATGCCAGGACAGTTTTACTGTTTTCTGTGGGGGACTCAGCACCCACACACATTCCCTGCGGGTGCTTCGCCCCAGCATTACCCTACTTAAGGATTCTTAACCCAGGGGGTGCATGTTGGGGAAGCAGTAAAAAATAAAGGTTCAGACTGGGCACAATAAAATCGCACCAGCGCCTGGACCTGAACCCGGTACCTCACCCACCCTAACCACTAGCCAACCCCTGATGCCATGACACAGCTTGGCCAGCTACTGCAGTGCTACCCCCTACAGCATCTCTGCCCCCTCCCAGCCCATGCTCACCGTGCTCACTCCTACCCCCCATGCACATACGTATAGTGACATCCTGTCACCCAGTTTGCCCACAGCTTCATCCGGTCGCCCTACCCTCCCATCAGTGTGAGGAATTGTGCCGGGAAGGAGTTGCCATTATGGACAGCGCCCTTCCTCATGCGCCCACCTCACGGGTTACCAGATTTCAGATGTTGGGGACTCTTATCCTTTAGGTGACTGATTCGGACTTGTTTGAGCCCTTTTCCATGATCTAGAAGTATGGGAAAGAAAAAAGACATATGTAAAAGTAGTGGCAACAAAAAAAATGATGGGCATAAGGAACTGATACATACAAATGCTGAGACTAAACTGATAACTGATCATGATTTTGTTTATGAGCAAACTAACAATGTTTCTTTCTGAGGTTATTTTAAGAAGCTGGGGGTGAAACAAAAACAGGGTGAACCAATATTTAAACAAATTTAATAAACTGCTGTACAGAGTTTGGGTTAATCTTTGGACACAGGAATGGATAAAACATTTGGTCGTACCAAAGAAGTATAGATCTGAGTTGTTACAGAGAGCACATGATAGTCCTATGGCTGATCAATTGGGCTGGGACTGCACCCTTGCCAGACTGTTGCACAGATTTTACTGGCCTGGGATTCATGAGGATGTTGCTACCTATTGCAGCTATTGTGCTGAATGTCAGAAAGTAGCCCCAGTAACTAAAAAAGACAAGGTGCCCCTGGTGCCCCTACCCTTGATAGTTGTGCCTTTTTTGAGAATTACAATAGATGTGGTTGACCCCTTAGACAAGAGTAAAAACGGTAAGCAATTCCTTTTGGTAGTATGTGACTATGCAACTTGATACCCAGAAGTGATTCCACTGTGTACTGTCAAAGCCCCAAAATTGGCAGCACAGCTTGCCATAATGTTAAGCAGGATGGACATACCTAAAGAGATTATTACTGATTAGGGTAGTAATTTTGGTGCTGCATTACTGATGGAGCTGTACCGACTACTAGATGTCACAGTCATAAGAATCTCCCTTTATCACCCTCAGACAGTTTTGTTGAGTGTTTTAATCAAACTCTAAAAATGCATGTTAAAAAGGCTTGTGAAAGGTGAAGGTAAACACTGGGACCAATATTTACTGTACCTTACCTGCTTTTGCTTACAGAAAAGTGCCACAAGCATCAACAAGTTTTTCACCCTTTGAAATGCTGTATGGTAGACAACCTAGAGGGCCACTAGATGTAATAAGTAAGTATAGCGCAGTGGTCTAAGGCTCTGAGCTGCAAATTTGGTGACATCCAGCACACCAGACCTGGGTTTGAATCCCACAGCTTCCACTTGCATACTGTGTGACCCTGAGCAAGTCACTTAACCTCCTTGTGCTCCCAGGTCACTCCTGTAAAAAAACTTTAAGCTTAGTGTGCTATACCTGGTTAAACAACTAAAAAAATAAACAAAACATGGGATTATAACCCCACTCAGAAAGAATCTATTACATCATATATGTGTGCACTGAGAAAGAAACTGGCAAACTATGCTGAAATTGTCCACAGTAACCAAGAAGAGGCCCCAAAACAGCTGAAGGTGTATTATGACATTGGAGTAAAAGAAAAAGTTTTTGAGCCAGGTGAAAAGGTCTTGCTACTGTTACCCACTATGGAAAACAAACTGTTAATGAAGCGGCAAGGGCATTATAAAGTGGCTAGATGCAATGGCACTGTTAGCAATGAGATTAAGACCCCTGATAGGAGAAATCCTACAAAAATATACCATGTTAATCTCCTGAAGACATAGGTTAAAAAAACACACCAATGGTTGCGTTGTTAATTCTAGCAGAAACTGGTCAAGAAACTATTGATATAGCTTATGACAGACTTGAACAAACTGTAACTTTTGATGTTGTAAAGGTGAATATTTCTTTACCCACTGAACAAACCACAGAAATGCTTAGCATGATAAAGATATTTAGAAGTATGTTTACCACACTGCCAGGCTGAGGAAAAGGGGTTGAGCATGTAAAAGTGACAGAGAATAGTCGCTCTATCAGACAAAAGCCATACAGATTACCAGAGTAGTTAAGAGCCGAAGTGGTTAAGGAAATACAAAAAAAATGAAAGAGTTGGGTATCATAGAAGAATCAAAAAGTGCTTGGTCATCACCAATGTTGGTTGTAAATAAAAAAGAAGGTGTTGTAAGACTCTGCCTTGATTTTAGGAAACTTAATCAAGTATCCATATTTCACAGCTATCCTAATCACAGGAAAGATGATTTGGTAGACAGATTGGGAAGTGTCAAGTGCATCATACTAACATACTATTTGCCAGCAGATTAGGCCTTACGGTCTATCAAGTCTGCTCGAACCTTAGATCCTTAGTTGGGTGCCGAGGCCCTCCCATCCCTTGTGCTCCAGAAACCCCTATCATCCATCCCCAACCCCCTGGGACAGGCCATCATCTGATCCATCCACTTTCTGTGTCTGTCCCACCTCTCTTGAAGCCCTCCACTGTGGATCTCTGAACCAGCTCACCAGGCAGTGCATTCCAAGGGTCCACCACCCTCTCAGTGAAAATCCTCCTCTTTCCCTCACCCTTCCACCTTCCAACTTCAACCATGCCCTCTGGTGATACCTCCCTGCTTTAGTCTAAAGATTCCCTCCATGTTTACTCCTACTTATTCCCTTGAGGTACTTGAAGACCTCAATCATGTCCCCTGTCTCTCCTCTCCTCCAATGAAAACAGGTAGAGCTCCTCAAGTCTGTCCTCATACGTCAAATCCCTAACCCTCGTATCATCTTAGTTGCCCTCCTGCACCCTCTCCAGGAGCTGTATGTCCCTCTTCAGTGTGGTCTCCAGTACTGTACACAGTACTCAAGGTGTGGTCTAACCAGTCCATTGTACAGCGGCAGAATCACTTCCTTGCTCCTAGAGGTGATCCCCCTTACGATGCATCCCAACATCCTGTTTGTCTTGCTAGCCACTCTCCTGCACTGCTCAGAGTTATTCATACATGCATCCACCATGACCCCTAGGTCTTTTCCCTATTGAGGCCTCCAGCCCCTCCCCTCCCAGGGTGTACCTGTGTTTAGGGTTTCCCCAACCAAGATGCAACACCTTGCACTTGGTGAGATTGAAATTTAATTTCCATGTGTGAGTCCAGCTTTCCAGGGTGTCCAGGTCCCCTTGCAGGGCCAACCTCCCCTCTTTTCCCTCAACTACTGCTCCTATCTTGGAGTCATCCGCGAAGAGACTCATTTCACACCCTATACCCTCCCTGATGTCCAATATGTATGCATTAAACAGGATCGGACCCAGGACCGAGCCCTGTGGTACCCCACTACCAACCTCTCTAGGGTTCGAGAGCTCCCCACAGACCACTACTCTCTGGGTACGTCCAGCTAGCTAGTTTTCAATCCATCTGACCATCAAAGGGCCTACTCCTAATCCCATCAGTTTCTCCACCAGACCATAGTGGAGGACAGAGTTAAACGCCTTGCTGAAGTCCAAGAATAATACATCCACAGACTTTCCCCTGTCCAGTTCTGATGTTACCCATTCGTAGAACTCCACAAGATTGGTTTGACATGATCTACCTGGCACAAACCCATGTTGCCGACTATCCAGACCTCCCACCTCCTCTAAGTACACCCCCAATCGTTCCTTTAGTATACTCTCCATTAATTTTCCCACCACCGAGGTCAAACTGATGGGTCTATAGTTACCTGGTACTTCCCTCGACCCCCCTTTATTGATTGGCACCACATGTGCCTCTTGCCAATCCCTAGGTACCCTCCCTGTCTCAAGTGACTTGTTGAAGAGCTCTGCCAGGGGTGCAGCCAGTATGTCCGCCAATTCCCATAGTAGTCTTGGATGAATGCCATCCGGCCCAGGAGATTTGTCTTTCTTTAGGGCCTTGAGGGCTAACCACATCCTTTTGGTGGAGATAGCATCATCCGTCCCCTCCACCTTACTGGCCTTTTTATCCTTATCCAGATGTGACACCCCTGGAGTACCTCTCCCTCCCTCTTGCTCCATTTCTGTTGCTTCCCTGATCCCACTCACTGCCGCTTCTATCCCCTTCGTGCCTTTCTTTGTAGACATCCCATCCCCCTCCCTAGTGAACACAAAGGCAAAGTACTCGTTAAATACCTCTGCCTGGTCACTCGCCTCTTCCACCCACCCTCCTTCTGATCTCAATCTGCTGAGATGGCCCTTAGTTTTTCTCTGCTCCCCAATGTACCGGAAGAACCCCTTTTCCCCTCCATGTATCCCCTGTGCCAGCCGCTGCTCTTTACTGGACTTTGCTCCCCTCACCATACGGGTGACTTTTCTAGATGCAAGATGGTACATTTCCTTATCCCTATCCCCTGCTGTTGTTTTATATTTTTGGTAGGCTGCCTTCTTTTCTCTGACTGCTACCTGTACCTCACTGGACCACCAGCATGGTTTATGTGACCTTGCTCCCTTATGTTTCAACTTAGCGCAGATCCTGACTTCCTCATGAAGTCCCTGTTTTATGACCTCCCATCTCCTTTCCACACTTGTCATTGATGTAATCCCCTTCAAGTGATCCTTGAGAATATTTCCCATGCCCACAAAGTCTGCCCCCCTGAAATCCACTGCCAGTGTCCTAGATCTCACCCCCACATCAGTACCCTCAATCTCACCAAGGGTTACTGGCAACTTCCCTAGCTAAAGAATCCAGAGACAAAACTGCATTTTCCACTCCAGTTGGATTTTATCAGTTCACCACCATGCCGTTTGGTTTACATGGTGTACCTACTACATTCCAGTGGTATTTATTTATTTAAACATTTGATAATTGGGAAAGGCACACTGAGCCGAGGCACATTTCCAGGCACAACCCGGGGGAGAAGGGACAAGGGAAACATAAAAGCAGAAAATACATAATAGATACACGTAGATCATATATAAGGTAACATAAACTGAACAGAGGAATTTTATACATTCAGAGAAATATATACATTTTATCACATAAAATGCTGAGGATTAGATTACATACTCCACAGTATTTGGCTATGGTGGGACAGTGGGAAGGAGTGACTAGGGATGATAGGAGCAGGTACAGGGGTTAATGGGAGCTGATGAATTTGAGATTTGAAGGAGTTATGAGAAGGAGAGTTTCTTAGGAGAGGTGGTAGTTGGTTCCACATAGAGGGGAGTCTGTAGGTGAAGGTGGATTTGATAGTGGATGAGGAAGGTTTGGGGAGGGAGAAGAACGAGAATCCCTTGAGCGCAGTGAGTATAGGGAATCGGCTGCTGCTGTTAGCCTTTCTGCCAGGTGGGGGGAGCAGGTTGAACCAAAATTTGGATATAAAGGAGATGGAGTGGCTGTATTGACAATGGGATAGGGGTGGTATCCCAAGGGAAGAGAGGAGAGTGCAGTGGTGGGTTCTGAGAGGGGAGTTTGTGGCAAACAGGCAAAAAGCATAAAGGAGTGAGTCAAACCTGGATGGGGGGCAGTACAAACTGGTACATGGATGCAATTTTGGCCCCTCACACTAGTTATTGTGCTGCTTATCTGGACGATGTTGTGGTGTATGTTGAGACTGGAAAAGCCATCTGGAGCACCTACAAGCAGTTATTAAGTCTATCAAAAATGCAGGTCTGACCATTACTCCTACCAAGTGCACATCAGGAATGCAGGAAACCAGATATTTGGGTTAGATTTTGGGAAAAGGAAACGTAAAGCCAGAGATTTCCAAAACAGAAGCTGTAGCTAACAGTCCTGTCCATAACACAAAGAAACATGTCAGGTCATTTTTAGTGTTGGCTGGTTACTGCAGGGGCTCTGTTCCCAACTTTGCCCAGTTAGCTCCCCTCACTGAACTCATGAAGAAACAGTACCCAAATAATGTGAAATGGTCCCCAAAGTGTGACGAAAGTTTTCAGGCCATCAAGGCTGCATTATGTTCAGCCCCTGTTTTAAGAAGTCTAGACTTTGAGAAACAATTTCTGTTACAGACAGATGCATCAGAGGTAGGTCTAGGTGCAGTCCTGAGCCAGAATATAGATGGGAAGGAACATCTTGTTCTGTATATCAGTAGGAATCTGCATGACAGAGAGAAAAAGTACTCCACTGTTGAAAAAGAATGTCTTGCTGCAAAATGGGCAAATAAGTCACTTACATTTTATTTCCTAGGAGCTGACTTAATACTTGGGCCTCAATCCTCTTTGTTGGCTAAATAAAATGAAGGATAAAAATCCCAGAATCACAAGGTCGTACCCGACACTGCAGCCATTTAAATTCAAAGTGATGTACAAATTTGGAAAAGAGAATGTCAGTGGTGATTTTCTGTCAAGATATGGTTCAGGTCTTGAGAATTCAGAAGGTTAAAAAAAATGATGTGCTTAACTGAATTGATTGCTAAAAAAAAGATATTAGGAAAAGGGGATACTGCATATGCAAAGAACTGTCAATGTTATAAGGTAATGTTAAAAGAGAAATAAAAGAAGGTTTTGGAAACCTGTTTTAAAAAGGAAAAAAAAACAGGTTCCCTCTTAAAGAAGGGAGTAAGTGATAGAGTTAGATAAGATCCTGTCTCACTGGTTATGCAGAGAGAGTTAAAGAAAGGATCTATTCTGACTTCTCCTATTCTGTCACTTGTCTATCGCTTGCTTGTCTGATTGTGCAATCAAATTTTCCTTGTGGAGCCCCAGAATTGGCCACTCTGATAGTCCCACAATTTCCCATTTTTCCCTTCATTCACTTGCTATTTCTGTTCTTTCTTTCTTCCCTTGCTCTTCAGTGACTAAAAATATATGTGATGTTTATGTAAAACTGGGATCCATTGGTTTGCAAATGTATGTAGTATAGTGTTAGAATGACTGCACAAAGCTATTTGGAACTCGGGGGGGGTAACCTTGAGATGCAGCTTGTCCTCCACAAGCTCATTTGCAGAGTTGTCAACAGGAGATCAGTTCTGGGATACAATGTTCTATTTTGTTGCACCTGTAGGAAAGAAACTGACAAAGTTCTGATACATTTTGTGAGAAACAGGAGATGTAGCTTAATGAGCTTAGGATGCAGATGTTAATTGCCAGGAAATACATTATATATAAAGAGAGCAATATTTTGTTGATTAGAGAGAAAAGAGAGACTGAAATTTAGAATTAAATGTATCCTCAGATGAAGGACTTTTTTGCCATTTAACTGCCCATATAAAAGCTATTATGCACAATTTTATTTTATTGTCATTGATAATTATAAAATGCTACTTGCAGATTGTATAACTTCTCCTGGTCAGCTTATGCTTCCTGACCTATGCCTCAATGATACCCCCACTTTGCATGGAGAAGGGGATTGTAGAAGAAAACAGTACATCATATCCCTCAAAGAGGACTGAATTAAAAAATGAAGCAAAAACTACTAAAAAAAAGGGCCCTTAGCCCTCAGTGGCATCTTGAAAAGCTGTGGGTTGCTGCTACTGGGGCTAAACAGGCCCTGAAACATTCTGTCAAGTAACATTTGGGATGTATGTAGAAAGCAAGTGGCCTTTATGGCAAGTTTCCACCTCTTGCATAATGCTGGCTCCTTCTGCATACCCTCGGCACACACATTGTGCTCTGCATTGTGGGAATGCATGTTCCCCCCAATGTCCACTCCTGAAGAGGATGCCTGCTTAGATGCATACACAGCTCACAACTGGATGGGAAAGGGGTGTGCTTTGTGCACTGTGGAAGCCCTGGTGATCTCCCTAGTGCACATCATGCACAGAAGTGGGGATGGGTAAAGCTGGGTGGATTTGGTTTTGGATTTTCCAAATCCAGGCGGAGTTTGGATTTAGATTTGCAAAGGATTTGAATTTACCAGATTTGGCCTATATGTATAATTGAAAGAAAAAGGGGGTTATCAAGAGAAAAGCACCAGAAAATGTCAATGAAGTGACAGTAATATTGAAAAAAGAGGTCCACTGCCTGATATATATTGTATCCTGCTGTTTAAAGTGCTGATTTCTAACCAGCCTGCATGTCTTGACCCCAAATTTTCAACATGGGCTTTTTTTTTTTTTGTGATGGTGTTCAAATCCCAATGGAAACGTCATTTCACTGAACAATGGCGAAACGGCATTTCTTGTGGGATTTTAAAAATGACACCTATCTAGTTTATGAGGTGGGATAAAAAAGCCTATGCTGAAAATTTGGGGTGAAAATCTTTAAAAACCTCTTAGTAAGATTACGCTAAAATAAACTGAAAGAAAAACCTAAGTGTGAGAATCATTTTAGACTGTTTTTTTTTTCCCTGATTCGGGTTGTATGCAGTTCAGAGTGTTTGTGTGCTGTGATAAGAGAGGATTATTGAGGTAAATAGGTGACTGAGGGGTGAGGGGTGGCAGGGTGCTGGGGGGTGGGAGATGTGTTGATGGACCATTTTCTTTTTACAGGTTAGTGGAGGGGGCAAACAAGGACAGCGTTAGACTGTTTTCATTTTACAGGATTTAACTTGGATTGGGGAGAGGTGGATGGCATGGGTGCTAAAAGAGTGTGAGAGGGTAAAGGTATTGGTTTTATTGACCTCTGGACCTGGGCAGCCCAGTGGCAAAAAATGAGGAGGGAGTCATCTGTGTGGCTACTGGGCTTGGGCAACCTGGTGGCAAAAAAGGAAACTGGGGTGCATCTGTTTGCATACCTCTCAACTGTCCCTGATTATGAGGAACATCCCTCATTTTATCCCTCAAAATTGCTCTGACCCTTACTCGTCCCTCATGGAAAAGGTGCTGCCCACACAAACAATGTGCTGTACATCAAGACTTTAAAGCAGAACTTCATACAATTTTAAAATGCTGAATTAAACATAAAACTTGTATAACACAATGGTTTCCACAGTTTTCTGAGCTTGTATCACCATGCTTGAGGATCTGTCTTTCATTATGAGGGTCAATGTCCCTCATTCTGAGTGTCCGTGTCCATCATTTCAGTGACAAGAAGGGGGGGGTCCCTCATTTCAGTGACAAGAAGTCTGTGTGGCCCTGAGCTTGGGCAACCCAGTGGCTGAAAATAAGATGAGGGAGCCAGGGGCATGGGGGACATCTTCTGTGTGGCTACTAGGCTTGGGCAGCCCAGTGGCAAAAAAAAAAAAAAAATCAGGCTATATCTTGCTGCCTCTGTGGCTGCCAAGAGATCCAGGTTTTCCCACCCCTGCCTTCTGCAGCAGAATGGTGTGCTGAGCAGCTATGCTGTCTGCTATATATCAAGTTTATGCACATGCGCAAACTTGGTATATAGTTGAGGTGCAAGCTGTTCGGTTACCCTCTGACCTCTTCCTCAGCCCCCTAAATCTTCACATGACAGGAAGTAAGCCTGCCACTGATAGGCAGGGTGGGGAGTGAGAGATCCGAGCCAAGCCAGCTGTGTTCAGTTTGGGTCTTGCAAAAACCAAGCCACTTGCATTCTAAGTGGCTTGGTTTTAAAGGGAAGGCTTTGGACCATTCCTGCACAGAAGGGGCACTCCACAGTTTTACCTGGCCCTCCACATGTGCTGATGAATTGGGACCAATTTGTGGATCAAGCCTTAACTGAACATTAACCATTTTTTGGGTGGGGCAGATAGTAAGTTATCAACACTGTCCAGAATTTCTGTGAATTTTTGGACTTTCTGGTAAGTAATTTACGGTAGATAGAATGTTTTTTCATTCAGTGTGTTATATTTGTGCTTGTTAGCTATCTGTTGGCCTCCAGTCAGTCTGTGTTTTTGTTCCTGTATTTTGTTCAAGCATCACCCCTAAGTTGAATAGGATAATCAACTTTCTATGATTACAACATTATTTAACATGCCTAAGGGGTGCTAGGCCCGATCCTGTTCAGTGTATTCATTTATGGCATAGGAAAAGGCATCAAGGGCAAGATCAGAATCAAAGAAGCAAGAAACAGGGCACTCCAAGAAAGTTACGTGGTGATAACCCCTGACTGCTAGTCCAACACAACTCAAACCAAATCAACAAACGGGCGGCACTCTGTATGTAGAAAAGACACTTACTCTTTGAACTAAATGCGAGGTGGGGCATTTGGCTTCAGCATTTTTTGATGGAGCATTAATAACTTTCACCTCACATATAGTTCTGAGTGCTGCCCGTTTGTTGATCTGATTTGAGTTGTGTCAAGGGCAAGATCTGCCTCTTCACAAATGACAAAGATCTGCACAAGAGTAGACATGAAGGAAGGGATAAGGGAACTCACTGAGGATCTGGACAGCTTAGGGAGCTGCTCAAAGATCTGGCAGCTGAGCTTCAATGCTAAAAAATGTAAAGTGATTCTCTTTGGGAAGAGGAAACCAAGAGTGCAAAAAGAAATTGGGGGAGTGGTGCTGGAAAGCACTGTGGAGAAAAGGAGTTATGAGGTGATCCATTTTACAGATCACTGCTATGCCACACCTGTACAAGGACTGACGTTCACACCTGAGCAGAGATCGTGATAAGGTGGAATCAGTACAGTGCAAGGAAATCAAGATGGCCCATGGACTAGGGGACAAGATGTATGAGGAGGATGGGCAGATTGGATGGGCCAAAGGCCATTTTCTGCCATCATCATCTATGTATCTATGTATGTATGCATGTATATGGTTTGGAAATCACTGTTGAAATGTTGTGTAACCCTTACCCCCATGACACCCTGGGTTTCTGCATAGATATGAATTATACCACCTCCACAGCACAGGGTTGACTGCTGGATTCCTTCTACTACTCGTGTCACATGATATGGGCACTAGTGTTAAGTGGGAGGGGCTTATTGCAACAGCATAAGCCCGTTTGCAGCCTTTAAAGTTAGTCAGTCTGAGGAGGAGGAATGCCTCAAATATGGTGCATCAACTACATCTCTCTGTCCTGTTGGACCCATTTCTCTCTAAAATATGATACTCCAGACTGAAGTGAAGTGAAGTGTCAGCGGCCTTTCTTCAGGGGAAAATTGAGAAAAAAACTCCTAATATCAAACAAAGGGAAGGACACAACAGAACTAAGTACACAAATCAAAACATTCTACACAGTACTGTATATGATCTTCTTCAAGGATATCTCTCATCAGGCCACACTTCTAGGACTATAGCCATCAGGCACTAGGACCACACAGAAACCTTTTGCAAGCAGTCTACCAGGGGCCACCCATGATGATGTTAGACTTCAACATCCTCCGTATATAAATGTTGGTGGCCCCTCTCCCTCCTCAGTTATTTTCCTGCCATCCACCATACTTGCTGAACTGCACGGAGACGCCACTGCTTCAGTCAACTGCTAAAGCTTTGATTTTCGGAAGTTTTGTTTCATTTTCTCAGCCTAGTAGCTATCACTTTATTTTAAAGTGATCACCATTGTTGTATATATTGATGAATGACTCCACTAAACTCTTTTGTTACTGTGAGTGTGGTTACAAAATCTACTCCAGTGAGGACCATGATGTCTGTGTGAGCTGTCTCGGGTGAGGCCCATGACATTAAAGCCTGTGAGCTCTGCCTGAAGTTTAATCAAGCTACCTGGTGACACTAACAAAGAGCCCTGCAGAACTTCCTCCTTGAGCAGCAGGTAGCCAGAATGGGAAAGAACTCCAGGAGAGGAGCTCCACTGCATTGCTGGCCCATTCCTCAGGCTCTCAGTCCTCCAAGGCCCGGGTGAACTCTTCAGGAAAACACAAACACTGGGAGAGGGAGCAGAGTAAGGTTAAATCCCCCTGGTATGCTTCTGGGTTGCCAGCACACTTGGTGCCGATCTCTGTAGCATCGCTGACCACTTCCGCAGTGATGCCTCCTGCCACCCAGAATCCATTCCCACAAGATCGGCTCTGGCACTGAGTTCTGCCAGACCTCCCATAGCCAGCAAATGCCCATTGGCATCGAGGCTCCTGACAACCCCATCAGTTTTGCAAGCTCTGCTGCTCAGACCTCAAACCCCTCAAGGTCAGCTGGTACTGAGTTCCGCTGGGCCTACTATGGTCAATGATAGCCCATCAACGTCGGGGCTGCAGTCTCCCTCATCAAAGTCGCAAGGCACCCCTTCAGTGCAGGCCACCGTCGACATCACAGGGCTCTTCTCCTTTATGGAGATAATACAGCACCTTATACCTCCTCCTCCTACACCTGGCATGACGACAATGGGCCCCTCAGGCCAGCCCCTGTACCAATGCCTGCTCCGTTGATGCGCCCTTCACACTGTAAGGTGTCAATGTACTCGCTTGTTTCCTTGTGGCCTCCAGGCCCATTGATAAGGATCAGGCACATAACCCTGACCTCATTCCACCAGAGAAAGGAGAGAAGGAGGAAGATATGGATGGGTGCCCATCTGACTTGACTGACTCCACCATTTCCACTATGAGTGCAGACTCTACACTGTATTCCCCGAGGTGTCCTCCTGAAGACCACTCCCTCATCTCTATGATGAAGCAACTCCAAACTGCAATGGGGTTTGATGCTGAGGTATAAGACATCACTAGGAGGAACCTGGTAGAGTTTCTGGAACTACCAGATTCTCCTCCTTTTGTTATTCCTCCTTTTTTGGCTGCACTAGAGGGTGACACCCTGGCTGCCCAGCACAGGCCAAGCTTGATCCCTGCCATTTCCAGAAAGGCCAACAAGCTGTACCAGGTCCCCTCAGGAAAGCCTTTTTTTGCATATCATCCTGAGGCAGATTTTGTTGTGATAAAGGCAGCCCCTGGTAGGTCTAAGGTACCTAAACATCTCAGTTTTCTCCCTCCAGAAGTGTTGAGGAAACTGGGTATCATGGGAAAGAGAACCTTTGTCTCTACCACACTGGGCCTCAGAATAGCAAATTATCAGGACCATATGGTCAAATTCCAGAATAACCTCTGGAAAAAGGCTAAAACAGCAGTCCAGGCCCTCCTAGAGGGTCCCCATAAAGAGGAGATGCTCAAGGCCCTCCAGACTGGGGCTGACATGGTCAACCACCTTTTAAGGTCTACCTATGACATTTGAGATGCCTCAGACAGAGAAGCTGTGGCTGGCATCTGCATAAGAAGAGTTTCTTGGTTGAGAGTGTAAGGATTTGCTACTGATGTTCAGCAATCCATTCTGAATGCCCTTTTCAGAGGATATAAGCTCTTTGGGACAGATGCACAGCACATCCTCTCTGACCTGCAAGCCTCAGTACAGACTCTAAGGTCAGTCCACTCCCTTTACCACACACAACCAAGAAGTAGGCAGAGGGTGCCCTTTTGTAGGGCTACCACTAGACCTAGGTCAGGGGCCAGACAACAGAGCAAAAGCAGAACAGCTTTGCCAGTCCCAACCTCCTTCAAAGGTGCCCAACTCCAAAGCCTCTACAGGAGGGTGTTCATCTGTAGCCACTGGATCTGCTTCAGCATGACTCCTTATCAGACCCTCACCCTCCAGTACAAAATCAGGAGATGGTGGTAGGGAGTCACCTCCCCCTACACCTGCAGCAGTGGAGTGAGGTTACAACAGATGCTCGGGTCCTGCAGTTAATAGAACAGGGCCATGCTCTAGAACTTCTGAAGTGGCCTCCAGACCTTCCTCCAATTCCTTTAATTTATCCTCCAGACCACATACCTGTATCAGTGCTACTAGAGGAAATACATACACTGTTGCACAAGAGGACTATATAACCAGTTCTTTGGGAACAATGGAACATGGGGTTCTATTCTCCCTTTCTCCTAGTCCCCAAATCCACAGGGTATTTAAGGCTCATTCTGGATCTGAGGGACCGGAACTTCCATATTCAGTAGAAGAAGTTCAGGATGGTTACTCTGCAAGATCCCCTGCCCCTCCTGCAAAAACAGGACTGGATATGCTCCCTGGACATGCTGGATGATTACTTACATATCAAAGTATGCTGTACTCACAGGAAATACCTCAGGTTCCTTTTTCAGGGAGAGCACTACCAGTTCAGGGTATTGCCCGTGGCTTATCTGTGCCATGGGTCTTTGCTAAATGCTTAGTAATGGTGGCAGCAGTCCTCAGGTGGGAGGGACTATATATCTTCCCCTATCTGGATGACTGGTTGCTCAAAGCTTAGTTCAAGGAGCAACTGGCTTAGACCCTTGGACCTACCAGACAGCTGTTCAGTGCCCTAGGGATTACAGTCAACCTGCCCAAGTTGGTCTTGACTCTGTGTCAGCGTCTCCAGTATATAGGGGCTTTGCTGGACACTGCTCAAGGCTTAGCCTTCCTGCCCCAGGACAGGGCAGAGCACCTACTAGAGCAAGTCCAGGTACTTTACAAGAGTAGGACTGTCATGGCCAGGACATTCTTGAGAGTGCTGTGCCCGATGGCAGTGGCCACTGTTATGGTACCCCTGGCATGGCTGCACACGAGGGTCCCCCAATGGACATTAAGAGTCCAGTGGGATCAATGCACTGACAATATAGAACAGAAGTTTCTAGTCACATCCTCTGTAAAGAAAGTGCTCCAGTGGTGGATGGAACCCAGCAATTTGCTCAAAAGGGTTCTCTTCCTAATCCCCTCCCCCTCATCAGATCCTCACCACAGACACTTTGGGTATGGACTGTGGGGCGCATCTGGGGCCCCATCAGACACAAGGAACATGGGACAGAGTGGAGACTTCCCTCCACATAAATGTTCTAGAGATGAGGCTGTTCAGTATGCTCTGCAAGCCTCCCAGAACCATTTGTCCCCAGGGCATCCACTGGTGCAGATGGACAACATCAGTGTACAACACTACATACACAATAAAGGGGAACTCATTCTTACCCCTTGTGTACAGAAGCAGTGAAGGTTTGGTACTGGTCTCCATAACACAGTCTAGAGCTGTCAGCCATCCATGTTCCAGGTATCCAAAAGATCCTAGTGGACAAGCTAAGCAGGTTGCAGTCCAGAATGCATGAGTGGGAGCTGCTGACCTTGGTGGTTGAAGACTATTCAACAGGTGGGTTCATGACACTTTTTTGCTTGCACGCTTCAGGGCCTAGAGTTTTCCGATGAGATGTGTTGTCCCTCTCTTGGAAATGGAGGTTCCTCTACACCTTCCCTCCCTTTCCTCTAATTTAGAGGGTGCTGCTCAAGCTCCAGATGGAGGGTGTTACTCTGATTTTCATTGCCCCCTTCTGGCCTAATCAGATTTGGTTCCTCTTGCTGCAGTAGTCGGCAGTGGAAACTCCAGTCCCTCTGCCCCTATGCAAAGACTTGCTATCATGGAAGCAGGGCACCCTGGTCCAGCCGAACCTCAAGTGACTCCATCTTCATGCATGGCTTCTGAAGACATAGTATTGCTAGATCTGGGGTGTCACAAAGGGTGGCAGATGTCCTGGCGGCTGCTAAAAACCCTCTGCCAGGGCCACTTATTCCATGAAGTGAAAGCGGTTTGTTCTGTTGGCCACTTCCCATCATTTGGATCTCTTCACTTGTCCAGTGAATCAGATTCTGGAGTATTTGCTGTCCTTGTCAGATGCTGGACTGCAATACTTTTCCATCAATGTGCACCTGGCTGCTATTTCAGCTTTCCATGTGCCTATTAATGGCCATAAGGTGGCACTACTGGAAGTGTCCTGTACATTCTTGAGAGGCATTCTGCACTTGAAGCCTCTCATCCGTAACCCAGTCCCAGCTTGGGACCTGAATTTTGTTCTGGAGAAACTTACTTTGACACCTTTTAAGCCAGCCATGATGTGCGAGCTATGCTTCCTGTCTTGGAAAGCATTATTTTTAGTCAGTATTACTTCTGCTCAATAGATTTCAGAGCTTCAGGCTTTTATGTGCGAGCCTCCTTATTTGATTTTCCACAAAGTCTTTGCGTACCAATCCTAAGTTCTTACCAAAGGTGGTCTCTGAGTTTACCCTGAATCAGACTAGCTAACTGCCTGTTTATTTTCCAGAGCATGCCCATCCAGGGGAAGCATTGCTCCATACTCTAGATGTACACAGAATACTCAGGTATTATGTTCAATATACAAAGGACCACAGGAAGTCCTTACAGCTTTTTTGTTTCCTTCGCCCCAGGAAAGAGGGCGTTCAAGTTTCAAAGCAGTGTTTGTCCAAATGGTTAGCCAACTGTATTACTTTCAGTTACAGGAAGTATGGTAAGAAACTTCCTGAAGTTGTTTGTGGCCATTCAACCTGAGGTATGGCCACTTCTGTTGCCTGTTTCAGGAATGTGTCAGCTGCAGAAATGTGTGCTGCTGCAACTTGGAGTACAGTCCACACTTTCACAAAACACTACAGTCTGGGCATTGCCACACAGAAGGGCAAGCTTTGGCCTAGCTGTGCTTCAAGGCCTTCTTCCTTAGGCCTGTAGTCTCCAGCCATCCAGACTATCCTGGCCAGTACTGCTTGGGGCTCATCCTATGGGTGTGGCTTGATGAAAGAGAGATCCTTAAAGAAGATAGAACAGTTATGTACTGACAATAGATTTTTGAGAGACTCTCATCAGGCCATGCCATCCTACCCTACATCCCCCTTGTACTCAGAGCTTCTTCAGTTCTCCCTCTTCTCTCCCCCCTCCCCAGATGGACTGACTGCTGTTCCAGCCTTGCATGGTAGCTGGACATTTCAGCTCTCTTTTGGTTCCCCAGAGAGAGGTCCTCTGAGTATGCTCACTGGTGGGGAACTGAGGAGGGAGAAGTGCCTTCCACTTTTATATACAGAGGATGTCAACATTAGATGTCATCACGGGCAGTGCCAGGTAGAGTGCTTGCAAATAGCTTCTGTGTGGTCCTAGTGTCTGGTGTCTATAGTCCTATAGGTGTGACCTGATGAAAGAGATTCTCTCAAAGATTTACTGTTACAGTAAGTATGTAACTATTTTTTTTTGCAAATTTTGACTGCAGTGTTCCTTTAATGAAAAAGAGGAGAAACTAAGGCTGGAAGATTCCTGGCTCCAGCAGGTCTACAGCTAAACTGCATAATTTGATTGGAAGATGCAATTGTCAGTGTGAATACAGATAACAGACCTGCTGTTAAGTCAAAAAAAAAGATGAAGTTCGAGAGCTGAGAGTTAGTCCCATGTGCAGTAGCCTGAGTGCAAGAGCTGGAGGAGAACATGGAGATGGCAATACTCCTAGACTGTTTCTTCCTTCATGGTAGGGAAGGGCACCACAGGCCTTGTCCAGAGAGTGGGCCAGGCAAGTCAGAGAAGGTAGCGAAAAAAACAAGCCAGAGATGCATGGTAGAATAAGATAAGAGATAGACAGTGAGAGAAGGAGACAGAGCCCTTAAAGTGCCACGTGAAAATCATTCAAGAGGAGGAGGAGGAGTAGTAGAAATAGTGGAAGTGTACCCTCATGCCAGTCTGCTTTAAATTTTGTGATCTGCAATTGAGGAAGGTGTCCTGAGGACAAAAGGCCATGCAATAGGGAAGCAAGGCAACATTTTCCCACTAAGCTGTCAATGCTGTATGTTTCGGGGGGCATTTTGGGGGTATGACACTGTGAAACTATTATGCGAGTGGAAGACCATATACTATGTCAAAGAATATATGGTCAGCCATACCAGCTTGGCCCATGTTTTCATCTCGGGGATTGTTATAACATCACAGGACCTGTCAAGCTTCGCTTTTGAGAGTTGACATCGTAGCAACCTCTTGATAGAAATAGCCATGTGTGTAGTTGCCCATACGGTTCCATATACTGTGTCTTGTACTGTATGTAAAAGCTGAATGTACTCATGTGAACCTCATCAAAGGCACCCAGTAATTCATCACTGTGGTCTCGAAAAGAAGCAGAGTTAACACACATGAATAAATAACATTAAAACCAGCTTTTTTTTTCCGCTTAAGAACACTTTTCTAAGTTGCAGCAAGCAATACTGAGCACTGCTGTTCTCATGACCCTTTTTAAATCTGCAACTAAAAAAAGAATAATGGCTTAACAGCAAGTTTCTGAACTTCCCATTTGTGCAGAATACCAAGTAAGAAAACCACCATGGGATGTCAGCTAATTTCCTGTTACAATCCTAAAGAGCAAAGAACGCACATCAATTTTAGTTATAGTGAAAAATTGTGAGGTTGTGCTGAAATCAAAACAGAGCTAAATACAATCATTTTTCATAAAGACTGGACAGACTAAAACTGTATTTATTTTTGTAAAGGTGGAGCCCCTGGGGAATTCACTTGGGTTGCCTTAAGAGTCAGAGGGCACTCTGACCTCACAGCGCCACTGGGTCACTGTAGATTTATTGATAGCTACCCCTGCCTTGTGTGTTCTACAAGGCTGAGGGCTTGGGTCCTTTTATCTCCTTTGTTGTGTGTGGGGGGATCATATACAGGGTTAAGTAAGAAGTTAAAAAATAGCATAGTACTTCCATCCAGAGAGAGGTTAAAGTGGGCCTGCTGTAAATACGGTACAAGCCCCTAGGGATGCAATATCTCTCCACCTACCCACTACTTCACTGCATATGTGAACCAAGACACTGCAGAGACAGTTCCCACAGAGCATTCACTTAATTCTGTAGCTTACATAGTGCTTATAAAAGGATTTCAAACAAAAAACAAGGGCTTTTATTTACAACAGCAAACAGGCCCTAAATGGGAGAAAAAGGGGTTAGCAGAAATGCAGTAGTGCTGTACAGTAACTCACAAATGATCTTCCATGCCCTTCTAGGCCCAGGATGCCCTCCAGTGCCCTTCAAGATTCAGTCAAATTAAGAATATCCCCAGGCTGTGAATATATGCTACCCATTCTACCAGGGACAACCCTCAAACTGTGCCTGTCCCATACTGCAATGCACAGTACAGACGGTTTCTTCTGCCTTGTATACTAGGGACACTACCCTCTCTCCCCTGGTACAAGTGTTTAAACCCTTAGTTACTTTTCAGGAGCTGCCAGTGCTTTACTGGATATCCAACAATAGAAACAGTGCAGGCCTGTTGTTGCAGGTGGTTGGCCAGTGGTGGTGTATGTACAGTAAAACCAAGCAATGCTTTGAAAAGAAAAAAAAAAACAGACCCCAATGGCCATTTAAATGCAAAACCATCAACTGAGAAATTTGTAACTGCAGGCCAGATAACCAAGTCCTGTAAACAATTCCCAACTCTTGTACAGGTTTCTCTGCAAGGTCAAGCCCTGGAGTTACTTGTGGTTCCTGAACCTGGGAATATCCAGTGCTGTGGCAGGGATGATTGTGCTGTTTGCAGCACTCCTTTTCTGCCTGATTGTCTGGTTGCTCTCTGGCTTACTGCTCTCACTCTTATTCCCATTTGGGATGGTATCAGTGTCACAGGGCTTCAGCTGTCTGCTTTTACAGGTTAGGCTTCTCCTGACTTCAGGGACCAGTGGTTTACTGGTTGGCTTCAACATAGAAACACAGAAGCTGATGGCAGATAAGGACCGCAAGGCCCATCCAGTCTGCCCATTTTTTCTACCTTATGAATGTGCCATAGACCTTTACTCTGTCAATGGCCTATCTATTCGTACTCATCTGTATTACTCCCTTATGCCTATCCCATGCCTGTTTGAAGCCCTGCACTGTATTCATATTCACCACTTCCTGAGGTAGGCCGTTCCATGCATCCACCATCCTTTCTGTGAAAAAGAACTTCCTTACATTATGCTTTAATCGGCCTCCCTCTAATCTCATGCTGTGTCCTCTTGTTCTGCTATTTTTGTTTGCTTGTGCGCTTGCGCAAGAAACATTTCATGACAGCTTAGGAGAGAAGTGGGGTTTTGGAGGTGCGGCACTGTGGCAGTCAATGCCCCCCCTGCCTTTTGAGGCTTGACCCACTTTCCCCAATGCAGTGGCAAGCTGCTGCTGACACTGGTTCAGCCAGCATGCCACCAACTTGAAACAAATTTGCTGCTGCAATGAGGGAGCGACCCATCATTGCAGGGCGGTGCCTTGCCTGGTGTAACATTTCAAGTAACATGGTGGCAGCTCTCACCATCCACCTCAGAATCCCCATGTAAGCCAACTCAGGGGTTCCCAATCCCCCTGTCGGCATGCCCCTCACCCCAGTTCATTTGCTGATGGGGTAGCCCAATCCCCATCGGCATGATGCACCCCCCCATTTTTTCTGTGTCGAGGGGGTGCCCAATCCCCCTCGGCTCATGCGCTTCCCCTCCCATCCAGCACAATGTATGGCCAATGGGAGTGCCCAATCCTCGGCCAACTACAGTCCCCCAACAAATGATCCAGGTGGCACACTGGGAGCCCATCCCAGTGTGCCAAAAGTGTCCCACATTGTCTTTTTTTTTTAATCCTATTAAAAAAAAAAAAAAAAAAAAAGTCCATCATGAGTCCCACAACCCACACTCACCCTCTGTGCACCCCACCTCCCCATACACCACCTCACCCGATACTTACCTCCGGAGCCCAGTGCGATAATCTTCGGTGGACCGGGAACACGTCTGCACTCTTCAAAGCCAACCGCGAACTGAAGAAATGCCAGTAAGCTGTAAAATGGCAATAATTATTTTTTTTCAACTTTGGTACATATCTCAACAATTTTGTGCATTTTGACACAAATTTTCAACATGGGGTTCTTGGGACACCACCTCATGAACTCAGTCACTGTCATCTCGTTATTCGGTCCTGAAAGGTGATTTCGTGGTCACTGCGTGGAATCACCTTTCAGGACCAATTAATGAAATGACAGTGTCACTGTTCATGAAGTGAGGTCTCAAAAAGCCTATGTTGTAAATTTGGTGAAAAAATTCCAAAACATGACAGTGTTATGAGCGTCCATTGCGCAGTTTCTACGCATGCTCATAACTTCGCAAATTTGTAATATCTTCACTACAGATGTTCAACACTGGCATTTTTCCACACCTCCTTATGAACAGTGCAGCTGTCATTTTTCACATCCTGGCTGAAATGTGTTTTCGCACTTCTGGCGCAGAATAACGCAGTCACCATGGGAAATCAGTGTTTGAGACAGATTAGGAAAATCACAGTGGCACTGTTCATGAGCGAAGGTCCAAAAATTCCTGTGTTGAAAATTTGGTGACAAACGTCCATAAAATGACTGAGTTACAAGCGTACGTTGCGCAGTTTCCACGCACTCCCGTAACTTTGCAAATTTGTAATATTTTTACTCCAGATTTTCAACATTGGCATTTTTTGCACACCTCCTTATGAACAGTAAAGCTGTCATTTTTCATATCCTACCCGAAATATGCGTTTGCACATCTGATAGACAATGGTGCGGTCACTGTGGGAAATCATTGTTCCGGACAGATTAAGAAAATCATAGTGACAGTGTTCATGAGCAGATGCCACAAAATGCCTATGTTGAGCATTTGGTGAAATAATTCCACTAAATGAATGCGGTAGGAGCATGTGTTGTGCAGTTTCCACATACGCTAAGAACTTCAGCATTTTTAATATTTTCACTACAGATTTTCAACATTGCCATCTCTTCACACCTCTCTATGAATGGTACAGCTGTCATTCTTCACATTCTGCTTGATCTGTGCTTTCGCACATCTGGTGCAGAATGGCACGGTTGCTGTGGGAACTCAAAGTTCGGGACACATTAACAAAATCACACTGCCACTGTTCGTGAGAAGAGGTCCCAAATGCTTTCATGAGGTGGGGGTCACAAAAAAGCCATACTGAAAATTTGTAGTGCAAATATCAACAAACGCATGGGGCATTAGGGTTACTAACCATAATGTCCCACTCTGTACAGACTGACAGGCATCAAGGGTGTGCATTTGGATCGCCGACTGTAATGCTCACACCATTCTACCCCCACCCCCACCCTGAAGGCAGTGACAGGCATCTAGGTGTGCCTTGGACTCTTCGGCACCAGACTTCAACCCATTCTCCTATACTGCACCCAATTCAGCATATGTCCTTATGACATGGGGTGACTGTGAAGCTGAACACCCCAAGGCACACCTCAACACTTGTCGGTGTCTACAAGGATAGGGTGAAGTGAAATGCCATGAGCATTATGGGCAATGACCCAGAGGCACACCCCAATGCCTGTCCATCTCTGCAGGGTGGAGGTGGGGTTGGCATGAGTTCAATACTTCACTACCACTCCAATTCTGCATCTGTCTAACTCCTGCATGTCCAGTGCTAATATCAGCAAGCAAACATTCGGCATTGACAAATACTTGTTTTTATATTGAAACATGTTAGACTCTTTCACTTTGTTAATGCCCTTAAGATGCTTGAATGTTTCGATCATATCACCTCTCTCCCTCCTTTGCTCTAGGGTATACATACTGAGCTCCGTTAATCTGTCCTCATGTTTTCTGATGCAGTCCCTGCACCATTTTGGTTGCCCTTCTCTGGACTGCATACATTTTGTTAATGTCCTTGTGCAAGTGCAGCCTCCAGTACTGCATGCAGTACTCCATATGGGGCCTAATCAGTGTCTTGTAAAGAGGGAGTATTACCTCCCTCTTATGACTTGTGATACCCCTACTAATACACCCCAACATCCCTCTAGTCTTACCTACTGCTTTAGTGGTCTGCTTGGATGATTTTAGGTCATCTGTGATGATGATGCCAATATCTCTTTCTTCCCTTGTGACTGCCAGCAACTCCCCTCCCAATCTATAGGTAGGTTCAGGGTTTCTCTTCCCTATCTGCATGGTCTTGCACTTCTTTGTGTTAAACCCCAGTTGCCACTCTTCTGACCATTTTGCCAGTTTTCCAGATCTCTTCTCATTCTGCCCATCCCATCTGGATCAT
Organism: Neoceratodus forsteri; assembly: GCA_016271365.2. Taxonomy (NCBI): domain Eukaryota; kingdom Metazoa; phylum Chordata; order Ceratodontiformes; family Ceratodontidae; genus Neoceratodus; species Neoceratodus forsteri. The sequence goes on from CM028135.1 coordinate 314,271,415, forward strand.
CGACTGTGTTGCAGATCTTGGTGTCATCTGCAAACAAGCAAACCTTACCCTCTAGTCCATCTGCAATGTCACTGATGAAGATATTGAAGAAGATTGGCCCCAGGACTGATCCCTGAGGTACCCCACTTGTGACTTGCATTTCTTCTGCTTGTATACTATTTACCACCACTCTCTGTTATCTGCCCGCCAACCAGTTTGCCACCCAGTTGACCAACTGCTGACCCACCCTGAGCCTACCCAGCTTATTAATCAATCTTCAATGTGGACCAGTATTGAAAGCTTTGCTGAAGTCAAGGTAGGCAACATCAACTGCACCCCCTTGGTCCAGCACTCTGGTTACCCAGTCAAAGAAATCTATGAGATTAGTTTGACAGGACCTTCCTGTTGTAAACCCATGCTGCCTTGGATTCTGTGCTCCTATTGATTCCAGGTGTTGCACTATCCTTTCCTCAAGGAGTGCCTCCATAATCTTGCCCACTACTGAGGTAAGACTAACTGGTCTGTACTTCTCTGCCTCCTCACTGCTACCACTCTTGTGGGAGCAGGATCACATAAGCCCTTCTCCAGTCTTCTGGGACATCTCCTGTGCTCAGAGACTCACTAAACAGTTCTGCTAATGGCTCTGCTAGTTCTACCCTTAGTTCCTTTATTACCCTCTGATGTATGCCATCAGGTCCCATTGCCTTGTCCACCCTGAGCTTAGCGAGCTCTTGTAGGACCCTTTCTTTTGTGAAGGGACCTGTGCACACACCCCTCACCCCCCGTGTCCATGGTGCTAAGCTGTGGGTCCTGCCCTACCTTCTCCTCAGTAAATATTGAGCAGAAGTATCTATTTAGGAGAGATGCTTTTCCTTGGTCCTCCTCCACACACTCCCCCTTATCCCCTTTGATCTTAGCAATACCCCCCTGGAATTTCTCATTTCACTAATGTATCTATAGAAAGTCTTGTCTCCTTCTTTCACTGTTCGTGCTAGTGTTTTCTTGGTGTGTGCCTTTGCCTGCCTTACTGCCTTCCCTGCTTCCCCTAGGGAAGTTTGGTATGCCTCCCTATCTTCGTCCCACTGCATTCTCTGCATCCCTGCGTTCTCCTGTGTAAGTCTTCAGGGATCTGCCCATATCATGGAATCCAGTACCGCAAAGGTAGTAACGGCCAGCAGCTGGCAGTGGTGCTGAGCTGGCATATTCTGTCACAGCTGCAGACTGCAGGTCAGCAAATGTCTACTTCACACTGTAAATTTCATTTTCAAGATTGTGCAGAGAAGACCCCCCCTTTTTCAAGCAGGGAATCTGGTTTTCACTTCTCAGTTTGTCTTCAGACAGACATGCAGTCTGTCTCTGCAGCACAGGCCATCAGTAACACTCAGTTCCCTGTTTGCAGACACACGCACACCCACTGTCTTGAGATCTTATGCAGCTGTAAACTGGGTTCAGAACAGCCACTGTTGTTCACTGAAGAATAAGAAGCTCAGAGTGTTCACACAAGCTGTCATTCGCAGCAGACAGTCCTGGAAGTCAGTCACTTGATTGGTGACTGGTGGCTGCAATGCCGTCTGAATTAATTAGATTCATCACAATTCCAGGATCCCTTGTGGCTCACTCCCCAGGCAGCATTACCCGATTGGGTGGCCTGTTACCCTCTGATTCTGCTGCAAATACAGAGCAGTCAGAATTGACAAAATGACTTCCAAGTTGTCATCCAAAGGTAGTTTTGCACAAAAGTCCTTTTTTTACTCAGACTTTGAAGTTCAAGCACAAATCCACATCCTGAAGCATTCCTTCACAGAGCGAGCTCATATGTGATTCAGTCCATGTAACAATCTGACAGTTCCTAGTTGGAACCACTGCAAGGTCAGCTCTGTCAGCAGCGGCAGATAAAAGTATAGTAGTCACACAGTGGTTACATATTTATCAAACTGCAATTATAATACACTAAACAAAAAAGACTAATCTTAATAAGCATTTGCAGATAAGAAATTTTACTGTAATTACTGAAGAGAATACTAGGCTGATACCCCAACTAACATAAAAGCTGCAAAAACCATTGGAGGTTGACTTTTGCAACATATCCAAAGGTGTCAGAAACAACTACTGCACTAAGTCAGATGCAGAGTGGCTTGTTGGTTTAGCAGGGCATGTTAAATAGGTATGGATGTAGGAAAATAATTTACTTGTTTTGCTGTACTGTGCTTTTTTGTTTGCATTCACTTTTTTTGTTGTGCTGTACCATTTTGTTTGCATTCAACAGAATCCTAATCACCAGCACACCACTGAGGCACCCCTTCCTTCTCCATGCACTGCACTACCACTTGTTAACAGCGATGTCTTTACCTCAGTAACCCACTCTACCTTTTCCACGACTAACATATGCAAGTAAACATTAAGGCATTGACCAATGCTTATTAGTTGTGCTGTGCCTTTTAGGGCTGCAGTGGGTGGAGCCCTGCAGACCTTTTGCATTGATTAAAAAAGCACTCCCGCATTCCTTGTAAACCAACAGCTTGGTACAGTGTCAAAAAAGGTTGCCACCACCGGAACTCTGTTGCTTACACTATTTTTTTTCTTTTACTTACTACTTTTAGCAGATACTTGCAGCAGAGAAAGCAACTGTTGTTCACTCCACCCATGCCCTCCCAAACCAGTACACAGGAAGGGACAGCTGCAGAGCTCTCCATCCTCAAGAGTCTGCAAACAGCGTGTCCTCCATTTGCGTTCCCCCCCAATGATGTCCACTCAGTATGGTGTGGGGAGAGAGAAGGATCGGCAGCTCACCGCAGTGCAGACAGAAAAAGTTCAGCTCTCTTTATGGAAGCCTCCTGAGCCCTTCCTCATTTCTAGCACCATAAAGAACAGATCTAGCTATTTGAAGTTGAAACGCTAATCTGCCAACTTAACTCGGCTCCACTAATATATTATCTATGCTCATTAGCACAAAGTAAAGAAATTAACCATCAAACTCAAAAGTCGCAGCACAGCATTCCCCCACAAAGGTTCAAACCACACAAAGATCTTTTGGTAGATTTATTCTGTCTGACTGACAAGGACTAACATATAGCATTTCAGGGCTAAAAAAAAAAATCCTGCTGATAGCGTCGCCTTTCGACCTTATCAAAGAATCCTTTGATATATCCAAAAGGTGAAAAGCTGTGTCCCTCTCTCACCCAACTGTTTTTTTGCTCCCCACTTTCTAGTTGCCATCAGCTATATATAAAAGCTGTGAATGAAAGCAGTATTGAATTTTTGTTAAATAGGTAAATGTTTACTCACCTTCCTGTTAGTGTATCTTTGTATCGAGGTATCTCTACAGATGTTGTGGTAACAAGTGCCTGCTATTTTTGACGGCCTGTTCCAGACTAGCATCAGTAAAGAAATGCTCAGTTTAAGTAACACAGCTGAACACTGTTTGGCTTGTTTCTTTATACAGTATATAAATAAAAATTACAGCCATTCATCATGACAGTAACACATTGCGGTTTTACTTAACTCCTGTATTGTAGGTGGAGCAGGGTGAGATTTTAGATGTTGTGGTGGTGTTAATTATTGTTTCTCAGCTTGCAACTGGTGGGGTAGGGGTGGGGGTCTTATAAATGTCTGAGCAAAAATTTGTTTTTTCACTTTTTTTTTTACTTTCACTAGTCACATGCTTATGGGAAGACTGAATACCATGCAGTAACTGAAAAAGTATAATGAATTATAACTGTGGCTGTGATTGAGGTGACCCTGCAGAGCAGATAAGCACATCTGTGCCTGGCACCCATAGCTGACAGTTGGCCTGCATCAAAGGGGAGAGGGGGTATGTATGACCCATCACTGACTGAGCTACCCGCTCAGACTTGAATTTTGAAATGCTGCTCTATGCTGCCTCCCAACAGTTCCTACAGTGCTGCTGCCTGCCCGACTCCCCTAATGCTCCCCTCTGCACAGTGCTCTGTGACAGAGTCCAGTCCAGACCACCCCGGCCCCCTCCAGGACACCCACCATGAGTGACCACCCATCCGTGACCTCTGGTGACAGAAGCAGTGGCAGAAACTTTTCCTGCCATTCACCCAACATCACCAGCCACCTGTCACTGGGTCTGAGAAGTGCAAGTTCCTTTAGAGGAGTCCTCTTCATCTGCCTATCTGCTGGACCGCATCAAATACAGATGTCGCCATCACCCGGTACTGTGATCGATTCCAAAGCAGAACCCAATAGTGTGAGTGGTCTACCAGCTAGTAGTGCAACTGCTTGCTGGCTGGCTGCTTGCCAGCAAAACAGAACAAAAAGGTAAGGAATTCCTTCCATCCAGCATTAGCTACAGTCAGTAACAGTGTACATGTGTCCCCAGTCCTGCACTGCTCCAGTGGTGGATTCAAAGACAGCAGTCACAACCTCTGCAAACAGCATTAATTAACCTTCATCCTGCACAACACATGGGTGGAAACTAATGGACTGAGACATAATTAGAGTTAAATAATAAGGACCCATGAGCTGTCAGCATTGCATTTTTAAATATATAAAATGGAATTAAAATAGAACCCAGACTAGGATATGCTTCAGTATTGCCCCAGAATGAATTGCGACTGCCGTGTAGCATTAGGACTGTGTATTATGAATCCAGTCCAAAGGCGTGTACAAGACACTAACAATCTTTTTTTTAAAATGTAATCCAGAGAGGTTAAGCCACAGTTCCAATACAGTAGTAAAGCCTCCTCTCGAAGTACATGAGATATTTCTAAAGGTGACAAGTTCCACTACCAATTTGCCCAAAAAGGAAGTCTGATTCATATCTGAGTCATATCTGGTAGCAACCAACACCATTTTAATATTATGCAAACTCCCCAGTCATAGTGCCATCATTGTTCATGAACAATGCAGCTTCTGTCACATATCAAACTACTAATCAAAATGAAACATTCACAAATGCCAGCTTACTTTTCTATTGCTTTACTTTCTAAACCCATATTGCCAAACATCTGTAATATTTTCATTTACTATCCCAGTGCATGGCAGAGTTATGTGTTTGCCTGCAGTGCAACAATGTTCAGAGAAATAATTCATCAAATCTATTACACAACTGAACATATTGCTTAAAAGGAGTTGAGTTTTACACCACCAAAATATATATGCTACCTAATATTAAGTAAATATATATAGAGACTTTCTATTAGCCACACCTATAGATTTCTCCACATTGTCTTAGTAGAAAAAATCCCCAGTACTGTTGTCATTTACATAAAACAGTCAATTATACAGTTCACAGTATCAATGTATGTTTCTATAATGTCTGAGCAAAAACGTTTTTTTTTTTTCACTTTTTATTTTTTTTGCTGTCACTAGTCACATGCTAATGGGAAGCCTGAATACCATGCAGTAATCAAAAAAACACCGTATTGTACAGTGTGGTCCAATCATTTTGAAAGCAAACCAAATGGCATTGGCAGCTGACTAACTAATGGTGTCCCTGCATTCCCGACTTTATGCCTCTGCTGTTGATGTTCAATAAATACTGATCGACCTGTAATTGAGTCCCATACCCATCGAAAACCCACAAACTCATTGTTTCAAATGAAGACTAGACTCTGGGCACAGTCAGCTTTTGGTTGCCGTTTTCCCCAAACAGAAAACTGCTGCCTCATGTTCATTATTTGAAAAGGCACGGCATGTGTTGTCCTCGTTTTCCACACAATGAAAACTGCTGCTGTTAAATTAGCACAAAATGTATTTTTGTTCAGCACACACATATGCCCACAGCCCACTGCTGTATTGTGTCAACAATTCGCAATTGCGCCAATGCACTGCAAAAGGCGTGGAGCAAGTAGATTCAGGTTATTGTGAGCATTATGGTGAAATACGAAATTCCCCAGCTCGGTGACTTTTCCATGGTGGTCCTTTCTAACCACAAGTCTTATTGTCTGGAGAAGCATCTGTTTATAAAGTAAAGCCTGCAACTCAGGGAATGTGCATTAATATTACAAACTCATTGAGACAGGTAGTTTCATATTTCACCATTACCTAGGCATGTTGTTACCATTGCCATTTCTATTTATTTATTTAGTTTTTGTTGACCAGGAAAGGAAGACTAGACAATTCTGCCTATTTTCAGCCTCATCCTGGGGAAGGGGGATACAGATGGATGCCAACTGACATTGAACCAGATTAAGCTGTTGGTGGTGTTTTTAGTGAATGGCAGAAATTTGTCCAGGACACCGGGAAATTTCCCTACTCTGCCTGCGGGGGGCTTTGCCGTCCGCTGCAGCAGTTCAGTCTCTGCTGAGTTGAGCATGGAGAAGGATGTGGTGGAGCGTGGTGTGCCTGCGGAGCTGTCCACTTTTGCTGAGGGTGTTCTAGGTATGCTGCCTGGCCCTGCCTGCGATTCCCGTTTACCTGAAGTTGCTACTGTACCAGATTCTACCCCTATGGAGATTCTTGCTGTGCTTTCTGAGGATTCGGGACCTACTGTGTTAACTGTGAGTCCAGTGGCTGGTGCGTTGGTCTCCTCTTTGGTTTCTTTTGCCATGGATTTGGTTGTGCTGGAGGCATCTCCTCCACTCGTGTCTTCGTCACTTCTGCCTGTGCCTGCACTGGAAGAAATTGTGGACTCTGCGGGGAATGGACCGGCACCAATACTTCCTCCGACTGCTCCTGCATTGAATGTGATAGAGGAACTCTCTTGGTCTGCCTCTGAGTCTACGCCGGTTGTTTTTCAAACGGAACCCCTTAAACAGGATGGGGTTTCCACCTTTTTCTTTCCTGCCTCGACTTGCAAAACCCAACACACAGCCTCAAAGACGACTGCCTGTGCCCCTCAAAGAGATCAAATGGCTTCAACACAGGCTTGGGCGGATTCGGTGCCCGAACAACTGGAAGGGTGGTCGGTGGAATCCTCTCTCCGGGCAGCGGGCTGGGTACGCTCGCCTGACTCTCAACAATGGACTTCGGGTTTTGCTCCTATTCGAATTCCTGGAGTGCAACTGAATCCTTTGACTCCCGTATCCTCGACTGGACCGTTACACCCTTCTCAGAAACCTTCAGGTGAAGTATCATCTTTTTCTCTAGACTCTGACTTTGATTTGACCCCCAATCCTAAACTGTTTTTTCCATTACTGCCTAAGTTGCCGCAACTGGATTCTCACTGCACGGTACCTAGTCCTCCTGTTCCCTCAGGTGCTAGTTGTGGGTTGCCCCCCCCCCCCCATACTCAGCCTACTTCTGTTTCTGCCAGGTCCTTGAAGGGTGACTCTGAGTCTATTTTGGGAACTGAAATCACTGGTGGCTCTAAATCATATGTTTCCTTTCCTAAAAAAAAAGGTGGCGCCTGCTAAAAGACATAATGCTGTCCGTCTTGTGTATAAAGGGGGTCTTGAATTGTTTCCCGATAGGGAATATGTGGGGAAAATGTTACTGAAATAAAGTTTACATTTCTTGGCTACTGAATTATATGCTCTTATTCATGTGTCTGGGGAACGCTCATTTGATGTTAGTTTCAAGTTGGCTGCAGGGTTGGAGGCATATTGGACTAGGTATGGGAAGGTTAAAAATACCCCACTATGGGCCCCTTTTGAAGCCATTCCTCTGACCAGGCCCGCCCAGAAGTCCATTATGGTTCTTTTCCGTAATGAGGGTGTCAGTGTGACTGACTTGCTTTTTTGGCTGCAGCAGCTCTGTACTGTGTTGGGGTCTCCTGAGGCTATTTTTGATAGTGAGGGTATATGGATGGGGGGCTGGAAGTTTAGGGTCATTCTGAGGAAATTGAATGGTTCTCTACAGCATTTGCCCAATTCATTTTTTTGGGAGGTGACCGGGGTGTTTTATTTTATCCAGGACAGCTGAAATCATGTTATAAATGTGGTGCTTCAGGACACCTTAGTGGGGTTTGTGATAAAATCCGTTGCTCCCTATGTGGTAAGCTGAGTCATGTGTCCCAACATTGTTCTGAACCTGTTTGCTGTAACTTATGTGGTCTGTTAGGTCATACCTATGGTGAATGTTCTCAGGCTGCTTCTTCTAAATCTGGTTCAGGGGATTTGGAGGAGCAGAGACTACTGGTTGCAATAGCCCAACGGACGCATGTCCGGATGGAGGATGATCCCTTACCAGTAGACCCTCGAATTTCTCCATCCCTGTCCATGGTGCCCCCTCCCCTGGAATTTTGTTCCGATCCTCCTTCGGTAGTTCAGAAGCATCTGGAGGTTCCAATGGTGATAGACTCTATGAACACCCCTCCTGTAGTTTTGGATCCTCCTTTGCAAGACTGTAGGCCCGGGCTGGTTGTTTCCCCTCTTGATATGGCCCCTCCGCCTCCTCCTTCGACCCTGGCCATGGATCCCGAACAACGGATAGCGCCGCCGGGCTGGAAAAACCGCCCCTAAGGTTCATAAAATTTCAAACTCAAGCGTCTAATCATTTTCAACCTCTTCTTTTGGATACTGAGTTTGCTGAAAAAACCTCCAAGTCTCTTGGAAAGTTCCCTGCATGCTGATCCTGGTTCTGATTCTGATACGAGTATGGTGAGGAGAAAGGTTGTGGTCCTCTGAAAGGCAAGCTTCCCTCTAAAGGACGAAAGACGCGGGCCTCTGGTAGGTCTAAATTATTTAAACCCCCTTAATTTTTTCTTCATCTGCCTCCTTTTGCCAGACTTAATTTTTTAACGCTTAATTTTAATAGCATTAAAAATTCAAAAAAGTGTGGTGGTGTGTTTCCTCACCTAATGTCCATCCCTGTAGATGTCATTTTTTTACAGGATATGAGATTACATACTTCCCTGGAGATCCGACATGCTAAATGTGACTGGTATAAGGGTCCTTCATACTGGTCCATTGGTCAGGGTGCATGCACAGGGGTGGGTATTTTGTTTACACTTCCTTTCAGGCTCATAAAGCTGATTGATTTAGTACCAGGATGAGTCCTTATATTGGATGTTAAACTCCGTGATGCTTATTTTCGTCTTATTAATATTTATGCCCCTCAATAGAAGGCGGACAGGGTGGACTTTTTTTTTCAAATTCGGCCCTTTCTTTTTTCAGCACAATCTGTGCTTTGGGGAGGGGACTTCAATTGTGGTCTTATGCTGTAGGATCGTAGTGGGGGCGCCTCTGCTATGAAAATTCTATGATATGTCGGCTCTACAGGCTGCGGTTCGATTAGCTCATTTAAAAGATGTGTATCACTCTTTTCATTCTCAGGGATTCCCTACTTTTCAGCGGGGTAAGCATGCCACTTGTATTGATTTCTTTTTTCTTAGTAATCGGGTTCCAGCACTTAATGCAAGAGTCGATTCTGTGGCCTACTCTGATCATAATGCCCTTTCAATAGTGGTAGGGGAGTGGGATTCTCCTTCTGGCCCCAGTCTTTGGAAATTTAATACATTATTGCTCTCTAGGGGCTCTCTGTCCCAACAATTAGTGTATTTTATAGAAGGTAAGAAAACTTTATTTCGGTTGTTTGATAATCCTTTTCTTTGGTGGGAAAGTTTGAAATCTGACTTACGATTGTTTTTATTAAGTGAGAGCAAATATTTGTCAAATCTGGAGAAGGTAACATATCAAACGCTCAGACAGCAGTTACAACAATTGATGAGTTTGGCATATACTACTACACATGATTATGGAGATCAAATTCAGTCTCTGAAACAACACATGCATGACTTCCATGTGAAACATTTGGCATCTTTGACTATGCAACAACAGTTTGGGACTCAAGGGTCTTTTGTGGAAGTATGTCCTTTTTTGAGCTGTTCTTCCCGCATTCAGCGTAAGACCACGCTTGTTGTCTGGGATCCTGATATGGTGACTGTTATGAAACAAACTGATATTATGTCAGTGGTGTCAAACTATTTAGGTAGACAATTTGATATGCAAGGTGATAATACTGCTGCCTTTTCCCATTGGTTGGCTTTTTTGAATATTCCTACTCCTTCTGATTCTGTGCTCACTGCCCTTACTTCTGTTATTTCCCCCTCAGAGGTTCAGACTGCTGTGGCCGCATTGCCCAAACGGAAGGTCCCGGGTCTTGATGGCCTCCCATCTGAATTGTATGCTCTCCTGACTCCTTATATTTCTTATGAATTGGCACAAGTTTTTACTTTTATGTTGCAGGAGTGTTGTTTTCCCATTCATACAACTTTGGGGGTTGTTACCCTGTTGTATAAGAAGGGGAATAAGGAAAACCTGGATAATTGGAGTCCGATTTGCTTGTTGAATGTGGACTTCAAAATTCTAATGAAAATCTTGGCGTTACGTTTATCGAGGGCTGCTGCATGTGTTATTTCATGTACACAATCTTGTGCTGTTCCTGGCAGGATAATTTCGGACCAACCTATTGTTTTATGGGAAATTTTTGAATCCGGTTCCTTTTCTTCTACTTCTGGATTGGTGGTGTCTTTGGATCAGCCGAAAGCTTTTGATTCAGTGGAATTTGAATTTCTATGGCAAATTCTCTACAGATATGGTATTCCGGTTTTGTTTATTTCCTGGTTACGGGCTATTTATAATTGTCTTTTCATTAAACCTCTAGTGAATGGCTTTTTAGGGCCTTTGGTTCCGGTGAAACGGGGGGGTACGTCAGGGATGTCCCTTAAGCCCTTTATTGTTTGTTTTTTGCATTGACCCGTTGCTTCGGTTATTGAATGATGTCCGCTTTTTTACTGCCGTCCAACTTTCAGGCTGCTATGCTCCTTGGACTGCTGCTGCATATGCGGATGATATTTGTTTGTTCTTGAAATCTGAGGTGGATTTGGTTAGGCCTTTAGAGTTCTATAATTTTTATGGTACTGCCGCTGGCATTCACCTGAATAAAGAAAAGTGTGTTCTCCGATGTTTAGGGTCCGATGTTTCTACCTCTCGCATAGCTGGCATCCCAGTCACGCACAGTCCTATTTCTGTTTTAGGAATTGTTTTTGACACTGGTAGGCAGGATTTAGTTAATTGGGATTTAACACTTGCAAGGGGTAAAACGTTAGTGGATGGTTGGAATAGGTGTACTATGGGTAAACTCAAACGGGTTTACATGATTCAGACTTATTTGTTGCCACTCTTTTTGTATATGAGTGTGATTTTTCCCCCTCCTAAGGAACAGGATGCTACACTTTGTGGTTTATTTTTTCGAGCACTGTGGTGCAGTAGATTAAATCCCATTAAACGTAATGTGTTATATCTAAAGGTGGTGGATGGGGGCTTGAATATGGTTAATCCTGTTCTATTTTTGTTTATTCAATTTTTGTTTGCTAATCTATTTCCAGTTTGTAGTGGACGGACTACTAGTTGGTCACCGCTGTTTCAATCCCATATTCGGGCATGGTATGGTGGTTGGGGTTCTGATTCTCTGAAGATTTTTAAATCTGTTTCTTTTTCATCTGATTATTATAGATTTGTTTTTGTGCGCCTTAAACGGTGAGGTATTACATCCAACCTTGTTTTAAATTTCTCTAAGAAATTACTATATTCAATGGTACAGGATAAACATTTTACGGAACCCATCACTTTCCCTTTATGCCCAACTTATCTGGCACCTGATGTGATGCGATTGCTTCGTAATATGAGATCACTTTACAAATTTTGGATGTTTTGTGGCTTTGTTGCCACGAAAAGCTGAATGTTAAATCAAATCAAAAACATAAGGCGTTAGAAGAAATATTTTGTAGTAGGACTCATTGTGTGCAACAATACGAAACAATGACTCATCTGTTTTTTACGTGTTCTTTCATTCAATCTTTTTGGTCCTATGTGACCTCTTGTTGGCATATGGTACCATTTCAAAGTCTTTCTTATGAATCTTTGATTTATGGTGCTTATGGCAGGGAGTGGTCCTCTTGGGATTCTAGTACTTTATCTGTCTTGTTTTCTATTCTTAAATGGTATATTTGGAATTCTCATTGTTTATTTACTTTGCAGCAAAAGCTCTTGACATATGATGATATTGTGGGGAATGTTTGTAAACAAATGCGATGTTTATATTATAAAGAAAAGACTTTTCAAACAGATCAATATATTCGCAATGTATGGCGTAATCTACCTTGGATCACTGATTCAAATGTTCCAGTGACATGATTTGTTGTTTGTTTTTGTTTTAATTTCCATTTGTTGAAGTGATGTTGTACAATACTTAATAAAAACAAAATTCCCCTACTCTTGTGGTAGGGGGTGCTGTTCCTGTGTGCAAGATGGAGGAGTCCAGTATTTGGCTGGATGGCAAGGAATAATGTAGAGGTATTCAAGCTTCAGCAGTGGCAATGAGCATGGAGATGGTTGGGATGCACCAGGGAGATGGCCAGCACTTCGCCTCACAGAATGCCGCAAATGTGAAGGAAGGAACTGACGAGATCTGTCAGAGTGGAGATAGTGAAATGGAGCTTGTTGAAATGGAGCTCACACACCAGCAAAAACAAAAACATTTTGAGGAGGAATTAAAAAAAAAAAAACAGGAAAGCAGCTTGCAAAAGCAAAGAACAAAGCAAAAGAAGAAAAAAAAAGATAGCGGATGATGGACTCACCACCATTCTCAGATAAGACGGTATCAATGAAGTTGTTTGTTACTGAAGCCACAGCAGAGTACCCAGATACTTTAAAAGAGACCGCACCCAAACTTTCAAAATAAAATGGAGTTGGTCGAACACCCTCATCTCTGGATACGATACTACAAAATGCAGGGTGGATCCAAACTACTACTGGTACCTGGATACCGGACCCTCAGATGCCACTGCCAAGTTCCAAACTGAGTGAGTCTCCAGAAGGGGAACCCGATACACAGACTGCAAAGGCTAGAAATGCTTCACAGGACAATACAGGTACTTCTTTACATGATTTGAGAACTGAGACAAATGGGTCACAGCTGGATATTCAAAATATAAATGAGACTGAACAGACAATGCCACCAGAGCTGGTGGAAGAGTTACAACAAAACACTGAGCAAGAAAGAAGCTCGAACCCCACATTTGCTAGTTTATTTCACAAACCAGTAGAACTGGCAAAGTGGTGAAATGTCATTCAGCTTCGTTATATTGGAAGCAAGAAGTCACCGCCTGATAGATTCCATATTGGGAAAATCCTAATAAAACAATCCCTTGGTTTCACACCCTCTGAAGTGTACAGTATGCCTTGATTCATGCACCAGGGGAATCCACGTATGATATTAGATTTTGGTCACTCGAACTCCTGGAGCATTTCTAGTGCAAGTATACCAATTTAAAAACAAATCCCCTCTCGGTGCAGTTTATCACTATTCCCCTCGCTAAACAACCATTTCAGGTACAGTAATAAAAGTGCTGTTTAGGAACGACGGAGGTAATATTACTGATATTATATATTGGCCTGAGAAGTGCTATACAAGGCAATCCAGACCCTATCCTGGATGAAGAGGGGTTCTGGAATTGAGGCTGGAAAATAAAAGTTAGACTGCATCAGAACCTAAATGAAATCATCCACCTTTCAAACTGCTTTTACATAGGTTGGGACAAAGCTTTCCTTTTTTACCCTGGGCAACCCAAACCTGCTTTAAGTGTAGTTCAAGTCGACATATTAGTACAAAGGAGGCAGTATAGCACAGTGGTTTAAGGCTCTGAGCTGAAAATCTGGTGACATTCAGAAGACCAGACCTGGGTTTGAATCCTACAGCTTCCACTTGCATATTGTGTGACCATGAGCAAGTCACTTAACTTCCCTGTGCTCCCAGGTCACTCCTGTAAAAAAGCTTTCAGCTTAGTGTGCTACTCCTGGTTAAACAACTAAATAAATAAATAAAAAAAACTAAAAACAACTGTGAGATGCTGAAATGCCCCCCTGCGGTGAAACAGGACATCCTAGTGCACACTCTTTTAATAATCGTTGTTGCAACTTGTGCAAAGAAACAGGTCACAATTTTACAGATTGTCCATGGGCTTCTAAGAATAATGAAAATTCAGACTTTGGGGTACAAGATTTTTATATTAAAAAAGCCTGTAAACAAAATGCTCCTGGTCACCCTTTTACTGGCACAACTGATAAACAGCAGGGAGCAGAGAGACAGGGCAGCCCAGGGCAGTCCAGACCCCCAGTCCTTGATAATCCTGCACAGAACTCACAGCCTGATTCTATACCTGAATCTGACCTTATGAGGAAAGACATGCCTCCCCCAACAGCATTACACAAATAAACTGCTTTTACAAAGGTTAAGGCAAAAAGAGAAAAAGCTAAATCAGAATTAAACAAAACTAGATCTGATGGTATTCCAGTTATAGACCTAAACCAATTTGCAGCCCTACAATGGGGAGAATCTGAGGCAGATAAGGGAACCAGATAGTATATCAATACAATCTTCACAACATGGAACTTGGTCCGATTCAGAAAATTTGGATGATGCAAGGCCTAAGACTTGTAGGGAGGGAAGAGTAACAAGAGCCTCTAGTAAAATAAAATGAGCAGTCAAATAATGTATGGTCTCTCCCCCTTATATTGTGCAGGTGGCTTCCCTAAATGCCAACAGTTTCCATTCTGAAAAGAAACATCTTGGTACATATGCTTATTTTCAACATTCAGACTTAGACATAATTCTCCTTCTGGATGTACACCTTCATTCTTCAGCAGACTTGGAGGCAGCCAGTAAAAGTTGGTTTTGAGGCCATAGTTTTTGGTCATCTGGGGAAGGAATGTGTTCTGCTGTGGGAATAGTTTTTTTTTTCCCATGTAATTCAGGTTACTCATATGGTGAACATTGTCTCTCTTCAGGCATTTATACTAGATGTTAGTATGAAAGGAATGGCTTTCAGGATATTAAACGTATATGCCCCCCCCAAGCTAAGTTTGATAAAATAACTCTCTTTAAAAAAAAAAAAAACCTTACTTATTTACCACCAAAAATGTCATATTGGGAGGGGATTTTAACTGCAGTATAACAACTGATAGGGTTTACAAACCACAAAGATTTCTTGAGATGATAACTTTTTAAAATAACTAATTGAAGAAATGGGGTTGGTGGACTCTTTTATAGTTTTCCACCAACCAGCACAACATACCTATTTTGTGGGAAAAGATCCACAAGAATAGATAATCTTTTTGTTTCAGAAAATTTACAGCTACAGGATGCACCAAGTTATTCCTGTGGCAACCTCAGATCATGGTTTGTTAAAAACAGTGATTGGGAATAGCCTGGAGCAACATAGAGGTCCTGGAATACAGAAACTGAATTTAAGTCATCTAGATATTGAACTTACAGCACAGGGTTTTCAATATATTTTAGCAGTCTGTAAATCAGTCTTTTTTGTATGACTCTCTTAACGATTGGTGGGAAGAATCAAAAAATGACATCACCACTTATTTTAAAACCATGGGTAAAATAAATGGTAAAAGAAAATGGATACATATAAACAACTCAGGGATCAATTAATGTATTTTTTTACTTTAGAAAAAGAAGGGGCAGGAGATTTTTCCTGGCAAATTAAGGAAATCAAAGAAAAAATGGTGTCAGTACAACATAACAGAATGAGAACCCTAGAAAGGGGAACAAAAATATGGGATGCAAGGAAAAAAAGGACATACAAATCCAATTGACACTATAAAATTGTAAGAGAAAATAAAACTATATCATATTTAATAACATCAGCAGGGAACACTGTAACAAATAAAACAGGGATAATGAGGGAATTAGAAACATTTGTAAGACAAATGTTTTCCAGTCAGGATTTACATGTAGGAATGATGCAGGACTGGTTAGGATCTTGTAATCTCCCTACTATTCCACAGGACCTAAAAACTCTATTAACCTCCCCAATTTCAGAATCAGAACTTGTGGCAGTTATGTGGCCCTTGAACAAAGGGACAATGCCAGGATCTAATGGACTTCCACACAAACCATATAAATTGATATTTGAAGTCTTAGGAGATGAATTAGTTGATCTCTATAGTAAAGCATTAAAGCTAGGTGAACTTCCAAATAGTATGTACACAGGTATTTTGTTATTACTCTTTAAATTTGGAGATAAAGATGATCTAAAATATTGGAGACCTATTTATCTTTTAAATGCAGATTGCAAAATCTTAATGAAACTTTTTTGTAATAGAATTTTGACAGTATTGGACACTACCATTCACCCAACGCAATTCAGTGGGGTTTCCTCTAGGAAACTATTGGATGCCTTAATATTATTAAGGGAAATAATAACAGAGAGCAACAAAGGAGAGTTAATGGGATTCTTAGTAAGCCAGGATCAGACTAAGGCATTTGATCAAATCAAACACTCCTATTTATGGTCAGTTCTGGCCTCATATGGCTTCCCAGAAAAATTTATAAATTGAATAAAAACATGTTATAAATATGCTTCTATAGCTCCGTTTGCAAATGGTTGGATGGGGGAATGTGTCGGGTGTACAGAGGGGTATGGCAGGGGTGCCCCTTGAGCCCCTTGTTGTACATTCTCATGCTTGATCCTCTACTGCACAGATTAAATTACTCTAATGATATAATTGACTTATCTATCGGTTGTGAGGATCTGCCCATCTGTTCTGTTGCATATGCAGACGATGCGTGTCTAATAATTACAGATGAAAAGTTGGGCATAGCTGCAGGGCAGGAACTGTTAGAATTTTCAAACATTTCGGGATCAAAAATCAATTTGAAGAAAAGTAGCTGTTTTCCTATAGGACAACAAAGAAGTGCAGTAACTGAGATATTAGCAATGCCGATGCATGACGGGTATCAGAAGATATTGGGAATATTTTTTGCCCCAAATAATACGCAGTTATATAATTGGGAAATAAAATTAAATGAAGCCTCTAGCAAGGTCTTACAATGGAATAAATGGCGAATGTGAAAACCAAAAAGAGTTTATATGTTCAAAAATGTTTTGATTCAAGTGCTTTTATGTTTAAGCATAGTTCCCCCTCCCCCTCAAGTCCATTAAAGCTACTTTGTTCTGTGTTTTTTTCCAGTGCCTCTGGGGCAGTCGCCTCAATCCTATAAAAAGGGGCACTACATATCTACCATTAGCACACGGGGGCCTTGCAATGATAACCCTTTGGTTTTCTTTCAATGTACATTTTTATATCATAATATAGTCCCTATTCTGACATCTAATTTTAAAATCTGGGGACCTTCGATACTGGATCACATAGATTATTTATTGAATACTTGGAATCAAAATCTTCTGATTCCAAAACAAAAGCATAACTCAGACATACCAGACTATCTATATGGCCCTGTTAGTAAACTGACTCTCTGGAAAGTTACTAAAACAGATTTACTGACTAAAACTAGAAAATAACTATATACAACAATAATAGAGAATCATTACCTTGAATTACCCTGATATGGGGCTAGACCAATAAAATAAAAAAAATTGTTTTGGATATGCTTACATGCAATAGAACCCCCACCTGTATGTGGGATATTCTGTGGTTATGTGTCCATGGAAAGTTGGAGTGAAAAGTAATATGAAACATAAAGAGGTATCTGACAGGGTTTTCCCAAGAACAGGTATTTGTGTTGGAAGTCTAGAATCTATTAATCATTTATTTTTTTGAATGTCCCTTTGCTTTATCAATTTGGTCATACTTACTGAAATTGTGGATACTTGCTCCATTTCATAATTTAAACACCAGCTATGTTGTATTTAGGAATTTCTCCCTTGTTTTGGTCTAAATATGAAGCAAATAAAATCCATCTGATTCTTTTATGTATAAAATACCAACGGTGGCAAGCAAGATGTGCTCTAACATTGCGGAAACAACAGAAAACAGTTGACCAAGTGTTCTATGCTGTAATACAAGATGTGCCGAGACTGCAAAATATTTATTTTATCTAGCTTTGGTTGACCAGGTAAGTGCACTAGACAGATTCTGCCTATTTTCAGACACAACCCGGGGGAGGGGGATACAGATGAATGCCAAGTGACCTTGAACCAGATTAAGCTGTTGGTGGTATTTTTAGTGAATTGGAGAAATCTGGCCAGGGCACCGAGGAAATTCCCCTACTCGGAGGTAGAGGGTGCTGTGCTGAAATTCATAGGTCTCAGTCATGCGGGAGCAAGCACTGGAGCAGGCCGCTCTGAATTTGCAAGAGAGGCCTGCAGAGAGTACTGAAGTTAATATGGAACATCAAGAGAACAGAACCTGCCCAGATCACACTATGGAGCCTAAGGAACCCATGGAAGTTCCACAAAACAATGAAGATTCAGCTCAAGAACAAAGATTACAAGAGAAGACAGTAGCTCTAAAAAAAAAAATGTTAGAGGCTGAGATGGAATTAAAACAAACCCAGGAAAAATTAGAGGAAGAGAAGAAATAGAAATGTATTCTTAATTCATTAACTAATAATTCTGGGAAAAGAAAGGTATCTGCTACTGTCTTTCATTTCAGTAATCCTTCAAGTCCCCTGGATCGAACCTCAGGACCACAGGTAGATGTAGGAGAAACCTCTTCATTGACCACTTGGAATCCAGAGATCTCACTCGAACAGGCTGGATGGAAAAAAACAAGTCAAGGTACCTGGACACCAGACCCGGCTATTACGTTGCCCGGGACACCAGAATGGAGACCGCACATCTCTACAATGGGTGCTATGCATCAAGAACATGAACTATCTCAACATCAACTTCCATCACGGGAGTGGGAACAACTATCAGATGCTCCAGCTATTACAGGTACTGTAGCCCCTAATGACTCTGATATTGCAGAGGATGTTTTCTATGAAACTTTACCACTGTTACCTGTATCTGTACCTCAAGCTGGTGCTCAGGATCTGCCTGATAAAGAGCCCATTACTTTAGTTGACAGCATCCCACCTGTACCTGTTGTGTCTCCAGACAAATCTGGGTTAAATGATGAAGTTATAAATGAACTGAAAAGAATTACCTATGCCAGCTAGTTACAAAAACCAGTAGATATTGCGAAATGTAGGCATGCTGTCTGACTACGATAGATGGGAGGCCTTCCCACAGCACCGGACAGATTTTTTGTTGGGAAAGAAATTATAAAAATTAAAATGGGTTTTTCTCCATCAGAGGTTTACACGCTCACCCATGCCATGGGGAAGAAACTTTCGATATAAGTTTCCGTACTGACAACTTGTTAAATCAATTCTGGACTATTCACTTCTCACAAAAACAAGACCCTATCTGGAGGTGTTTCCAAGTCATTCCTCTTACCAAACCCACTATAAAACTAATAACTGTTCTGTTTCATAATGAGGGTGTAAATATTGCTGATGTTACTTACTGGTTTGAAAAAAGTTATGATATCCAAGGCCTACCTCAACCAATTATTGACCATGAGGGATTTTGGACAGGTGGATAGAAGTTCAGAGTTAAATTGCAACAAAATGATCAAGGAACCCAGCATCTCCCCAACTGTTTCTTTTTGGGAGAGACAAAGGTATTTTGTTTTAGCAAGGACAGTTAAAAACTTGCTTCAAATGTGGATCTACCAGACACATCAGTAACCAGTGTGAAAAACTGAAGTGTTCCGTGTGTGGTGAATTAGGACATTTGGGCTACAGTTGTAGAGCAATACCTAAATGCAACTTATGTGATACTGAAGGCCATCTATTTACCACATGCCCAAGGGCTGCACATAACACTGATGATGTCAACTGCACAGAACACGATTTTTATGTTAACAAAGCTGCTAGAGCACAGTACCGGAACATTCCCTCTGCAGGGCACACAGGACTTGAAATTCAAGGCCCCTGCTTGGAACCCCACCACCCTAGGCTGCATACAGGAACATTACCAGAGGTGGGGAGTATAGTTTTGCAAAGGAAAGAAAAAGGCCCACAGCAAGACCCCTTCCCTCCAGTTCTCCATCAGCCACCTCCTGTGGATAACATGGTGAATCAGGATAAAACTCAAGAACACTTTCCTTTGTCCCCTGAACAAACGCCTCCACCCCCCCCACTTTCAGAGGATGATGAAGGTTTTCAGGTAGCACTTCCTGGGAAGAGCTGTCCAGCGAAGTCACCCTCACAAACTGCACAGGACATTCTGCTCCAAAATAGTTATTCTGGGTTACGATGGGGGATGAGTCTGACTCAGCAATACATCTGTTTCCTCCAAAACTTCATCCCAAGTAGAGATGATTTCTGATGTGGATGACACAGCTCAGTCAAAACCTTTAACAGAAAGAGTTACAAAAAAAAAAATGGGGGACTAGATCGGGCGTGAAAAAAAAGAAACAAGAGACTTGATGCATTGATCTTTAAATGGACTTTTACCAACTAACTGTTGCCTCTCTAAATACCAATAGTATTAAGTCTTATAAAAATAGAGGTGTTACATTTGCATATTTTTTGCAGAATTATTTTGATTTGGTGTTCTTACGGGATACCAGACTTCACACGGACAGTGAAATCCAAACTGCAAAACAAGAATGGTTTTGGGGAACAAGCATATGGACTATGGGGTAAGTATGTGTTGTGGGTTGGGTATTGGTATAAATAATGTGAATATTGTGGTGCAATACCTAATTGATCTATCCCCGGGGAGGGCCATGATATTAGACATCTTTTTTAATTACCTTGATTTTAGACTGATCAATTTATATGCCCCCTAGACCAATCATGACAGAGTAGCACTATTTAAACTTATGCAACCATACCTTTTTACAGAGCGGCAAATCATTATGGCAGGTGATTTTAGTTGTGGCAGATTTCGATCAGACACAGGACAAAAAACTAAAACATTTTTTTGTGATACCATCTTTTTGAATAAATGAATTATACAAACTGGCCTAGTAGCTAGCTTTGCTACCTTACATAAGACACCAGCACACACTTATCACTGAGGAAGACTTTCCTCCAGGATTGATTTTGTTTTTACATCCTCTTCTTTACCTTTAATTTCCACACAGACGTGGCCTATGGCTTCCTCAGATCATGATTTAATAGGAATAAAAATAGCTAATTTTTCACAAATAGCCCAGGAAAAGTCTATTGAAAATTAAATAACACCTTACTTACTATATTAATCATACATCAGGGTCTTGGAAATATTATAGAAGCAAGAAAGTCAGTTCTCTTTATGTACGTCTCTCTGACATCATGGACTGATTGGAAAAAAGATTTTTCAGATTTTTTAAAATTAGCTGGGAAATTACGTGGCACATGTAACAAAATACAATATAATACTTTAAGGGACAAATTGTATACACTGTTTTCACTACAAACAATGACTGACATGGATTATTCTCATTCTAAATCTGAGGTCAAACAACAGATGTTAGAAGTTCAATATGGTATAGTATAGTCCTTACTACAAGAACAACATTTTGGTACACAGGGAAAATCAATACACATTAATCCAACTGAAAATTTTGCGGCCAGACAGAAATCCTGCCAAATAAAAGTACTGAGTTCTTCTTTAGGGATGCTGGTTACTACACAAGCTGGCATTTTAAGGACTGCAGAATCACACATCACCCAAATATTAGGTCATGTGACACTCCCTGATCATAATACACAAACATGGTTACAAGGTGTCCCATTAACTAAATTGACTCTAACAATAAAAAATACATTAGGTCAGCCTATAACAAGTCAGGAAGTGATAGCTACAGCGCAACAAATAAACACAGGAACAGCACCAGGTAGGGATGGGTTAACCATTGAATTTTATAAACATATTATATCTAAATTAGCTGCTGAAATAGCTAAGGTATTTAATTATATCTTAGAGATAGGTAATATCCCAGAGGATATGCAGACTGGTCTTCTTATTTTTCTCTTTTAAAAAAGGGAACACAAATAGCTGGGAAACTGGAGACCAATCACTTTATTGAATTGTAATTTTAAATTAATTACTAAAATTTTGAGTAACAGACTATCCTTAGGATTACCATTATTAATTCACCCATCTCAAATGTGCTCTGTGCCAGGAAGATTCATGTCTGATATTTTAGCACTACTTCAAGAAATAATAACAAAAGGGAATGAGGAAGAACTCATGGGGCTTTATGCTATGTTTAGATCAATGCAAGACATTTGATTCCGTGTCTTATGTATATCTTTGGGAAGTGTAGTTAGCATATGATATACCGCCTACCTTTGTTGAGTGGATAAAGAAATGTTATTACAATACCACTGTGACAACATATATAAATGGGTGGATAGGGAAGAAGTGTCTTATAAAACAGGGAGTTAGACAAGGGTGTCCACTGAGCCCTTTATTGTATATATTATCACTCGATCCATTGCTTAAATATATATACCGTCAAAATAGTATCACTAGTTCAGACCCAGAAATTAAGACCTTAGCTTATGCAGATGACCCAATATTGATCTTAGCAGATAAACCTTCAGCAGTTGCTGCAAAATCTGTCATACATGATTATGAAAGGTTGTCTGGTTCATCAATAAACTATTCAACAAGTACTGGTATTAGTATAGGACCTCATATCTCTCTTGAGGAGGATTTGATGGGTATTAAAAAGTCATCCACTCCAATAAAAATACTTGCCATCTTTTTTTGGATCAGGGAATTTAGCCATGATCAATTGGGAATGGTGTCTTAATAAAGCCATAAATAGAGTTAAAATGTGGAATCAGTGGTTCATAAGCCAAAAAAAAAAAAAAAAAAAAAAAAATGGATATACCTGATTAAAACATTTCTAATATCTATGTTTTTACAAATCAGTCACATATACCCTGCCCCTTTAGAATTAGAAACCAGACTAAATGATTGTGTTTTTTTCTTGTATTTGGGGTAGTAGACTTAACTCCATATCCCGTAGCATTGCATATTTGCTAATATCTGAAGGGGGAATTAATATGCTCAACCCAATTGCATTTTTCCATAACATTTTTATTTTCTCTAATCTTAAACCAGCAATTCTTAACCTCTCCAAATGTTGGGTACCTTGGATTCAAGATCACATTACACCCTTTTTATCTATATGGGACATGCATATTAGCATACCAAGACAAAAATCGATACTATCTCTACCACCAGATTTACAGTGCTGTTTTTGGAAACTAAAACAATGGAATATTGCTAAAGCAGATATTATTAAAAACAGGAAACAATTTTATGGGAAAATACAACAGGAACAATTCTCAGTACCCCCTCCCATTTCTCACCAATTGATAATTGAAAACAAGCTTATTAGTCAGATGCTTATAGATAATAGAACACCAGAACAGATGTGGAATACAGTTTGGCTCTGTGCCCATAAAAAAATGAATGTCAGAAATAATCTAAAAGATAAAGAACAAAAAGACAGGTAATGCTCCAGAGAAATTTGCTCCTCTATACTTGAAACCATGGAACATCTGTACTATGAATTTCCATAGATTATTAGATTCTGGCAAGTGCTTAAATGTAATTGGCATTGTTCTCCCTTTTATGCAATTCCTCCAGATATATTACTTTTAGGGATTGTGCCCAAATCATGGAGTTTTATTCACCCTAATACGATCAGATTAGTATTGACTAGTATTAAATACTGAACTTGGATTGTGAGATATAAATTAACTCTACAGCAGCTAGAGATTCCACCTGAACAACTATTTAGTAACATTAAAAATACTATCCAGGAGCTTAAAGTAGTAGAAACTCATACATATTCTGCACAGAAAGTGCATTTTTCTGTTTTTGTTTCTATTTTATCTTTGCTTGTTAAACAAAAAATTAGACTATTTCCCCATGTATTTTCCCTGTGGGATCTATGTGTGTGTGTGTGTGTGTGTGTATATTTTTTTTTTCTTTCTTTTCTCCTTTTAAATATTAGTTTTAGAAGGGATTACACAAAACATTTTTTTCATGTATGTTGTAATACTTCCATAGGTTTGATGTTAATTGAATGATGGAATGTTGTTTTTTTCTCTCTCCTGTATAATTTGTTATTAAGTATGATGGTAATACTTATGTTATTTTGTCTACTCTTTTTGGTTTAGTGTGAAGGAACACTACATGTTTTTGTATATAATTTTATCTTCTAATAAAAAAATTCCCCATCCCACCTGTAGGGGAATGTCTGGCTGACTGTCATTCTGGTGGATTGATTGAGCAGGATGGAGGTCCAGGTGACAGAGGTGTGGGTCTCGCCCTCTGCTATCCCTTCGGTGGAGACAGAAGTTTTTTTTTGTTGCGAAGGGAGTAGATATGGAAATGAATAGTGCTGTTACTGGATTTAATGGATCAAGGGGGATTAGGGATGGTGAATCCTATATTATTTTATTACAGTGTTTTTATGTATGTCAACTTTAGACCTATGTTAGTTTTTATAGATTTAAGTTGGGTACCTTTATTCTTCGCAAATTGTGAAACATGGTTTAAACTATGGGATAGAGGACAACTAGGTTCTTTAAAAAGATCATTGAATATTCCCACATACATTAGGGAGACAGTTGCATATTTTAAAAAGTGGCATTTATCGAGCCATTTGTTATTAACCGAACAGAGAAAAGCTACATATCAGTGGGTATTAAGAACTCAGTTTAGAGAAACAGACACATTCCCAAGGTGTCCAAATCAACATAGAGAGACCTCATTACATCTTTTACGAACCCATAGAATACCAGAAAGAATGAGGGACTTTCATTGGGTAAGCTGCCATCACAGAATTAATGTGAAAACAAATCAGAAACACAAGCAGTTAGAGGATCATATACTGCATGTATTAGACCTAGGTGCATACAACAGCTAGAGACAACAGAACACCAGTTCTTCTCTTGTACATATGTAAGACCCTTTTGGGCAACCCTGGCTAGTACATGGGAAGCACCATGGTTTCAAACAGTCACCATGGATGGGCTCATGGTACGTAAATATACAGGGGGTAGGGGAATCTATGGCATGTAGAGACTTTGCATTGGGTTCTGCTGATCATTAAATGGTTCCTCTGGAATAGCAGATGTTTATTCGCATTACAGCAAAAGCATTTACCTCATGAGGAGGTAATCCAGAAATTTACGAGGGAATTACAGTCACTGTATAGTGAAGATGTGAAAAAAATGCAACACAGTCCTGCTCAAGGCCTGGAGGAACATGCCCTGGATAACAGACTCTGATGTACCCGTTACTTAGGAGAAAAAATCCACAGATGGATAGTAATACAGGGAACATGGTACTGGTATAGGGTTCCCAGGGGCTGTATTGGGTTTGTAATTCCTTTTCCCCATTTCTGGTAAAGGGTTATTATATTTAGGGTGAGGTTTGGTTGCTCTGCTTTGTGGAATTATGTCATGCCAGCTGTTTTCATTTATAGTTATTTTTCTATTTTTTTTATGTTCTTCTTTGTTTGTCTTCCCTTTTTTTTAGGCTACACAATGAATGAAATTGTGCGTTAATTAGGAAGATTTAATTCCTGAATGTACTTTTCTTTTTGAAACTTGTATGAATTTCACATCTCATGTTGTATATATCCGAACATTCTTTTTTTTTTTTTTTGTATTCCTTGTATTATTGCTTTTAAGTGATTTGTGAAGTGGTTATTGTATGATTTTTTCCCTCCATAGACTCCCCTGCTCTTTTCGAGAAGTGCCATGGGATCTTTAACGTCCACTTGAACTACCACCAGAACAGGCAGATGGAATCTCGGTTTAACATCTCATTCAAAAGCTGGCACCTCAGGAGTGCAGCACCCCCTCATGCTGCACTACAGTGTCAGTACTGGGATTTAACCAAAGTGCCTTTGTGGGGATAGAACCCACAGCCTTCTGATCTCCCGGCCCCAGAGGTGAGTGTGCTACCTGCTGAGCCACTGACTCTAACAGATATGGATAGAAAGCATTCCACACCTGAACTATATAGACTGTGGTGGAGGAACACCGATTGGTTAGATACAGGATAAGTATAAAACACTAATATCCAGGGTAATTACATGGGTTTCTACTGTATGATTTCACATTTCACACCTGAATCTTGACTCTTTGCATACACTTTTGAGTAGTAGTTGGGTAGGGAGGGGGTAAGACTAACACATTTTAGTAGATTTTTTCAATTTGAGTATATTAATTTACTGTGAACTTAAAATGCCTGTATATATTGATTGAGGTAAAAATGATAATTCCCCTATACTGAGGGGTAGGGGAGGAGAGTTTATATGAGATGTATGAAGTAATACATATTTTTCTTTAGTATAAGGTTTTGTTTTGCTGTGTTGTCACATTTTAGAATGCTTAATATTTCCATAGTTGTCAAGTATGTATTAATACTTATTTTCATATTTGCTTGCACGCATGTGCAAGAAACATAGTGCCATCATTCGAGTTTTTGTGGGTATGGCACCCTGTCTTCCAATTCAGTCAGTGTGTTTGCAGGCACAGCCACAGTTTACCAATGAATGCTTCAGCTGTCTATGACAGCAGTTGAAAATGCAGTGGTGTACAGTTGAAAGGGAGAGATTGCTTCAGTGAGCAGTGATACGATAGTGTTGATTAGCATATTGCCGGCATTCCTGCTTGTATACATCTCTGCTTTCTCTTCCTGGAACATAAATTCAGTTTGAAGTGAACTTTTTCTAGGACTATCTTTCTGGGAGGAGGCAAGTGACTAAAATGACATCCTTGGAATGTTTCCAAAAAAAAGATCTAATTGCCATCCTTGGAATGTTGAGTCAGATTTCAGGGTAGGAGCGGCATTGACAAAAGCAGGAAAACAGAACTCCAAAGAGACTGAAAAAGTAGACACAGTTGTTATCCGTTGGCACACCAGATCAGTATTGTAATAATATTCCCCAACCCTCTGAGTGTCTCTGAATAGAGCCCCCCCTGGCCGAGACACAGTATGGCTGACGGGGTGTCCAACTCCGCCAGCTCTGGGCGCCCCTCCCAGAGTTCTAGGTGCCACGCTTGGAGCCCACCCCAGCATGGCATAAGGGAGACGGTGACGGGTGCTCAACCCCATCGGCTCAATTAAACCCCCAAAAGAAACAGACTGTTGCCACGCTGGGAGCCCACCCCAGCGTGGCACATGTCTGTATGGCCAACGGGGTGCCCTAACTCCCCGCCGGCTCCACTGACCCCCCCAAAAAATCTTCCAGCTGCCATGCTGGGAGTCCACCCCAGTGTGGCACAAGTCCCGCGTCGTCTTCCCAAAAAGAAAACAAAGACCTGAAAAGAAAAAAATGGTCCCACGTTGATCGTCTTCCCCCCAACCTGTGCCCACCCTCTGCGCATCCACCTCCCCACACACCCACCTCACCCCATACTTACCTCCGGAGGCCGGCAAGATGATCATCGGTGGACCGGGAACACGTCTGCACCCTTCAAAGCCGACCGCGAACTGAAGAAATGCCGGTAAGCTGTATAATGGAATAAATAGGGTTTTTTCAACTTTGATGCATATCTCAGGCATTTTTTAGAATTTTGGCACCAAATTTTCAATATGGGGTTTTTGGGACCCCTCCTCATGAAATCGGGCACTGCCACGGCGTTAATCAGCCCCAAAAGGTGATTTCACGGTCACTACTCGGAACCACCTTCCGGGACTGATTTATGAAACGACAGTGTCACAGTTCATGAGGTAGGCCCCCAAAAACCCTATGTTGAAAATCTGGTGAAAAAATTCCCCAAAATGACTAATTTACGAGTGTGTATTGTGCAGTTCCTACACATGCTCATAAGTTTGTGAATTTTTAATATTTTCACTCCAGATTTTCAACATTGCCATTTTACCACACCTCCTTATGAGCAGTACAGCTGTCATTTTTCACATCTCACCCAAAATGTGTTTCCACACATATATCGCACAATAGCGCAGTTGGTGTGCGAAATCAATGTTTGGGACAGATTAAGAAAATCACAGTGACATTGTTCTTGAGCAGAGGTCTTCAAATGGCTATGTTAAAAATTTGGTGACAAAAGTCCATAAAATGACTGTGTTACGAGTGAGCATTGTACAGTTTCCACGCACCGTCTTAAGTTCATGACTTTGTAATATTTTCAGTCCAGATTTTTCACCACTGCCATTTTTCCACACTTCCTTATGAACAGTACAGCTGTCATTTTTCACACCATGGCCAAAATGTGTTTTCGCACTTCCAGCGCAGAAATGCGTGGTCGCAGTGGGAAATCACTATTCGGGACAGATTGAGAAAATCACAGTGACACTGTTCATGAGCGGAGGTCCCAAAATGCCTGTGTTGACAATCTGCTGTAAAAAAAATAAATAAATAATTACACTATGGGTGTGCATTGCACAGTTTCTACACACGCTCGTGACTTCACCAGTTTTTTAATATTTTCACTGCAGATTTTCAACATTGCCATTTTTTACACCTCCCCATGAACAGTACAGCTGTCATTTTCACATCCTGTTT
Organism: Neoceratodus forsteri; assembly: GCA_016271365.2. NCBI lineage: Eukaryota > Metazoa > Chordata > Ceratodontiformes > Ceratodontidae > Neoceratodus > Neoceratodus forsteri. The sequence continues at coordinate 314,299,608 of CM028135.1, forward strand.
GAAATGTGTTTTTACACCTGTGGTGCCAAATGGCATAGTCGCTGTGCAAAATCAGCTTTCGGCTAACAAACTGATATCACCACTGTTCATGAGGTGGGGGTCACAAAAAAAAACATGTTGAAAATTTGGAGTGAAAATACCAATGAACACCTGAGGTGTTAGGGTTTCTGACCATAACGCCTCACCCCGTAGAGACTGACAGGCATCAGGGGTGTGACTTGGGATTGTCGCCTGTAATGCTCATACCATTCCACCCCCACCCACACCCTGCAGCCAGTGAGAGGCATTGAGATGTGCCTTGGACTCTTCGGCCCCAAAGTTCACCCCGTTCTCCTATACAGCACCCATCTCACCATATTTCCTGATGGAATGGGGTGACATAAGGGCCAAAGACCCCAAGGCACACTGTGATATTTGTCGGTGTCTGCAGGGTAGGGTGTGATGAAATGGCATGGCCGTTATGCCTGTCGACGCAAAGACACACCCCAATGCCTGTCAATATCTGCAGGGTGGTGGTGGGGTTGGCTTCAGTTCAATACTTCACTGCCATTCCTGTTATGCAGCTCTGTAACTCCTACACTACCAATGCCAATGCCAGCAAGTAAACATTTGGCATTGACAAATGCTTGTTCTTTAAGGTTTTGCTTTCTTTTATTTTGAATAGGAATAGTGTAATGTATTAGGAATTTGTTGCAGTTTGAATACAAATTTCCCCTACGCTTGGGGGGGGGGGCTTGTATGACATGTATGAATTAATACGTATTTTGCTTTAGTATAAGGGTTTTTCTGTTTTATGTTACAATCTATAATTTGTTTAATATTTCCAGAGGGGACAAGTATGCATTACTACATATTTTGTTTTAAGGTTTTGCTTTCTTTTGTTTTAGAAACAATGTAATGTATTATGATTTTGCTGAAGTTTGAATAAAAAATTCCCCTACTCTTTTCGAAAAGTGCCGTGGGATCTTTAACATCCACCTGAACTATCACCAGAACAGGCAGATGGGACCTCAGTTAAATGGCACCTCAGGAGTACAGCACGCCACTCATGCTGCACTACAGCGTTAGTACTGGGATTTGACCCAAAAGCCTGGTGTGGGGATAGAACCCATAGTCTTCTGATCTTCTGGCCTCAGAGGCAAGTGTGCAACCTGCTGAGCGAGACACTGCAATTTCTGCATACATTACAGCAGGGTCCCGCAGTCATATGCACAGCCTTAATATAAATTCATTTTGGCCAATAAAATGCTATATACAGTATATATATATATATATATATATATATATATATATATATATATATATATATATAGTGTATGGTAGAACGCTATAATCACTAAAAATCCATCATTTACTAGTGTTGTTCTACCATTGATGTGATGTAATTTAGCTGTTGTACCATCATCGGTACGTCACATCGATGGTGCAACAGCTGTGCCCCCATTCGCGCATGTGCAAGTCGTGCTTCTGTTCATCGTTAAAATGGCCGCAGCACTTCAGCGTCGGCACTGGAGGAGGTCCCAATTTAAAAGTAAGTGCCATCTTAGTTCAATTCTAAGCCGGCATATAGCAGAGCCCAATTATTCAATTTAAAATGCAGACCCAGAGTAAGATGAGTGTTGTCAATGATACAGGCTTGGCAGGGGGGTTCCCCGACATCACAGCACTACCCGGAAAAAATCCACAAATTGTTTTTTTTTTTTTTTCTTACTTTTGCCCATACACTATAAAAGACAGTGTATGGGCAACGATATTTAACAGTGCCATTCACTTCTAGGAGTGTCTTGACACCGAAAACCTCTCGAGCTTCGCTCTTGAGGTTTCAATGGTTGTCATGCCAACCTCCCGAAGTGAACAACACTGTTGTTGTTCACTGTTGCCCATACACTATCCTCTATATAATTAAGCAGTGGAGGTGTTTAGCATATATAATCATCACTGATCACTGCTGCAAGCCAAAATCTGTGCACATTGCAGTTGTCTGAAATTACAAGAAGCAATGATATCTTCTATAAGAGCTCTTAGTTTGCAAGTCCTCCTATGCACTTTTTTCCTAATACACATCTGATAATCACATTACTTTGTCCACAAAAATTATTTACTTTCTGCAGTTTGTCACTCAAAATTTTCATCTAACTTTTTATTGGACAGAATGCATGTTCTCTCCTACCTTTTTTCTAATTTTGCTAGGGCCACTTGGTATGCCTAGTCACATAATAGTATTTGCTATGACTGCAGTCTTTTCTGTATTAGGATGCCTTGTTATGCAAACCCGATTTTGTGCACATGGTCATACTCTGTAGTCTATATGCTTTTTTAAAGTTACAATAAGGTATGATAAACCCATGCCCTCATATGTATTTTGCTCAGTTTTCACCCTGCACATGTAGGTCCAGATATTCAAAAGGGTTGTGCCAGTGCAACCCCGCAATGCACCACGGTGAGATATTCAAAAAGGTGACTTGTGCAGCGCAAGTCCCGATGGCCAGTATTGGTAATGTATGTGGTGCATCTGAAAGGGGCATGCCCATGCATATATGGCACATCCTGATATTCAGCCCGGGATGTGTGGCGCATCTGCGGGCACAGCCCCCAGATGCTGCCGGGAGACAAGGAAAGTTGAGCCAGAAAACCTTGGCTCAAATACTGCTGCCCACAGGGCGGGCTGCTGTATTGCAGGGTGAAACACAGCAGCCACCAGCCATGGGTGGCCACCCACCAGGCAGGAACACTGTTCACAAGCACCCAACCTGTTCCTGGTAGTCTAGTGGAGTCCCCCTCCTTCCCGTTAGCCCCATCATGGGTATGATGCCTAAATGAAAAGCTCTGGTAGCCTAGTGGACCCCCCTCCTGCCTTTAGCTGTGATTGCTGGTACAGTGAAGTACACAGACCCTTGGCAGTGTAGTGGTCCCCCCACCCTCCCATAGCACTGATCCTGAAGATGTCAATGCAACAGCTGCTCTGGTAGTTTAGTGGTAACCCTCCTATCCTGACCCCCTGATCACTGTCATCCATGGTGATGAAATATCTCTAGTGGACCAGTGGATCCCTCTCCCACCCGACACACCCCAAACGCCAGCGAGTGGACCCTACAAATCCTGGTGCTCCAGTGGTGACCCTGATCCCCAGCCCACCCAGCCCCCATCGACTCAACACACACTGCACCACTAGTACTTGAAACACATTTGGTCAGGCAATTACTTTTGGAAGGCATGGAAACATATTAGTGGAAGGCTGTTCTGTGTTTACCCTCCATGAAAACACATATTTGTGTGATGCTACGATATCCCTCCCCAAAAAGAAAAAGAAAACAGGAATAGTAGACTGCAGAGTGCATTAGAGACTTTATTACATATTTTGTGTTACAAATTAAACCACATATGTGTTAGGCAGCTGTATGAGTATTAGAGTAGTAGATGTTTCACTGTCACTTGGCATTGTGTTTTCTTAAAGAAATACTGTACCATTTTTAACAACAAATAAAAATGCCCTCCCAGTTGATGTAGAGCCCAATCTGACTTTATCCCCCAGCTACATCATTACAAAAAAAATACCTTCTTCAAGCCAATGTAACCACCCCTGCCATCCTCCTCATCAGAGCAATAGTTAAGAACAATCTTCATTATGGTGGAGGAGGAGAGGAGAGATATAAAAACACCACCACAGACAGCAGCCATCAAACATGCACACAATCATTTACCATATATCAATATAATGTGGGGCATGTATATCAGTGTAGTAGCTGCTAGATATGGTTGTCTGATTTCATGTCTTACAACTACTATATTGCTATACCTAGATGATAGAAAACCAATATGGTAGTTGTTTTGTGTGCTAATGTGCTTGGAGGAGGGTAGCATCAGGATTTATGTGACATGATGTGGATAGAGGGTATTTATATCTACTTCATCTAGGGAATGAGAGTGGAATGTGTACTACATGAGCTGGGGGATGGAAGTATTTCTTATCTACTGTGAGTGGGAGCAAAAGGGTGTGATGGGATGCTGCAAGGCTGGGCAAGGGAAATGTTTTTACCTACTGTGTCTGTGGACTGGCAGTCCCTATACTGCACTGCTATGCATTTTTATGGCTGCCTGGATGGAGCCCTGCAGTTGTTTTTTGAAGGCTAGGGGAGAGAAAAGGGACTGTGGAAACATATGACCTGACTTATCTCTGGCGTGCTTCCACAGTGCTGCAGTCATATCCACAGCCTTTGCTTTTCACTGTCCTTCTTCTCCGCAGGCTGCACAGACACCCCCCTCCCCATGGCAGGGCACTATTTTGTTTTTGCTGAATTCCCAAAGTTGCAGGTGAAAACAAAAGAGGCTACCATGTTCAAGATAGCCACTGAAACCTCATTGTGCATGTGTGAGTATCATGCATATGCAGTTATGTCACAATAGCTATCTTGGGCACAACCTTGAGCGGACTCTCTGCTCTGAAGCATCCATGTCGGCTCTGACCAGAGCATGTCTAAATGGTTACAACATGTTAATCTAGAAGCTCAGAATGCTCTGGAACGCTGGGAGCTCATGCCATGTGTTAAAAGTTTGTTATCATTGACTAAGTCACAATGATCAGTATACACGTGCCTCATGTAGTAATGTGTGGGACAGTTAGGGATACATACCTCTAAACTGCCGAGTATTAAATTGTATAGCACCCAACTTCAGAATATGGAGTAAATGGCCAGAATGTGGAGCAACTTCCTATTTTAAAGCATACATCTAAGAATAGTTGGCCTATATGGTTCACTAAAGATAAAAGTTTTAATAGTTTGTGTGTCCAAAAATAACTCTAACATTATGAAGACCATAAGATAATTCTTAGAAATGCATAGCAGCAGTTGAGACCTATGGAGGGCTACAGTAGGATAGGGTGACTACCATCCATAAGTCTTCAGAGCAGTTGCACCCTGCCATTAACTGCGTAGCTTGCAAGCAGCTTCAGGCTATCACAAGAATATAAAAAGTTGCATATGGCATTTTTTACGTGCTGCATTTATAAGCACTTTTGGCCTGCTGCTTTTGCAACAGTGGGGAAATTATTTGGAGTGAATATTGTAGTTTAGGCATGCCATGGAACAACCCCATTTAGCCAGGGCAAAACAAATCCAAACATAAGCAGGTTTGTTTTCCCAAAAAACTACCACACATTCTCCTGGTTTTAAAGCGCCATGCTTCTGCAAAACTCTTGCCACCTTACTGTTTCGTTGGTCCACTTCTGCATAAGTGTAGCTTATACCTTCAAACTCTAAGACATTTTTTTGGGTCACTTCTACACTTGTTCGAAAAATGTGTCCAACATGGTATGAGCAGGTACCATAAATCCATGTTTCTGCAGCTGCTGACTTCCCTAACAATTAGATCTTGGCAGCCACTAACCAACTCAGATCTGCAGGTGAGTTGTTTCACTGACCAAAGCTATTAAAGATCTGTTTTCAAAGACTTTCCAGGTTGTTGTCGCACCTCTAAAGTTAAACGGTCTTTTAATGGTTTATAGTGCATGGTATCGAGATTGCGTTAGTGTTATCACCCATCCTGATTTCGTCAGGACAGTCCTGGTTTGGGTGACTGTGTCCTGCCCCCTCCAAAACAAAATATATAAAAACAGTCTAAATGTAGTAATGTACTGATCTTTAAAGTTAACAAAATGTTGTCTTGCTTTTCTCCAGATGTTGCACAACACTGTGACACCTTAACTAATGTAAAACACCTTCAAATGCTATGAAACAATATGAACAATTAATAAAATGACAACAGTCCTAGTTCTGACTATTCAGAGAAAAGAAATCTATTGCATTAGTCATGCTTACATTTTGTCCTGCAAAAAAATCATGTTTCAGTGTAAAATGTCCCACTTTAGGTTTCTTAAAAGGAGGTAACGCTATGCTCATTGGTTTATACATCTTCATTTGTAACAGTCAGTGCATGAATTATATGATGTTTTTCATTTGCCAAAATAGATGAAAAGACAGTCAGGGTGGTTTAAAGAAAGGACAGTCAGGATTGTTTAAACACACAGGGCTGGAATATTGCTTATCTATTTATGTCACAACTTACCAGAAAACAAAATAAAAAATGGTCAGTTTCAACAAGGGTGGCATTTGTAGTATTTATACTTTTTTTTTTTGAGGGGGGCATACATTCTCTCACACTCATACACACACAGGCAGAAACATGCATATTGAGAGGTGCAGTGATAGTGGCATGCAGTCACAGCCACACAGTCATGCACACTAACACAAGAACAGGTACACTCACACATGTAGTAATACACACTTGCTCTCATGCACACATAAAAACCTGCACTCACCCACTTCATCTTATACACACAAGCAAACCCAAGAGTCAGTGAAGGAGTCTTTGGTTGCATGGATTACAATGGAAGCAAAATATTATGTTCAGTGCCACCTTAAGGCAATTCCAGCAACTTTGACCTACCATAATTCTCCCTGTCTGGGATCCTTACTCAAATAATAATCGACAAGTATATTTTTACCAAGCAGTAACTGGTTTTTCAGGGCTCTTATGGACACACACACACACACACACACACACACACACACACACACACACACACACACACACTCACTCACACACTGACACTTTGTACAGACATATGTTAATGTACACATAGTTATGCATATGAAGAAACACTGTCCCACACATGTGCTCTGTCTCTCTCACACACACACACACACACACACACACACGGCATGCACTTTACATATGCACTGTGACATATTAAAAGAAACTCGCACAGAGACAAATACACAGTCTCAGTCATAGAAATATCCACATTTTACAAGCATACACACTTTTATTTTTCTTATAAACACAGCCAAACTTTGTAACTCTGGAAGTCTGGTGTAAAATTAAAAAAAAAAAAAGTTATGAGCCTATGTACAATTTTATGAATGCAGGCTCGTAACCTTGGTAATTGTTCATATTTTCCCCTGAATTCACAACATAGCCATATCTTTACCTCATCTTGTGAGCGTGACAGCTGTCTTTTTCAAATCCAGGTCAAAATGTTGCTGTTTTTTTTCATCTCAAAAGGTGATTTGGCAATTCCTGTGCAAAATCACCTTTTGGGCAGGAGTTGAACATTTTCTCTGCCCTTGTTCATGAGGTAGGGTCATAAGAAGGCTATGTTAAAAAATTGGTGTAAAAATATTACAAAAAACACAGTTAAGAGCCTATGATGAATTTTGTGAACACATGCTTGTAACTTTGGTAACTGTCAATATTTTTTCCTGAAATTCACAACATATCCATATTTTAACAGCACCTCATGAATGTGACAGATGTCATTTTCAAATCCCAGCCAAAATGTTTGTTTAGCTCCCCGACAGTGATTTTCCAGTCTCAGCATGCAAATCATCTTTCAGGCAGGAGTTGAACATTTTCTCTGCCCTTGCTCATGAGGTAGGGTCATGAGAAGGCTACATTGAATATTTGGAATAAAAATATTAAAAAACAAAGTTATGAACCTACAGTATGCTGAATTTTGGAAATGCAGGATCATAGCTTTGGTGATATTCAATATTTTTACCTCAAATGTTCAACATATCCATTTCTTTACAGCACCTCATGCTTGTTGACAGCTGTCATTTTTCAACTCCTGCTCAAAATGTGTCTTTGCATCCTGAAAGTTGATTTTGCAGTCCCTGCGTGAAATCACCTTTAGGCAAGGAGTTGAACATTTTCTCTGCCCTTCTTCATAAGGCAGGGTTACAACAAGGCTATGTTGAAAATTTGGTGTACAACTATTACAAAAAAAACACATTTATGCACCTACATTACATTTTGCGAATGCAGACTCTTAACTTTGATAAATTTCAATATTCTTACCCCACATTCTTCATCTGTAGCCCTATCGGCTCTGGCCAGAGTTTGTTTTGTTTGCCTTCACTTTCTTGTTGGTTAGTCATGCTTTGCTTTTTTGTTAGTATTCTCTTTTTAGATGTGCTGTGCTGTTTTGTTTGCATTTACTTTTAGTTCTGCTGTGCTTTTTTGTTTAATTCACTTTTTAGTTGTGCTATGCTTTTTTAATTTGCATTCACTTGTTTGTTCTATTTTGCTTTTTTTGTTTGCACTCACTTTTTAGTTGTGCTTTGCTTTTTTGTTGGTATTCTCTTTTTAGATGTGCTATTTTGTTTGCATTCACTTTTAGTTCTGCTGTGATTTTTTGTTTAATTCACTTTGTAGTTGTGCTGTGCTTTTTTGCATTTACGTTTCAGTTGTATTGTGCTTTTTTGTTTGTTTTTACTTTTTAGTTGAGCTAAATGTTTGTATTCCTTTTTAGTTGTGCTGTTTTATTTTAATTCTTCATTTTAGATGCACTGTAATTTTTTAGTTTGCATTTTATTTGTCATTTTCTTTTGGTTGCACTTTATATTTGTTTTTGTTTTGTTACTTTAGTTTTGCATCACACTGTACATTTGGTTATGTTGCTTTTTTTTTCTTTACATTCTTTTTTTGGTTGTTGCTTTAGTCATTTGAATGCATGTTACATTGTTTACTTGTATTTTGTACTTTAGGGCAACCATACCCTTGTGCACCCTCATCCTAACAACCAATACAATTCTGACAAACTGCAACAGTCAGTGCTAACAACAACTAGGAAGCCAGTTTATTTACTCAGTTTTCCTAACATCTTCCAGTCCTCAATGCTTTTAAATGATACTGCTGCAAACCACTTCTTGACTTTGATCTCAGTAGGTACTGGTCTGTTATGTAGACCAACCCTAATAAAAAAAAACTTTGGGAGATTTATCCAGCCATTGATTGCATCTCAGAGGGCTATGGACTGCTGCTGCTAGGACCACAATGACCCCAACAAGAACTAGTGAGGGACATTTGGTATGTGTGCAGAGCATGGATGGCCATTATGGCAAGGTTCCCCCTCACAGAATGCATGCACTCTTAGAACCCCCTTTCTGGCACATACTGTGTTACATGCATGTCATGGATGCATGCCCCTGGTCCAGATCTGGCCACAATGCAGCTGCTCTCTTTGACTGGTGTACGACTTGCATTTGGGTGCAAAGGGAGTAGGTATACCATGCTGTGGATGCTCCAGAATATACCCTATATACATCATGTGTGGAGGAAGCTTTCTCCACCTTCTCCTGGCCCTGTGCATGTGCAGAAGAGCCAGGACAGTATTGTGAATGGAACCCTCAGCAATCTTTTATGCTCTCTTCCATCACTGTGTTTTTGACAGACCCTAGGCTTGATCCATAGAAGTGGCCAGGATATGCATCATCGGCGTGTTTCCAGGCTGTGCAGTCTCAGGCACACCAGAGGCATGATACAGTCTCCAGCCATCCATCCTCAGCCTTTACTTAAGCACAGACTGTAGTGTGGTGGAGCTAGAGGTGGAGCTGTGGGTAGTCCATCGATTGCTGTCAGGCATCCAATTGGATACTCAGTCAAACCATTCAGTGGCTCCCCTACTCTTCATGGAGAAGGGGATTGTGGAATAATGCAGCCCTCCATATCCCTCAAAGAGGACTGAATTAAGAAAAACAAAGCACAAACTACAAGACAGTCCCCCCAGCCCTCCATGACATCTTGGAAAGCTGTAGACTACTGCTGCTGGGGCCACACAGGCCCTGAGACATACTGTCGAGGGACATTATGGATGTGAATAGAAGGTGGATGGCCTTTATGGCAGGTTCTCCCACCTTGCATAACGCTGCCACCTTGGGATGGGGGGGGATGCTTCATGCATTGTGGAAGCCCTAGAATTCCCCCAGTGCACATCATGCACAGAAGGGGTACTCCACAGCTTTGTCCTGCCCTCCACGTGTGCAGATGAATGGGGACCAGTTTGTGGATTGAGCTTTTACTGAATATTAACATATTGTTGGGTGGGGGCCATACAGTAAGTTGTCAGCACTATCCAGAATTTCTTTGAATTGTTGCAAGTTCCGGTAAGTAATTTACATAGTAGATTGTTTTTGCATTCAGTGCATTATATAAGTGATCCTTAGCTATCTGTAGGCCTCCAGTCAGTTTATGTTTGTGCTCCTGTATTTTATTCATGATTCACCCCTAAGTTTGAATAAGATAAGCAAGCCACGCTGTATCCATGGTTACAGCACTATTTAACATGCCTCCAGGGTGCTGGGCCTGATACTTTTCAATATATTGATTTGCGATATAGGGGAAGGCATCAAGGGTAGATTCTGTTTCTTCACAAATGACACAAAGATCTATCCAAGGGTGGAGACAGAGGAAAGAATAAGGATACTCATTGAGGATCTGGGCAGGTTGGAGAGCTGGTCAAAGATCTGGCAGCTGAGTTTCAATACTAAAAATTATAAAGTGATTCACATTGGGAAGAGGAACCCAAGAGTGCAATATGAAATGGGTGAAGTGGTGCTGGAAAGTACCATGGAGAAACAGAACCTAGGGGAAATGATATCAGAGAGCCTAATGACAACAGCACATTGTTATAAAGCTGTGGGTAAGACAAGAAGGATGCTGGGTTGCATAGGGAGAGGGATAAGCAGTAGAAGCTGCAAGGTGATCCTCCCATTGTACAGGTCACTGGTGCACCACACCTGGAATTCTGTGCAAGGAAGTGGAATCCATACCTGAGGAGAAACTGGGATAAGATGGAAGCAGTACAGCAACAGGCAACTAAGATGGTCTGTGGACTACAGGACAAGACATATGAGAGGCTGCAGACTTGAATATGTACACCCTTGAGAAAAGGAGAGTAAGGGGTAATGTGATTGAGATATACAAGATTTGAACAGGATATATAGGGGGGACACCAAGGGACTTTCCTCCTTGAATTCAAATACAGGGATGAGAGAGAACTCAAACTCTCAGGGGTGAGAGTCAAAAGGATCATCTATTTCAATTTTCAATTTCAACTTTATTTTTAAAAGGCGCTTTTCTTAAATCAAAGCGCCTGTACAGATAAATATGACAATAAATATAGTAAATCAAATCAACAGAAATCCTTAAAAGCTATATTAAAAAGGTGGGTCTTCAACTCCCTTTTAAAACTAAGGACGGTCGGGCAGTCTCGCACCTGACGAGGTAGAGAATTCCACAGGGTAGGTGCCATAAAACTAAAAGATCTAGCACCAGATGTTTTCAAACGCTTCCTGGGAATCTCTAGCAATCCTCGTCAGTGGATCGGAGGGGCGAGAGGGACTATAGGGCACAGGAGCTCTTTCCAGGTAGGTCCCAGATCATGTAGGGCTTTATAGGTCAGCAAACCGACCTTGAAGGTGATTCGCCAAAACACTGGCAGCCAGTGCAGTCCGTGGAGCACAGGCGTTATGTGACTGGATCTAGAGACTCCAGTCAACAGCCTGGCTGCCACATTCTGCACCAGCTGCAGACGGCAAAGTTCAACCCCCGATAGCCCTAGGTATAGGGAGTTACAGTAGTCAAGCCGGGAGGTAACAAAGGCGTGGATTAATGTTGGAAGGTCCTCTGGAGGAACCAAGTGCTTCACCCTGGCAATATTCCTCAGATGAAAAAAGGAAGGAAGTCTTCACAACCGCTGACACCTGGGATTTGAGTGTCAAACGGTCATCAAGTATTATGCCAAGGTTTTGCACCTGGTCTGAGGTCGTCAGCTGGACACCTCCAAGCCATAGGCCTGAGGGTGATCCTTCTGGCAGACCCGCCTCACAGAGACCTAAATCCACAACCAACACCTCAGTTTTCTCCGGATTTAACCTCAGCCAACTCCCATTCATCCATTCTTGGATTTCTTCAAGGCAGTTATTAAATACCGACAAGGCAGCGTCTGACAAAAAGACATATACAGCTGGGTATCATCAGCATAGCAGTGAAAACCCAGACCGTACCGTACTTGTCCACCACTCTTTTCATAGAAAGAGTGCTGGACAAGTTGAACAGGCTGCTGGAGGAAGCAGTACAGGCCAAATCGGTGAGCAGTTTCAAGCAGGGCTGGGACAGGCATATGGGATTAGTTAGAAAGGGGCAGAAACAATGGGGGTGGATGGCCATTAGGGTCACTGCAAAGTAGTCAGGGAGGATGGACAGACTGGATGGGCTGACGGACCATTTTCTGCCATCATTGTCTGTGCATGTATGTCTATCTATATACAGTATATATAGCAAAACAAAATGGTTATATTAAATGCAGCGTACATTTAATATAACCATTTTGTTTTGCTTTTAGACCACATGCTGACACAGCACCTTGTTTTTGTTTTTTACATTTTGTATGCTACATTTGCTGTGACCCACTATGCCTAATCTGAAATCTCTTCTGAATTCTCTACGATGCTCCTTCATTTCATCTATATCAGCATTCTCTTCTCATATTTCTAAGTCTTCTCTTGAATTATTTTCTGCCATTTGCTCTAAGACTAAACTCTGCAGTCACTTACAGTTTCTTTCCAAATGCCGCCACCTGGGTATTATTCCTAAAGGTTTCTGTTTGAAATTCCATCCTTGTTCATTTGGGTCTGAGATACATGTTTCCTCCACTAATAAACTTTTGAAAACTTTCTCTAGGAAACTTATCATGCACACCATTCTCTCCAATAAAACACAGCTGATCTCTGTGGACAAAACCATTCAAAGGCAAAAGGATTTCCTGCAGTGAACAGCTCCACATAACCTTCCTTTTATTAAGCACTGCATCCAAAACCTTAACTCCACTCCACTCTCTTTCAGTTCCTCAAGGACACCAAATCTGCCAAACTACAGTCCCTCACCCAGCAGATCAACAACCAACATGAGCCCTCGAGTCAGACACAACCTAACAATTTGGTATTTTGTATTCCTCCAGACCTTCCCCTGACACAAGATGAGCAATCACTCCTTAGCAAAGGTCTCTCTTTTGTGCCCACACCCAGTTATCTTGATGCACCCCAGGTTCAAGTTGATCTGCAGTGCTTCTATTGTAGAGTACGCCTTACAGCTCATTTTTCTAATAAGACTCCTCTTCCCAAAGATGATGACAGTATCACCAGAACAATCAACAATATCAATCTCCAGCGAAGTGCATGGACACCCCCTCCAGGACATTTTGCTGCTGTTGATTATTTTGTTAACCAATGCATGGAAAACACCACTAACTTCAATCTTCATTGCAGGCACAACCTTTCCAACCTGACACCTGGTGAGCTTACAGCCCTCAGATCTCTGCAATGTAGGAATGACATTGTTTTTAAACCAGCTGATAAGGGAGATGCTGTTGTGGTATGGCAAAAAGAGTTATACATCACTGAAGCCACACAGCAACTCTCTGACACCAGGTTTTATTCCTCTCTTCCACAGGACCCCAGTGCTGACTATCGTATGGAGGTCACCACCACCATCACCTCTGCTACTGAAAACAAAGAGCTCCCTGCTTCTGCTAAGAGACTCTGTTCAGCATCTCCAGACATCCAGGTTTTACCTCCTTCCCCAAATCCACAAAACAGGTAACTCGGGTCGTCCCATAGTGTCTGCCTGCTCCTGCCCCACATTCCACATCTCAGCATTTTTGGACAGCCTCATGAGACCCCTTGTTGAGTCCCTGCCCTCCTATGTTAAAGACGCTAACCATGCTCTCCAGTTATTTGACAGGTTCAGATTCAGTGACTCTCATCAACTCATCTTCACCATGGACATCAAATCTCTTTACACAGTGATCCCCCATGATGATGGTCTAACAGCTTTGCAACATTTCTTGAATAAGCGGGACATGCAGCAGCCACCCACACACACACTAACTCGTCTGGCAGAACTGGTTCTTACACTCAATGCTTTTTCTTTTAATAACAGTTTTTTTCAGCAGGTCAGTGGAGTTGCCATGGGTACCAAGATGGGTCTCAGCTTTGCTAATCTGTTTGTGGGTTGGGTGGAGGAACGTTTTTTTCTCTCATTCACAGGGACTGTGACTGAACTCTACAAACGCTACATTGATGACTGTGTGGGGGCCACCTCCTGCTCCAGGGACACCCTCCAAGTCTTTCTTAACAAGTTTATCATGGCCCATCCTTCCCTTCAATACACTGTTGAAGTATCCTCCTCTACACTGCCTTTTCTGGATATCCAGCTGTCAGTACAGAACACTGGTCTGAAGACATCAGTCTATTACAAACCCACTGACTCTCACAGTTTCCTCCTCCACAGCTCCTTCCATCCTAAACATGGCAAGAATGGCCTGCCTTATTCACAGTTTCTTAGACTTCGCAGGTTATGTAATGAAGAGGATGATTTTATTGAGCAGACCCAAATAATGCATAGTTTTTTTATAAACAGGGGATACCCTAAAAGCACAGTGGACAGAGCACTCTCCCGGGTCAGTAACATGCCCCGTAACCTTGACCCCCACAGGAAGGATACTGTCACACAAGAACAACAGCGACTTCCACTAGTGCTTCCTTTCCATCAGAGCACACCTTCTCTTTACAGGATCATCACCAGTAACTTTCCCATTTTGCAAACTGACCCTAACATTGGTGCTTCCTTTACAGAAACGCCTATTGCCTCCTACCGCCTGCCACCTAACCTGTGAAATCTCCTGGTTAAAAGCAGCCTACCTACTCCTAACAGTTCCTTCCTCCCAGGTACCAAATCTTGCAACAGGACTCGCTGCTACACCTGCAAATTTATTTCCAGTGTGACTGAAATTCGGGGGCCTACAGGTGTTTTTCACATCACCAAGGAGTTCTCATGCACCTCCACTAATGTGGTATATTGTATTCTTTGCAGGAAGTGTACAGCTATCTACATGGGAGAGACTGGTAGGCACTTTGCTGACCGTTTCAGGGAACATTACAGAGCAGTCAGGAATGGTGACACTGCTAAACCCATTGTATCCCACTTTATCTCCTGGGACCACAGTGTCAATGACCTTTCTGTTTGTGTCCTTCAGCAGGGCTTCTGGGATCCTGACCATAGAAGAAACATGGAAGCCAAGCTGATCATCCTCCTTGGCTCCCAGCAGCCGTCTGGTTTAAATGCTAGACTTGTTTTCCACTAACATGTTTCAGCCACCCCTTTTTTTTCCCTAAAGTCTATTTGTTTTTGTACTGATTTATTTTCTTTTTCATTTTCACCATAAGTCTCCATCTCTGTCTCCTTCCCACACATTTGTCACCTTTCGGCCTTCTTACTAGGCCCTGTTAATTAGTCCCCACCTGGGAACTTCCCTAGCTCTTTCAATCCTATTATGCTTTATCTTTTCCAGCATCACCTTTTTGTTTCACAGATTCTCTCTTAATCTTACCATTTATCACTTCTTCTCCCTGAGCCTCCCCTTTCTTCTTTCCCCACAAATATATATCCCTCATTTTACCTCCCCTCTACACTAACTTTGTTTTTTTTCCCTTTTAGATATTTCCTGAAGAAGACCTAAGGTCGAAACGTAGATTTTTAACTCTTACTTTCTATTTTCAGAGTGCATTTAATACAACCATTTTGTTTTGCTTTTAGCCCACATGCTGATGCAGTGCCTTGTTTTTCTTTTTTACATTATAAATATATATATATATATATATATATATAGTTTAGAAAATCACTGTTGAAATATTGTGTTACACTTACCCCCATGAAACCCTGGGGTTCTGAACAGATGTGTAATATGCCACCTCAACAGCACAGCATTGACTGCTGGACTCCTTCTGGCACTTGCATCACATGATATGGCCACTAGTGTCACGTAGGAGGGGTTTGATGCAGCAGCATAAGCCAGTTTTTAGCCCTTAAAGTTAGTCAGTCTAAGGAGGAGTGCCCCAGATATGGTGCAAGACTGCATCTCTCTGTCCTATTAGACCCATTTCTCTCTAAAGTATGATACTCCGGACTGAAGTGAAGTGTCAGCAGCCTTTCTTCACATGTATTCCCTTTGTAGTTTCCCTGAGGTCTACAAGCAGAACAAAAGACTGTGTAAACTAAACTTCCATTTCTTATGGTGTGGGCCTCACCAGCTAAGAGACTGAGAAGCCATGTGCTTATTAAGGATTTAATGTTTTTTGACCATGGCCACTGTCTGCAATGCTACCATCTAAATGATTTGGCCCATGCTCCTTGCAGAGCTGGTACTTCTGTTGAGAATCAGTGAGATTCCAAATTGCTCCAGGGCTCAGCATTGACTGTTGTCACATTTGCCTCCTATTGGTATCCAAGTGCCCAGTGATACACTACAGTGCCACCTTTCACTGATTTTGAGTGTGAACAGCCCAGCTTAGGCTGTAGTGCTGAACTGCCAATAAAGTGTCTGAATTTGCTGCAGTGCCAAAGTACTTAAAGTGTCCAGCTCTGCTGTAGTGCCCGTGTACTCATACTGTATTAGTTCCTACATAGAGCTATCCCCACCTATGGAGAAAAAAGTAGGTGGATGAAAGATAGATGCACATGAACTGTAGTGTCTTTGCAGTCTCCTACTCTCACTGATATATTTCAATGAGTATGAAGTCTGATGCCTGAATAAACATGCCATGCTGCTTGATTTTACCCTTGTCTGGACAGTAACTTTATTGAGTCAGTGTATTATCACACCTCACACCCGTGATCCCACTTTACCTCAGAACAGACTATGTCCAGTTCTCTCCTATCATGGAGGGCGCAATGGTACTGGTCTACCAGGGGTCAGTTACAGCAGTATTCCCCATCAGGGGGTTGCATGTTTGTATGGCCCCAGGAAATCTGTCCCTGTAAATATTCCCCATTAAGGGGCTGCAAGTATGTGACCCCAGGGTGCTTACCCTGTTTACTACCCTCTTGTACTTCTCTACTAAATGTACGTGTATGTCACTCTTGTATTCATGTGCTTTTATTTTTTTTGAGAGTTTATTGTTTTAGTCAATAAGTAAAGAAATGAAATGGTTTCTAATTCTGGTGTGAGGACTGCTGTTGTTTAGGAAGCAGATTCCGGTGGCACCATAAAGGATCATTTTCAATGAGTCCGTAGGGTCTCGAAGATTTTGGGGGGTATCCCTGTATCAGAATTTCAGACAAAAACTGTATTTTTGGGGGGAGCCAGCCTCCAGCGCTGTACACATATAAAAGCTCTCAGGCAGAGGCACAAAGTGTTACCTGGCAAGATGGAACCCAGGGCCTCCTGAATGTAACTTTAAAGTATTAGCCATGTGATGTAAATTATTGGGGTCTACGTGGTCAGGGGCATGGGTGAATACATTAGTTATTAGCAGAAGTTATAGTGTCAACAGTAAATTTGACCAGGCACACTAAGAGTACAGATTGTCACATGCTTCAGCATTCTGTGGCACTCTGTCACTTTGTTAGGGGGCCCCCTTAACAAAGTGGATGAGTGTAACAGACTGCCAGGGAATCTGGCAATCTGTTCCCTCTGTGTGCCTGATTAAATTTACTTGCTGAAATTTAAAACTTCTGCTATGGCTGTTTTTGTGCTCTTCGGAGTGCCTTCAACTTGCATGGTGTCCTGCGTCCCAACTGTCTGTCATCCTCCCAGGCTTTCTGAAGTGCCCACAGTTCTCACATTCCAGCATGTGGCCTCACTGTTCACACCTGCTGCTCCTTGATTGGCTGGCTCTGCTTGGGGGTTAGACTATGAGGTTTTGTTAGCCTTGTTATTTGCTTCTGTTCTCCCAGGCATCTGTGGGACTCATGGATTGTTGCCTGCAGTCTTGGGGCCAGACTGTAAACAAAGATGGTTGCACCTGTAGTACAGGGCTCTGATGCAGCTGAAGCTTCACAGTTCAAGCACCCAGATGGTGCGAAGAAAAGAACTGCTACTCCTGAAGTTCTTGTCCCCTGTTCCAGCAGGACAGGGTAAATATGCAATGACATCTTCAAATGTTCTGCTATGGTTCTTGGACTTGGCAGTGAACTCCAAGGTCTAAGCAGCAGCTTGGGTGGGGTGGAGCTGCATGTTAGTTACCACATTTTATGACTATGTATTAAGAAAGGTGTAACTCCAGGTGCTTCTGTGTGCCAGTGGTACCTCTTTAACCCTGGTGGTCACCTAGCTGCAGATTCTTCCATCGTTTTCCAAACTCTGTGCCCTTTGATAAGAGGATGAGTGGCAGGTGGGAAGAGGTTCCGGACTGTTACAAAGAGGGATCCCAGAGCAAGTATGGAGTAGATTAGGAAGAGTTAAGATGAGTCAGGGAGTTGGTGTGAGTGCATTTGGAGATAGTGAAGAAAGGAGTGGAAAGATGCTTATCTGGAATGCACTCTGGGTGAGCTGTGAATCATTTTCATTTTGTTGGTACCCTCTTCTTGTTAAATTAATGAGACCACTGACATAGTGTTGACCATTGTAGTGCTGTCTCCAATGGAAGACCATTGGGCTGAAGGAGTTGTGAGTACCTTGTGTTTCACTCTCTGTAATGGAGACTGGGATCTCCTGACATAGATGTTTTACCATCTGTGCAATCCTAAACTTTACATGTTACCTTATTGAGGTGAAGAACCCCACTCCCACCCCAATCACTTATAAAGGGGTGCTTTTCAGTCATGCTGTAAAGCCATCTTGAAGTGTATTTTGGTACAAGCTGCTGCTTGGTGTAGTATTTTGAAGATCTTCCCCATGCATATTTCATTTGGTTAAAATGTGAAAACAACTGGATGTGTAATCATGTGTGGTGTATCTGTAAAATACTGCTAGTCTGTAATGTTTCTACTCGCATCTCCAGTGGAGAGTGCAACACTATGATAGAGACAAGGGAAATGCGTGTGTACAGATTTAAAGAAATAAACCCTCCTACTGCTTGACCTACCAGCTGCATGTAGACATTCCATTTGTGTATTGCTACTAAGTGTATCCCTCTCAGGTTCTTATTCCTGTAGCCTCAAAATAATGACTATTAGAACTCATGCCGACCCCCTCTGTTGTGTCAGAGGGCCCCACAGTATCCAATCATTCAGGGGCCAGTAGCAAAGGGCTTTGCATATTTACAGAATATTGAAGATGCCCCTTTAACAAAGCTGAGCAGAAGACATTACGTTGCTGAACAGGATAAGATTCTGTCTGTGAGACCAGAAGCATGGTGCCATCAGGTGTTAAAAAAAGAGGAAGTGATGTAGTGTACACAAAATAAGTGACCAGGTGCAGAGTGACAGGTGGTGGAGGAAGTCAAGACTGCAGCACAGAAGAACAAGAGCCTGTCTAACATATTGGTTAAATGGGAGGCTTTTATCTGAATGATAAGAGCTGCTGCTGCCTTTAAGGCCATGGATGCAAGGAGATATCCCTGGGTCTGGCACTTAAACGTGCAAGCCTGTAATTCAGTTTTCAGAAGGTGTCCCCACACGGAGCTGGGTTGAGGACATTACAAATGACATTCAGAAGTCTCATTATAGTAGGCCCCACTGCTTGCTCAGTGAATCACTTCCCTCTTGAACATCATCATGGTGGTGGGGCTAGTCCCTCCGCCCCCCAATCCTGATGCTCGGAGACATCATGGAGAGAAAAGGCATCCTGAAAAAAATTAAGGCCATTTCTTAACAAATAGAAAAATGTTGCTTGACATAATTAGACTGTTAGTTACAGTTTGGCAGTAACCACCAACCAAAAATAATGAGCTACGGTAGTACAATGGTCCTTTATTAACTCCTTGGCATACTGTATATGGTTACTCTTCCTCCTCCTGCTTCTATGGTTTTGTCCTTTATAAGAATAGTAAAACCAAGCTGTGCAACATCTATGATTTTTCAGTGTGCCTTGCCTGTATCACGCCCTAGGGAAAAATGAACCAGCCCTAAGTTGATCTTACAGATTTGAGTCATGGTGGGCCCAAAATAAGAAAGCAAGCTAAAAGACAAAGGACATCAATGCAAAAGCACTAAAGCAAGGGTCACCCAAAAGGATATTGGCAACAAAGCCAAGTTTCAAAGAAATAAAAAAATCACACATACTTCCATAATGCAAAGCACCATGGGATGTACTGTATATGCAAATCACCATGGACATTTAGGTTGGTTCTGCTTTAAGCAGGAATGCATGGTGCCAGAGTGCCTCCACACAATCTGCAAAGGGTGCAAACAGAAGACACAGACATGTGCCCCATCTGTATCAAACACCAGGGGAAATTAAAGTAGTCACTGTGATTTTGTGGATTAACCAAGTTTTAGTTGTTACTATGACATAAAATTAAAAATTGTGGGCAACAAATGTTTAGGGGTAAGGAATTTTCTATAAAGTTAGTTTATTTTTTAATAGCTTGCATGTCAGGAAATGGCTTCAGCACAGTCTAGAAAGTTACTATGTCCTTCTACAGCAAGAGCACATTCACGTGCAAAATGCATGCCACTCTGCCTACTTGTACCAATTATGTTGAGGAATGGCTGACTGTTTTAAGTAAAATTGTGAACACCAACATGAAGGAATGCACATAGTGGGATCATGGACTGTACAGAACACTAGCTGTGCTGTTGATGATTCCGGCATTGTATGTCATAATACCAGGAACAGCAACTAATAAGGAATCCGCTCAGATGTAAAAGAGGGGCTACCTGTTCCCTGACTGAAGCAGACTGGAAATGTAATGCTATCTGCATTTTGAAAGGTGAAGCAAACCAGTGAAGCACTCCGGATCAGTGGCAAACAGTTCAAGACTTTTAAAAAGTTATTATGTTGTGTTTGGCTATTACAAGGAGGTCAGAGAGTTCTTTGCTGCAAAAAAGGGGTCCTCAAGCCTATCTTATAAAAAAACAACTTTAAAGGATGAGTTTTAGACTGTCTGTGGTAGGCAAACTGGACACTAGAACTCTTACAGGCTATGTTGGGGGGTGGTGGGGGACAGGAAACACAGTTGGTCAATCCATGAGCAAACTTGGCATTTTGTGACATGGTGCCAGAAAGACTGGTGTACAGTATTTTTGGGGAAGGGGAACTGCAACCCACTCTCCTCTACAAAATGAAGGAAAAAGTGGAATGACCGTGGTTTTTCACTGCTGGGAGAAACATTGCCTATATCTTTAAAGTCAGGTTTAGTCTGTTGTGCTCTTGTGTTTTGTAACCAGCATCTCACCCCTTGCCCAGGTTCAAATCTGGTTACTAATGAGTTAATGGAAATGAGACAGAATTAGGCTGAAAGATTCCAGGCTCCAGCAGGTTTACAGCTAAACTGCATCATTTGACTGGCAGATGCAATGGTTAGTGTGAATGTACATAAGGGACCCTGCTGTTCAGAGTAAATAAAAGATGGAGCTAGAGAGCAGTGAGTTAGTTCCACATGTAGCAACCCGAGTGCAAGAGCTGGAGGAGAACATGGAGACAGCAAGACTCCTAGACTCTTCTTTCCCTTCAGGGTAGGGAAGGGCATCACTTTCCCTGTCGGGATCCTGGGCCAAGCAAACCAGAGACAGTAGCAAAAGAAAGCAAGCCAGAGATGCAAGGTACAATAAGAGACACAGATAGTGAGGGAAGCAGTCACGCCCTTATAATCCCACCTGAAAAATCATACAAGTGGAGTAGTACTAAAAATGTCCTCTCATGTGAGACTGCTTTAGATTTTGTGGTGGTGATGAAGGCAGGTGTCCTGAGGACAAAAGGCCATGCAATAGGTAAGTCAAGGTAACATTTTCCTGCTAAGCTGTCAGTGCTATATGCTTTGGGGGGAGGTCACACATGTGCCAAGCACTGCTGATCAGGTATGTTTTCTTTGCCCCAGCAGATCCAAGAAAGTTTGCCTCTTGCAAGCTGGGATGGAGGGAAATGCAGCGAGCCTGGGGTGAAGTGTGTGTGTGTGTGTGTGTGTGTGTGTGTGTGTGTGTATATATGTATATATATATATATATATATATAGGATATGCAGCGCAGTGTGTGATAATGCATTTATCTTGTACAGTTTCCAGTGACCTCAAGTAACCTCAACAGTGCCGGGCGCAATTGCGAGAGTTACGGAGGTCACTGGAAACTGTACAAAATAAATGCATTATCATTGACACTGAACTGCTGCATATTCCATTTATGCAACAGGTTTAGATGTTGTGTGAACATTTTGATTTTGGTAGGTGTAAATAATTTGTCAAAAGGAAAGAAAATTGAATTTTATGCTGTTTTTTGAATTATAAAAAAACAAAATGGTATCTATAAATGAAACACCACTCATTTTGTAGATATTTTTGAGCTGAACATTTTTCGTGCTCATAGTACCATGCTATCATTTTTTGTTTTAAAGTTATTTATATTTGTTTGTCAAAAAAGTGAACAAAAAATTACATTTTCTTCTGTTTTCTTGCTAATCATATACAATATACAGGGTTTATATAAATGAAACAGTATTCATTTTGTAGATAATTTTGTGCTGAACAATTTTCGTGCTCACAGTACCAGGTTATCTTTTTTCGTTTTTAAGTTATTGACATTTAAATATGGTTAGTACTGCTTCTGTGGCCGAACATTCTAAATGAATTCTGAAGAGAACTGTGTAAATAAATGAGCTAGTGATGTAGTTACTGTGTGAATAAATGGGTGATGATGTAGTTACTATGTGGATAAATAAATTTATTACCATAGTAGCGAAGATAAATGGTTTTATTCTACAGTTTTTATCCTGACCCCTGTTGCATAAATATATATATGTGTGTGTGTGTGTGTGTGTGTGTCTGAGCAACTCATGACTAGGGAACAGGAAGTCCCTGCATTAGAGGAAGATAAATAAGGGAAGGATGGTTGTAGCCTTATAACAAAACTTATGTATCTGTGTCTTGATTATGTGCATGCCTTGGGAGAAAAATACTGTGTTAAGTGGGTAGACTAACAGAAATGTATAAACATAGAATTTGATGGCAGATAAAGATCGCTTGGCCCACAAAGTCTGCCCATTTTTCCCTGCCTATCCTGTCAATGCAGATCCTACTTGATCTCCAGCTCCGCCCCCCCCTTGCTTCCCAAGTAAGATTTCCTTGTGCCTATCCCATGCATACTTGAAGCTCACCACTGTTTTCACCCTCACCACATCTGCTGGAAGACTATTGCATGCATCAACCACTCTTTCAGTGAAGTACCTCCTCACATCTCCCCTAAATTTCCCCCCTTCCAGCTTCATTTCATGTTCCCTTGTTCCTTTTCCTCTGAAAAATACTCCCCTCCTGTACTTTATTTAACCCTGTGAGGTATTATAGGTGTCTATCATGCTCCCCCTTCCATGCAGTGTACATATAGAGGACTGTTGTCAAGACACAGTTCAGGAAGCATAGGAAAACCAGAAGCAGTTTCAAAATTTGCAAATAGCGTTTTATTTTTCTCAATAACAGCAAAATAAAAAAATAAAATTATTCAGTATAACTATTTACAAAGGCAGTACAAACAGAGAAAACTAAGTCCTTCTTCTGAGGGTATCTCTTAAGTCCAAGTTTCAGTCTCTCATTCTGTCACTCTCCTTGTCTCTCTAGCAAAAGCAATGCTGCTCTTTTTATAAGTCTTTGTCTGGGAACTAGTTAACACAGCCTGCTTCTCACAGAATGTTCTTGTAAGTTTACAGAATATTCTTGTAAGTTTCATTCCTTGCAGGTGCAACAAAAAGAACATAGTGACCCAGAACTGCCCTCTTGTTTACAGTTCTGCAAAAAGCTTAAAAATTGCATCTCAGGTTAACCCCTTAAGTTCCAAATAGCTTTTTTGCAACCATTTCAACACTAAAACTATATACAGTTTTAAACAAAGGGGATCCCAGTATCAGTGACATTTCCACATAAAGAGTCACATATATTTTTATACCAGCAGATATGCAAGGGGGAAGAAAAGACAGAAATAGCAAGGGAAGGCAGAGAGAGATAGCGAGAGGCAAACAACTGCGAAACCGTCAGAGTGATCCGTACCTAGGTCTCACAAGAAAATTTAGTTGTGCAACCAAACAGAGAAGAGACAGAAAAGGAGAGGATAGAATACACCCTTGCATTTAAACTCTTTCTGCATAACAAATGGGACAGGGCCTTATTCAACCCTGTCACAAGGACCTTCAGTCTTTCCTCATAGGACTTCTGATACAGCACCTGCACCATTTTCGTTGCCCTCCTCCAGACAGCCTCCACCCAGTCTATGTGCTTCCTAAGATGTGGTCTCCAGAACTGGACACAGTAGTCCTGGTGGGGTGTCACCAGCGAGCTGTACAGTGGCTACACCACCTACCTGCTTCTTCTGGTGACACCCCTCCATATACACACCAGCATCCCACTGGCCCTACCTACTGCCTTGTTTGCACTGTCTTGACACCTTGAGGTCATTAGATATGATTACCCGGGTCCCTTTTCTGTTTGGTGACTGTCAATGCCTATTTTCCCATTTTGTACTCAGTCTCTGGGCTTCTGTGCCCTAGCTGCATGATTTTGGACTTTTCACATTGAAAGCCAGCTGCAACGCCCTTGACCACTCCTTGAGTTCTCTCAGGTCTCTGCACATTCTTTCCTTCCCCTCTGGAGTGTCCACCCTACTTCAGATTTTGGTGTCCTTTGCAAAGGGTCATACCTTCCCTTCTAGCTCATCTGTAATGTCACTTATAAAGACATTAGAGATGACTGGTCCCAGTACTGATCCCTGAGGTACCCCGCTGATCACCTTTCGTTCTCCGGCATGAACTTCATTTACCACCACCCTCAGTCGTCTATCCATTAACCAATTTCTTACCCAGTTTACGATCTTAGGACACACCCCTAATCTGCCCAGTTTGCTTAGGAGTCTCCTATGTGGTACTGTGTTGAATGCCTTACTAAACTCTAAGTAGGTCACATCTACCGCCCCACCCAACTCAGTTTCTCTGGTCAGCCAGTCAAATAATTCTCTCGGATTTGTGTGACATGACCCCCCCCCCAAACGAATCTGTTCTGCCTCTGGTCTTGTAACCCACTGGATTCAAGACACTCCACAATCCTTTCGTTTAGCAGTGACTCCATCAATGTTCCCACCACCAATGTGAGACTGACTGCCTTATTGTTGCCAGCCTCCTCCCTGCTACCACTTTTGTGAAGTGGAACTACATCTGCCCTCCTCCAGACCTCTGGAACCACTCCTATTTCCAGTGAGTTGTTGAATAAGGCTGTCACAGGTGCATCCAGTACCTCCCCGAGCTCTCTCAATACCTTTGGGTGTACCCCGTCTGGCCCCATAGCTTTATCAACTTTCAGATTTGAGAGTCCCATCAGGACTCTCTCTTCTGTAAATGGATTTGTGTCTACCTTGTTCCCTTCCCCCATTGCTTCTGCTGCTTTTATGTGGCCCATCCCTTTTCCCTTACTCTGTGAAGACTGAACAAATGTATTTGTTCAGGATATTTGCTTTTCTCTGATCCTCCTCTGCACAGCCCCCCCACCAACCTCACAATCCTTACACTCTCTTCCTCTTTTCACTTATGTAAATAAATAAAAAAAGAGGGACCCTTATGGTATATGTCCCAATGCAAGGATGCCCTGCTGTTAGATGATATGTATGTTGGTGGTCACTGTTTAAGGAGGCACCAGTAATAAAGATTAAGTTATGCTCAACTCTAAAGCTGGGTGTGGGCATTCGAGTTCTTCATGTTGTATACATTTGGAAAGTGCAACTGCCCTCGGGGGTCCCACTAGTCATTACAGTGCCTGGACACTTACCAATCCTGGACCAATCCCTGTCCTGAGAAGTGGTGCCCATAAAACCCAGCATCACAGGGATGAGTTAAATTTTTTTTTTGGGGGGGGGGGTTGGGAGTGTTGCTTCCTTCCCTGGTCCACCAATAGCAAACAAAAAAGTCAGTTGACTAAGATTGTATTTCTTGTTGGGAGATAATAGTTCCTTAGCTGCAACAGGTAGTATAAGTGACATTTTTCCAGCTTTTTTTTTGTGGAGACAGACAGTATCAAAACTGATTATGCAAAAGAAGCTACTAATAGGGCTTGTGTAATGAATGAACATTTATTTTATTTCTGAATGCCATGAATAATGGACTATTCAAGGGGATTCATATTCAGGAATTAATAAAAACTAATGTTAGCAACAGAAAACAAAATCCCTTTCCCCTTTCTCATGTGGTTGAAGCTAGTCTCAATGCCACTCTCACCCAGCTGAATAATTTACTGCCCTCTGCTTCTCTAGTCCTCATATGGCTCAGCTGGAAACAGAGAGGAAAAAAATGATACAAAGTTTGTTAAATTACCAAGAAGTGTGGACCCATGGAGACTTGATTTTTAACATAATAAAATATAAAACCTTGACTTCAGCTAATAATAACACTTCTGTGGTGATCACTCTCTTCAGAGGAAGATATTTTTAACATTGGTAGTTTGAAGAGCTTGTGACTCTCTCTGTGAATAAAACACACCATGCAGCCAGTCCCTGTTGTTTTATTCTTTCCTGCCTGCCTCTATGTACGTGAAGTTTCCTACAAAGTGAAAGCTTCCTATCACTGCAGTGACTTCTTGTCCTTTCCTAAGGTTTTCATATACAGCTCAATTTGTGTATCCACTTACTCCAGTTTTCAGCTATGTCCTCTTCTAAGGATAAGGGTGGTATTAGTCTCATTTGGTCTATTGTGAAGCATTGCTTTTTCTCCGTTTACTTTATTTTGTTTTTCTGTTTCACTCTGACACTCTGTGAATGAACACACCAAGCAGTTGGTCCCACTCCTTTTATTGTTCTCCTCCCACTTCTACATTCTTAAAGTTTTCTACATAATGAAAGGTTCCCGTCATTACAGTAATCAAAACGTGCCACCAGATGGCGCTTCTAGCAATCTCTTTATAAAGTATGGTCTATCTCTCTTTTCATGTAGAAAAGCAAATACACATCTGTAGAGATTAAATCTTTGAAAATAATTATCATTGTTTATTTGCTGAATGACTTATTTTGTTTCCTTCAGTGACAAACTGAAATGTATGTTGTGCCCATTTTTAACTTTGAACTGTTCATTCAAATGAAGTATTCATTTATGAATCTTCTATGTACTGGTGTTTTTTTTCACCAGTCTTTCACTTGGGGTTCATATCACAGTTCTGTGTGATGCAGTTGAAAGCGTGCTTCATTGCACTGTATCACATCAGCCATGATAGAAACATCACTAGTATGACCACCTGCTTTACACTGTGTGATCATTTCTCTTCACTCCAGTTTCAAAATAAATGTCACTGCCCATGGTCTGTAGTAAATCTTTTCCTGCATCACCTGTAGACTGGTCCTTCTGATGCTCTTGCTACATAGAATCTAGGTGTATTTGCCTTACTTTGTACTATTGTTGGTCCTGCATGCAAATGTGTACATGTTCATCTTTTCTGAATTCCTACTAACAGAACTTTGCATGTTTGCCCTAATACCATTTTTTGTCTCCGTTTTCTGATTTTTAAACATGGTGCATTCTTTATTAGCTTGTGTGGAATCAGTCATTTTTCTGTTGGTGGTATTTTTATGTGCAGGTTTTATCCCATGAGGAGTTATGCTGGAGATCTGAGGCCTCTGAAGGGTGTGTTCCAATTGAGGATGTGTGAAACTGGCAAACTTCACTTTGTAAATTAATTCGTAAAGTTTGGCAAATTTATGAAGTGCACAGTGCCAACTTTGTGAAGTTTTCAGCAGGCACAGTGGCACTTTTTTCCAACGAAGTCATGCAATGTTAACACCAAAATTGCAGCATTGCCATGACTCTGCCTGACTTCGCCTAACGAAGTGCTGCTTTACTGGGGAAACACATTACGAAGTGGCGACTTCACACAGTGTTTTACGAAGGTCAACTGCACAACTGAAGTGAAACATCACAACCTCTCTAGTTCCAATACTAATGTGAGGCTATGTGTAAATCAAGCTGGGCCATCAGTGCAGCAGCAGCACTACTGCTAGTGACACTGGCAACCTGGGTTCAGGAATGAGCCTGGGTAACTGGGTGTCAGCTGGGGGAGGGTGACTGAGCATCCCAGAGGATGCCCTCCTCTGGGGAGTGAGGGATGCTATCCTCACTTGATACTGCTACCTGGGTGACCACAGGTGTCAGTGCAGCTGACAGTGCCATGAGGGGGAAGAAGGTGTCAGCTGGGCCCTGCACTGTGCCCACACAGCATGCAGACATGCGCTAGTCCCCTTGCATGCTGTTGCTTTCCAAGGGGACCAGGGAGAAACAAGGAAAATGGCCCCATTTCTGGCTTCTGAGAGAAGTTCTGGTATATCCAGCCAGCCCTGGGCACCTAAGGCCCTTTGTCTGACACATGGCTCCTTTAGAGGTCTATTCCCCCACCCCTTATCCAACCTGGGGAGGGGCAATCCAGGGCTCCATTGAGGCTGAACAAGACCAGAAGGTAGGTGAGCATGGGGGAGGTGCTGTATAGCTCCAAAGTAGCTGGGACAGTGTACAGGGTCATAAAATATACAGTACATACAAAACAAAAAAAAAATAGAATAATGGCTAGATCACTGTGCAATACCAGTGAGTAATACCATCAAGAGGATCTGGACATGTAGGAACCTTGAGAGCAAAACTTGAGAGGTTCTTGTGTCCAGAACCTCAAGATGGTATCTCACTGGTAATGCTCAGTGACCTATCTGTTATTTTTTTTAATATATGGATGCGATTTGTTTTTGTGACATTTTGTTACTAGTGGTTGGCCTTTCAGTGAAGAACTCTCTCAGTTCTGGCCGAGCGCCACTCTTTCTTTGCTTCTTCTCTCTGTCTGCCCCCCTCCACCCCTGTAAGTGTGTATACTAGAATTGGTAGGCTAGTCCTACCTTTTCTTTTTTGGTGAGCACAGGATCAACAAGTAAGTGCATGGTTGCGAGAAAAAAACAAACAAACAAAAAAGCCAGAATGACATGAAGAGGACTGAGTACTCTCGCTAAGCGAGAGAGGGAGCCACCATGTTTTTAGAGTTGTTCTGCCCACCCACACAGATGAAGTGGTCAATCGGAAGGCATGCTTTGGGAGATGTGGGCAGAGAAAGTTATGCTTGCACTGTTGAGCTTCGATAATAATACTATCATTCAGGTACCGACCAATACTATTACGAGACCTGAACGATAGTATTATCACTCTTGAACTGTGCTATTATCACTTTGGGAGTGATAATATTACTGAGATTTTTTTTGTATACTTCACTGCAGTATTAAATTTGAAATCTATATATAAAAAAAGGTTATGTGTGGATTAAAGATGTTGTGAAGTTTTAATTTGCCAGTGAAGTTCTGGCCAAATTTGCCTCTGTGAAATAATTTGCGAATCTGTGCTATTAGCTTAGAAATTTGCCTAACTGCGAATTGTAGAATTTCACCCACAAATGGTGGAATTTTGCCTGCGAATTGTGGAATTTCACCCACGAATGTTGAAATTGGTGGATAAAATTCCACAATTTGTGGGCAAAAATCTGCCCTTTATGGCAAAAGTCTGCACTTTGCGGATCGATCCGCACTTCACAAATAGTGCTAAATTTACGAATTTTCCCAACTTCGCCCATCTTTAGTGTGGATCATCTGCTTTTCCAGTCTTTTCTTGACAGTTAAAACAATTCTTTCTGCCATACCATTTGGCTATGGATAGTGTGGGTTTGAAGTACAATGTTTGAATCCATAATGATAAGCAAATTGACTGAATTCTCTGCTGACAAATTGTGGTCCATTGTCACTGATGACAATGTTAGGTATTCCAGGATGAGAAAAAATGAGTTTTAGTTTGTTCACCACTATAATAATTTTGCCATGACACTTAGTAGTAATCACTTAATATGTAGTTTTTTGCTCTGATGTTCAAACAAATTAGTCTACCTTTCCCAAGGTCTTGATGGAATCTCATGTGGCTGTCGAGGTTCTCTTTGGTTTCTTCTCTGGTAAGTTAGACATTTTGAACATCTCTGAATCATTCAGTTATTTGTGAGTTCACAACCAGCCAATACACAATATCTTGAGCTCTGTGCTTTGTCTTTTCAATTCCAAGATGACTCTCATGAAGTGTTTTCAAAATGTAAGATCTCCTGTTTTTTTTAGAATGATTGGTCTGTCTGTACAGTAGTCCATTTGCACAATGTGTCTCCTCTCTGAATGTCAATTATGCTTAACACTCTGCTTGTTGACCTAATCTGCGTTCAAGCCATCTCGTTTGCAGTAGCCATTTTCACTTGTAATTCACGGTCCATTTCTATTTCCTGTTAAATCTATTTTAGTCTTACATCACTTATGGGCCAATTTCTAGAGGCCAGATGTACTAAAGTGTTCATGTCAGCTTCCAGCTCTGTCTTCACTTTCAAGTTTCAGTTGCGCTAGAGAGAATGCATCAGTAAGATGTAGTTCTTTACCAGGTTTATACTTTGCCATCAGCTGGTACTCTGTAGTCCAATAAGAAGACATTGCATTCTTGGTGACACCTTGCATAATGGTTTTGCCATTATTGCCCTTGTAACATATGCAGTGTTTCCAATTCAAGTCCTTTGCCATACAAATACTGATGTAAAGGTTCTATGTGTTGATGACACCACCTGTTCCGGCTGATCCAGACTTCAGTGTGCCATTCCTTCTGTATACAGATACAAGCAAAAAAGGGCATGGGGTTGTGCTCACCCACATGCATGGGGGCCAAGAGCAAGTGGTGGCATATGCCTACCATGGACTTCAGTCTAACAAAATGACAAAAATGGATAGTGCCTTTAAACACGAGTTACTAGATCTAAAGTGGACAATAAGTGAAAAGTTCAGGGGCTTTCAGATACGATCAATGTTTGTGGTTTAAGCAGATCATAATCTACCAATGTATTCAAAGACTGCAAAACTGAGTGCAGTTAAGCATAGGTGGGTGGCTCAGCTGGCAGATTAGGATTGTAAAATATGGTATAAACCTGGGCACCACAATGCAGCAGTGGAGGCCCTGTCACTGCTGCTGGAATGGTTGAACTTAGAACTTGTGGAAGAGGAAAGTGACTGTAACAGGGCTTAAGGTAAAGGCACATTTGTGGCCTTGCAGCAAAAGAGAAAAGGAGCACAGTTCTCAGAATAGCAAGCCGGGACAACACCATTGTACCTTAGCTGCAACTCAGAGGGCAACCGCCGTCTGCCCTCTGACATTTCAGATTAATAAATCAAATCCTCTGGTATATTCCAGAAGGTCTGAGGTGACTCCCAAGAATAGGAAATGCTGTGTGGGAATATCTTTGCTTATTACAGCATTGGCTAAAGACCAACAACAAAAGAAATTCTGAAGGGGATTAAAGAGGTTCAAAAGCTACTGAACCAGTGGGGGGAAACAGCATCCTCCAAGGAGTGTCACATTGTGTAAGTCTAGATCCCAGGAATGGTGAGAAGATATGGCAGCTATTGATTCACAAGGTTCTATATCAGGAGATCTTTAGAGCAAACCATGATTATATTGGGTGCTTTGGGTGAAATCATACACTTGACACAGTGCAGCTCTGTTAGCATTGGTCCATGATGGCCAACGATGTAACAGTTTGGACAGAACAGTGCCAGAGGTGTGCACTAGCTAAAAATGCCATGCCTTGTATAAAGACTCTTCTGGTACTTTAGAATTTTTCACCTCCACTTGACGTGCTAGCCATGGACTATAGAGTCTCAGAAAAGGCTACTGATGGCTATGAGAATGTTTTAGTACTTACAGATACTATAAGAAAAATAATTGGCACTAACCCACTGTATTTCTCTGATGAAGCATCAATGGAGTGATGTGAAACATTAGTGCAACTGGCACACTGCTTATAGCAATCCCGCAAGGTTTGCTGTTCACTGTGTTTTCATTTCTGTCACTGTCATTATACTTTCACTAAGAAGAAATCTACACTCTTTACACTCTTCGTTAGTGATGGGTGAAGTCCTCAAAATTTGCTATGCAAAACAATCCACAAATTTCATGCAATTTGCAAAATAATCCGTCGGTGCAAATTGCAAAGTTCAACCCACTAAGTGTGGAATTTTGCTCACAAAAGTGTGGAATTTTGCCCACGAATGGTGGAACTTCGCCACTCGTAGGTGAAATTCCGCAATTTGTTGCAAAGATTCCATATTTTGCAGCAAACATTTGCATGTGAAATGGTGAAATTAGATGGACAAATTTGCACACTGCTCCATGGAGGTGAATTTCCCGACTTCGCCAAAACTTCGCCAGTGAATTAAAACTTCACTGTATCTCTACTCTTCATCAGGGGGCAGTCGTGACTGACAGCTTTGTCTGCATCAACACCTCTATTTTTGCTTATGAAAGCTTTTTTTTGGCATCAGCACAACGTTATGTGGACATTCTCTATGATCAAACAAATTAATAACTAGAATTAAGTGGTCTCTAAGAGCAATATGACATCAATTTCTTGTATACTTATGCTGCTTTTTTGATGTTGTAACAAAGAATCACTTTGTACAAAATTATTTATTGTATTTTCTGTACCAAATAGTACTCCATGCCTATTTATATACTTGTATGCTGTGTCCTTGACAATATTGTATATTTTGTTATCAATAAAATATTGCTAAAAAAAAAAGTGGCTCCTTTGATGTAGCTGCGCCATCCTTTCACCGAGCAATGTTACAGGAATTCCCGTTTGTTCTGTTTTTCCACTGCATTTTCTGTCTCTATGTTCTCCAAATCCTGCTCAATGCTTTGCTTTTCTATTTCTGAAGCCTGCAACAGGTGCAGTAAATGTTGTCTTTGCTCCGGCGTAAGCCTCTGTACCAAATTGTCCTCTGTTAACACTTCTTGCACATCCCGCTCAGAATCTACTTCCATTTCTTCATTTTGGGTTTGAAAAATGATCTCCTGCACTGGACCTGCAGGGAGGAAGATCTGCTGTCTTGAAGGTACACCAGCAAACTGACCAGAGTCTGTTTCATTGGCTATAGGGGCTGCAGCTCCCCCTACCAAAGAGTAGGGGAATTTCCCCAGAGCCCTGGCCAAATTTCCCCCATTCACTAAAAATACCACCAACAGTGTATTCTGGTTCAAGGTCAGTTGGCATTCATCTGTGTCCCCCTCCCCCAGGTCATGCCTGAAAATAGGCAGAGTGGCCCAGATATTCAGAAGGGTTGCGCATGGCACAACACTGTTGTGCCATGCGCAACTTACTGATGCACCCCGGTGCAATATTCAAAAGAGAAAAGTATGCGGCTCAAACCCCGGTAGAACACAAAAACATAGTAACATAGAATTTGATGGCAGATAAGGACTGCTTGGCCCACCTAGTCTGCCCATTTCCCTACCTAATGGATAAGCTGCAGATCCTAGTTAACCAGCAGCCTACTTCTTTCTACCCCAACCCCCTGGAATTGCCTTATGGCTGTCCCATGCAGGCTTGAATTCAATCACTGTTTTTGACTCCACAACCTCCTCCGGAGGCCGTTCCATGCATCCACAACCTCTCTGTGAAAAATACTTCCTTAAATTACCTCTGAGCGCCCCCTCTATCTTCAAATTGTGCCCCTTGTTCTTGCACACCTCTTTTTGAAAGATGCTACCCTCTTGGACTTTGTTGATTCCGTTGGGGTACTTGAGCGTTTCTATCATGTCCCCCTCTCCTCCTTTCCTCGGGGCTATACGTAATGCTCCTTTAGTCTCTCTTCATATGTCTTCTAGTGCAGACCCTGCACCATTTTAGTGCCTCCTCTGGACAGCTTCCATCTTGTCTATGTCCTTGCGGAGATTGGGTCTCCAGAACTGCACACAGTACTCCAGATGGGGTCTCACCAGCTGTCTGTACAGAGGGATAACAACTTCCTGTTTTCTACTGGTGATGCCTCTCCCTGTGCATCCCAGTATCCCCCCAGCCCTCCTTACTGCCCTCTCATATTGCTTTCCCACCTTTAAGTCATCTGATATTACTACCC
Organism: Neoceratodus forsteri; assembly: GCA_016271365.2. Taxonomy (NCBI): domain Eukaryota; kingdom Metazoa; phylum Chordata; order Ceratodontiformes; family Ceratodontidae; genus Neoceratodus; species Neoceratodus forsteri. The sequence continues at coordinate 314,333,299 of CM028135.1, forward strand.
CCGGGTCCCTTTCCATTTTTGTTGTTGTTAGTATCTCACCCCCCGTTGTGTACTCTTCCCCTGGGTTTTTGTTTACCAGGTGCATTGCCTTGCACTTCTTAGCATTAAATCTAAGCTGCTACATTTGACCATTCCTCTAACCTTGCCAAGTCCCTTCTCATCCTTTCCACCCCACCTTGTGCATCCACTCTGTTGCAGATCTTTGTGTCATCTGCAAAGAGACATCTTTCCTTCCAGTCCTCTGCAATGTCACTTACAAAGACATTGAAGAGGACCCAGTCCTAATACTGAACTCCTGGCACCCCACTAGTAACCCCCTTTCTTAGAGTGGACTCATTTACTATTACCCTCTGTGTCCTATTCTCCAGCCATTCTTTACCCAGGCTATCATCTTGGGACCCACTCCCAGGCTGGCTAATTTGTATATTAATCTTTGTGTGGGACTGAGTCAAATGCCTTGCTAAAGTCTAGGTAGGCCATGTCCACAGCCCCTCCCTGATCTACTACTTTGGTCACCCAGTCAAAGAAATCTATTAGATTCGTCTGGCATGACCTTTCTGCTGTGAATCCATGCTGCCTTGGGTCCTGTGCCCCTCTGGCCTCTAGGTACTCGACAATTCTTTCCTTCAGAAGTGATTCCATCTTTTTCCCTATCACTGAGGTTAAACTAACTGGTCTGTAGTTTCCTGCTCCTGCCCTGCTCCCACTTTTGTGAAGGGGAATCACATCAGCCCTCCTCCAGTCCTCAGGTACCACCCCATCCTCCCATGATTTGTAAAAGAGGGTAGTCAGTGGTGTCACTAGTTCTACCCTTAGTTCTTTTAGAATTCTGGGATGAATCCCATCAGGCCCCATTGCTTTGTCCACGTTCAGTTTTAAGAGTTCTTTCAGAATCCTTTCTTCTGTAAATGGGCTGGTATCAACTTCTGTATCCAAAGTGTTTCTATTGTTTGTTTTAGGTACCTCCCCCTCTTCATTTGTAAATACTGAGCAAAAATAAGTGTTTAGTATCTCTGCCTTTTCACAGTCACCCTCTGCCCACCCCCCTTCCCTTTATTAAGCCTCACTATCCCTCCCTTAGTCTTCCTTTGCTCCCTGATGTACCTAAAAAAGGTTTTATCCCCCTTCTTAACTGAGTTGGCTATCTTTTCCTCAGTTTGGGCCTTTGCTGTTCTGACTGCCTTCCCAGCTTCCTTTTGCTTTAACTGAAACAATTCTCTGTCCTGCTCTTTCTGTGATTCCTTGTACTTTCTGAATGCTTTCTTTTTCTCTTGAACCTTCACTGCCACCTCCTCTGAGAACCATAGTGGTTTCTTACATCATTTTGTTTTGTTTATTTGCTTCACACAAAGGCTTGTTACCTCTGTGATGGCAGTTTTTATTATTCCCTATTGTTCTTCCACCCCTCCTTCCTGTCCATTTGCTAGTGCATTCCTTAGGCACTCACCCATTTTGGCAAAGTCAGCCCTCCTGAAGTCCAGTACTTTTGCCTTTGTATGGCTTGACTCTATTGCTGTGTTTATTGTGAACCATACTGTTCGATGGTCGCTAGTTCCCAGATGGCTACCCACCTCTACATCTGTGATTCTCTCTCCATCTCCATTTGAGAGGACCAGGTCTAAGATTGCTCCCTCTAGGTGGGTTCCAATACTAGTTGTCTAAGGCATGCCCCTGTGGGGCATCTAGAATAACCCACTCTTAGAAGTGGCTGCTGCAACTGCACTCTGTTAACATCTGGCATATTCAGATCACCCATCAGCAATATCTCCCCTTTATCTGCCATTCTAAGTATCTTTCTATCATTTCCTTGTCCATTTCCTCCCCCTGAGAAGAAGTCTGTCTAACCCCTGTATGGATTGTGGTGCCATTGCCTGCCTCCAAATTGACCCACAGTGCTTCTTCTCCTCCTCCCTGTTTACCCTTTTGTTCTGTTGCTTTGATTCCTTCTCTTATGTAGACAGCTACTCCTCCTCCTCCTCCTCCTCTTTTACCCTCCCTGTCTCTCCTGTAGATAGTGTATCTTGGTATGTTTATGTCCCAGTCATGGTTCTGTGTGTACCATTTTTCTGTAACTGCCACGATATCCAGATGTTCCTCCTCCATCAAGGCCACTAATTCAGGAAACTTGCTACCCAGACTACAGGCATTGGTACTCATTGCTCTCCATTTTTTGATGGCTTTACCTTCTGTTGCAGCACCCCCCACTGACCTTTCTACCTTGGTCTTTTTCTCATTTAGTACCCTGTTTTGTAGGGGGAGGCTGGGATTTTCCTGCTGCTTATCAGTGCCTCCTCCCTTGACTAGTTTAAAAGCTTGCCAATGAAGCATTTAAACCAATTGCCCAAAAGACTTGTTCCCTTCCTGGACAGATGCAGACCATCCTGCCAGTATAGGCTGATGTCCCTCCAGGTGGAATCACAGTCCCCAATGAAGCCAAACCCTGTGCTCCACACCATTTTTTCAACCATTCATTAAACTGCATGGTGCAAAGTACCCCCGCCTCACCCATGCTACTGACAGGGAGCACCTCTGAGAAGGATACTGTGTGTGCTACTTGTCTTAAGCTCCTCCCCAACTCTACAAAGTCCTTCTGCACTGCTCTAATCTCATGAGCCAAGTCATTTGTCCCTAGGTGGACAATGACGTCCAGCTCAGACTCCCGTGCAACTGTTCTCGTGATCCTAAGGATGTGCTTCCTGTCCCTCCAAGCCATAGCACCAGGCAGGCACCTTACTTCAGTTTTCCCTGCTTCCCCCAGTTCTATCCCCCTAATAATTGAGTCCCCCACCAGGGGCTGCTTCCTTTCCTGTGGTGCCCTCTGCCTCCTTCCTTGGGGCTTCCCTTAGGACAGTTGTCTGCACCTCCTTAGTCTCCTCATGGGTGCATCCATAGGGAACTATGCTCCCCAAAATGGTGTATGGATTGTGGGTGGAACAACTAACTGGGTGTGCCTCTGTTCCACCACCCTTACCCTCCCTGAGCCCACTGTGGTCCAACTGCTGTGCTTTCTTCGCAACCTCTGAGGTAGTGGTGGTGGCTCTGGTGCTCCCTGGATGGGGGAGGTTCCCTTGCTACTGTCCAGTGTGGCCTGAAGACGGGCAACTTCCTCTCTCAGGGTAGATAGTTGTCTGCAAACAGGGCAGCATCTCAGCCTCCAGAAAGATTCCCGGAAGACTGCTGCCCCACAGCCATTACATTGTACTACTCCCCACATAACTGTCTACCTTGTTTAGTTTTTTTTTTTTTTGTGTGTGTGATTGGTGTGTTATATAGAAATATATGTATTTATATAATGTGTATGCTTATATTGTCAGTGCAGTGTGCTAGAGAGGATATGACAGTGATATGCACCTTGCCCTCTTAAGAAAATGATATCAGAACCCCAGGTATACATGAACTGTTTCCAGGGGTGAGGGGTGGGAAGGGTTTGGGCCTAAACTGTGCCCTCATGAAACAATCAGCTAAAAGCTCTGACCTACAGCTGCGATGAGTGCCTTCCTGTCAGCAAGATGCCATACACGACAATTTGACAGAGAAAATACCCTGCTAATCAAACAGAGAAAAATCCAAACATCCAAGTCAGACACAGGTAAACCTCCCCAGCCCCAAAACAGCCTGGTGACTTGTGCTCTGTAAACAGTCAGCCCCAAAACACGTCAGCTGTGCAGAAGGGCAGACACAGAAAACAGTATTCAGCCTCTGTGGGTTTAAACTCTTCCTGCACTGAAAATCTTAACAATTGTAACAAAAGTAAAGTAAGCTCCACCTCCCTCTGTTGATTGAAAGACTGCCTTTTCTGATAATTCTAAGTTCCTTATTTCACCCTTCAGTTAGAAGTATCCTCCACCTGAAGAATATTAACTTTCCTAAGGAATCTGCTTCAAACCAAAGACAATTGTAAATCGTAAGGTTCACCTCCCTCTGTTGTGAGCACAACTTGCTTTCTTGCAAATCTTAAGTCCAGTGTTGCAGCTTCCAGCCAGAGGTAGCTTCACCTGCAGACTATTAGGTTATCTGATGTCGGAGCGCATCAGTAATGTATGCAGGCACAGGTGGGGGGGGTGTGTCCATGCATAACCTGCACAACCCGATATTCAGCCCAGAATGTGCAGAGCCATGCATGCGCAATTCCTACCTGCGCCAGCACAAAGTTAAGCCAAAAAAAAAGGAACAACTGATGGCCACCCACAGGTGAGCTGCTGCATTGCAGGGCGCAATACGGCAGCTGCCACCTGTGAAGTTCCGGCTGCACCTGGTGGTGCCTCCCCATGCCCGATCACGGGCCTTTGTAAAATAAGACGTCATCCAATTTACCTGGTGGTCTAGTGGACCACTTTCTGCCCGATCGCTGGCATCTGTCTAGTAAAAGAAGATTTATTTCACTATCCCTGGTGGTCCAGTGGACCACTGTTAGCCCGATCGTGGGCATCTGTCTAGTAAAAGAAGATTTATTTCACTATCCCTGGTGGTCCAGAGGACCGCTGTTCACCCGATCACGGGCATCTGTAGTAATAAAAGAACCCCCATCCAATATCCCTGGTGGTCCAGTGGACCGCACTCTGCTGATCGCGGGCATCTGTAGTAATAAAGAACCCCCGTCCAATATCCCTGGTGGTCTAGTGGGTACCCCCACCCACCACTGAGCCCACCACCCCACTCCTCCCTGGTCCAGCGTGGTGGCAGCACCACTCACCTGCCACCCCATCGACTGAACAGCTCGGTGAGGGCTGCACGCCCATTGGTTCACAGCAGCATGAGCTAATGAGCATGCAGCCCATACCGTACTACACATTCCAGTCAGTTGGTGGGTGGTGGGGCAGCAGGCGGGTAGGGTGATGCCACCCGCCGGCTGACCGGGGGGGAGCGGGGTGATGGGGCTCAGTGGGTGGGTTGAGGGGTACAACTAGATCACCAGGGATATTGGACGGGGGGGTTCTTTTATTACCACAGATGCCCAGGATCTGGTGAACAGCAGTCCACTGGACCACCAGGGATAGTGAAATAAATCTTTTACTAGACAGATGCCCGCGATCGGGTGAACAGCGGTCCACTGGACCACCAGGGATAGTGAAATAAATCTTTTACTAGACAGATGCCCGCGATCAGGTGAACAGCAGTCCACTGGACCACCAGGGATAGTGAAATAAATCTTTTTTTACTAGACAGATGCCCGCAATTGGGCTGCAGGGGGCGTCGGTCCCTGATGGCTGCTGCTCGGCAGGGCGCCAGGCGTAAGTCGTCGGGGAGAGGCGCACCCTGCATGCAAATGGGGCCATTATGACATGCAAATGGCCTCATGTGCACCTTGCATAAATTATGGCCCCATTTGCATGTCATCTTTTGAATATCGCTGGTGCTGTGAATGGCACAATGGCACTCGCACTAGCGCATCTCCATGCTCCACTCTGGCCACTTGCGCTGGCGCAGTGCCACTGTGCCATGCACAGTGGGGGTGGCCAGGGTGCGATATTCAAAGCTGCTGAGCCATGGCACAGCTCCTTTGAATATCACTTAGTCCACGCCCCTGCACAGCCAAGTTGAGCTGCGCCCAAGCTTGCGCCACAGCCTGGCACAGTTTGAATATCTGGGCCAATGTGTCTAGTGCACTTACCCGATCAACAAAAAGGAAATAAATAAAAATAAATACATTTTCAGAATTAGTGCCTTTAAAGTCCTACTGCCCTACAATATAACACTTGTAAGACAATTCACATCAGCCTGTCAGGCAGGGCTATTTACTAGACCCTGTTTCCAGGCATCCTGCTTTTGAAGTGGAAGAGTTTTATGATCCTAGGGGATGTTTTCTATCCCCTGACAATTTTATGACCCTCTCCCATTGACTAGCTGACTAGAGAAATCCCCTTTGAAAATGTAATTTTTAGCTTCCTGGCTAGTAGCTGTTTCTTGGGTCACATAGGAATGACAAATAGTTTGCAAGACCTTTTTTCATTTCCCTGTGATCTTTTTAGTAACCTAAGCACTCCTTTCAAAAAAAACACATGGGCATCTTTTGTGGCATTTAACATACACAAAATCACATAACAAAATTATAACAGAAATATATCTGCAAATTATGACTGGAAGTTGGCTGACTCACAACATCTCCCTCCTACACTGAATTTGTGGGAACACACCCCCCTACTGCATGGCAAGGTTTTCAAAAATTCTGTTACTGTTCTAAGTGGTGAGATAGACCATCTGTGTTTGTATTGGTTGAACCTGTCCTGTGCATAATGGTCATGTCACAGGCCTGTAGGGCAATACTCCACCTTAAGAGATGACCATTTGTTTTATCCATCTGATTTAGCCACACCAGGAGGTTATGACCAGTCTGTAGCTTGAAGCATCTCCCATAGAGGTACGGCTCTAATTTCTTCAGGGCTCATACCAGTGCAAGGTATTCCTTTCCAACTGTGGATTATGTCTGCTCCCGAGGAAGTAACTTTTTTCTCAAACTCCCTCTGCTGCTGTGCTTCAAATTGTCTCTGTTCAAATTCTAGCTCCAATTTCCACTACTCCAGCTGCAGCCTGATCCCTTCTAGCTCCAGCTCTGTGGTGATCTTCCCCTGCTGTTGTGGCTCTGGGTTCCCTCTGGTTTTGCTGCCCTCCTCCTGGGGACTGGACACTGCGATGGACCCTGGCTCCCCCATGCCCAAGCTCTGGTCCTTTTCAGTCACTGGCCATGACTCAAGGTTCTGGGCAGCTGCTTGCTCATCAGCTGCCATGACAGCCTCCATGAGGTTCTCTTTGGTTCACCTCGCTTTCCTGACACAACTGCCCTAGGTAGTCTGTAGTGTATTTGCTGTAATTAGAAGCCATCTTCTTCCCTAACTACTACTACACTATTACTTCAAGAACAGTCAAGCACTCATCACCACATGTAGTGTAAGACGCTGCTCTCTGAGATCTGAAACACGTCAAGGTGTTGTGTGTGGCACTCTAAATAAATATTTTGGGCATTTAAAATAATTCTCAGAGAGCAGCGTCTTACATTATATGTGGTGGTGAGTGCTTGACTATTCTTGAAGTAATGTGACTGTTGTGTTAATCGCACCCCCAACCGAGTGTGTTTACTCCGCTTTTTTGGATATTCTACTACTACACTAGCTTACACCAAAAAAGAAATATAGTAGGGAACTTTACACTGTAACCAAATTATTTTTTTTCCAAATCTCTGTCCTGATTGTGTGTGGATTTTTTCAGTTTATCAATCTGATACACTGGCCTCGAATCCAACTGTTATGCCTGTGCCACTAATATCTCTTGAATCTCACTGCTTCCAGATCTCTTGGATCCCACCACTGCATGCCAGACCTGTCACAAACCCACTCCTGAGGGTCATATCAACTGAGCATACAGTGCCCACCCCTAAGTGCAATCTGTGACAGGGAGGGGAAAACAGGGATACCCTCCCCGTGTCCTTCTAGAATGCTCACTGCGATCACGACTGAACACCCACCATGAGGCCCTGGGGCTCTCTGTTTACTCTGGGTAAGGGTACAATGCCAGTCTTGGGTCTTGTAGCCAAATGAGAACCCTTTCTTGATTGTTACACAAAGGGGGGAGATCCAGGCATTACAATCTCTTCAGGGTAGCTTTGTAACCCTGATTTTGTCTTCTCCCTCGGGCATGCAATAACCTGGTTCAAATCCCTACAGACCCTTCCTTAAGACTTTCATATTCTCCCTATCTTTATCCAAATTTCCCTGTATAGACCCCTGCTCGATTGGTGGCTTATGGCGACACCCTTTAGGAATAACAGTTTAGTCACAGATTATTATTAAACATTGCACAACCACACACAACATGAAAAACCTTGCTCAGGCAGGTTTCTTAAAAACAAATGTTTTTACTAAAATAATTAATAATCATAAAGTTACAATTAAAAGTTTTAGAAAATTTGGTCACAGAATAACACAACTAAAAGTGGAAAATATACATGAAACAAATGCACTTTTATCTAATTTCTGTCTTAAATTTGTACTGAACTGAAATTCAGAATAATAAATACAGTCTGTGGTTCTTAGTCTGTCGCTGTTTTGTGGCAGTCTTGCTTCTTGTGTGTTAGAAGAGTGTCCTTTGTAAAGTGAGCAAACCAATGCTCTGTGGAGGGTCTTAAATAGGGATGGCCGTCCCTGTCTGTGGATAGCTAGTGGCCTTATTTTTATTAGGCCAGTAGATATCACTCTTGTTTTTTCAAGATTTTAAGGAATTATTATTTATTTCCTTATTTGGTCCTCATATCACCACTTCCTGACACATTAATAACATTTTCAGAATTAGTGCCTTTAAAGTCCTGCTACTCTACAATATAACTCTTGTAAGACAATTCACACCAGTCTGTTAGGAAGGGCTATTTACTAGACCCTGTTTCCCAGGCATCCTGTCTTTGAAGTGGAAGAGTTTTATGATCCTAGGGGATGTTTTCTATCCCCTGACAACTGACTAGGGAAATCCCCTTTGAAAATGTAATTTTCAGCTTCCTGGCTAGTAGCTGTTTTCCTGGTTCACATAGGAATGTCACATATTTTGCAAGACCTTTACACATTTCTTGAGACCTTTTCAGTAACCTATGTACTCCTTTAAAAAAAAACACATGGGCATCTGTTGTGGCATCTAACATACATAAAATCACATTAAAAATTATAACAGAAATATATTTGCAAATTATGACTGGAAGTTGGCTAGCTCACCACAGCCTGTATTGTTTGAGTGGTTATGTCCTGTGATGTATAATGTCATGTCTTACATGTACTGAAAATGTTTCAATAAAGTATATTACATTGTAAAAAGTCCACCACCATAGATCCACTCCACAAACTTCCCCTTCAGTGCAGACAGCGAATTGAAAGAAACAAGTTAAGTGCTGTAAATGTAATTTCACTGTATTTTGAACTTTTACTTATAACTTGATCGTTGTTTAATATTTTTTCAGCAAAATTTTAATAGGGCCTTTTTTTACCCTGATGCACAGAGTAGGTGAATTTTTTCAAATTTGGTCAGAAATTTGATTTTGCATTCACTCCACAAAATTTCACTTCAGGGGAGATTTGAAAAATTTCACCTCCCAGGGTAATGAGGTGGCATCATAAAAAGACTGTGGTGAAAATTTGGGGTCAAAATCTAAAAAACAAAGTTATGAGGGAACGTTGAACTTTTTTCAAAGTTCACTCATAACTTTGGTAATTTTCAATATTTTCATCCCAAATTTTCAACATAGCCATTTTTTCACACCATCTCAGGAACATGGCTGGTGTTATATTTCAAATCCTGGCCAAAAAGTGTTTTCACACTTGTGGTGTGAAAGGACATTTTAGCTAGTATTTTATAAATGATACCTGCCCATGTTTTTTTTTTGGGGGGGGGTCATAAAAAGACTATGTTGAAAATTTGGGGTCAAAACTGAAAAAACTACAAAAAATAAATTATGAAGAAATGTGGTGTGCAGGGTCAGCCATTGGCCAAGTGGCTATCATTTTGTGCTCCCGTGCCAGTGACACAAGTTCAGGGATGAGCTTGTGGAATTGGCTGGGCAGCGGGAAGATGGGAGCCGAGGCTATCATGTGCCACTGCTCCTATTCTGGTAAGGGACTGTGCAGTGTTCTGCCACACAGTTCACACCTTTTGGCAGGCTGAGGTGCCTTCCCATGCAGGGGTTGAAGTGCATGTGAAGGACAGATAAGTCATGTACTCTGCTGGGAGAAGTGGGTTACCATGAAAAATTGAGCCTGAAAGAGGTCCACTATTCTGTTTATTCCATTTCATACAGGTACTAAAGGGATTCTATTCCATGATCACAAAATAAAATAAATAAAAATAAGAATTCATTGCTAAACAGCTACGCTAATGCATATATTAGGGCTGAACCACATCAAGACCACAAAGTAGGGAATGAAAAATATTATGGTTTTGGGTCTCAGAAGTCTTAGTGAATTGGTAGTGGGCTGTTCCTTGGGGCTGTCATCTAGTGGAAAATGAATGAGTAATTTGAGATAGCTTCATCACACATACAGTACATAAAAAATATATAAATATAAATATATGTATTTGCTTTGCAGATGGGCTCTGTTGATACCAACTTTAATGTGAATGTCAAGTATTTAGCTGGGGTAGAGTGTAACATCCTCCCAATATGGTTCTTGCTTTCACATTGCCACTCATTTCTGCTCTGTGGCCTCAAGGGACTGTGGTGGAGGGGACCAAAAATGAAGAAGAGTACAGTATGTATTCAATGCCGATGGCACCATATGAAAGTGTCTCTGTACAACACATCAAGGCACCCACCTGCAGCTGCCAATATATAAACCTGACTGGTGCTAGCGATGGGAGCAGTGATTCCATGCTGCAAGTGCTGACTGTACACTCTGAATGATCACATGCAGGTGCAGCAAATAAATGCAATGAGAAGGAGCCCTTTTAAAATTAAGACATTTAGGGCCAGTGCTTAAATCAGCATTGGCAGCCACCATCTTTTTGTACCCTAACCCCATCAGCCAGTCAGGCTGCACAGTCTGGATGGAGAGCCACAAGGAACTCCTGGGATGAAGGAGTAATGCCTGGATCCTGGTGCAAATTCCTGGCCAATGATCTGCTCCTACACAGACCTCCAGCTCTGCCTGGAGTGACTAATGACTACATGAACCATTCAGGAGCTATAATTCCCCAGTGAGCTGTAGGGGATGTTTCAGGACCCATTTTGTATGCAAGTGTTATTGAAAAAAGTGGTCTGCATGTTTCTGCAGTGAGAAGTAGACTCCTAGAGCTGCTACAGAGGCAAACTGTGTATCTGTCAGAGACAGAGAGGAAGAGAGAGTAGCAGAATTCCTGCTACAGAAAAAGGGAGGCAATCACATGCAAAGCAATGTGCAAAAATAATACTGAAAGCTACAGCAAACAAGAAAGACTTTTGCTGTACTACAGCCAAAGACTGTGACTAAAACCACCAAGCCAATGCCACAGCCAGGTATTGGTTATTGCCATTGCTCAGGACTGGCTGCCAGGACATGCTGGGCTGAGCAAATAGACTTGGGTGTCAAAGAAGGAGCTTCACTATGCAACAGAAATTCAGCTATCAAGTGCTGAAGTCAAGAGGGGCCCAACCTGGACCAGAGACTGGCTGGTATATCAGATGACATCAGAAACGGTCATGGACAGAGGAGCGAGAAAGAGAGAGAGAATAATGCCAGCCAGAAATGGATTTGCTGCAAACAGTGCCATCACCCTGTGCATCAAGGGAGATCCCCTGGTCTTGGAACCATGAGTAAATTCAGAATGGTGATGGTAATCTCAGCAGAGGGAAATATGTCATTATTGTGCTGACTGTGATTCATCAGCATAACCAAACCTCTTGCTACAGTACAAAGTACAGTAGAGGTTCCTGTAGCTATTAAACTACAATTGTGCAGCTCATTGCTCCTTAACTGTACTAATTGTGAGGTTATATGTGTGCATGCATAAAAACGTTAATCTCTAAACTCTGGTCATGCAGAATTGTGCTGGTGTTTACATTCGAAAAAACTACAGCTCAATTTATGCGTGTGTTCATGACATTTGAATTGGTGTGTTCTCTAAAAGCAGAAATACATTTTTCAACTGATGAGCCAGACTTTTACATTAACAGGACATGCAATTAATTTGAAGCTATATTTAGTCAGAGAGAAGGGCTATAGTGACCTTACTGTATGTTGAACCCTTTTTTAAATTCCTCCTTAACCAGGCTGCAAATTAATTTAGTCTGGTTAATTTCTGTTACAATATTAAAAGAAAAAACTGCATTAATGCACCAGCTAAGGTTCAACTTAACACCACAAAAGTAGGAAAATGTGGCATTTGGGTTTCAACCTAACTCCCCTCCACCACCCCCCTAAGCAGCAAATGGAAAAAAAATTAGGGCCTCTGGAGTCTTGCAGAATCAGTGGTGGAGTCTTTCTTGGGGTGTCAACCCAAATGCCCACCTCCTCCCCTGAGCAAACAAGGTCAAATGTGATCTCTTTTCTTCACACAGGGCCCTGCATAAAAAAAGTTACAAAAGATTCTGTTGGAAACATGTGGCAAGACATAATTGTTTGAAGTGTGTATCACTATGAAGCACTGACTTGGAACTGTACATTGTGCTTCAGTCAGGAGGCTATGGGCTGGGGGCAGGGGCTAAGCAATGTGATTGACAACCCCATGGAAGAAACATAGAATCTGACAGCAGATAAGGGCCGCTTGGCCTACCCAGTCTGCTCATATTATTCATTTCTTTTTTTCCCTATTTTTCATTTTCACTGTAGACCCACTTGATCTATAATGATACAAAGACCCCACCACAGGTTCTCCAAGACTGGAGAGACCCACAAACCTCATGTTTTTTCCTTTTGCAGCTAGGGAGTGGGGGGTGGGGTGGGAATTTAGGGTTGGAAACCCTTAAGTCTCATTTCCTTACTTTTGTGGCATTAATTTGAACCCTAACTGGTGCATTAGCACAGTTTTTTATGAAGAATTTCCTTTAATTTTGAGATAGTGGTATACTATCCTCATTCATGTAGATCCCCCTCTGTCCATCCATGGAAGTGCAGGGCAATGGATGTCAAGAACTCATGGAGTTGTCTGGTAGGCTGCAGAGGAGCAGGGCCCTCTGTGTCTAGCACATCCATATGGCTGCAGACACAGATGCACAGGGCAAAGAATCCATCTCTCAGCTGAAGCACAGGGCTATCTGGCACCTACAGGTGCAGGGATGAAGGGCTCTATGCCAGAAAAATTCTCTTCACTGTATGGTGCTTAGACCCATGTTGGAATCCTGCACCTTCCCTTCCCAGACTGGGGGATTGCATGACAGTGCCATCCCCCCAGCCTCTGCCAATCCAGCTGGGTCATTGAGCTAACCCCTGAACTCAGCTCACTGGCACATGATCACAAAGTACTACCTGCTGGGGTAAAGGCTGGCACTACACATATTTCTTAATAATTTTTTTTTTTTTTTTAATTTTGGCCAATTTTTTTTTTTTTATAAGATTGTCTTTTTATGACTCCTTGATAAACATGACAAAGTTATTAAGTTACAAAGTTAGGGGTTTAACATAGACTCTGTCATGCAACCCTAACTACACTGGCACTACTGTTCCAGTATAATATATAGAATATACACATGTGTGTATAGTGGCATGCCCTTCTACTACACACACACACACACACACACACACACACACTCACACTCACCGCCAGTTCAGTAAATTTTATCTGGACACTTAAACAACTTTGGAGTTTCTACAGGACCTGACGGGTACAGTTGAACTGACTAGGCCTGTTCATTTTGTCTACCACATGGCATTGGTAATACTTGGGGGGAGCCAACTCTGGTTTCCCTTCTTGTGTGCTTAACATTGTGAGAAGCAATTTTTTTTTTTGGGGGTACTTTTAAAATACAAGTTATTAATCATTTGTTTTTAAATCTGATGCACAAAGAAAAAACACTGAGGGCCATTTCATATCACAATTGAACACTCTAAAAGGTGCATCATGATGCAATAATATCATGTCATTGTTGTTATGACAGAAAGCCAGTGGCTTTGCATTATGCCTCTCAACACCCCCAAGTCATGCAGTTATTCCAGTATAATAGATAAATAAGCTGATCAATTCACTGCAATAATGAACTACCCATTCTAGTGTCCCACTTGCCCATGCAATAAGCTACACAAAATATTTTTTTCTTACTTAAACACAATTTCAGCTAGCCCTAAACTGAATAGCTAACAAAAATGCAAATATCTATACACTGGGGAGAAGGGGCTTGAAGTCGCCTTGCGAACTAGACCCCAGTATGAATGAAATTCTACCTAGTGTAACTCCCCCTCTACAGAATGGGGATCATATGAAGACTGAGCTGACCCGTCCCCCCGGAATCATGGTGTGCAGCAGGGGACAGGCGACTGATGAAACTCTTTGAATTAGCTATGTAGAGGGAATTTGTGGACTCCATGGGGGCTGCCATCTTGTGACACATTAGCCTCTGGGACAGCCAAATGAAGGAAATCTGAGTTTATGCTCCCCAGCAGACCTCTGAGAGGAGATGGGACAGTGGATTGGCACCTTTTTATGGACCTATTATGTGCAGTGGACTGAGAGTGACAGCTCAGGGACCAATAACTTCTGTTCTGGAGCTGCTGTGATATAAACTAGGCTGAAAGGCTGAGCAGGGGAATGTCAGATCTGGGAGAGATCCCATGAAGCACAATCCTGTTTGTTTTAAATATGGTGGAATGTGCCTCATTCTAGGCCTTGTGCCAGATCCTAGACTTAAGCCATTCATAAACAAGATTGGTGAGGAGAAGGTCAGCATCTGTGTGCTAGCCTGCATGAGACTCAATGCTGAGGAGTTCAACACAGAGCAATAATCTGAGCCTAGTGGGGTCCCGTAGCAGGCACTATTGCTTGGTGGCATGCTGCCACTGCCTGATAGGTGGCTTGGTGTCATGCTGTCACAGCCCGATGGATTGAGAAACCAAGATGCGAGGGTTGTTCCAGGTCTATAGCAATCTGTGTCTTTCCAGTGGATTGCATGAATCTTCAAGAGGGAGCAAGAGAGGACAGCCGCTGAGAGGGGAGAGTTGATCCCATGCTCAGAACCTGGTTGGTCTGGAGATATTGTGAGAGGTGATAGTCACAGAAGCCTAAAGCACCTGAAGGAGCTACTGATTTAGTAACCCTAAGTAAAAAGTGGACTTGCCCTGCTTCAGGGAACTGTTTGGTAATACTGAGTTTGTTTGCCAGTTGGCCATCAGGCTACTGTAGGTTATAAATACCTTGTTTTCAGAGGTTCAAATTCACTATTGCAATTGCATGGTCTTTAGAGGGAGCTGGGGGCAGCAGTACATTGCTCACTTGTTACTCAAAGTACACCAGCCTCATCCAACTGTTGTGGCACCATCTGTAGGCCTATAACAATTATACACTGAGTACCCTGGGGCTGCCATGTTAGGAGCTCCTAAATGTGTTAGGGACACCCTGGTACCACGTGGGAGAGGTTAGTGGCCAGACAGCCAATACATCATTATCTGAAAACACACATCTTTGATGAGAATTAAAAGAGCCGTGCCTTGTTAGTGGTAGTTGTGGTACCGACTATCATGCTATGCTTTCTCAGGGCTTGATTAAAAAGCAGCTTGTATACCAAGTAATAGTTCAGAACTGATCTACAAAGTGCAACCAAACAGGGCCCCGCACATTGGGAGTTTGTGCTAATCTATCTTTTTTCTTTGCAGGGCAGACAGTGTTAAACAAAACTGTGTTTTGCTGTTCAAATCTGTTGTTGACTTCCATTTTTCTGTGCATGCCAGATGGGGACAACTACAGTTTTTGGGAGCATGTTCTGAGAAGGGAGGGAGGGAAGGTGTGACCATAGCAGGAACTAGTTACATACAGCATTGCTGAAGATTGTACTGAACAGCCATAGGGCCCACTTTAATCTTTCTCCAGGTAAATTATATTTACCTTGGATATGAACCCCCTTACTTTATTTTTAAACCTCTTTATTGCATTTAATACAGTATGCATTGCTTACTGAGACAATATTTCTACATCCCATAAAACAGTGGGCCTGATTTTCAAAGGGCCCAAAAATCAGTGCAATTTGTGTCAAACCCCCGGCTGCAGCAAACTCCAGGTGCACCAGAGACTCTACGCTGGATTTTGATACAACAGAGGTCCTGTCACCAAAGTCCCCAGAGTTGCTGCAAGTAGAGTGGTGCACTAAACAGGTGGTGCACAGGAGGGGTTTGGCAGAGACTGCCATCATCCCCTGCCATGGGAAACTTGGCCCCAGGAGTAGAATGGGGGTGTACGAAACCCCGCAATCCTCACTGGAATAAGTGTAAGCTGCATTACTGCCTGTGGTACCACGCAGCAATGCTGCTTAGCTCCAGTCAAATCACATAAAATGTACACTGGCCATGTCATACCCAGCAGTTCCAGTGTGGAGTACAGTATGCACAACTGTCTGATCTGTGATGCTCAAATGCACAACACAATGTGACCTTGCATAATTCGTGCCATATTGCTGTATTAAAACTGGTGAAGCAGGTTGCAGACATTTACAGGAATGCAAGACTGCCCACGAAAGAACAGAAAATATACATGCCATTGGTACTGGTAGCTCACCGTCGTGTACTGTACTGGACTGTGTTTGCACAAGCCAATGGACAGGTATGAGGGTGTCATACAATTAAACACCCACGTATCAGATGGTGTGACAGTCTACGATAGTCCAACAGGGCTACTGCATGGCATTGCTCATCTGGGTTCAACTG
Organism: Neoceratodus forsteri; assembly: GCA_016271365.2. Taxonomy (NCBI): domain Eukaryota; kingdom Metazoa; phylum Chordata; order Ceratodontiformes; family Ceratodontidae; genus Neoceratodus; species Neoceratodus forsteri. The sequence goes on from CM028135.1 coordinate 314,349,591, forward strand.
CTGTTGGGGTGCACAATGTCAGAAGACATCCTGATGCAATATTTCTAAGCTATAGCTATCAGTACCAATGGCATGTATATTTTCTGTTCTTTCATGGACAGTCTTACATTCCTGTACATGTCTGCAATCTGCCTTGCTGCTTTTAACACAGCAACACAGCACAAATTATGCAAGCTCCCACTGAACTGTGTATCAGGGCATCACAGATTGAACAGTTCTGTAAACAGTACTCCACAATGGAATCACTGGGTATGACACAGTCGGCGAACATTTTCTGTGATTCGGATGGAGGAAAGTGGCATTGCTGCATGGTGCCACAGGCAGTAATGCACAATTTACACATTCTAGTGAGCATTGTGGGGTTTTGTACACCCCCTCCAAACTATCCGGATGTGCTGTGCAAGGGCTGTTACACCAGATCATGGCTGATCTAGCCACAGGCAGGACTTGTGACCACAGCAGGGCTTTCAAAATCCTGATTCAGGGATGTTGCAGCCCCACTGTGGCGCAAGCCCCCTTACGAAATGGTGCACCCCCATGTCGGGTGCACCCCTGGTCCAGGGCCAGTACGGCAAAAGAGCTCTCATTTTCAATGCAGACTACATTCAAAAATTGGGATTGCCATAGGTTTTGGTACAAGGAGCCACTTGCGCCCAGTCTGTTCGACACAGGCTCCTTGCGTCAACATCAGGGCTCTGATAATAGGGCACAATATATTCAACAGACATAAATTCCATATTAAATATTGTTAAAAAATTGCAATAGATGTCAACAGGTTTGAAAATTGATTACCCAAATGCTACAAACACATGGTTATGCCCGTCTAATAATGACTATTATGCATTACCTGTGATCCGATATTGGGCCTAGAAAATTAGTTACCAATATAATGAGTAAACATTTTGTAATTAATCTAAACAGTTTTCAGTAAAAAAAATCGACTAAAAATAAAATAGTTGTCAATGACTCTCTGTTGTCTACTATTATGTCTGCATTGATTCCATAATAATACTTGTTCCATGTATGCTATCTAAGTCAGCTGGGACAGAGCAGCTTCTACAGCTGACTGCATTTACTCAGGCCCCCACCCAAATAACTCTCCAGTTGTTGGGAGAGGACAGAGCAACCTTTCTTTTCCTCAATATAGTCCATAAAAGGTAACCAGACCCCTTGAAATGTGTCCACCTGTAAGCGTAACTCTGCCTTTTAATGAGAAAAGAAACCAGGAGCCACCGTCAACATCTATGGCAGCCTGCTGGTGGTATAAGGAAGTGGTTCCTCAATCATTAGGAGGGACAACCACCCCAAAAGGGCCTTAAAACAAAGATTAAATAAAAGTTAAAAAAAAAAAAAAAACTGGTGGAAGGTATTATGCTAGTTCCCATAAATATTAAAAGTTAGGACCATGAAATAGTTAGGGCGCTCCAAGATGCTTGCATTTTTATTGGATTGTGTCATGCAACTTCCTGCAGTGTCAGGCTGGTATCCAAATTCATTGCAGTGCAATAAGTTTCAGAGCACTGACACATCAAGGAAGGCATGATGTTCTCCAGAGTAGCAGCCCCCACCACAAACTCATGGAGGAGAAAAGAAATTCACATCACAAATGCAGATAAATGCTATTGAATCCTTGGCACCTGATACTGAAATAATTGCTAGAATTCACCATGCTCCATTGCTTGATAGTAAACTTAGTTGAGGGAAACACTTACAGTGGGTGCTAATGTCTGATGCAAAGAAATGTGCCCATATACAGCCCCTTATGGTATGGGAGAGGGATATAAACAAATACAATCAGGGACTTTGTAAATGTTATTCATAATAACCGGAGGACACACAAATAAAACTACACTCTTATTTTTACAAACCTGAGCAGAAAATTACACTAAGGGCCAGATATTCAAAACTTTGCCCAGGGGCAAAATTAGCACTGCCCAGCGGGCAAACTGAGCCCGGAGCACAAAGCAAGCCATATTCAAACGGAATAGCCCAGGGCAAACAGCTTCTGAATATAGCATGGTAATGAGGCCATGCAAACTGGGCTGGGAGTGCAGGGCAAACATTGCCCTGGAATAAGACAGCACTGAATAAAACAACCAGGAAGTGCAACCCACAACAACAACACAGTACACAGCAACGTGAGGGCAGGTACAGACCAACTACGTGGCCAATGTGTGTGCCAGCAAATGCATGGACTCAGTACAGTTGCAGGAAGCAGCAGATGAGAAAGAACAGTGATCAAAACTTTACAATATTCCCGTACCATTAGCGCCGGCGCTAACACATTAAGCGGCGGAGCTAAGCCAATTAACCTGGAGCAAGCCACGCTTGCCGGAGCTAAAATGTGCCATATTCAAAAGTGCCATGCAAATGAGCCTACTTAGGTAGTCTCTGGGCAAACAACGGATTAGCATCTCATTATACCCTGATTTGCACACAGTTTGCCTAGTGTTACTGCAGGGTCCCATAGAGCCACCTGTAGGTCAGTCTGGAAGTACAGGGCAGACAAGGTCCAACCGCAGCTCCATCTGTAGGTCAGTCTGGCAGTGCAATGATGATAGCTACAGGCTACAGGTAAACAGTACAGCATAGCATAGCATAGCATATTGTACCCCAGGGGACAGGACAGCATAGGCACAGGTGGTGGTGGTGCTGCATGCAACTGTCACACTGTAGGGCATGCTACAGTGCACAGCAGACACTACAGTAGCAAGGGAGACAGTAGTGTGAGGGACGAGCACTGCCTATGGTGTGTAGGCAAGTGATGCTGATTGCACTGTACACAGTGACAGGCCCAACCTGCAGGTGTTTACTGACAGTCGACATTACTGTTACACTGTTGTGTGACCCACAGATGCTGTACCTGTGGCATGTGATGCCCACAGTGACATGTACATATCTGGCTTTGTGTGTTGTGGCAGTTGTACAGCTGTGTGGTATGTGGCTGGGGGGCATATAGTATCCGGAAAGGCACACTAGTGTTGGGGTATTCCTAATACTGGCCCATGTGCACTGCATGCTGAGTCCCAGCCTTGTGGCCACACCTGGTCTGTGGCACAGCCTGGCCACCCATACACACTCCCTCAACATCCTCCATGCCCACAGTGCTGTGTGTGCTGGCATCTGTTTTGTCCACAGATATGTGTGGTCAGCAGGTGTGTGCTTGGGCTACACTGCCATGCTGTCCACTGGCGGCAGGGTCACCACTTACTGCCTGGCATGGCTGGGACTGGTGGCAGATGATGGCATCATTGTGATGCCATTGGTTAGCAGCAAGCTTCCACTATGTTTGGCTTTATCTATGTGTTATATTTATGTATTAGGGTCGCGCAAGACCGGCGCTAAACCAACAAATCGCGCACAGCCATTTATGTTCGCGCAAAGCTGATTGCCAGGATTAAGACCAGCTTTTTCTGGCGGTAATCTACACCGCGCTAACTGTCGCGCTAGGTCACGCTAAACCACTTAGCGCGCGCTAGCCACTGAATATAGCATTGCGCTTTGTGGCTCAGATGTCAGTTTGCCCTTTGCATACATTATACTTTTGCCTGGCGCTAATGCAGTTTGCCCACGCTATTTGGCCTTTTGAATATGGCAGACCCGTGCTAATCCTGCGCTAAACCTGCGCAAATGATTTTTGCCCAGCGCAAAGTTTTGAATATCTGGCCCTAAGAGTTTTGACATTTAAACTCAGGACCTACTAATGTTTATAAAGCTAGGTGCGGCAAAGTAGGGGAACCATATTTCTTATTTTAAAATCTGTATTTTTGCCCCTTGCAGAACTGGTGAAACCACCTTCCATCGCAGCCCAAATGTCATCAACCTGACTACAGTCTCATCAGACTACACTCTGTTTTGGACCCAGACTTAGCACTGATGCCACAACAAGATTTGCCCCTGGGTTGGAGACCCAGCTGTTAATCACCTGAGGGGAGGACTCTGCTCATATCTGCTTCATTTTTTTATTGAAATTCAATATATTTTATTGCTTATTTAAAGATAACATAACATCCAGTTTACATCAAAGAACAAAAGGAATGATATTCAGGATTGAACAGTGATAATCAGCATGTCCCCTTGAGACAACAATGGAACAAACCTAAAGTATCAACTCCCATCCCCTTCTCACCCCCCCCCCCCACTAAATCCATCCCTGAAAACCTTGTGGAGGCCTACTAGGTCTAAAAATAATCACGTAAACATGAAGTATCCGTGGCATTTGAAGGATGAAATGAGGAGATAGTCATGGGCCCAAAAGAAAAAAGAGGGAAATTTATTAAACTAATTCAAGATATTCCGTTAGCGATCCTGGGGCTTCCAGCCCAAGGGGACACCAGACAATGATTTCATGAGACCTGGGGAAGAAGATACAAAGCTTGCAGTTTTTGCCATCTTTTTTTGTAGGATATTCATACCTGCTTCATAACAAAGAGGAAAGAGAGAGTAGCAATCCAGCCAGCAGTCAGAGCTATAGGAGCCAGAAAGGCAGGAAGAGGTGCGGAGGAAGCCCTTCAGTTGTCATTGGGGGAGAGAGACCAGAAACAGCCAAGTGCCTTCACCACCTCTGTAGTGGGGTACGATCTATCCCACTGCTGTTGCACTTATAAAACAGCTCAAGTAGACAAAAAGATGTCTGAACTAAATGTTTTTTGTTTAAGAAATTACTGGTCATTTAAATGATAACCAGCCATGTGGTAAGACAAACGTGTAGCATAGGTCACGTAAAGGGGTTCAGCCAATCACATCCTTCTTATTCTCCCTACTGTTTTATAATCAACTTTACTAATTAACTGTAACCCCGCCCCCTGGCACCAGACACACACATTATTTGGCTTGCCTACATGGTTCCATGAAACTCACTCTGAAATAACACCAGCCAACACTGCTGTGCTTCTCTGTAGCCTCAATGATTTGTGTGGGTCTGGAGCAGGAGCAAAGCGGAGATGGGAGTGAGAAAATCTTTGATGCCTTCTGTGCCATGAAATCATGACTCTCTCAACGCTTCAAAGGCAGCCACCTACCATAAACAGGTGAGTGCGCTCGGCACTCACAACTGGATTAGGGATTCCTTAATGACCACCTTGATGGCACTGGGCTGCCAACACAAACAGTGCAAACAAATGGAGCACTACACAGGTATTTTACTACAGCAGTCCTTTTCAAACCAAGGCTTGGAGCCAGTGCCTCACTGTTACAAAGGGCACTGCCATCTTAGTTCACCCTGACTCCATCACTACTGCAACAGGCATCAGGGTTGCACCTTCAGCCAATCAGGCTGAAGAGATTGAAATGGGAACCACAAATAGCTCATGGGACATCGAAGGACTATCTGGAGTTCTGCTGCAAATGTGTGGCTAATCATATGTTTAGTGATGGATCTTCTGCACAGCCTACTGTGATTGACAGTCATTGTGGACCAATGGTGAGTAGACATTCTCCCAGATAACAGCAGGGGCTGTCCCAAGGACAACCAGCCTTCATGTGACTGCAGTGAGAAGCAGGCTGGTGCTTGTGTGCTGCAAAGACAGACAACACACCTGCCTAGCGAGATACTGAAAACTGAGAATCTGAGCTCCTGCTTGTGAAAGGAGGTAACTGTATACTAAGCGCTGCATGAAACAGAGGCTGAAGGCTGCAACAATAATGAGAGACTTTCGCTGCGCTGCAGCTGGAGATTGTTACTGAAACCACCTGATCATTAACAACTGTAGACCATGACTGAACCACCTAGCTGGTAACACAGCCAAGTACTGGTTATTGCCACCCTTCAGGACTGGATGCCAGTACGTGCAGGGTGGAGCACTATAGGATTGAGTTTTACTGGCAAATCTGCCCTGTGAAGAACAGGAAGATTCTCTTCTGAATGTAGAGATCAGAAGAGACTTGAGTGGGACCAGAGACAACAGCTGTCTGCCAGGTTACTCCAGATGCATGCATCACAGAAGATGGAGGGAGAGTGAAACCAGTCAGAGAGGGACTTGCTGCAAACTGCACCATCACTCCTGTGCATCGAGGGAGATCCCCACGTCTGGGAACTATGAGTAGAATCAGAGCTTACCCTACAACAACCACCTTTGGGTATCATAGTTTGGGAAATCAGTTATAAGTAAGGTTTAATATCGTTTTTTAAAAGAACATTACAACATTTAAAACATTTTAAATATAATATATATACACATATATATATATATATATATATTGCATACAACATGGTGCAATGATAATTCAGCAATAGTTGCATCAAAATGACACAAAAATCCAAGGCCAGCACAAGCCGTCTGACTAGCACGGACAGATTCTTTTATAAACTTGAAGTTAAAAATAACACCTCTTGTGGCTGCTAATATGTTGACCTTTACAAGTCCTTATAATAAAAATGTCTAATACCATTACTGCATTTCTAGAATTAAAGAAAACATTCCATATTTTATGATGGGACACTGAACTGTCAAGATACTAGTAAAGTTTCAAGACTCCATATGATGAAATCCATCAGTTATATTCATTTTTCTCAGTTTTTCCATAGAGATATAATCTGGAAGCTCTTATTTCAAACAGCAGTGAATCTAAGATATCCATAAAAAAAACAGCTTGCATTGCCATGCCTGGCTGTATTCCATCACCCTCCCAATAGTTCTCAGCATGGCATCACATCCAAATAATACTAAAGTGGTATTCTGTAACCAACGTCATTGAGCTTGTCTTTGATACCTCTTCACAGTGGCTTGTATCATCTGGCCAGATTAAGCTTACATACTAAAGAAATACTTTCTGATATAACTATAACTCATACCCTGGGGCTTAACATAAGGGATGGCCCATTTGGGACTATACCTATTATACAACCGTTATGCGTTTTAGTAACCAGTGACATTGGGCCTGTCCACAAGGCCTGTCCCTACCAATGTGCACCACCTGTACAGATTTAAGCCTACATACAGGCAAATAATTTTCTGTTTTAGCTACCACCAACACCCGAGTACTAATGCTTAGGGGTGGCCTACTTAGGGCCAAGCACAGTTAACCTCCAGTAAACAGCATGCCTCTATTTCTTATTGGTCAATGCCATGGCTAGAAATTTCTGGGGATAACTAAAATACTTGCCTTACCTAGGAAAGCACAGTGGGACCAACCAAGTTAACTATGGCATACCTTCACTAAGACCCATAGTACAGACTCCTGGAAAAAAAGGACCCACATTAATTCAACCTGGGTCCTTGCAGAGGGTGGGGATAACTACAGCCTGTAGAGCCATTCCTGCCATACCAGACTGTCTCCTGAACCACAGGAGTATTTTATTTATTTATTGAAAAGTTTCACCAAGAATGGCACACTGAACAATATAAAATTGCTTGTCTCACGGAGCGTTCTGGGGAAGGGAAACATGGGAGTATAGTAATCAAAAGTACATTTCCATGCAGTATTATAGAAAAGTATATATACACAATAATCATAGAAAAGTATATATACAATAATTATAGAAAAGTATATATACACAATAATCAACAACACATTTCCAAAGGTGATATAAAATGGAGAAGCAACAGAGTGAAAAAAACAATACAACAGTTAGTAGCATTGGATAAACACTGGGATTTGATGCGAGAGGAGCAAATCAACAGCACTGCAGACTTAATACATACAATGCAGACAAGGAAGTGCAATAAAATATCTCTTTCCTTTTCCAGTTAAACCAGTGACTATAAAGCTTGCTCCAGTCACTATTACTTTTTACATTTTATTTAGCTACAATAACAAAATTCAGAAAAGCAGTCCCCTAAAAATGTTGTTGTCACATATACATCAATAACTCTGTCAAGCCGGCCTAGTGGTGCTGAGGACTGAAGCACTGACAAGTGTCTTAACTGGTGCCACTTCAGCCACCCAAGTTAGGGAACGAGCTCAGGTTGTCAGGGGTCATGGGGGCTGGGAGTAGGACTGAGCGGTCACCAGTTCTCCTGTCCTGGATCAGCGCACCCCTTCAGCTCGACACGCCGACAGTGAAACACGAAAAAAGATCATTGTAGTGACAGTCACTGTAATGGTCCATTTTCGTGTTTCGCTTTTCCTCCGGTGTTCCGCCCCCTCCTGGTACAACTTCGAACTGGAGTTGATAATCTAAAATACTGGGGGCTGCCCCCCACAGAAAACACTTGTGGTTCTGACGGCACAATGCAGGTGTCAGGACTGTGCCATCGCTGTGTGGGAGGTCGACACTTTCACTGTCGACCTCCCTTGGTGCTTCCCTCCTGGATTGGGGTGGTGTGGCTATCCCCACTTAGGCTGACACTTAGTGGAGGCCAGGTGTCTGAGCATGCATCATGTCAAGAGGGTGGATGGGGAAGTGGGCTGGGAGTGCAGCTGTGCCTCCACATGCATGTACTCACCACATGCCATGACCCCAGGTCCCTGGGAGGAAAACTACAGTGGGAAAAAGGGCACGGCTGGGGAATTATGATGCCCGCTCACCATCCCCCACATTACTGGATGGACCTGCAGTCCAGCTAGATTCAGGCTTTGGGCAGTGGGGGAGATGGCTCTACTCCTCATGACCCTGCCACTGGGGAAATCCATGGGAGTATGTGCTGCCAGGTAAGTCCGGGAATTGTAAATGGTGGCAGGGAGTGGTGGAGCCTGCAGATGTTGAGAGCTCCACCATGGCCCAGGAGGATGAAATATACATCTTAAAAAAAAAAATTAACTCTGTCCAAACAACATTTGATCAAGTAAATTAGATTGAATCACCAGCTGATTAAAGCTTCTAAAAAGCAAGAACTTATCCTATTCCATAGTAAACAGTTAATTAGGACACAGATAAATGAAAAAACAAAGTAACACATGTATAGCATAAACTACATATAACTTGAAATTAATTATATGAAATACTTGAAATAGAATCAAAAGTCTCCACGCACACTGAACATGAACAGACACAAACAGTTCTCTCTGTTTAAGGCCCATTCCATCAAGAGGCCAGTAGGCCAAAAGAATCTGCCAAGCGAACTTGGTCCACATTCAAAAATGGCCAAGGAATATGTCAGGCAAATAATACTCCTCCATTCTAAGTTCACTTATCCCACTTTCCTATGGACAGCCAGTTCTCATGAGCTAAATTACTAAAAGCAAATAGAACAATGCAAGGGAAAGATTCTAGGCAATGGTCTGAAAGAAGTGCTTAGGGTCTCTTAAAACCAGCATATAGTACACAAGGAACCAAGCTAGAAGTTCGAGCTTGAGAATTAGAGGTCAATTTGAGAGAAGTACTTGCAGTTTTTGTAGTCCCATAACAGGACCCCCACCCCCCATCGGCTTAACCTGATTTAGGATTAATGTCTCTGACACCTCCAATCTTGTGTTTCTCATAAATCTCCTCACACACTGCCAACTCCAAAGGTGTTGTCCTCTCCATGGCTTCTGAGCCATTTAGAACCACTTATGTCCACTCGCCACTTGTTAGAAGGGAGAAAAATATTGCTCAAACTGAGTGCAGTAAATTGAGATAAAAGGCAGCCTTATGTATCTCATAGGTAATGCTAGACTACCTGTTATATAACAGTTTAAAGCATAGCAGTATAAGCATAACTCTGTGCATAAATGATCTCCAGCACGCCAACTCCTCTTGGTTTTTCTCATAATTGTTCTTTTGGCTTCTGGGTTGTCCTGGCACAGAACGGACCTTGTAGCCTCCTCATTTCCTCACTCTTAGGGGTAGTGAATATGGTCCTCCATAGGAACTCAAAGAAACTCCATGCACAGTATGCCAAAACATCAACAGCGAGTCAACGGCCATACTTGAACATGCCTACCAGATAACTGGTCAGTCTGTTCACAACCACTGATTCCTATTGTCTTTTCTAAGGCATCACTAAGCACTTCAGTCTGCAACAACAGCAGAAGCGCAGTCCCTGCAAAGCTCAAACTTTAAAATTCAAACACACACCGATTTGTTGCAAGGGGAGACAATGGTATCCCATGTCGGTTTATTAGAGTGAGTCAACAAAAGAAACCAAGACGCATACTTGGGGTTCCCATCAGTTCTTAATTCTACCAGCAAATACAAATTTTATGGTTACCGTTAAACAAATTACCTATAAACCAGGGATTCAAATAAGTTGGTACTGTAACCAAACTCTAAGCAAGTGGGAGGAGGAGCTCAGAGTGGAGCAGCAGCATGGCCATCTCGCTGCTCGGTCCCTCATGGCTTTTGGGAAATCAGTTAATGGAGCAAGACATCTGGCTGGAATTTAAACAAGTAACCTATTTTGGATTTTATGAGCATTCAGGTTTGAGACTATTAATTTAAAAGCATTGCTTTTATTTTTTTTTTAAATGTACCACACAAACCACATGCAAGGTCATTCAGCCTACAGCGATTCTATGGCTGTATACCCAGTGAATCACCAGGAGCTCCCTAATACTAGTTATAGGGATATACAGTACACTGGTAGCAGTGGGGAGAGGGTAGTGCCACCAGCATAGTTGGGCAGACAAGGTAATCATGCTGGGAATGTGGTTTGTGGGCAAGCTGCCATTAGTGAGCTGAGCCTAGGAGCGCACGTAACCACAGCCCAGAGACCAGTAATACTGTATTGGATGTGCCTAGAAGGGCACAGGGAAGAGCACCTCTGTGACTGTAGCTGGGCCTAGGAAGGCACCAAAGAGCCAGCTGGATTGCACTGTCTATATCATTACTTAACCACATTCCCTTTCTCTCACTTAGGAATCTACGGTCCTAAATAAAGTTCATTATTCTTTTATAGTAATTCCTTGTCTGAGCACTATTTGATTTATACAGTATAAGTGGGGTAACTGTTATTATACAAAGGGATATGAAACTCCTGTAACCTCATTGGTCAAAACACTTCACATGACTGTGGTATATCCTGTAATATCCCATGGCTGAGAAATGGCATTTATAAAAAACGTACTTAAACACATTTAAAATTTATTTTACACATGGGTCCATTGTACAATCGCAATAAGGCACTCAAGGGTGTGGGTTATTGGTGGATTTACTCACTTCTTGTGTGGTTAAGTCACTCGGCTGCGCCTCATGACACACCACACAAGGCTTGGGTAAATCCCCCAATAACCCACACCCTGTCATTCCTTATTGCTTAATTACACTGCATTGGTTCATGGGTGGGGTGATCCTGTAGGGAGGTGGGGAGGCATCCCAAGGGGATTGTACCATACTTACACCAGGTGCACTTAAACCTTTCTCTGTATGGAGGCACTGTGCAATTAATTTAAACCTTGGATACAACCCCCCCCCCAAAAAAAAATCAGGAGTTTATCAGCTCGGGTCCCTCAATTTTGTTTGAGCCCACAAGGCTGGGGTTGTAAAACAGTCAACATCCATGGTCGCTTGGTTTCATAATTATGTATGCTTATTTTTCAACTTGCAGCTCATTATTAAAGAAGGCCTCATAAAGAAAACGTTGTGTCTAATGATACTTTTGTTTTCAAGTCAGCTTTCCAAATAACCCTTTTCTTCTGCCTGCATGTTGGATGCTGACACAGTACTCCCTTCCTTTCACCAGTAAAATTACCTTGTTGCATAAGGGGCCCATGCCACCTCAGCTATTAAACACTGAGTGACCAGGAGATAGGCAAATGCATACCTCGTAGTTATGGGCTGATATGCTTGGCACCAAATTTATGTAGTGAAGTAACAGGGTCCATATTTTAGAAAAAACGGTACTACTTTTGACATGTATGTTAAACTCGTTATTTACCTGACGTAGAAAATATGTTTCTAATGAATAATATATGTACTTTTTCCACCCAAGGCTCACTTAGGTTCCAGTAGATTTTTTTTTATGAGGGGAATTCTTAATGCAGCCTTTTTGATGCATGCTAGTCTCAGCAGTACTCTCATTGCAACTATACTATCGCAAATTATAAAGCAAAATGCTGTAACTGCACTGCTAACAATTTAAAGGAGTGATTGCAGAGACGATGGCCTAAATCTTCACATAGAATTGATGTGCCTACTTTTTAACTGTAACACTTCTGTACATATATTCACAATAAACACTAACCTAACATTAAAATTAATCATGCTTAAACTCATATCTTTTAATGCTTAGTCTGCATTGGTGCATATTGTAATGGACCCATGCCACGGGCCTGCCCCTGTGCTCAGCACTCCTGTTATAGCAAGGACTCCAAGAGACTTCTTGAGGAAGAAGGGGCACCAGATGCTGGCACCTCTTCTCTGTAAGTGGGTTGTCGAGTTCCTTGAGTGACAGCCCCCGACATCAATGGCAACAGGCTGTCAGCTGGGCCTATTAAGGTAGGACTGTGTTCTTGGAGGCAGGCGGATCTGGTGGAGATCTTGGCAGAAAAGACCTGCTGTGCTGGGAAGTGGGTGCAAGCTGTGCTGCCCCAGCCCCGCACAAAAGAAAGCAAGCTGCAAGAAGGGCTGCTGAGTTCTAGAGGGAAAGAGAGCAGCAACTGGGTGAAGACCTGCTGAAGATCCAGAGTGCAGCATGAGACCGACAGCTGCTGATTCAGGTTCCATAGTAGGCACTACAGCAAGGTGTCAAGGTTGCCATTGACCCAAGGGTTTAGAAGCTGGGACTGTGTGGATCAATCCAATGCCTTACTAGTCCAGAGAGAATGGTAGAAGTCAGAAGAGTCAGCAATCACTGTCAGCAGCAGCTAGTTCAATGCAGGGAGAGGGAGCCTGAATACATTGACAATGCCCAGGGGAAGCAGAGATTCAGAGGCCTGCTTCGAAAGGAGGAGCCCTCTGTGTCTGGGAACTGTGGGTATGTTACTGAGTTGCCAGTGTTTCATGGGACATCTACAGTCATTCATTGCTTTCTGCAAGTTGGTCATCAGACTGGATTACAAATATAGTATCACAATTTGTGGGGTTTTCTTCAATTTAAGCAATTGCATGGCCTGTTGAGGGGAGGTAAATTGAGCATGTTGCTCTTCGTAAAAGTGCACCAATGCTGGCCAACCCAAGGCAACATTTACAGGCTTGCACAAATTCTACATCTGTGGTGCACAGGAGCTGTACTTTAAGGGAGCTCCCAGTGGTATCTCAGCTAAATCCTAGTACAAGGTAGGAGGAGAGTAGACTGAAGCACCTAAAAGGGCATCTAAGAGGGTCATGTTTAAAAGTTGACATTTGCATTACTTTTTTTAGGTCTGCATTGGCGTAGCCCTGCAGTCCTCATGCTGACTAGTAGAAAAGCAGCTTGCGAATGACCAACCTCATGAGGTGACAAAAGTTGCCTCTGCCTCTGTGCACCATGGACCACTATGCCTCACACTACTTTTTTTATCCTCATTACAGTGGCATCTGATTCACATAATTAAATTTCACCTGGAATCTTGCTGCAGGACACTTTCTCACTCTCACTCTCCAAGGTGACTTGTGCTGACCCAGGGCAAATTCTGGTTCGCTCACTAAAATACATTGGCTATTACCCTTCCACCGCTCAGGTTTCAAAGCAGAGCCCCCAGTTGCAATCTAGTTATGCACTCTCTTGGCAGCCGAGTGAGGGAGTCAGTTGGGGGGATTTTGCATCGTTGCCTCTGGGGTCCTAAAGGGCGATCGCACAGGCTGCACCACCAGTGAACACAGCTGCAGGGCTTTCTCACTGGTGATAGAGGATTTTGAGCTCCAATCAACTTAGCAAATTTTTCCAAATGACAACAGCAGCGGCTGCCTGGGGGATTAGACCAAAGTTAAGAGGGACCAAACAAAGCAGCAACAGGGGCAATGGCCAGGTACTTTAATTTTAAAAGAGTTACTTCCCTTGCTGCTTCTCTGCAGGCAGTTGCAGGCTATTTAATTTATTAGTTGTGTGCCCTTCAACCTTGCAGGCTCCTTGATAAAAAATGTCCCAGACTTTTGAGTTGTAGATCTGTCCCCATCCTCCTGTTCAGGTTTCCTGCTCTCAGAAGTGAGTGTGGGGGTCAACTCCACTCTTCCCGGCTGCTGACACCAGTGAATCAGAATGTGTATTTAACAGTAATAATAATGTATGAGTGTAGGCTTGAGCTTCCCTCTTCATTACAACAGCGTCCCTCCCTCCCCCATTGTCTCCTAGGAGCCATCCTTTTAAATACAGTCTGCATTATATTACTTTAAGGTTTGTTACAAGTATTTGTGCATCTCTGAGCACTTTGCTTAAATCAACATGGCACTGAGATGCAGCAGCCGTTACTGTGATTTTTAATCCAGCGTTTGGCAAAGTCAGCATTGACACTAGTGCAGGTATTTGAAACATGCTTGCTCCTTTTAAACTAATAAAATGCAAACTACAGCAGGGTAGTCTGTCAATACCGTGACTGCAGAACGGCGACCCGTGACAACCGCGAGGGAATCATGGCTCTGACACCTTTGCATGATAGATGGTTCCCCCATCTTCGAGTGGTGCCTCCATAGTTGGATTCTAAAAGAAGGGGGTGGGGAATTTCACAAATGGGATTGTGGGCTGGCAAAAAGTACTTTCCCAAACTGGTCGCATTGCTAGTTTGGCACCCTTGTCACGGATCGCCATTTCGCAGTTGTGGTTTTGGCATGGAACCCTACAGCAGCCTCCCTCCCCCGCTGTCTGCCTGAGTGCCATCCTTTTAAATACAGTTCACATTATAAATAGTTTAAAGTTTGTTACAAGTACTTGTGCTTCTCTTAGCATTCTGCTTAAATCAACATGGCGTTGAGACGCTGAGGGCGCTACTCTGATTTTTTATCCAACCTTTGGCAAAGTCAGTTTGGACACTAATGCAGGTATTTGAAACATGCTTGTTCCTTTTAAAATAATAAAATGCAGACTGTATTTAAAAGAACTAAGGTACTCTGAACTGAACATGAGCTAAAAACATTTTTTTTTCTTTTTTAAGACTTTTTGTTGGGGGATATTAGCTACAAAAAGATTTTTAACTCATCGTTTTGCAAAGTCAGCCTGGACACCAAGATATGCAAACTAGAATGAGTTTTATTTTTAAGGATTAATGGACAGTAGGAAGAAATAATACTACCATCAGTGTGAAATCAAAAAATGATACAAATAAATGAAATGAGATGAGGTTTAAATATTTGCCAGCATGTTATGAAAATAAATAACAGTATAAGAAACTTGAGCTTCCCACTTCGCTACAGCAGCCGCCTTCTGCCCACTGTCTCCCTGGACGCCGTCCTTTTAATACAATCCTTTATATTAGTTTAAAGTTTGTTACAAGTACTTGTGCTTCTCTTAGCATTCTGCTTAATCGTTTGTGTGGACAGCTGGAAAATACTTGCTTCCTGCAGCATGTTCAACAATTATGAACCAGGCACACAGGCTGGCTACTGCTAACCAACAGCATTCTTCTGGGGCATGAGAGATATCCCGTTTAGTTTTTCATGTTGTCTGTACTTTGACAGTGTTGACTTTGTGTCTTCATGCCCCCATAAACAAAAAGGAAAAACAAAACAAAACAAGAACTATGTGCCTTTTCATTGGTTGAGAATCTTGGTGGGGCGGATTGTAGGTGGTAGCGTGGGGGGGTAGAAGATGTCAAGTTACCATTATCCCCAATCTTCCATTCTTTCTCCTTTCCTCCTTACCACTATGACTCCCTTGTGTTTATGAGATGCAATCATTCACCCACCACGGAGTATGGCCACAGTGAGTGAGGTGTGAATGACTCATTTTGTAAAATGCCATTTTTTTTCTTTC
The DNA here is from genome assembly GCA_016271365.2 of Neoceratodus forsteri. Classification (NCBI taxonomy): domain Eukaryota; kingdom Metazoa; phylum Chordata; order Ceratodontiformes; family Ceratodontidae; genus Neoceratodus; species Neoceratodus forsteri. The sequence goes on from CM028135.1 coordinate 314,365,277, forward strand.
CTCTTTGCATCCTGTAACACTATAGTAAGTTGTGAATTCATGTAGGATGTGTATGTCTGATTCAAAGAGATGCAGCATATTGTGCTGCCCCGCACACACATGTGGGTGATGAAAGGTTACGAGATGTCAAGCTTTGGAACTGCACTCTGCTCAGTGCTCAAAACAAACGGGTAACATGGCAAGACAAAAGAACACGGCTCAGATTCTGTGCACTTAAAGGAGCAAATTGCCTCAATTCACACCACTGTAACAACAATTCGACTTCTTCGGCCAACAGCCTTGAAGTGCAGTTAATTTAAAAGTATGGCTTTGATTTCTGGTTTGGTTTTGAACTTACAGCCATAACTGGTTAGTGTTGTCACCATCAGTGTCAAATCGAAAATGATATAAATAAATGAGATGAGATTTAAGTATTTGCCAGTATGTTATGAAAATTAATAAACAACAGTATAAGAAACTTGAGCTTCCCACTTTGCTACAGCAGCCTCCTTCCCCCTGCTGTCTTCCTGGGTGCCGTCCTTTTAAATATAGTCCATTATTACATTCGCTTGCACGCATTCGCAAGGAACGTTTTACAACAGTATGACTTTTGGAGGTGTGTGACCCTCCTCCCGAATCCAGTGCTCAGTGTTGCAGGCATGACCCTGCTGGACCAATACATGCTGAGCTGTGTATGACAGCAGTTTGGCTGTGTTGGTCTTCACTTCAAAGAAAAGGTCTGCCGCAATCAACGGTAGTAGCGCGTATGCAATTGGCATACATGTCAGCTGAACTGCTGTCATGCACAGCTCGACAATAAAAAACTTTCTTTCTTCCTCCCTCTGCTAACGTCCTCCCCTGCCTCGTTAGTGTGCTCCCCACCCCGACATTGTGTGTTGATGGGGGTGCCCAATCCCCCTCAGCTCATGCACTCCTCCAGCACACTGTGTGGCTGAGAGGAGTGCCCAATTCCCCCATCAGCTGCAGCCTGCCCCCAAACAAACACCCAGCTGGCACACTGGGAGCCCACCCCAGCATGCTCATGCCTCCTACCCACGCACACTGTATGGCCGGCGGGGGTGCCCAATCCCCACTGGCTCCAGTCCCCCCCCCAACAAACAGGTAGGTGACACGCTGGGAGCCCACTCCAGCATGCCAAAAGCATCCTTTTCTTTTAAATCCTGTGAAAGAAGAAAATGGTCCCTCGGTGAGTTCCTGCCCCCGCCAACCTGTGCCCACCCTCTGCGCACCCACCTCACACACCCCACCCCATACTTACCTCTGGGCCAGTGTGACAATCTTCGGTGGACCGGGAACACGTGCAGTTTTCAAAGCCGACTGCGAACTGAGGAAATACCAGTGAGCTGTATAATGGCATAACAAGGATTTTTCCAACTTAGGTGGATATCTTGGCCGTTTTTATTTTCACTTTTGACACCCAATTTTCAACATGGGGTTCTTGACACCCCTTCTCATGAATTCAGTTACTGTCATGGCTTTATTCAGTCCCAAAAGGTGATTTTGCAGTCACTGCATGGAATCACCTTTTGGGACAGAGCAATGAAATGACACAGTGTCAGTGTTCATGAGGTGGGTACTCAAAAAGCCTATGTTGCAAATTTGGTAAAAATATTCAAAAAAATGACTGTTTTACAAGTGTGCATTGCGTAGTTTCCATGTGCATGCATAAGTTTGCAAATTTGTAATATTTTCACTCCAGGTTTTCAATGTAGGCATGGTTCCACACCTCCTTACGAACAGTGCAGCTGTCAATTTTCACATCCTGGCCAAAATGTGTTTTCGAGCTTCTGGTGCAAAATAGCGTGGTCGCTGCTGGAAATCAGTGTTCACTACAGAGTAAGACAATTACAGTGACACTGCTCATGAGCAGAGGTCCTAAAAGGCCTATGTTGAAAATTTGGTGGCAGAAGTCCATAAAATGGCTGTGTTACGAGCGTGCATCGTGCAGTTCCTACGCAAACTCATAAATTCATGAATTTGTAATATTTCCACTCCAGATTTTCAGCGTTGCCATTTTCTGACATCTCCTTATGACTAGTATAGCTATCATTTTTCACATTCTGGCCAAAATGTGTTTTCGCACTTCCGGTGTGCAATAGCGCGGCAGCTGTGGGAAATCTTGTTTGGTACAGAGTAAAAAAATCACAGTGACACTGTTCGTGAGCAGATGTCCTAAAATGCCTATGTTGAAAATTCGGTGCAAAAATTCCCAAAAATCAGTGTTTTACCAGCGTGCATTGTGAAGTTTCCACTTGCACTTGTAACTTCATGAATTTGTCATCTTTTCACTCCAGATTTTCAACATTTGCATTTTCCCACACCTCCTTATGAACAGTACAGCTGTCATTTTTCACATCCTGGCCAAAATCTGTTTTCACACTTCCGTCACAGAATAACGCGGTCGCTGTGGGAAATCAGTGTTCAGTACACAGAAAGAAAATCATAGTGGCACTGTTCATGACCAGAGGTGACAAAATGCCTATGTTGAAAATTTGGTGAAACAATTCCACTGAATGACTGTGTTACAAGTGCGGGTTGTGCAGTTTCCACACAGGCTCATATCCCTGAGCACAACCAGGGTGTTAGGGTTCCTAAGACAGACTTAAGAAGTATGAGGGTGGAATGTTGATCAGATGCAAGAGGAGTTGCAGAGAGGTACTCTGTTGGGATATGGATGCTGAAGGGACATGGATACAACTGGGGGGGGTTGCATAAATGCCAAACACCAATGCAAATACCAGCAAGCAAACGTTCGGCATTGACAAATGCTTGTATTAATTTAAAGTTTGTTACAAGTACTTTCACTTCTCTTAGCATTCTACTTAATCATTTGTCTGGACAGCTGGAAAACACTTGCATCCTGCAGCCTGTTCAGCAATTATGAGCCAGGCACACAGGCTGGCTACTGCTAACCAACAGCATTCTTCTGTGGCATGAGAGATATCCTGTTTAGTTTTTACATGTTGTCTGTAGTCAGACTTTGGGCTTTCATAGCCAAAAGGGGAAAAAAAAAAAGAACTATGTGTATTTTCATTGACTGAGTAATCTTGGTGGTGGTGCGGGCTGTAGGTGGCGGCGTGGGGGGGAAGATGTAAAGTTTCTACTATCCCTGATCTTCCGTTCTTTCTCCTTCCCTCCTTACCACTATGATTCCTTTGTGTTTATGAGACGCATTCATTCACCCACCACTGTGTAAGGTCGCATTGATTGAGATGTGAATAACTAATTTTGTAAATTGCAATTTTTTTTAACTGGGTAAGGACCCTGGAACAAGTCCCTTTTCAGGTCTGATCCGACACAATAACAAACAAGACTTCAAGAATAACAATCCTACACTTAAATACAAGTGCAACAACAAATATTAAAAACAAGCATTTGTCAATGCCGAATGTTGTCTCGCTGGCACTGGCATTGGTAGTGCAGGAGTTAGAGACGCATAATGGGAGTGGCAGTGAAGTATTGAAGTATTGAACTGACGCCAACCCCACACCCACCCTACAGAGACTGAAAGGCATTGGGGCGTGCCTTTGGGTTCTCAGCTATAATGCTCATGACATTTTGCCTCACCCTACCCTGTAGACGCTGACAAGTATCGTGGTATACTTTGGGGTCCTTGGGCGTTCTGCTTACCCCATTCCATAAAGAAATATGCTGAGGTGGGTGCAGTATAGGAGAATGGGGTGAACTTTGTGGCTGAACACTCCAAGGCACACGTCAATGCCAGTCAGTGGCTGCAGGGTGGGGGTGGAATGGCAGGAGCATTACAGCTGATGATCCCAAGTCACACCCCTGATGCCTGTCAGTCTCTACAGGGTGGGGTGTAACAGTTGGAATCCTTAATGATGTAAGCATCTCATGAAGAGCGGCAGTATCAGTTTGTTAGCCAAAAGGTGATTTTGCACAGCGACTGTGCCATTTGGCGTCACAGGTATGTAAACACATTTTGGGCAGGATGTGAAAAATGACAACTGTGTTGTTCATGAGGAGGTATAAAAAAATGGCAACGTTGAAAATCTGGAGAGAAAATATGAAAAATTGGTGAAGTCATGCGCATGCATAGAAACTGCACAATGCACATACATAACCCAATTCTTTTTGGGTTTTTTAAAACCACATTTTCAAAATTGGCATTTTAGGACCTCCCCTCATGAACAGTGGCACTGTGATTTTCTTAATCTGTCCTAAAAGTTGATCTCCCACAGAGACTATGCCATTGTACGCCACAGGTGCGAAAACACATTTCGGGCAGGATGTGAAAAATGACAGCTACATTGTTCATAAGGAGGTGTGAAAAAATGCCTGTGTTGAAAATCTGGCATGAAAATATTGCAGATTTGCGAAGTTACAACGGTGCACGGAAACTGCGTGACACATGCTTGTAACACAGTCATTTTATGGACTTTCATCACCAAATTTTCAACATAGACATTTTAGGACCTCTGCTCATGAACAGTGTCACAGTCATTTTGTCAAACTGTCTGAAAAACTGATTTCGCACAGCGACCGCGCTCTTCTGCGCCGGATGAACGAAACACATTTCGGCCAGGATATGCAAAAGGTGAGCCGTACTTACTGTTCATAAGGAGGTGTGGGAAAATGGCAATGTTGACAATCTAGAGTGAAAATATTACAAATTCACAAAGTTACGTGAGTGCGTGGAAACTGCACAACGCATGCTCGTAAAGCAGCCATTTTTTTGGATTCTTGTCACCAAATTTGCAATATAGGCTTTTTGAGAGGCCACCTTATAAACAGTGCACTGTCGTTTTGTTAATCAAACCCAGAAGGTGATTCCACACAGTGAACGCAAAATCATCTTTCTGGACTGAATAACTCCATGACAGTGACTGAATTCATGAGGAGGGCTCCCAATAACTCCATGTTGAAAATTTGGTGCCAAAATGCCATTATATAGCTCACAGGCATTTCTTCAGTTCGTGATCAGCTTTGAAGAGTGCAGACATGTTCCTGGTCCACCAAAGATTGTCACGCCAGGCTCTGGAGGCAAGTATGGGGTAAGGGGGTGTGGGGAGGTGGGATACACAGAGGGTGGGTGCGGGTTGAAGGAGGGAGCAGGACAGACCACGAGGGATCATTTTCTGATTTACAGGTTAAAAAAAAATATATATATCATGGGAGGTTTTTTTTTTAACAGGGGCATTTGGCACACTTGGGTGGGCTCCCAGTGTGCTACCTGAGTGTTTTGGGGGTTGCTGTAGCCGACAGGGGATTGGGCACCACCTTTGGCGCAACCAAGACGAAGGAGGGACAAGAGCCAAGGGGATTGGGCACCCCTCTTGGCACACAACAAATGGGGGGTAGAAATTATGCTGATGGGGAGTGGGCTCCCCCATCTGCAAATTAAACTGGGAAGGGGGACTAAAGCAGACAGGGATTGGGACCCACATCAGCAAAGAAAGATTGTTGTAGAGTGCATGATGTCGAGGGGGATTGGGCACCCCCTCAGCACACATGTGAAATGGAAGGGAGGGGGCATTATGCCAACGGGAGTGGGCTCTCCTGTCAGCAAATGAAGTGGGTTGGGGCATGCCGACAGGGGAATTGGGCACCCCTGAAGTCGGCGCTCTGTGTGGCGGCAGTCAATGGCAACATATTTATTGAACTACTTCACCAGGAAAGGCACGCCGCTGCATGACGAGGTTGGATCTCATTGCAGTGGACCTTTTCTTAGATCTGGTGGTCAGTTTACATGTTGCTGGTGTCAGCACCTGCAGCTGCCTTATTTGGGAAGGAGGGTCGCACCTACTGATGCGTGCCCTAGATTCGCTCACAGTGACCGCACCTCCAAATCTGCTACTACTGCAATATGTTGGCTGGTGTGCAAGTGCGAGCCAACATAACAATTACAAACATCAGCTTCCTGCAAAAAAACATGAGCTTCGATTGAAAACTTTGAAGGGAGGAGGCACATTTCAGTTCTTCAGGCAGATTATTCTAAAGAGGGGGAGCAGCAGAAGAAAAGGATCGGGAACCAGCCTTAGTTTTATAGGGTAGGGTTTACAAAAGAGTTCCCTTAAATGACCTGAGATTCAGGGAAGCATTCTAAACTGAAATCAGGTCACTCAAGGGATATAAGTCAATAGAAAATAATGACTTAAAAATTAAGCAGCAATAGGAATAGCTAAGCAGCCAACCAATGGAGGAATATAGCGAATAGTGATGAGTGAGCATAGGAGCATTCAGAACAAACCTACAAATATTATTAAACGCTGTTTTCAAGGCATTAGACTTTGTAATGGACAACTTAAAATATAAATCTTGCAATGTATCCTGTAACAGTATAGTAAGTTGTGAATTCATGTAGGATGTGTGTCTCTGATTCAAAGAGATACTGCACATTGTGCTGCCCCCACACACATGTGGGTGATGAAAGGTTACAAGGCATCAAGCTTTGGGATGGCACTCTGCTCAGTGGTGAACCAGACAGGTAACGCGGGCATGACAAAAGGGTGCTGTTCAGAATCTATGCTTTTAACTTATTACCTCCAATAGTGCCATATGAAGTCCAAACTATCCGTTGCTTACCTGACACAAAATGGCTGCCCAGGAGGTAATGAGTTAAAGGAATAAAACACCTCGATTCACACTTCTGTAACAACAGTTCAAGTTCTTCCGCCAACAAACTTGAAGTGCAGTTATTTTAAAAGTATGGCTTTACTTTCTCGTTATTTTTTTCTAACACTTATTTCTTGGTTGAACACTAGAGGCCCTACAGTGCTATCTGGGATGTTCATTCTAAAGGCTGTGTTTTTTTTCTTTTTTTTGAGAAAGAAATTGTGGGGTAAATTATAATGGGCTGTATGCACTAATGAGATGGAGGTACATGGAATCCGTGTGTACCTCCGCCCACGAAGCTACGTACCTGTGGACAGGTGTGCACCAGCAGTAATCATGACCGTCAGCCACTTGTCTGCAGCCCCACCCCTCTGGCATGCAGGACTCCACAGGGTGGTTGGGTCGTGTGGGTCTGGCTAGTCATCCAATTGATTGCCCAGACCAAGACCCGCACTGGATGCCTGGAATGGCACACACTGGCAGCATGCCCCACGGACAATGGATGGCTGGTGGCTGTGGCAAGTGAGGGAGGGCAATGCCACCAGCCCTCCGTCGGCACTGATCGGTGCAGTGAGACAGGTAGGGGGCATGTCAGCAGGTGGGGGGGTGGGGTGACCACCACCACCGGTAGGAGGGTTGCCGTATGCTGCAGCTAGGGGTGGTGGCAGCCTTGTGCCAATACCCCTGTGTGTGATAAGGGTGATGTGAGGTTGGGGGGGTCGCCAAATGCACCACTGTGTGCTGGGGTGGGTGGGTGGCTTTGGGCATCAGAATTCTGTAACCCTAGGGGGTAGGTGGGCTGTTCACCTTGTCCAGCGAAGTGTGCACAGGGTGCTTAGGGGGTTTATGGCATGGTCCTCCCTGGTGTACCCTGTGCCCCCTATGCACTCCGCGGCCAGCACTACATACCATAGTGCATGGTGCGTACTGATGGCCCACCCCTCACCCACCCTGGAGCATTACTCCTCGTGCAGCCAGGGGATTGGGCACGTATGTGCTGCACACAACCCCCCCTCTGTGCATCCCATGCAGCGGGCACATAGGGTGCAGAGTGGCTACATGCCCCAGATGTGCGCACATAGCCACTCCGTACCATTGGTGCATAGGGCCCATTATGTATAAGCCAGCCTCTGAAAATGGGCTGTGCCTTGGAATCCTATGACAGCCAAAGCAAATTACTTAAGGGAAGGGGGAGGTGAAAAGAGGGGCTTGTCTTGGAGAAATAAAGCAGTCGATGCAGAGCTCTGTGAACACCATCAGGATAGAGTTGGCAAGCTGTCTCGAGCTCTATAAACACACTAGACTTGCACTCAATCGGCGTCCGTTAATTGGAGTGGGGAAAAAAGGCAAAGATTAAAGCAAAACAGATCATAGATTGGAACCTTTATTTTTTGTTAAAGCCAACTTGCCCAGAGTTGTTCAAGGGTTTGATAAGATATCTGGGATTTACCCCTACAAATAACTTCTCTTTCTTCTTGCATGTGGGGGGTATGTAAGAAAGGAATTAATAAAGCAAAAGATAGTGCTCCTTATGAGGTACCGTAAAGTGGGAAGAAAACCAAAGTCACTGTATTAAGGTTTGCACAAGGAGACTTGTTGCGGTTTGGTTTTAAGTCTTACAGTGAACATGAAGCACATTTGATGTCATCCTCATGCATGGTAAAGATTGCAGCAGATTGTTCCCATTATGTAATTTAATTACAGCTAATCTTAGGAGGCACTGTCAATGCAATAGTAAGCTTTTTATTATTGTCTAGTAACTACAAGTGAATTCAAAAGAGTGTTCTTGTTCCAGTCATATAGAGAAAACAGTGGGGAGTTTTGCATACTCTTCAATAACATAAAATCTTTAGGGAGTGGGACCCCTTAAAAATGTATAAGAACATTCCTATCTGTTGCACATGCAACCCCATAGCAATTTCACGTCTTTCACAATGCCTCACCAGCATTGTGATAGACTTGATGTTTTGGTATCATTTCCTTTTCACAGGAAAGGCTACTAGAGCTATGCATGTGTGTGTGTGTGTGTGTGTGTGTGTGTGTGTGTGTGTGTGTGTGTGTGTGTGTGTGGGCGGGGGTTATGTGTTTGCTGCCAGTTTAATTAATTAATTGAGTGCCGAGGTGCATCAGCACTTTCTTAGTACAACACTGTACATCAATCATGTCTGATCACTATGGAGGCAGCTACGTAGGAAGAAACTGACAATTATAAACCACCTGGTCATTAGCAGTGATTCTTGACATTCTGGTCTGTATGCAATGTGCCTTGTTACACTCTATATCTTTTGGGTTCTGAAGGGGGGACCAACTTGGAATAAAAACTTCCTCTAAGGAGGCATGTAGTCCATTTCTGAAGGATTGGTTTTGTACTGAGAAAGTCCTGCTCATTTATTCTTTTTCTGCTAGCGTAGGCAAGAAAAACTACCCTATGTTCGTTCCACCTCCAGAACTTAAAGATATAGGCCCACATTTTTAAAGCCCGGGGGACTCTTGGCGCATCTAGATGCACGGTCCAAATAAATGGGCTGGTGCAAAAAATGCAATATTCAAATGAGATGCATGGTCACGCATCTCGTCTAAATATAGCAATCCAAGGGGCAGTGCAAAAGGGGGCCACTGACAATGCACCAGCACTTTCTGGGGCATGGCCTGAATACCTGGAATGGGGACACTTGGCACATCCCCAGATGCACCGGTCCCAGATTCCTGATATTCAGCCAGAAAAATGCAAATGTGGCCATTAGGCATGCAAGGTGTGAAAGGACCATTTGCATGCTCATTATGGCCGCATTAGCATACATGTGGCAGGGATGCGCTGGGTGGCCTGCCCCCCCGCCCAGTCCCGTTCCGCGATGTATACAATAATAGTCACCAACTCCCCATTTTCCATGGTGTAGTACCCCCACAAACCACATTCCCTGATCTATACAATAACAGTTGCAACCCCCCCCCATTTTCTGTGGTGTAGTACCCCCATCCCTGCCCCATTCCCGATCTCCAAACCCCAATCGCAACATAATAAACAGGAACCGCCGGTCCAGGATCCTGGTTCAATGTATATTCCATAATCGAACCAGGACCAGGATCCCTGTGTGTGGTATAGTCCTTAGCCGTACAAGTTTCCATAGTGTAGTGGACCCCATCCTGGTACGCAGAACCCCTCACCACACACCCCAACCCAACCCATGCCAGCACTCGTAATACAGTAGGACGCACGCTCCTGATCTGTCAGTTGGTGGCTGGCTTTGGCAGGGTGAGGAGGGCTGTGCCAGTGATCAGCACAGGTCAGGTTGGGGGTGTGTGGGAAGGGGGTCTGCCTACCAGGGTGGGCGGACACCACACTATGGAAACTTGTCTGGCTAAGGACTATACATTGCACTGAGATCCTGGTCCTGATTTGATTATGGAATATACATTGAACCAGGATCCTGGACCGGTGGTGCCTGTTTATTATGTTGCGATTGGGGTTCAGGGATTGGGGATGGTCCGGGGGACTGGGGCACTGATACTACTGAAAATGGGGTTGCGATGTTACTGTATAGAGCGGGAACGGGCTGGGTGGGGGGACTACACTATGGAAAATGGGGGGTTGATGACTGTTACTGTATAGATTGGGGAATGGGGCTGGGTGGGGAGCACTACACAGTGGAGGGCATGGTTGATGGGGCATAGGGGCACTACACAGTGGGGGTGGGCATGGTTGATGGAGCATGGGGGCATTACACAGTGGGAGGTGGCATGGTTGATGGGGCATGGGGGGATCTATACAGTGAGAGGGGGTGTGCTTCTTCCAATGGTGCACAGTGGAATGGGCTGGGGGGTTGTCACTGGGCTGCAGGGGCTGGCAGGCTGCTTTGCTGCTGTGTGCACTACTGCAGCCTGCCTGTGGGTAGCCAGCAGTTAAGCCTGCTTTTTGCATGCCTAACTTTGCTCCGCTCATCTCCTGCACTTGAACGGCCCACCTCTGCCGAATATCCCATTGTGCTGGATATTCATGGGCACACTCCCTCTATCTGGGCTGCCTGCATTAACTTTGCGCCATGGCCCATCTCAATTTGGGCAGCTCATATCCCTCCTTTGAATATGGGAGTTCAGAGCATCTTTTGAGATGAGCGGCTCATCTGCATTTGCTCCAGAAATGTGCCGCTCATCTCTTTTGAAAATGTGGACCATAGAGTTTGACAAGGCACATTACAAATGGCCATTACGTACAGACCAGAACATCAGCTTTGTACAAGTAAAGACTTTGACAGTGACTTCACAAATCTTAAAACCCAGAAGAAACCAATATAGGTATGCAGAATAGATTGCACCCCCCCCCCCAGAGGGATAACTATTAGGGTAGCAATTGCTTAACTTGTTTTGTTTGTTCTTTAAAATTATGTTTTTTTTAATTCTGATTTTTATTTTTGTATATTTTTTTTTACTCCTTTTCACTGATCCCATAGGTCTCTTTCCAACTCTGCCCAGGATCTAAGCCACTGTCCCACTCAGTCTGAGACCCCCAATCATCCTTACCTCTGACTCAAGGCATCCTCCAATTCCTCCTTAGCAACTGACTACCCAGCTCTGAACCCCTGGGTAAGGGCCGCCAACTCCTCCAGCACTCTATCACAGTGCCAAGTTGCCACCCAGGGAATGGAGGACTCAGAGATTGGATGGGGAAGGCCCGACAATGAGCGTGGGTGGGTCAGGTGGGCAGGCCTTCGCCTACCTTGGTGCCAGGGGTTTTCCATGTTTCCTTGGTTCCCAGGAGCTCGGACGTGCAATAACATCCAGGGTGCAGTGGGGTGTGCTCCCGCACCCGCCCACAAGATGTCCGCTGTAGCTTCCATACCCCATTGTTGTGGTCTCTGCAGCGCATGACCCCCATCCACTGCCAGAGGTAACCCAAGTTGTGGAAGACTGTACCCCCATCTGCAGGAGAGGAGAGCATTCCAATGAATGCTGAATCCTTTCCTGCCCCTGCCAACCCCTGATGGCCCGAGGTCGTTCCCGAATCCAGGTTGCCGGCATGGTGCAAACCCACTGGGTAGGCCCTAAATTGTGTTTTAATCAGTGGAAAAACACTAAATACAGTGGTATGAAAGAATATAACTGATATGCTATGGTGAAGGGATACAGTTGCGACAAAGGGATGCGGTAACGGGGCAGATTTTTTGGGGGGACCTAGTATCCCAGGTTGCCTTGATCTGGTCCTGCCCCTCACATCTGGGGTTTGTTCCTTTGAGAGCTCCAGGGTCTTATATATGCCTTGTGAAGAACTGTTTTAGCCATCTTTAACATAGTGGCCTTTTTCTATTTCTTCAATACCAGCATTCCTAATTACATATTTTTGTTTTTTATTATTATGTATTATGCTTCATTGTGCTGCCATGCATATCTCTTTTTAGCCTATTAAGTGTAGCCCCCCTCCCCCCATCTAGGGGCAAGGGTGCAGTCTGAGGTTTCTCTGTCAGTCTGGGAGTGAGCCGTAGGTGGATTTGTCAGGGTGGCCAGAAAAGGGGAGTCTGAGAGGAACTGAGAGTATTGGGCATCAGTTGCACACCTGAAAAAGGGAGACATATAAACGTTTAAACAGTAAAAAACATAATATTGAAATACAATCATTGTTATACTCTCAGCAACAATTCTGTTCATACATGCATCCAAACAAACTATATTTTGAATACGCTTAGGACTCCACATATTTGTCAATAATGCAATTTCAATTTTTTTATTTTTATAGAAATGGTCCTGTTTATTTTCTTTTATTTAGCCCCCTGTTTTCTATTGCCATTAGGAAAAAGTCTAGTATTGTTCCCTTTTTGGTAAAATATTTTTAAGGTTGCCCCCTCTCCTAGGTTTTATCAGTTTTTCAATTTCAATAAAAGAAAATCCGTGTTCTGATTTATTTCTAGACTTCCAAACATGCGTAGTTAGCGCATTGGTCGGGTCACCCACCCATCAATAAGTTTTTTACTATTTTAACTTTTATTTATGTCTTCCTTTTTCAGATGTGCACCTGTGACCTTTTGGGCAGGAGCTGAAAATTGTATCTGTCCTTTTTCATGAGGTGAGGTCATAAGAAGGCTATGTTGAAGATTTGGTGTAAAAAAATAAAATAAAAAAACAAAACAGCAAAGTTATGCACCTACATTGAATTTTGCAAATGCAGGCTCGTAACTTTAGTAATTCTCACTATTTAGACCCTACATTTACAGTATAGCCATATCTTTACAGCATCTCATGAATGTGAAAGCTGTCATTTCTCAAATCCTGGCCAAAATGTTTTTTTTTTTACATCCCGAAAGGTGATTTTGTGGTCCCTGTGCAAAATCCTCTTTCGGGCAGGAGTTGAAAATTTTATCTGCCCTTGTTCATGAGGTGGGGCCATAAGATGGCTATGTTGAAAATTTGGTGTAAAAATATCAAGAAACAACAACGTTATGGGCCTACATTGAATTTTGCAAATGCAGACTCACAACTTTACCACAAATTTACAACATATCCATTTCTTTACAGCATCTCATGAATGGTGACAGCTGTCATTTTTCAACTCCAGCCCAAAATCCATTTTTGCATCCTGAGAGTTGATTTGGCAGTCCCTGCACTAAATCACCTTTAGGTCAGGAGTTGAACATTTGCTCTGCCCTTCTTCACGAGGCAGGATCATAACAAGACTATGCTGAAAATTTGGTGTACAAATATTACAAAACAACAAATTTATGAACCTACATTATGTTTTGCTAACGGAGCCTCATAACTTTGGTAATTTTCAATATCTTTCCCCTAATTCCACCCATGGAGCTCTATCGGCACTGGTCAGAGTTTGTTTTTGGTTGCTGTTGTTAATAAAGCTGTGTTATTCTGTTAAACTTGAGCTGGCTATTGACTCCCAGATTGGTAGGGATAATAGTGGTTTCCTTACTGAGCCCACCAAGAGCCTAGGCCCTGGTGACTCAGTCGATTGAGTACTTGCCCCAATTACACCAGACCACCCTGTTTTATCAAAGGTAGTGGCAGTGCCTCATGAACATCCAGGACACACTTTGTTATGGGATCCATCACTACATGTTCCTAAAGCCCAATTCCATCTGTACAGCCTAAGTGTTAATTTGACCTGTTTAATGCATTATGAATCTGTTTAAGTGCATAGCTCTGTTTCCATAGGACAGTGCTCTAACTCATACTACAAGATCTAACTGAGTTCTTAAGCTAATCAGTCATGTAGCTAGAAATTTACATTTTGTACACACTCCATTCAACTACATAGATACATAGATACATAGACAGTGTCGGCAGATAAGGGCCTATGGCCCACCTAGTCTGCCCATTTGAGCTTGTAAGTTCAGTTTGTTTTCCTAGAAGTCTATTTCCCCTTACCCCTGACCTCTAGAATTCCTTTATGTCTATCCCATGCATTCTTAAATCCCGTGATTGTTTCAGCTCCCACCACTTCCTCTGGCAGGGTGTTCCACTTGTCCACCACCCGTTCTGTGAAGAAATTCTTTCTCATGTTTCCTCTGAATCGTCCCTCCCTCCAACTTCATCCCATGCCCTCTAGTCCTGAAACATCTTTTTCGCTTAAAAATAGTGTTTTCCTGCACCCTGTTCCTCCCTGTAAGATACTTGTATGTCTCTATCATATCCCTCTCTCCTCCTCTCCTCCAGGGAGTACATGTTCAGTTCCTTCAACCTGTCTTCATAGGACTTGTGATGCAACCCATGCACAATCTTTGTTGCCCTCCTCTGAACCTTCTCTACCCTGTCTATGTCCTTACGAGGTATGGTCTCCAGAACTGTACACTGTACTCCAGGTGGGGCCTCACTAGTGTCTTGTATATGAATTATGACCTCCTTTTCCTGCTGGTGATGCCCCTGCCTATACATCCCAGCATCCTATTTGCTTTACCTGATGCCTTGTCACACTGTTTCCCTACCTTGAGGTCATCAGAAATGACAACCCCAAGATCCCTTTCCTGCTTGGTGCATGCTATATCCTCACCCCCCAACTGATATATTGTGCCAGGATTTTTGTGCCCCATATGCATTATCTTGCACTTCTTTGCATTGAATTTCAACTGCCAAACCCTTGACCATTCTTCAAGTTTCTGCAGGTCCCTTCTCATTCTGTCTACACCCTCTGGTGTGTCTACTCTGTTACAGAGCTTTGTGTCATCAGCGAACAGTGAAATTCTGCCTTCTAGATCCTGTGCAATGTCACTGATGAAGATGTTGAATAGGACCAGTCCCAGCACTGATCCCTGTGGTACCCCACTGGTCACTCTTCCCTCTGTGGAGTGACAGCCATTTACCACCACCCTCTGTGTCCTGCCACCCAGCCAGTTACCTATCCACCACACTACTGTCCTGCCCACACCCATATTCCCCAGTTTGTGTAATAGTCTTCTATGTGGCACAGTGTCAAAGGCCTTGCTGAAGTCCAGATAGGCCATGTCCACTGCCCTCCCCGATCCACCTCCCTAGTCACCCAGTCAAAAAATTCAATGAGATTGGTCTGACATGACCTCCCCCTGGTGAAACCGTGCTGCCTTGGGTCCTGTAGTCCATTGACAGCCAGATGTTCGACAACTGCTGCCCTTATTTAAAAAAAATGTACTTACTCTCTCCAACTGCTGCCCACAAAACAAAACAGACTGTTGTCCTATGTCACATCTAATCCCTAAACAGACTGCACACATATCTATGTCATAACCAATAGAAACTCATTCTATCTTATGTGGCCATTTGGGGTCGGGTTAAGCAATGGATGGCTCTGACACCATATGGCGCTACTAGTAAGAATGGACTTTCTAACCTGACTAAGTAAGTAAACTCCCAGGTGCTCAGGAACATTTGCCCTTCCCCTACTGGAGTGAGGAGGGTATTACATACAGTAAAGTGTCATTTAATAGAACTCTATAATTGGGAACTTGAAGGGAAGGGGGTTATTCAACCTGACTTGACTTTGGGATTGCTGAATATGTAATACAGTGCTGCCCTATTAAACACGTATCCTATTTGCCAACTGAAATTATACATTTAAGCAGTATGGGCCCTATTCATGAACAGTGCAGAGCAGCTACACATCGTGTAACCCCGGCACATAGCCAACCCTACACCTGTCCGCACCTGCTGGTGCCCACTGTACCCCTGGTGAGGATGGTGGGGTCATCAGACCTTCCACGGAGGCCACACTGGCCATTGGGGCACACTGGGTGGGCTGGAGATGGACTTCTGGGGACTCCCCCACCCCATGCTGTCAGCATGATATGTGCTGGCCACCATCAAGGCACCCCACGGGCACAGGAAAGCCACTGAGGGACCTGGGTTGGGCAGCTGATTAGCCACCTGCCTGGGTCTTCAGCTCCACACCCGACCGCCCCCATGAACCTGTGCCTGGGGGGGGCGGTCTGTGAATGGGAGCCATGCGTTGTTCAGTGTTCGGGAATATGGCCAATATGTGGATCTCCCAAGAGTGCAGAGTTGTGCAGGGGGGGGGAATACATGCCTTTCACACATAACCCAACCCGCGTTAGTGAATAGGCAGCTATATGCATTAAAGAGATCATGCATATTGTCTATTGGTAGTTCCCAATGATGCATGCACGTGCATCCAGCGATTGGGAAACAACAGTAACTTTATTGCAAAACTGCAAAATAGTTCTTTGCGTCCTCCAGGTGCATATTTACATGGAAGACACAAAGCACTGTTTTGTGGTTTTGCAATAAAATAACTGGTGTTTTTACCATCGCTGGATGTTCATGTATGCATCACTGGGAACTTCCCTTACAGGTTGAGTGCAGACTTTCTGTGTTTTCTTTGTCTGTTGGTTGGCTACTGAGGTTGTACCACAGCCCTTATGTGAGCGCAAGCACTTTTGGGAGCAATACTGTCTATTGGAAAAACAAAACTGGCTGCAGTTACATTGTTAAAAATAAGTATTCTTACAAAGGCACTCACTGGAAATCCACTGTCTTGTTCAGGTTAGTGACTGAGTGATTGCATGCTTAAATGACAGTGGCACAGCACTTAACACCCACCAATATTTGTTATTGGCTTCAAGGGTGTTGCCAGGCATACTCAGTTTACACATTTGTGTACATTTTTAAATGCTTGTCCCAAACCATATGTCTTTTTGTTACCATTGTCATTTTTATCTGGAGTATTTGAGGTAGTATAGACCACTGAGTAGTTTCTGTATTTACAGCTCTAAGTCTTGGTAGTAGGGGATTAGCCATATAAGAAAAAGTTACTCATTGTAGTGAAAACTTTTCCTGTGATGGATCAGAACAGCCAGTCAAACTTATATGGTGCCCCCGAACACAGAATCTTTTTTTCAAAGATGTCCTTGCCATGTTGGTCTCAAGCCTCCCAACATTCCAACAGTAGATCTTTGAGCTGAAAAGGCTAGGATACTCAAGACACAGTTTTGGAAAACAATGTACCAACTATTATATAGTAATATTCAAATTAAAAATGTTTCATGATACAGAACAAGCAACAGCAATCATTAAACTCTCAAATGTTGAATTCAGTAGTAATAAATTATTCTAAATAACCCAATTACCTTATCCTGAAATGGGAGGCAGTTTGGCTAGCTGTCCTAATCCATTAGAAGAAAAAGATGACTGTGGTGAGTAACTTTTCCTTCTAACTTCAGTACATGAATTAGAGCAGCCTAGTCAAATTTAGATGGTATAAGTTTACCTACTTTGAATACTGATCAGCAGCAGGAGTTGTCTAAATCTAATCTCATATTTAGAGATAGCAGATGCGATTGAAAGCTTAGCTCAGGATAAAGTACCAGGCCCAGATGGCCTTTCTGCTAATTTTTATAAGATTTTTGCTGAGGATTTAATTCTCTTGTTACTTAGATTTTATTCCTATATTTTTAAAAGTGGTATTTCTGACTCCACCTTGTTAAAGGCACTAATAATCTTATTACCTAAACCTGATAAACACCTAGACCGAGTAGGAAACTACAAACCAATTTCCATAATTAATTATGATGTTAAAATACTCATTAAAATTTTGGCGACTCAGATTAATAAAGTGTGGGCTGCTTTAATTTGTAAAGAACAGGTTATATTTATGCCCACTAGGTTGTCCGCTGATCATTTTTGGAAACTGGCACATATCTTCTCTGTGTCTGGAGATTCCTGTGTTCCTGCTGCACTGGTGTCCCTAGACAGAGAAAGCTTTCAACAGAATCAGATGTTTTTTCTTTTAGCTACCCATGCTAAATTTAATTTTCCTGATACTTTTCTTACGTGGATTAAAGTTTTGTATTCATGTCCAAATGCTAGAATTTATTGTAATGGTGTGCTTTCTTCCATAATTAATTTGTGTTGTGGTATTAGACAAGGTTGTTCACGCTCCCCTTTGTTATTTAATCTTTATGTGGAACTTCTGCTTTATAAATTAAAAAACAACCCTCATGTTTCTGGAGTGAAGGTCTTGAGCATCTCCATAACATTATCTGCTTATGCAGATGATATTTTGTTGCACACTACAAACCCAACTAGGTCTATTCTTGTAAAAACGTTTCCTGCACACATTAACCTCATGAGTGGGACGCAATGAAAACTGCAGTCAGTTGCAAATAATATCCATTTATTGAGCTTCTAAGAACCACATCCCGCCTGACATGTTTTGGATATAATCCTTTATCAAAAATGGTTTTGCACTTATCTCTAGTAGTTTCCATGCACCACCTCCCAGTGTGCACTCATTTTGATATTTAGGTCTACTCTTGCAGCTCTAGATACCATTTTGCAATTTAGTCACTTTGCCAATTATAAACTTAACATAGACAAAACTACAGTTATGCCATTGAATGCTGGTGTATTTAAATCTGGTATAGCCAAATTAGGTCTGTCTTGGTCACCTACTAAAATCAAATACTTAGGGCTATATATTGCTAGGAGTGATACTCAACTGAAAAAGTTAAATTTAGATGATCTGATATTAAAAATTAAACAGGACCTAAATAGATGGAAGTCACTTCCATTGACATTATGGGGTAGGATTAGTATAGTAAAAATGAATATTCTTCTGTGTCTTTTTTAATCCCCTAAATATGTTAAATCTGTTTATTTCAAAGTCTTATTTTCAGAAACTTCACACATTTATCTCCTCATTTATATGGTTGGACAAACATCCTCAGAGAGCATATTATAGATTAGCTGCATCTAGGAAGCATGGTGGCCTTAAATTACCTAACTTTGCCTTATATTATTTTGCTAGCCATATGAACAAATATTTGAAATGGTTTCATTTTAAACAGGATCATAATCCCCAAGCCTACATTCCTATCTGGTTAGACCTGGAACTTGGACTAATGGCAAAATGAGGGCTTTCCTCATTTGTGATGCCCTATACCCATTTTAAAATCTTACCTAAAGTATTACATGACTCAGTACTGGGTATTTATATTAAGGTGTATGCCCAAATGGGTAAGCTATTGAAGTATAATTTTGAACAGGACATCTCACAGTCAATTTTTGGAAATACCAACTTTAAATTGAACTGTAAAATTATGTCTAGTGACTGGCTACCTCAGTTGGCTGTTGTTAAAGTTGATTCACTGTTTAAGGAGGGCTACTTTGAATGTCTCTGGGATATTAGGAATTAATTCCTTCTGGATTCTAAAGCATATTCAAGATTATTTGTGTCAAAACAAATATTGATGGATCATGTTGGTCCTGGTCCATTATGTGTGGACTATAGTGGTTTTACAGTTTTGGTGTCTAAACTTGCTGCTCAACTGCATTCAGTTTCCAAATTATATAGGTTCATTTTTGCACATATGTATCCTTATCTGAATGGTGCTTGTAAATACTGGATGGATATTTTCCCCAAAGGGAAGTTTAATTGGGACCAATTATGGCAAGATTCATATAATTATATTAGTAGTGATAAATTATGTTTAACACAATTTAATATATTGCATAATATATATTATACTTCCCCAAAACTTTATAAATTAGATATATCTCAAACACAGCAGTGCTTTAGATGTAATGTATCAGTGGGTTCCCTTCTGCATGTTTTTGGGGAATGCAATAAAGTCTCTACCCTTTGGAAAAACATCCCGATGTATTTAAATCCTTTCTTGATCATCACTCAGTTGTTCACTCCTGAGATTTGTGTAATGGGAGACTTTAGTAGGATTTCAGAAACAAGTTACAGGTATTACATGGCTATGATTTCTATGTCAATCAAATGGTTAGCATTAAGACACTGGAAAGATCAAGAAAACATAACTTTTCAGAAATGGCTTAATGAGATTTTATCTAATTTATGGCTAGAAAGAATGATTGCGAGTATTCAGAACAAATACAAAGTATACGGGGCGATGGTCCAGATTACATAACAGAAGTGTTGGTAGCATTAGTTATCACTGGGGCTCAGGCCCCAATCAAAAACAGGGGTCTGGGGCCGTCCTAAATATCACAAGCTGTAGAAATGTTGGTGCTGTCTCATGCAAAATAACACCATTTCTGCTACTTTAGCCTTGTTTTTCCCCCCATTTCTTTTCCAATATTTTGTGTCTTTTTTTGGTTAGCTTGTCAGTTGACAGGCAAAACCTTCATGTTGTGGCTTAAAAGTCGTAGAATCAATAGCGTACTTCATAAATATCAGTAGATCTGGACTAAATCTACTATTTGAGAAGTACACTGAGCACAGAGGAGGGCTGGCCAACCGGTGCTGGCAAGTGGCCTCCCTGAGTGTGATTGTGACCCTTATGAAATTATTGTCTGCACACTCACGCAGGTCCATATCTGAGCAAAATATGATGGAATTTAAAGAACCACTGACAATAATTAAAAAAAAATATTTGGACACTAAGCAGCTATATATTTCTTATTAGTTCTGTATTCTTTGTATTCTTATCCTTATTGTTTATTATTCAGGTCATATGCATGGAAACAGGATAGCTGCTGCTCCCAGAGGGCTCATCAACTCCTATTGCTTCTTCCCAACTTGATGTCATAATACTGTGCTTGTGACATTACAGTGCTTCCCAAGGCAATAGAATGTGATGTCACAACAGAGCATATGAATTTCAAGTAGGGAAGGGAATAAGCTATAGAGGCAATCACAGTAGTAAATAATGTACAGAAGAATTCTATAGAAGATATATGAAAAAATACAAGGTGAATGGCGTCCAACTTTAAAGTGTTTTTTTACAGTTTCAAAGTATTCACAAAGGAAAGGTATCAGCTGAGATACTCTTTAATGTTTATGTAACTATGCAACAACACTGTATGTCTATCCTACCAATGTCACCTAACCACGGTGGCACGGTGCTAACCAAAACTGGAAAATGTGAGGCACAGGCATATGAAGGTGGCATCATATTATTTTTATACTCGCATCAAATGGGGCCTTTAATAAAATATTATGTTTTAATTTTTCTACTCAGACTGGGAAGTCCACATTCAAAAATACAGCTGTTAAGTACACAGTAACAACAAAGAATATCCAATTATACTGCATAATAATTTTTATTTTTGTGCATTTTTTTGTTCTCCTCCTTTCTGTTCTCTGTCTTTCTCTGGGACTAACAACTGATGCCTACTGTTGCTTTCCTTTGCAAACCATGTCATTACCTGATCTGATGATAACACAGAATACATTTCATTTTCAATTGCTAGAATTGCAAGATCATTGATCTGTTCTGAGTCATGGTGCCTCTGAACCATGTAGATACCCTTCGCAGTGCACTAAAGGAGCGCTCATAGCTACAGCTTGTCACTGGAATAGTTGGTGCTGCCTGGACCAACTGCTAGAGTTTTGGAAACATAAGAGGGTCTAGTAACCAATAAGCATCATTTGTGTTAATTTGTTTTTCTTCCATTTTTTGTTTCAGGTAATTTTTTGCAACAAACAATTCCTCCTTTGGCAGTTCAATCCCATAGTGATGAGCTAGAGGAGCCAGAGATTCAAAGGAAAGGAATGTTGCAGACAATGGGTTGCATGCACGAATGCCATTTATTATCTCAGCTGCAACACTAGAAAATCTTCTCTCAAGGCACTGATAATAAAGCTCGTTTCGAAAGTCCACTTGAGAAGAAGTTTGGTCCCGGACTCCCACTGATGCCTCAACAATAAAATCATCCATCTGTTTCCATTTTTTTCTTCTGTTCCTGTCACTTATTTCCACATTATTCTTGTTACAAAAATCCACAGCTTCCTTAAACAATTCATTACTAGTGCCCTCACTCTGCAGCTCTTCAAGAGTGTGACGAACCGAGTCCACAAAGTCTATTGCAGTGGAAAGATCTAGATCTTCCTTTTGTAAAACTTTGTGGATGCCTTCTGTTACCTTTAGAAGAGAATGAAAAATGACCAGGCAGTAAATTGTGGTTGAGTTTTGCAAGGATGCTAACAGTCCAATGGCTTTTGGAGTGTGAATATTAGCAAGACACTGAAGTACAGCTGCATAGCAGTTCTTCAAGGCCTTGATCGATCGGATTTGGCAAGATCAGCGAGTATCTGACAACTGGACCAACTTTGATGGGCTCAAGCCTAACTGACACTGTATATTGACAAACTCATGATGATGAACAAGAGAAGTGCTAAAAAACTCATACACACTTTCCATAGTGCAGAAAAATTATTTTGCTTCAGTAATACATTTGCATGTATGGCAAAGTACAAGATTCAGCTCATGTGCATAGCAGTGCACATACACAGCCTCTGGATGATGCTGACGGAACTTAACTTGAACTCCCCCTACTGCCCCTATCGTAACTAAGACAACATCATATGCATGTGCCACACATTTTGCACCTGTATTTCCACAGTCCTGGAGACATTTTAGAGTGATTCCACAATGGAGGCAGCATTAAAAGATTTCAGTTCTGTGAATCCTATAAAATGCTTTGTAATGCTTCTAGTTCCAGGTACAATATACCTCATGCAAACTGCCAGCAGCTGCTCCTTATGTTTGTCTCTTGCTTCATCTGCCATAACAGCAAACATTCCTGAGCTGTTAAGTTCACCAACTATCTTTGAAATTAACTCTACTGTGCAACATGCAATCACCTCATTTTGAGTTTGTAGAGAAATGTAAGTGGCATTTTTAGGTGCCTTATATATTTGTAGAAAAGGATCAAATTGTTTTAATAGATCCAAGCATTCCAGAAAATTTCCTTTATTTAAACTACAATCCGTTTTATCGTGACCCCTGGAAGTAAGTCCTTGTCTACCCAGAAATAATGTGACAGCAATGATGTGGTCAAGATAGCATCACCTGTCATTTACTTATTTGATGTTTGCTGCTTGTAATTTGTGGACAATATCACCAGTATTCTTTGTCTCTTTAAATCCAGCACATAAGGTGTTTATGTTTGCATGCTATGAAGTCTTTTCATGCTCTCAAAATGAGTCAAGTGCCCTTTTCCATTTAACAAAACCCGTGCTTACCAAAGAATCTTTATTAGGGTGAGTGGCTCCATATTTCATTTCAAAGCATCCACAAGGATAGCAAAAGGCAGCATCCAGAGTAACAGAATATTCTAACCAGTTGTAATTTTCAAACCAGTGAAACTGAAATTACCTTTTTTCTCCCCTTCAAATGTTCATTGTTGGTAATGCAGTAACTTACTCTGAATAGGCCCTGTCTCAAGTGTTCCCAAATCTGTTATATTTTGAGCATTTACAAGTTCACTATTAGTTTTATTTATACTTTCTGTATCAACATCAATACAACTGTGACTGTTCTGGTTGCTTGTGCATGGTTCAGTGTCCTCCTCATGCACAGTGGTACCTGATGCACTAGAATGAGGGAGTGCAACATTATCATTACTTTCTGAATTGGATCACTAGGGATTTTATTCATGGGACTGAATGGTGATTGCAACAACAGGGGGGTACCAGTGGATCACCAGGGCTTTTATTCATGGGATGGAACTGCGATCGCAGCAACAGGAGGGAGAGGGTACCACTAGACTACCAGGGAATTATTATACAGTGGTTTACCGCAATCGGGGAAATGGGGGGGGTACCACTAGACTACCAGGGAATTATTTTGCAGCAATTTACTGCGATCGCGGCTATGGGGCATGGGAAGCCCAGGACCCCCACTGTGCACACGTCAGTCTGTACTGGGTGTCAGGTGCAATTCACTGAGCACAGGGCATACAAATGAGTCCATAATGGCATGCAAATGGCCTCATTTGCACCTTGCATATATTATGGTCTCATTTGCATGCCCTCTGCTGAATACTGCGGCTGATGCCCCAGCGCAACTGTGTTTGCACTGGCGTATCCCCCATGCTATTATCTGTGGTTTGTACTGGCACAGTGCCACTGCACTGTGCGCTGTCCATGCCATATTCAATGGTGCTGTGCCATGGTGCATCACCGTTGAATATCACCTGGTCCTGGCCCTCGGCCATCCCAGTTGCACTGCGCCCATGCTTGCACCACTGCCAGTCGCGGTCTGAATATCTGGGCCAGTGACTCTTTTTTCTCAAATTCCACTCAACAACAGATGAACAACTGTGCACTGACTGAACTGCAGTCCTTTTGCTTTCACTCTTTCTCCAGTCTGCCTCTGAATGAAAAGGCCACGCCTACATCCATACTCATATGTCACTCACTGGCCACTCACAAGGATCTATTGCTTATGATGACACTCTGTAGTCCATGCTGCTTAATAGTCATGTGACTATCAAGTAGCATAAACTTCAAATAGGTATCCCACAATGCACATGGCCCATGTGAGAGTGACTGTCATGTGACAACAACAGTTTCTGGCTGCTGCTCGTTGCTGGCTTTTGCTTGTCAGGCGGCCAGCAAGCAGCTGGCAGTCAGTGCCACCACACAGTGCACTCGGCAGTGAGTGGCAATGCACACACACAACTAGTTATTATTATCTCCTTTGTCAGTCTCTCCCGGCTGGGCCATTCCTGATCTGATGATCTCGTCATCTCCCTCTCCGTCCCAGCTGCTCCCCTTTGCAAATAAATGCAGTGCTAGTGAGTTCAAACTTCAGTTCACATATTTGTACAGTATGACAGTCACAGAGAAATGACTCACTCACTTGACCTCACCACCACCAGTCTCAGGCAGTCATCTAATTCCAGACAGTTATGTCACTCTCTCTCTCTCTTACTCTCCAGTCTCCAAGACACTCAGTCCTGACTTCAACTTAATATTTAATCCACAACTGAGTCTTGAGTTGCCACCATGCTGCTGCAGCAGCCAGGCAGCATGCATAAAATAAATGTATTATTTTTTTTAAGTGATGATATGTCCATCTGGATCCAGTGTGGGGCAAGTGGTGACAGTAACTCACTCTCCTCCCCTCTTTGTTCTTCCGCCCCAGAGTCCAGCATCGAGTGTCGCCAGGGCAACCAGAACTCCTCATCAATCATGAACACCATGTGTGAGGAAGTGTGTTGATGGTTGCCATGGCAACAAGTGAGTGATGGATCCCGGGCAGTCGATGGGTAGAACAATAGCACATTAAAAATTAGAGCCTCAGCTAGCTGACTGTGTGTTGGTTGGAGCAGAGCCAGGAGGCCAGCAGTGGTGGTGGTGGTGGTGTCAGAAGAGAAGATCGACAAGAAAAGAAGACAGACACTCAGTCAGAGTGGAGTGGGACCACCAGCCCAGGTGAGCAGGCCATCGCTCAGGGAAAGGAGCACCGAGCTGGGTGGGAGGGGTGTCTGACTTGCAGAAGAAAAGCCGCCGGAATGGCAGGTCAAGCACTCAGATGGGTAGTAGTGAAAATGGGGTTTTGGGCACTCTCTAGCCACTGCTTGCCATTTGCCACTAGCTGCAATTGAGTGTGGGGGGGGCGCAACTGACTCAGTGTGGAGACTGAGCTGAGGGCAGGCAGTGCAAAAATGAGAACTGCACCATGGCCCGCAGCAGAAAAAACAAACAAAAATGAGGACAGTGCAGGCAAGGTTCAGGGCCCCAGAGAAAACATTTGGGGCTCTAGCCCCGGAAGCCCAGCCCTAGCAATGCCTCTGTTAAATAATATTTTAGTGGCTTAAAGGCTTGGTCTAAGCTCTGTATCATATTTCTTTTACATTTATATCCCTTAAGCTTTTATGATTTTTTAAATATTATGGTATAGTTGATTTGATAGTATATCTTATCTAGATTTTATGTCTCTCAGTCAGTGTGTTGGATGTGTTTGTTAGAGGGGAAGAGAGGCTAGTTTGGGGTTGTATTATGTTGCTGTTGATTGCTTCTATTAAGTATGCATTATTGTATTGTTTTTCATTTTTTTTTATATTAAAACTAATAAATATTGGGAAAAAAACCCCCCAAAAAACAGCCTATTCAAACTTGTGCAGACTCCAGGCACTACCATGAGTTGGAAGGTTTTAGGATTACTCTGTGAATAGGTTCTGAAGCACAGAAATTCCAGATCTAGTATCATCACTTCCTTGTGTGTCCAAGCAATATTGAGAAGTAAATGTGTGGACTGTGGACCTGGTAGCAGCTGTACCAATTTCTGCCAGTGGCATATTCCTTCTACTGTAGATGCTATTAATACTACCTTCCAAGAGGAATGTTCTTTAATACAGTCTGGGAGTACTACACCTGCCTCGGTGTAGCAGAAATGTATTGTAGACTTTATTCACCTCCATATGATCTGTTTTGAGGCTGGGTGCCCCTTTAACACCTAACCATATGTGGCAAACCATTATTATTCATAATATCCTCAGTTTTAGAATTCTAGAAACCAAGGGCCCTTTTGACATCTAATGTACGAAATATTTTTCTCCCCTTTATTGGCATCTGGTCTTAGGAAATACACAGGCAAGGTGATAGTCTGATGTTAGTGGAATTCTTATACTACCATAGGGAGGAACTGTACATTTTGTTCCGAACACCACTTTTTCCCTGTGGGAAATCAGGTATGAGGGATCAATGCATAGTGCTTCTAGCTCTTTGATCCTTCTTGCTGATGTAACAGCTACAAAGAATAATGTTTTCCAGATAACGTATTTTAACTCTGTAGTGACCATAGGTTAAAAAGAGCATGTCATTAACTCAGTTTTGCCTGGGTGGCCATTTTGTATCAAGGTTAAGCAATGGGAAACTCAGACTTCAACAAGTGTTGCAGGTAGTAAAGAGTTAACTGAGTGAGAACCAGGTTCAGGCCCCAAGTGGGTATAAGTTTCTTTATGGGGGATACCCACGTGAGAGGTTTTTAAAGAATTTCTTAAATGCTGGATGTGCAAAAAATGATTCTGCTGAGACCTTGGACTTTAATGCAGAGATGACTGACAAATGCATCTTTAAAGATGCTGGCCTTAAAGGGAAGCATTCATGTACAGTAGCTAGTAGATACTGTTTGAAAGCCCATGAAAAGCTCTTTCAAATGAGATATTGGGCACACCTGTAACTGAAGTACTCCAGATATAAACATGGAAGAATCTGTTCAATATTAATACCACATTGCAGCCAATTGCAGAACATTGTGACATCATCAAGGAACAAACCCTGCTTGACTCAATGTAGTTAGGCATAGCTTGTTCCTCGATGACATCACAATGTTTTAAAGATGGCTGCAGTGTTGTATTAATGTTTAACAGACTCTGTCATCTATATATTTGGAGTGCATCCAGCTACAGATGAGCCTTCCTTTCCTTATCCTCATGAGGAAGGAGGCTGTATACTGTACAGCGTCTGGACCCTTTCTTTTGAGAGATGGGCTCTTACTTTGAACTGTTTCTAATTCGGCTCCAGTGAAGTGCAGGTTTTGTGTGGTTTCCAGGTTTTATTTGTCTAAATTCAGAATGAACCCTAATATCAGGAGCTTTTGCTTGCTTCATTGATAATGGTTTCTTCCCTGGTTCTCCTACACACCAACCAATCATTTAAGTATGGATTGACTGTTAATCCATTTCTTTGAAGTGCTGCTGCTACTACAGCCAGGCACTTAATGAATACTCTTGGGATAGAGGTCAGTTCAAAAGACATTGCCCTTAGGGTTACCACCTGTCCCTACTTTCGCAGGACAGTCCTGATTTGGGCAGCTGTGTCCTGCGAAAAAACATGAAAAATACTAAATGTCCTGACATTATAGCACAAAAGAATATTTTCAGACTTTTCTGTAAATGCTGCAAAAACTATAGTACCTTAACTAAAATACCTTAAAATGATTAGAAACACTACAGAATATCTAAAAAACTGCAACACTTAGTCTTAATCCTAATTATTTAGATAAAAATCAGTTGTGTTGATTGAGGTTACATATTGTCCTGCGAAAAATCATATTTCAGTAAGAAATGTCCCACTTTGGGCTTCTTAAAAGGTGGTAACCCTAATTGCCCTGTATTGATGCTGAACCATACTTATGCTGAAGCATAGATATTTTCTATGGATTGCTGTTATTAGAATGTGAAAATAAGCATCCTTCAGATCAGATCCAGTGAGCATATCCAGTCCCCACACTATATGGATGGAAGTACTATTTGCAAAGTGACCATTTTGCATTTTTCCTTTTTTTATGGGTCTGTTCAGACACCTGAGGTTGAATATTGGTCGCTACTCTCCTGATTTTTTTCTTTGTTAAGGCAGGACCTTGAGACAAAACCCTCTTCCCATTTCCTTCACCAGTACAATCTCCACAGCATTTAGAGACTGCAGCTGTTGAAAATCCATTTTAATTGCTGCATCTCTTCTGGTGAATTTGGTTGGAATATTGTAAAATTCTTCTGTTTTGGACTGGTGACAAAGATAGACTGAGGCCTTCTTTCACAGTCTCCAGCATCCATTTGCCTCTTGTAACAGACTGACGCTGCTGAAAGTGGTGTGAGAATCACTGGGGGAGGTGCGGTGACCTATAACACACCAAGGTTTGTATTTAGTCTGGGGTAGACGAGCTGGGACTGCTGCTGCCTCTCCCACCTTTATCTGTCTTTGAGTGTCTGGGTACACTATAAGGCTGACGGTGGAATTGCCCGTAATAGTACCTCCTTCCGATGCCTCCCCTTTCATAGGGTCTGCTGTGCCCTCTGGATGTTTCTTTTTCTACAAAGTTTTTTTCTCCACAGAGGTTTTTATCCATGGCCATGCCCGTCCTGTTAGGGATATACCCTGATCAGGTCTGCACCCCCCAATCTCCCTAGGTCTCCAGCAACCTGCCGGTTACCCCCACAGCTTGCCTCTGTGGCAGAGCTCCAGGGGGAGGACCATCCCCCCCCAAGGCAGTCTATTATGTGGACTGAATTCCAGTGCCGGAAGGAACTATAAACCAGGGGAATCCAGGAGCCTACACCATCATTTAGATAGGTGTTTTTTTCCCTTCATTTTCTTGGTCTCTCCCAGCTCCCTGATATGAGTACAGCCTGTGTAGTGGCCTCACACACATGCAACATGCCTCCTGCAGCAGGAGAAAGCTCTCTGGCCCAAGCACTGGGGTCACTGCAGTGCCAGAGGTCACTGTCCACCCCCCCAGCTGAGGCACACTTCCACATGGCAGCTACCCCACCCTGGCCTGCCGTTATGTGCATTGACTTGGGTTTGATCCCCAATCTTGGTCTTCTGCATGATTGCACTGTCACTGAGTCATCAGAGTGGCCACTTCTGCAAAGCTTTTAAAAATAGTTTTGTTTTTAATCGGTCTTATTCATGTAGCACTCTGTCCGATCTCCAAAGAGATATGTGCTTTCAAAGGGGAAGTTGGCAGATTTTTTCTGGAGCTCAGTGTTTCTCAAATAATGAGACCAGCCTCTCTAGGCAGATCCCAGCCTTTGCCAGGGAGATGCAAGCAAGGCTGAAAATGTGCTTTATTTAAACTTTGAGTTTGGGGAACTTTGAGTGATAGGATGTGGCAAACTGAAAGTGGATAATGGCAGGTAAATTCATTTAATTATTTACAAATTTGTGACCAGGATAGGCACACTGAGCACAAAGGCTCATTTCCAGGTGTTTATTCATTTCTTTATTGGTTTACAAATTGGTGACCGGAAAAGTCATACTGAGACAGGGCTCATTTCCTGGTGCGACCAAGGGAAAGGTACATTGAGGGACTGCAATTCAGAATACACAATGGTGCAGACAAATAGGAACAATATGCAAACTGTGAGAGGTAAAAATGTACTAATTAGACTGGTGGCAGAACAGTGCTAATTCAAGGACTAACCAGAGAAGTACTAGGAACAAGAGCAGGAGAGAGCAACATGATGCGAGGAGGTGCTTACGAGTAGAGTGAGTGGGGAGAGGTATCGGGGTCAGGAAGGTTCCAGACAGAGTGAAAACAGACCAGAAAAGCAGTATGACCCATGGAGGTGTTGCAGAAAGGGGTAACGAGGGTGAGAGAGTCAGAAGAGTGAGTGAGTAGGATAACCCCAGGTGTGACTGTTATACTGAAGGGAAGAACAACAAACTGCATAAAATTAGAATAAACTCTGCCAACTACTCGATGGCATTTCACTTTTTCTTGGTGTACTGTAGGAAGTATTATTAGTTTTTTTCCTATGAGGAATATTTCCGTACTGGGAAAAAAGCTCAAGATATTTTTTCCATAACTTGGTGGAGGCTCACTGTGACAAACCCTGAGAACTAATGCTGTAGATTCACAGATAAACCTGTGGTTCTTAAACAGGCATACATTCTGGTAGATACTGCATTTGCCAGGGCTGTAGTTTCTGTATCATTAATGTCTACAGCCATTTGCAAGTGACGTTTGGCTGTATCTGAACCTGCTTTTACATGCTACAAAACCTGTGACCTTTTATCAGAGGGCAGAGTGTCAGAAAATGGTAGCATGGCTTTCCAGAGTGCTTCCTGGTAATGTCACAATGTAACTCAGAAGTGCTGCCTCTCACATGAGGGCTGCAGAAGAGTATGATTGTTACCAAGTGCAGGACAAGGGCACTAGATTAAAAATGGGAAAATATGAATAATGGAATCTAGCAGAGGTAAGGGTGTTTACTTGGGGGTGATTTTGCTGCTAAATACTAAACTTAAGCATTCACTTTAAGCCATGATTGATCCATGTTTTAAAGGCCGGGTAAATAACAGATGAAGGGAAATTATGGGTTTTAAAAGAGCAGGCTTGAAACTGGTAACTTGTTAGCCCATTTAGTTGCTACATCTGGAGGCAACCCTTCACCATAGAAAATTCTCTCTAATCTCTTAGTGCTGCAACCTCCTCTGTGATCATAGCTTGGGCACTTGTCTATCTCCTGTCCACTGGAGATCACCTTGTTGATCACATCCATAAGAAGCAGATCACTTTGGAATTTCTCCTTTCTGTCTTTTTGTCAGTTAAGTTGTTTATCAGCCAGTGTTGAATGCATTGTGCTAAAAATTATACAGATTGTTTGAAAACAGCATGTGTTTTATCATTTAAAAATCTTTGACTTCATAGATTACATTTCAAAAGTGCACATTTATTTTGATATATTTCTTTTTTCTAAAAACCTTTTTTTCTAAATTTAGAAATTATTTAACAAAATGGTTGCTCATGTATAATTAATGTAATGTAACTATAAATGTGCGATGGTGTTTCCCACAACCACGCCCCCTGAAAAAGAGTTTCAGCTTGAAGAGCTGGGTCAAAGTAGTGTGTGGTCCTATCTTGTGCACACTTCATTCTTTCATTTGGTGATAAAACCTTGAAAATCCAACATTGTGTGTGACGTGTTTATCGGAGTTCTCAAGTGCAGACAATTCTTTTGGAGGATGCATTTCAATTGGGCTGGCTGCCCATTTTTTTCTGCACCTGGTCTAATTGGTGTTTTCATGGTCCTTACCTTAGAATTGAATCATTGTGCTGTTTGTGAACTGCAGAAATCTCCAGCATCCATGGAGCACTACAGATTGGGACTCTATCACGGATATTACTGGACCACATTTTTTCTGAAGACCTGCCTCCTGTTTCTTTCTGCTCAGCACCCGTCTCCTTTTGCAGTCTGTTGCTCAAACAATAAAGCTTGTATGAACTGAGGAGCGACTGAACTACAGGAAGTAATGCAGAGACAAAATGGAGCTTGCAACGCGGATCAGGAGGAGGGCTTCAGATGGGAAAATGACAAAAGCTTTACTGACAAATGGCAGCGTGCCAGGATCATTTAAGTGGAGCAGAGACTACATAAACTTCAGCAGGTGATGTTAAAACCAGCTTTTTCAAACTTGAAAAGTTATAAAGCAAAGACACTGATGTAACTTATAAGGTTGGAAGAATATCTAAATAAAGAGCAAGCGCCTAGAGGCTTAAGAATAAATGTGATCCCTTCCAGTGGGCTAGAACAATTCGAGTACAAGGAAGAGTGGTTAAAAGCCACATGTTTGTGATCTAAAACATTTATATAATTAAGTATAAAGTATGAAACCAGCAAGTTGCATAAACTGAATGAGGAACTACGGGAAGCAAGATCACAAGCCGTATTTAAAGACAGGAACGAGTACAAGGAATTTGATGGGGCACTTCAAAAGAAACTGATGAAATATAAGAAAGAAGTCCTTTTCTAGAAAACAAACAAAACTTAACAGAGGTGTTGAAGACTATATCAAGGGAGATATCTTAAAGTGGGTCAAAAGGCAGAGGTCAAAAAGTTGAAATCGTGGAAGATCCAGAGTCCATTTTCAAAAGAATCAAAGTGGCAGGACTCAATCAAGAAACAAAGAGTCAGCACATAGAGAATAGTGGGTGGGTATCCACGCACAAACAGCTTGTTGTGCCACAGAGGGGTTCTGATAGCATCAGACCTCGAGAGCGAAGCTAGAGAGGTCCGATGGTATCAGAACCCCGAGGTGACACAAAAAGGCTGGTTGTGTATGAGGATGCTCATCCACTGTTTTATATAGTGTATAGTGCCACTAAAAATCACTTACAGTTCTTTTTTTTTTTAGCAGCCTTTTACTTTTTTTGTGCCATGCACTGTTCAGTGGTAAAGGGTGGTTTCCAGGGTTGCTGAGTGGTTGCTAAGGAGCTATGGCTAGGTGTCTAGCGCGGCTTCCTATTGGCTGGCAGGTACATTAGGGCCATAACGCTCACTAAGCGAGAGGGCTGTGGAGTAGGGGGTCATTTGTTTAATTTTAATTTTGTTTCCAAGTCTAAATATCTGGTTGATCCTGTGTTTTCTTGTATCTGGTTGAGCCTGCATCTTGTAAGGCTCCGATGTAACTGTCGCTGTGGGAGCGTGGATCCGCCTGTTTCTGCCCCTAATGTAAGTGATATGCGGTCTGGAACCTCTAGAGGTTTTCAAAATGTTGTTCTGCTGCAGTAGGGTATTATCACGTTCCATGACCTTTTGAACTGCAGCAGAACAACATTTTGAGAACCTCCAGTTTCCATGCACAACAATGGTCCACTATACACTATATCGCACTACAGGCACTGCAGGTGCTGCGAGTACAGATGCTCCCAATAACACCTCTAATAACGCTGACACTGCCACCCCAGAAAACACTGAAAATACAACTGAACATACAGACGACTCAAGTCAAGTTTTTCTTAGAGAAAAGGACACGGACACAACTCGGAAAAGAAAAACCAGGAAAGGCAAAAGAGGAGGGACCAAAAAGCAATGAAAAGGGACAGAAAATAGCAACCCAGAAACAAGCTTAGAGGTGATTAACATTTCTGAGTTTGTATTGAACCCTAATCACTTGACACTTCCAAGAAAAGGCTTGTCCTTCATACCAAATACCAAAACCAAACCTAAAATAAACACTGATTTAAAATAAGCACACCTTAGATAATTTGTGGTTTTGGATATAGAACTTTGTTTTCTAGAAAGATGATTTGATGAAATAGATAGTTGTTAACAACAGTAGCCCCCATTTTCAAAGGGGGTGGGATGCACGGCGCATCTACAGTAGATGCACCAGTGCAAAAAAAAAAACATATATTCAAACAAGATGTGTGATTCCAATGGAATATAGCAACCTGTGTGGGTGGCGCAAATGGGGTGGCCAACAATGAGCCAGTGCATCCTGGGAGATGGGCTGAATACCGGGGATGGGGATGCATGGCGCATCACCAGATGCTCCAGTCTCAAATTCCCGACATTCTGCCTGAATATGCAAATGGAGCCATCAGGCATGCAAGGCGCAACTGGGCCATTTGCATGCCCATTATTACCTCATTTGCATCCACTTAGCATGGCTGCGCCTAGCAAGGTGCGCTGGGCCAGTCTGCACCCCCCCCAGCCCCGGTCCCCGTTGTCCATGTATGAGTGGCAGCAACCCCACGGTCATGTTGTAGGGTACCCCCCCACCTAATCCCTGTTCCTGTAACTGCAATTGCAGACCCCCCTTTTACATAGTGTAGGGTCCCCCAACTCCATACACGATCCAGGCTCCCTGTTCGCATAATAGACCCTGCAGCACACTGTCCCTTTTTGCATAATAAACATTGTTGCGCACGGTCCCCATTCGCATAATAAACCCATGCCACATCCCTCTTCAGTCACATTACAACCCCTGTTGCATACTGTTCCATAGTGTAGCGGACCCCCACCCTGACCCATTCCCCAATGCCCAGTTATTAACCAACAATCCCTTTTCCATAGTGTAGTGGACCCCCCGCCCTCTCCCCAATTCCTGAACCCCGATCGCAAAAGTTGCCCAGTCCAAAATCCTCATTCAAAACATAATCCCATATTGCACTTTTCCATAATGTAGTGGCCCCCCTACCCCAATAGGCATGACCCCTTCCTGCACCCCCTCACCACCCTTGCTGGTGACTGGCACAGCCCTCCACACCCTGCCATGGCCAGCCACCAACTGTGCTGCTCATAATCAATGTACTGTACAGCGTGCAAATCAGCCAATGGGATCATGCTCTGTACAGTACAGTGATCGCGAGCAGCACAGGTGGCGGCTGGCCATGGTAGGGTGTGGAGGGCTGTGCCAGGTACCGGAATGGGTGGTGAGGGGGGTGCGGGAAGGGGGTCATGCCTACCAGGGTGGGGGGCCACTATACTATGGAAAAGTGTGACATGGGATTATTCTTCGAATGGGAATTTTGGACCAGGCAGCTTTTGCGATCGGGGTTCGGGGATTGGGAACAGAACAGGGGGGTCCACTACATTATGGAAAAGGGGTTGTTGGTTAATAACCGGGCATCAGGGAACGGAACAGGGTGGGGGGGTCCACTATACTATGGAACAGTATGCGGCAGGGGTTGTTAAGAGACTGAGGAGGGATGCAGCAGGTGTTATGTGAATGGGGACAGTGTGCGGCAGGGTTTATTATACAAATAGGGAGCCTCGATTAGGTATGGGGTGGGGACCTTACACTACAGAAAAGGGGAGGATTGCACTGTCTGTTACAGGGACAGAGATCAGGCAGGAGGGGTACACCTACACTATGGAAAAGGGGGTCTGCAATTGCAGTTACAGGAACAGGGATCGGGCAGGGGGGTACCCTACACTGTGGAAACGGGGGACTTATTGGTGATTGGGCACAGTGAACAGGATGGGATGGGGGCCTACTAAACTGTGGGACAGGGGTCTTATTTATTGACTGGACAGTGGAGAATGGAGCTGGGAGAGGGTGGCCACTGGGCTGCGGGGGCTGGCAGGCTGCTATGCTCCTGTGTGCACAACCACAGCCTGCCTGTTAGTGCCCAGAAGTTAGGCATGCTTTTACCATGCCTAACTTTGCGCTGCTCATCTCCTGCACTTGGGCAGCCCATCTCTTCTGAATATCCCAATGTGCAGGATATTCATGGGCATGCCCCCTCAACTTGGGCTGCATACATTAACTTTTGGCCATGGTCCATCTCGATTTAAGCAGCCCACATCCCTCCTTTGAATATGGGAGTTTGGAGCAACTTTTGAGCGGCTCATCTCCGGTTGTTCCGGAGATGTGCCGCTCATCTCTTTTGAAAATGTAGGCCAGTGGCTTTTGTGTGTGTACTGATTATTTCTTGTCTTTCTCTTTGTTCTTTACAGGCCACTGTCTCTCTGTCTCCTATCCACTGGAGATCACCTTGCTCATCGCATCCATAAGAAGCAGATCTCTTTGGAATTTCTCTTTTCTTTTTGTCAATTAAGCTGTTTATCAACCAAAGTTGAATGCATTATGCTAATAAATTCTACAGATTGTTTAAAAACAGTATATGTTTTATAATTTAAAAATGTTTGGCTTAACAGATTACATTTCAATAGTGCACATTTATTTTGATATATTCCTTTTTTCTAAAAAACTTTTTTCTAAATTTATGGTTGCTTATGTATAATTAATGTAATGTCACTATAAATGTGTGATGGTGTTTCCCACAACCACGCCCACTGATGAAGAGTTTTGGCTCAACGCGCCGGGGCAAAGTGGTGTGTGGTCCTATCTTGTGCACACTCCACTCTTTAATTTGGCAATAAAGCCTTGAAAATCCAACATCATGTGTGGCGTGTTTATTGGAGTCCTCGAGTGCAGGCAATTCTTTTGGATGACGCATATACAGAGTTAGCTGGCAGGCTGAAGGAGGGGGCAGAAGGGTTGCAGCAGTCAGGGAGTAACATGGAAGTGTTTTTTTAAGGCCAGTTCTAAACATTTTGTCTTTTGTTCAGTTAGTCTTGTAGCCAGAGGTTACACCAAAAAGGTTAGTTACACTGAAGCCCTCTTTTAGGGATCCATAAAGACAGGAATGATTTAGCAGGGTGTTGTCTGCATAAAGGCTGATCTCCTAGCCTAGTTTGTCAGTTGTGATACCTTCAATATTCTTATTGTTCTTGACTGCTATAGCTAGGAGTTGAAATACTAAGGCAAATATTAATGAAGATAGTAGGCACTCTTGGAGATAAGACATATTTAGCCCGGGCTTTATTATTCCAAAGCAAGGCAGAAGGAATCAATACCACAGGGCAAGGTAAACATCTCAGTCTCCATTTGTGGCAAAGTGAGCTACTATATGGTAACTCAATTAAAAAACAAACGAAAAATGAAAACAATGACTACTGTTGGGATATGCAACCATAAGAAGAGAGTGGTTCAGGGTGATACGTCAAGCCATTCTGGTCAATTCGTTCCACAGTAACTCACACCAGACCATTAGCTCTGGCATCAATTGGCTCCCTGTACAATTCAGTCCTGAACTGCATCTCCTAGAGTTTATTTTATTAAGTTCATGTGGGGGGAGGGGTGAATTGTCTGAGAACAATTGATACAGGGGGCTGATTGATGCCGGAGCTAATTGTGTGGCACGAGCTGTCGTGGAGCACATTGACTGGAGACAATTGACATGTAGTCGTGGTCCAGTTAACACTGTGAGATGCTAGTTAATGCTGCCTTCTTGGCCTTTACTGCAGATCATCAGGCTTGGGCAGGTTTCTCTGCACACCCTAATGACATTTTAAAAACAGACTGGGAAAATGAATACTTTCTAAGAATGGGAAGAGTTTAAAATAAATAATCACATAAATGAATGTTACAATTATATAGGAAGTCAATTGCAAATTCAGCTTGGGGTGGGGGGATTGACAGTGTGTGGCTTTTCCTGTTCATTTCAAATGTCATTTACTAAGGACAGTCAGATATCAGACTGTAATCATAGTTTTTAACAAACCTTTTAGATTTCATACACTCTTTTTTCCTTTACTGTTCTAGTGGCTTTGTCCGCTGAAATGTCAAGCAGATTCGGAGCAGCCATTTTTAGAGTCAAAAGCACAGCAAGTAAAGGCTGATGTGATGGCTTAGAAAGAAATAAAATGCTGTATTTACAGTCCTGACATAATAATGCAATGCTTCAGACAAATCCCATAAATCTTCTTAGGCCTGAAGACGCGCTGCTATATATCCTAATGGCTGACATCCATAACCATGTCCTGTTGGTGCATAACTTAACAGCCTGAACTGATACTGTTTACAAATGTTTTGTGGAGCCAAAGCAAGAACACCATGATAGGTACGTGAGATTTTATAGCCATTTTGGAGTTATGGAAATCAGTGTAAAAGTCTTTGTGTTCAGTGTCATCTTTTTACTATACACTCCTT
Organism: Neoceratodus forsteri; assembly: GCA_016271365.2. Classification (NCBI taxonomy): domain Eukaryota; kingdom Metazoa; phylum Chordata; order Ceratodontiformes; family Ceratodontidae; genus Neoceratodus; species Neoceratodus forsteri. The sequence continues at coordinate 314,402,766 of CM028135.1, forward strand.
ATGAAAACGAAAAAAATAAGTTAAAACCAGTGGAGATAATCTAGAAGGAACGTACTACCAAAGCACAGGGAACAACAAACTCTTCAGTGGTGACATCATCAGTTTTGTTGTAGATTACTTAACAGAACTCAGAAAATTCGCTACCCCCATCTGATGGTTGCATGATGGTCACAACTGATGAATATTTCAATGTTTTACTCTTAATGAACCCCCTTATAATTGTAAATCTAAGAATGTGGGTCTTTGTACTTTGCACTGATTTATATGTAATTTATGAGAAAAGTGGAAACCACTTTTGGCAGAAATTTCACGTGTCCTGAGCACCACTGTGTCCCTATGAAAGACAATAAATTAAGGTATGTACAGGTTCTTGCAGAGTTTTAAAAGCTGCTAGAAACGCTTTCTTTTTTGGCCAAGTAATTGAGGTCTGATGAGGATGTGGATTAAAATGGTGATGTCATTAGTTGCGAAAATATCAGCAGGGCCAGCTTTAGGGATTTGGGGGCCCCCAGCAGGATTAGCTAGATAAAGGGGCCACTACTTGGATCACTTTCACCGCATGTGTTTGATTATAGCCAATACACGCATCATTTTATTTTATTTTCAGTACAACCAGTGGTATATTTAATTTTTTAAGGGAGAGACAGGAGCGTTTGTCCTTGTGGCTATTCATCCTGTCCCATCCACTGCTGCCCTTCTGCCTATTATTGACTGGGCCATAGTTTGGTGAGGCATTTCATTACATTATTCATGATGCTACATCAGAAGGGGCTGTTCAGCACTTTGTTGCTGTTTTAAGATGATAATAAGATATAAAGCCATTTAAAAATTAAAAAGGCAAATTGCTCTGGTTGGGGCACCCCATGAGTAGGGGGCCCCAGCAACTGCAGGGTTAGCTGGTGCCTAAAACCAGCTATGAGTACCAGACATAAACTCCATGGTGGAACTAGTGTCCTTACAGGTATATACGAGTGGTTTAAACCTGTGAAAAATCTCATGAACACAGAATGAGAGGCAAGTTTTGCTGTAAATATAAAACATAGAATAATAGATGGTGTGGTGTGTTTAATGAGATTTTACACACACCCAAGGTGTTGAATGCTGCATAAACCCCAAGAGTGAAGCTCAAGGGGTTTATTTAAGCATCCAACACAGAGGGTGTGTGTAAAATCGAGTTAAACACACCACCCCATCTTTTATTTTATATAATTGCAGGGGATTGTTTTTTCAGCACAGCAGTTATACAAAATAATAACACATCCAAGTGCAGCAGCAGTCTAGTCGGATTTCAGCAAGGTCCCCAGTTGGATTGAAACAGCTTGTAAAAGGAAACTTTTTTTTTTAATTAAATCATAGTAAACTAAAAAGCAGTAGTATAGAGAGCGAGTTATATGGCCGCGTATGAGTGGTGGTTAAATGTCCCAGTCCGGCACTGAGGAAGGGAAGAGCAGTGGCTGGTGCATACATGGACTGAGGGTAACCCAGTGTGTGTTTGCTGTTATAAACACTCCTTTATAGCTGGCCCAGTGGCGCTGAGGGCTGAGGCACTGGTAGTCTTACCTCACGCCACGCCGGCGACCTGAGTTCGGGAATGAGCTTGGGCGTCGGGGGTTGGCAGGTGGGAGAGAGAGGACTGAGCATCTGATGGACTGCTCTCCTCTCTCTGGGGAGGGATCCAGGGCTCGCCTGGCACTGTAGCAGCCCCCGGTGGAAGCCGGAGGCACTACACCAGCTTAGTGCTGAAGTAAAGGGGCGGAGCTGCGGCGGACATTGGAGGACGTCATTGCACATCTGAGCTCCGGGGTGAGGGGTAACAAAAAGAGAAAAACCCCCTGGAGGACTGAGGAGGTGATGAGGGCCTCAGGAGCCATTCCTGTACATCCCCAATGCTGGACTGCCGCACCAAGTGATCCCCAGGTGCCACCCACGAGAGGTGGACCCTCTAAGTTCAGAAAGATGCCGCCAAGGTAGGAATGGTGGGCCCTCCCTTGGGGGGTGATCTGAGGGGCTGGGAAGTCTCCATGGAAGGGAAGCACTGGTGGGAGTCTCGGCAGGGAGTAGCAGGGGATGGACTGAGTAGGCACCTCTGAGAGATGCCTCAGACCAAAGGGAGATTAAAAAGAGTTTAAAAAAAAAATAAACACTCCCTTATAATGGCAAATTACAAATCAGGTTTCCTTAGGGAAAAAAAATGCTCACCAGTTATTATAGTAGAGATTACTGCTAAAAGTACTTCTATGGCTATATGGTTCTAGACGTTTCGTCTTTAAGTACACAAGTTAGTCCAGGACTTTAAATCACAGATATAGAAACAATTTTTGCAGTGATCTAATAAAATCACACTAGGTACTTAACATTTTCCATTTTGAGATGCATGTTTTTCAGTTGTTGGCTTACTGGCCACTTACAAAACTACTAGAACTTGTTTAGAGGGGTTTAAATTGAAGTCATCTTACTCCACAGGAACTATGCTCTCAGACGCAGAGATCTGTGTATGTTACCCTGTCCTGGGACAGAGTAAACAGGTCTTGTCTCAGTAGCAGATCTATCAGAATTCTCTGGGACACTGAAAACATTAGAGAGTAGTAACATGACTATCTGGCTTAGTCTGGAGCAATTTGAGTTATAGCTGCACTCTGTCAATTCAGTAGCACTCTGAATTAGTGGGGAAAGAGGAAACTGCATGCAGAAAAAAAAACAGTTACATAAGAACTTACTGTAACAATAGATCTTCAAGGGGATCTCAGTCATCAGATTACACCATAGGAACCTTCGCCGTTGGAAAAGGGGAATCCACATGGAAGATTTTCAGCAGTACAACTGTGGCCAACCAAGCCGTTGACATCAGCTGACGTCAGCAACCCTATATAGTCATGGGCGGACCCACTCCCTCCTCAGTTCTTCCCCCCCAGAGATGAAGAGAGCAAGGCTCATGCCTGGGGGACTGAAGCGAGACAGAGGGACCCAGCTGTCAAAAGACAGGATACAACAGATAGACACGTCCTAGACAGGAGCCCCGAAAAGGGGGATGGTGGTTAGAAAAATATACCTGACGACTGAGATCCCCTTGAAGATCTACTGTTACAATAAGTTCTTTCGTAACTGTTCTATCTTCTTTGGAGGTATCTCGGTCATCAGGTTACACCATAAGAATGAGTACCAAGCAGTGACAAGTGAAAAAACAGACAGTCTGGGAGGCTGGATCTCCATAAACATTAGACAGGAGTCCTTGCAAAACAGCCCTGGCAAATCTTGCTTGGGCTCTTGAGGCAATGTCCAGACTGTAATACTTGGTGAAAGTGTGGACAGTACTCCAGGTGGCAGCTGCACAAATGTCAACTGCTGAGACCTCTTTGAAACAAGCCACCAAAGTAGCCATACCTCTGGTGGAATTAGCTTTTACAGCACCAGGCAATTCTTTGCCATACTCGTTGTAACAGAACACAATGCAATTAGCCAACCATTTGGATAAACATTGCTTAGAAACTGGAACATCCTCTCTACCTGTGGTGAAAGAAACAAATAGCTGCTTAGACTTTCTGGACTCTTTAGTCCGAAGCAGATAATATTTAAAAGTTCTGCAGACATCTACAGTATTGAGCAGTGCTTCCCCTGGATTGGCACATTCAGGAAAATAAACAGGAAGGTGGACAGACTGATTGAGTGTGAACTCAGAAACCACCTTAGGCAAAAACTTAGGATTTGTGCAATAAGATACCCTGTCTTTGTGAAAAATCAAATAAGGCTTCTTGCATCAGAGGGCCTGAAGCTCTAAAATTCTTCGAGCAGAAGTAATTGCAACTAAAAAGAGCACTTTCCAAGAAAGAAAGCCTAAATTGCGATTGGCTCAAAAGGAGACAGGGTCAACTTTTCTAAAACAAAATTTAGGTCCCAAGCCAGGACAGGGGAATAGACTTGGGATTACAGATCAGGATGCATTGAAGAAAAGTATGGGAGACATCCTGCTGAGCAACTGTGCAGTCACCCATGGGCACATGAAAGACAGAAATAGTAGAAAGGTAGACCCTGAGTGAGGAATACTGGAGGCCTGAGTCAGACAAAGGAATCAGGTAGTCCAGGATATGATTCACCGGACAGGTGAAAGGGTCCAGGGAATATTTGGCTGCCTGTTTCCACTTCATGGCATATGTGGTGTGAGTGGAAGGCTTTCAAGCCATCACCAGAAGATCCGCCACACTGTTAGAGACTCCAAGCCTGGTGATGGCTACGTACTCAGGAGCCAGACCTGCAGGTGGAGGGACTGGAGGCTGGAATGGACCAGGATCCCCTGATCCTGGGTCAGCAGCTTCCTGCAGAGAGGCAGAGGGACCATAGGTTCCTTTGCCAGCTGTTGAAACAGAGGGAACCATATTTGGTGACGCCGGAACAAAGCCACCAGGATCATGCTGGCCCCTTCCACTTGAAGCTTGATCAGCACCCTCTGGATTAGAGGAAATGGAGGGAATTCATACAGAAACCTCCCACTCCAAGAGAGGGACAATGCGTCTCACCAGAAAACTCCAGGCCCTGGATCTAGCAAGCAGAAATTGGGCAGTTTTACATTGAGGTGGGATGCAAAAAGGTCCGACTCTGGATGATCCCATCTGTCGAACAGTTCTGCTACAGATGAGAGACGCTCCCATTCATGCATGCTGGACTGAGTCCTGTGGAGACTGTCCACTAGGGTGTTTAGAAAGCCTGGCACGTGGACTGCAGAGAGTGTCAGATTGTGCTACAGTGCCCAATACCATACTCTCATGGCCTCCCTGCAAAGGGGTTATGAGTGAGTCCCTCCCTGCTTGTTGATGTACTGGACAACACTCAGATTGTCTGACTGGACCAGCAACTGGTCTGTAGCCAGATGTTCTTGAAATGCCTGCAAGGCATAGAGCACCGCTCTCATCTCCAGGACATTGATATGCAGGGTGGCTTCCCACTGGAAGCAGAAGCCCTGAGTTTGGAAGGGACCCAATTGTGCTCCCCAGCCCAGACCTGAAGCATCTGTCATTAGAATCTGATGCAGGGAAGAAATCTGGAAGGGAACCCCTTGAAGAAGATTCAAGGGGATTATCCACCACTGCAGCACCTTGCGAACTGGAGAGGAGGCCAGGACTTGTTGGTCTAACCTGTGCATGCGCTGGTCCCATTGCACTTTGAGGGGTCCACTAAAGGGTGTGCATGTAAAGTCTGGCCAGTGAAAAAGTGGGAATGACTGCAGCCATTAGACCCAGCAGCCTGAGGCACAGTCTGGCAGGAATGGACCGACTCCGAGTGGTCTCCTGAGCTTGGGCCATAGGCATTCCACCCTATTTTGGGGTAGGAAGGCCTTCCCTTGCTCTGAGTCCAGGACCGCCCCGATGTACTGCAGTCTTTGGGATGGTACTAGAACAGACTTGGGCAGGTTGAATGTAATGCCCAGAGAGTGGAAGAGCTGAACAGTGCATTCCAGAGTCAGCAAGAGCTGTGCCATGGACAGGGTCTTGAGGAGCCAATCGTCCAGGCAAGGGAAAACATACAGTCCCTCTCTCTCCTGAGAGCTGCTGCAACCACTGCCAAGCATTTGGTAAAGACACAGTTCAGAAGAAAAGCCAAAGGGCAGTAACTTTGAGCTGGTAATGCTCATCCTTAAAGGCAAAATGAAGAAACCTCCTGTGAGTAGGAAAGACCGAGATGTGCAGGTAGGCGTCCTACATATCCAGTGAGCATATCCAGTCCTCAGCCTTGAGGAGTGGCATAAGGCCTGGTAAAGTTACCATCTGGAACTTTTTGTACTGGACAAAGAGATTCAGGTCCTTTGGATCAAAAATGGGTGTCAGATCTCTGGTCTTCTTGGAGACCCTGAAAAACCTGGAATAAAACCCTCGATTTCTCTGTTGCCTTGGCATCAATTTGATTGCCTGCTTGTGCAGAAGAGACTGTACTTCCTCCCAGAGAACAGACAAGTGAGCCTGGGGATAGGTGGAGGGTTGGGGAGGGGTATCTGGAGGCTGCTAGATGAGCTGCAGGGTATGACCTGTCTCTATGGTCTGCTAGATCCATGCATCTGAAGTTATGGTTCTCCATTGATTCAGATGGAGGGAGAACAGACCTCTGACCACCATCTCCTGGGTTTGGACCAGAGGAGGGGGGTCTGGCAAGGAGTCAAACTGAGGTGGGACCAGCTGCAGAGGCTGGCCCCTCATTTCTGGGATGCTTACCATGGCTCCAGTATTGTGCAAGGAAGTCTGTGCTCTGTGCTTACCCTGGGTACAGGAGGGCTAAGCCTGGCCTATTGGTCTGCCGACAAAAAGTAGGGCATCCTCTATAATGGGGCTGAGTGTGGAAGAGAGAGTTGACAGACTTAATGGCCGTGCCAGAGGCCTGCAGATCATTTATGAGGTCCTCGACATCAGGGCCCGAAAAGCTTGGTGCCACTGTAAGGGGCATTAAGCACCTTGTTCTGTACATCAGCTGCAAATCCAGAGACCCTAAGCCAGGAGTGCTTTTGAAGACATATGCCAATGGCAGCTGCCCTGGCCACTGTGTCAGCCATATCATAGAGGGCCCATAGGAGCTGTTTACTCTCCACAGTTTGCAAGCACTGGAGCAGCTTTTGTTTTTGGGAGCCATCTGGTAGGACCTGAGCAGGAGCCTTGCCCTTTCTCCAGCTGGCATTCTGGAACTTAACCATGTGTGACAGTTGGTTTACAATTCTCAGACCCAAAGTGGAGGAGACGTAAATCCTTTTACCCCAGAAGTCAATCCTGTGGGATTCCTTATCTGGGGAAGGGGACTAAGGCGCTTTGGTGCCTTAGATCTGTCATGGGCAGCCTTGATGACCACCAAGTCAGTTTTAGCCTGAGCCACAAAATAAGAAAGGCCTTGAGGGGCATTATAGAGTTTGTATTCTCTTCATGGCATAGCTGGCACCATATCTGGTCTATGCCAGGCTACCATAGTGGCATTTTTAAGGGCTGGCAGCATAGGAGTAATGATCTTGGTCAGAGATTCAGGAACCTCCAAGAAGTCCACCAGGTCTTTCCTGGTGATATACTCCTCTTCAGTCTGAAAGCCCATAGTGGCAGACAACTGCTTCATGACATTGAAAAAGGTAGCATCCTCAGGAGGGGACCTGGGAGTATGCTTGACAGACTCCTCACTGACAGATGAGGCAGTGGATTTGTCAGATATGAGGATTTCTTCCTCCCCCACCCATCCTCTATGTCATCAGCGAGGATGAGATCAGGGTGATATTCTTCCTCGACGTTGACCTCTTCATCTGGGTCTGGCATGGGAAGCTCCTGTGGCAGCTCGTGGGGAGCCTCCCGGGGTCAACAAACAGGTATTGATGATGAAGCTGCCATTGATGGTGCCAGTGACGAGGGCTTATTGAAAGAGCCCAGCTGCTGAACGAGCACATTAGTGAATTTGACAAAAACTTCATTCAGGTCTATAGTTGTCATCGATGGAGGGGGATTCAATGGCACTGGAGCTGATGGCCCTCTGTCCTGCAAGCCTTATGAGTCTGGAGCACTGGGGGAAGAAGGGGTAGGCCTTGATGGAGTGGTTGACGACCCGGAGGTTGATGGCCGAGCACCCTGAACATCGGGCAGAGGAGCTGTTGGTATGGTTCTGGAGGGAATAGAAACCTGGACAGCTGGTCTCTTCATCTGGCAGCCACCATTGACAGAGAGCCCCCCCAAAGAAGGAGAAGCCGATGGGGAACAGGATAGCCACCAGGGGGAGTGGTTGTGATCTCGGTCTTTCTTGTGACTCCCCCCCCTCCCCGAGGACTTGTCTCAGACCTTAGGGGCCTGTGAGCTGGAGTATCCAGTAGGCGACTGAGTGGCCGGGAACCTATAGAACCCCTGCCCGGAGCTGGCTACCTGCTGTTCTGTCAGGAATTTCTTGAGAGCCTTTTTGTGTCACTTGAGGGTAGTTTGATTAAATTTCTGGCAGAGCTCACAGTTGGGGACGTCATGATCAGGCCCAAGACAGCAGACAAACTGAGTGTTCATCTGTAGAAACAATCTTCTTTCTGCAGTGGCAGCAATGGAAAAGAGAGAAAGAAAGATTAACTCTTGGCATAAACAAAATTAAAAAATCTCAAAAGAGGTTTAGGTAAAGGGTGGAGGAAAAAACAGCTGTAGGCTGAAATGGCACGAACACTGCAACGAAGTTTCCTCGGAGACTGTGCATGCAAGTTGACAGCGGCAAAGAACTGAGAAGGGAGCGGGGCAGCCCACACCTATATAGGGTTGCTGACGTCGGCTGACATTGTCGGCGAGGGCAGCCCTAGTTGTACTGCTGAAAATCTTCCATATGGATTCCCCTTCTCTGACGGCAAAGGTTCCTATGATGTAACATGATGAGTGAAATACCCACCGAAGAAGATCTTGTTTTTCCATAGTAAAGCAGAAGTATTCCCTGAAACTGTCCCCACTGAATGGGGTCAGTAACTGAATTTCCCCATTTGCCTGTGAGACAAACAGATGTTTGTCTGTCACACCCAATCTCTTAAACACAGAATTCAGTCACTCTGGTTCAGAGTCCGAGTCCATTTATAGTTGTTTGGCCTATTCTGCTCAGAGAGTCTGCTAATACATTCTTCTTCACCGCTAGGTGTACTGTGGAGAGATCTGCATTCAGACTAAGCAAAATTCTAGATCTGTATCACCTCTATGCAGAGCTTTGATGACCTGTTTATTTCTACTTATTTATGTAGCACATTGTTATTGCATTGTCCGTCTTTATTAGAATTGTTCAATCCTGTCACAGGGACGAAAAAGACAATGGAAGGAAGCACTTTTCTGAGTTCCTGCAGATTCTTGTGTTCTTCTCTGGTTGGGCCAGCTTATATTTACTCCCTTCCAGATGGCCACCCATCTTACCAGAAATGCATCTATGGAGAGAATTTGTGCAGGCTGGGACAGGAAATTCCCTCTCTGAGGTTGCCTACCTCTTTCACCAATACCAGTGGCTGCACCAAACTTTTGATACTGCTAGTTTTTGCTGCAATGGTGAAAATATCTAGTGTCAGTACCTTCTGAGGTGGTGCTACTGCTCACCCCTCATTTATAGCTTGGTCCACTGCACCACCGCTGTGGGGAAGCCAAGTGACCCAGAGGTTTTAAGAATTCCTGTGATGTCCTTGGAAGATATGTCTGGAATGTCTTCATATACCTAACCAGAGCTTATACCCTTTGTAGGGGTAGAAGAAGAAGAAGAATTAGCATTTATATAGTGATTTTCATACAAATTGTATCCCAAAGCACTTTACAAGCAATGCTAGACTGGTAGTGAAAAGACTGTGTATTGGCAGACATAGCTTTGGACCCCTGCATGAACTGGTTTTATGTGAAGGAGAATATTGGCCAGGACACTGGGGGATAATCCCTACTCTTGTGAAGTGCCTAGGGTTCTTTTACTTCCACCTGGACAGCCCCAGGATGGTACCAGAGATGGGTAGAAGGAACCTCCATTTAATGTCTCATCCAAAGTATAGCACTCCCCAGTACTGTACTGGGGTGCCAGCATTAATGGTATGAACCCAATCCCAGTGTGGGAGCAGAACCTACAATCTTCTGGCCCAGAGGTAGATTTGCTACCAACTGAGCCATGCTGACATGCACTTTTATTACAGCTTTGTAAAGTTATGTGTTTAATTCTGCACCTATGAATCCCAGAATCTGTCTGGGTTCCAGGTGTGACTTGTCTAAGTGTAAAAGGAAGCCCAGCATTTGCAGAGTACTTTTTACTGCTTGAAATGAGCACAGTGCTTCCTCCTTGTTTTACACACACTAGTCTATTGTCTAGATAAGGAAACACACTACTCCCTGCCTGCACAAGAAGGTTGCTGCTATTGACAAGCACTTTGTGAACACTATGGATGTTGTTATACTGAAGGGTATCACCTTGAACTGAAATTGGCCATTACTATCCTAAACCTTAGATATTTTCTATAGCATCATCTTATTGGAATGTGGAAATATGCATCAGTTAAATCAAGTGACCTCAACCAGTTTCCCTGTTGGATGAATGGTGTCACTGTTTGCAGTGCCAATCCTAAATCCTTTTTATGCTTCGTTATATCAGGTCCTAAAGGGTACACCATTCCCTATTCTTCTCACGAGTTAGGACATATTTGCGGAAGAGGCCCTTTTCCAGTAGAGAAATGGGAACTTTCTCTACTGCATTTAGCTTTAACAGTTTCCTCATTTTGTTCAATTCCACCAGTTTTTGTTTTTTGTTCTAGCAACTAGGTAATGAACATCCTGAATCTGCTTCACTTTGAAAATTACACCAATTGGAAAACTGCACAGGTTGGAGAGTTAATCCCTGTCTTATTCCCCCAAGAACCTGTTAGTCTGTGGTAATTCTTTCCCACTCAGAGACAATAGAGAGGTCTTTACACTGATGACTATTCTATAGTGACAGGGACAGAATTATTAGGAACTGGACTTAACCTGAGCCGGAGGAGTGGTTGCTGATTGCAGTCTAGCTCCTCTGTTTTCTCTGCCTCTTCCATGCCCCTTTGAACTGCATAGTTGCTGAACAGAGTCCCCATACCACCCTTCTGTAGGGCCCATCAGCTACTTTGGCTCTTTCCTCTTCAGTCAAGGTTTTTTTTTTGTAAAAGTTGTTTTATGCTTATTAATATTTATCATATATATCTGTTATCTCATCAAGTGAAGTTCCTTCAAAGGGAGATTACCTCTCCAATTTGGCATGCATTATAACAAGCCTGCAAACCTACTAGCAGATATTGCATTTGTTACTGCTCTAGATGCATCATCATTCATCAACAGCTGTCTGAAAGTAGTACCTAGCTGCTTCCAAACCAGCCTTCACTCTGTGTGCTAGACTGTTTTATTTCATGTAATGGTAAACTCTAACACAGAGGAAAATTGCATTGCACAGCTCCTGTTTATAACGTGCGGAGTGACTTAAGTAGGCTGCCTGCCTCAACAATCAAGTGAAGGTAGTGTAGATTTCTTTACCATAAATCCAACCTTCTGGAGTCTCAGTCAATGGGTGCTACAGAGAAGCTAACTTTAGCATTTTCACATGCAGCAGCCTGAGGAACACCCTCTGTGAAGAGGAATAGATGAACTCTGAGCCCTTCCTGGGTACAACATATCCTTTCTCAATTCTCTTATCAGTAGCCATAGTGGTAGTAGTCACAGCAGGATCGCTTTAGTAGCAATGTTAAATGACTTATGGATGGGAACCGACACTCTTCTCATTGAGGTGCAGTGCAGCATACTCATAAATTCTGCTTCCTCTACACTTCTACAGCCACTTCTGTTTCTGTGGTATGCAGATTCACCATATCAGCCATCTGCCTCAAAAGTTATGTCATTCATCCACCAAGGGAAGTTCCTCCTCTACAGTGTTCTGGGAAATTAGTTTATCCTCCTAGTATTCAAATACATCCTCACGAAGGAGACTAGAAGACACATCTTAATCAGGTCTTTTAAAAATAGTTACGGTTTTGAAAAACTGTCAAATTTGTTCAATGTCTTCCAAGGAGGGCATGTCTTTGGCTGTCACTGGTTCCTCTGTTTGCTTTTCATTCAGAACCACCTCCAGGTGCTTTTTATGCTTTCTTTTCCCCACCATTGTGCTTGGTTGATAATCTTTTTTCTGCCACCAGAGTGATCCCTGATGGAAAATTCTGATTTGTAAATTATATGATTTATATTTATGTTAATGCCAATAATTATAAGCAGAGTTTACCTGTCTTTATACATTACTCTACTATTGCTGTATTTGTATTTTGTATCTTTCCTACCATTGTACCCTCCACTGGGTCACCCCCGAAAAAGGAACAGTCCATCTCAGTGGGCTTATCCAGTTACAAAAATTCAAATAAATAAATAAATAAACCCTGTGCTCTTCACTGTAACATGGCTTTGCAGCTTTTTTTGTCTTTTTGGGTGCCAGAGACAGCTTCTCTTTAACAGCCGTGTTCTTTGCAGCTTTTTTTGTGTCTCTTTGGTTGCCAAAGATCACTGCAGAGGTGAGGAGCCATCTGGAATTTATTGTCTACCTTCAGTGGCACCTTTCTCTAGATTTATTATATAGCCCATTTACTGGTGAGTATTCCTGTGAAGATGTGGAAGCTGGTGCAGACAGAAACTGATGATTAGCTGCTCTTTTCTGCTTACTCTTAGGACTGGACTTGGCAGAGTTCACAATATTTCAAAATCAGGATTTGGGCCCTAATAATGCAAGCAAAAATAGTGACCATCTATTTTAGCCAATGCTTATAGGATATACGGTACACTCTTTAAATCCTGTAGTGCTCTTTCTTTTTAGCCATTTCTGCTTTTTGCCTTGAGATGGTGCACTCCGCCACTTACCCTGAGAGCTGTGCCTCGGGCGGTTCTTCCACGGCAACCCGCCCGACTGCCAGGCAACCCAGATACCCACAGGCTACTTTGCCCTGAATGGGCGCATTCCTCCAGCTTCTCCCTGTGGGAGCTGTGCCTTCTCCCGTGGCTGTTCCACGGCAACTTGCCCCACTGCCAAACAGCCCAGAGACCCGCAGGTAGGGACACAGTCTGGCCCTTGGAGCCATTGCCCAGCTTGAATCTTGGTGCTTTCTGTCTCTACTGGCTGATTGGTGCTATATCTCAGTTCCTCAGCTCTGATTGGACACCTCGCCTTCTCCTGTCTTCCTATTACAAACTGCTTTCACCTCCCTAAGCTGCTTCCCTTGCACCAACTTTTTATACTATTGGTTTGATTTTGCTGCGGTGTATACTGCATAGATCTCAGCATTTTATCTGTTTTTAATCAATGCCTAGAGTCTATGTTGTTGTGATTTAAATTGCCAAATACTGTTAGAATTTTAGACTGTATGCTCCTCTCTGCCCTGTAACTCTGCCTGAGCTGACAGAATATCACCAAGTGCTTTTTTTTTTTTACTGACTTTTCCATTAGCAGATTATAACTTCTAGCCACTAGAAGGCTATATTTCTGGTAGGACTGAGATTTACTAAGTGTCCACTCCACTATTAGCAGGTTATACATAGCTGCCTCTAGGGGCTCCTATCCTATCTGGCACATCACACACTCTGTTCCCCAGCTGTTATCATTACAACTCTGTGTGTACATTTGCCTGCTTCCTCTGCCTCCTTCAAAACCAGGGCTACATGCAAGCTCTTCCTCCTATGAACATGGGCTATGTCCACCTCTTCCAGTCCCTCTCTTTTATACTGCTTTCATACTGTTGTTGATTTTAAGCAATGGCACTTCACAAACTGATATGCCGGTTCCCCTATCCCGTACCTCTGTCAAACACAATCTCCATTATGACAACTGCTTTATCACAGGTAATTTTAAACTGTTAGCCAAGGGTCACTGGTCCTGCCACTGGCTCCTGCTGCCCCTACATGGGTGGCTTACCACTGGGATCCCTGTCTCATACCACTGCTAAAAATAAAAGCTCAGCCCTGTTGAAACTTAGCTACTTCAGCTCAGCACAGGAGAATGTTCACCCGTGGAATCTTTGTACAAGGCTTATTCAGACAGAAAAGGCTTACTACTATAGCGCTTCACTGGAGTCATCCAAAAGCAACGCTGCCAAATTCTGGCAAATACTGAGAGAAATTGAGGGTCACAGTTCGTCTTCTTTCCTCCCTACTAAAATTATAGCTGGGTCACAAACTTTCACAAACAGTGAGGATATCCTGGATCAGTTGAACAATCACTTTGCTACAGCCGGATTGGCATTTGATTCATCCCCAGCCAGTAAGTTAGTCCCAAAGTCCCCTCCTGGAGGTCCTACCCACCTCTCCTCAAAGACCAGGCACCAATCCACCCAATTTAGTTTCAGTTCTGTCTCCCTTAAACAGGTTGAAGATCTGCTACTGGCCCTGGACCCTAACAAAAGCGACGGAGCCGACTCATTGGAACCATTCTTCCTAAATGTAGGATACTACTTCCTGGCTCCTCCCATGTCTCACCTATTTAATCTATTGCTCTCACAAGGTGACATTCCCTCAGTCTGGAAAATAGCTCACGTTATCCCGTTGTTTAAATCTGGAGATCAAAGTGACCTTAGCAGCTACAGTCCAATTTCATTACTGCCTATTTTGTCCAAGTTACTAGAACAATTAGTCAATGCTCAATTGAGAGATTACCTGGATGCTGGTAACTACCTGAACCCCCTCCAATCTGGGTTCAGGCCTAAACATAGTACTGCATCAGCCTTGGCAAAAGTTACAGACGATTGGTTAATATCATCAGATGCTAAAAATTATGTTTCTGCCCTTTTCCTACACCTAAGCAAGGCTTTTAATACCGTTGATCACCAGTTGTTGTTGGACATGTTATATAATATTGGTTTGGATAACATTTCAGTAAAATGGTTTTCTTGTTAGCTCACTGGTAGACACCAACAGGTGAAAGCCAATGGTGCTCTTTCTCCCTTAAAACCTCTCCTGAGAGGAGTACCGCAGCGATCCATACTTGGACCCGTGTTGTTCACTATTTATATTAACAAAATCAATAATGGCAATAGCACAGCTAATGTCCACCTATTTACATAGAAACATAGAAGTTGATGGCAGATAAGGACCGCAAGGCCCATCCAGTCTGCCCATTTCTTTTTCTACCTTATAAACGTGCCATCGGCCTTTGCTCTGTCAGTGGCCTATCTATTCATAGTCATTTGTATTGCTCCCTTATGCCTATCCCATGCCTGTTTGAAGCCCTGCACTGTATTCATAGCACTGCACTTCTTGTGGTAAGCCATTCATGCATCTACCACCCTTTCTGTGAAAAATAATTTCCTACATTCCCTTAATTGGACCCCCTCTAATCTCATGCTGTGTCCTCTTGTCCTGCTATTTTTCTTATATTTAAACATGTTAGACTCTTTCACCTTGTTAATGCCCTTAAGGTGTTTGAATGCCTCGATCATATCACCTCTCTCCTCCTTTGCTCAAGGGTATATATATTGAGCTCTGTTAATCTGTCCTCATATGTCTTCTGATGCAGTCCCTGCACCATTTTGGTTGCCTTCTCTGGACTGCCTCAATTTGGTTAATGTCCTTGTGAAGATGTGGCCTCAATACTGCACGCAGTACTCCAGATGGGGCCTAACAGTGTCTTGTAAGAGGATTATTACCTCCCTCTACGACTTGTGATACCCCTACTATTACACCCTAACACCCCCTAGCCTTACCTACTGCTTTAGAGGTCTGCTTGGATGATTTCAGGTCATCAGTGATGATGATGCCCAAGTCTCTTTCTTCCTTTGTGACTGCTAGCAACTCCCTCTGAGCATATGGTGGCTTCGGGTTTCTCTTCCCTATGTGCAAGATTTTGCACTTCTTTGCATTAAATCCAGTTGCCACTCTTCTGACCATTTTGCTAGTTTATCCAGATCTCTTCTCATTCTGCCCACCCCATCTGGATCATCTACTCTGTTGCAGATCTTGGTGTTATCTGCAAACAGACAATTACCCTCTAGTCTATCTGCAAGGTCACTAATGAAGATGTTGAAGAGGACTGGCCCCAGGACTGATCCCTGAGGTACCCACTTGTGACTTGCATCTCTTCTGACTGTATACCATTTACCACCACTCTGTTTTCTGCCCATCAACCAGTTTGCCACCCAGTTGACCAACTTCTGACCACCTGTGCCAAGCTAGCTTATTTATCAATCTTCTATGTGAACAGTGTCAAAAGCTTTGCTGAAGTAAAGGTAGGCTGACATCAACTGCTCCCCCTGGTCCACCACCTGGTTATCCAGTCAAAGAAATCTATGAGATTAGTTTGACAGGACCTTCCTTTGTAAACCCATGCTGTCTTGGATCCTGTGCCTCTATGGATTCCAGGTGTTGCACTATCTTTTCGTTAAGGAGTGCCTCCATAATCTTGCCCACTACTGAGGTAAGACTGACTGGTCTGTAGTTTCCCGCCTCTTCCCTGCTACCACTCTTGTGGAGCGGGATCACATGAGCCCTTCTCCAGTCTTCTGGGACCTCTCCTGTGCTCAGAGAATCACTAAACAGTTCTGCTAATGGCTCTGCTAGTTCCATCTTTAGCTCCTTAAGTACCCTGGGACGTATGCTATCAGGTCCCATTGCCTTATCCACCCTGAGCTTAGCAAGCTCTTGTAGGACCCTTTCTTTTGTGAAGGGAGTAGTGCTCACCTCCCTCCCCCCTGTGTCCATGATGCTGAGCTGTGGGCCCTGACCTACCTTCTCTTCAGTAAATACTGAACAAAAGTATCTATTTAGGATAGATGCCACTGTGCTATATGTATATGCATTTGCAGATGACACTGTGCTATATGTCACAAGGCCCTCTCCTCACCTTGCCTGTCTTGAGCTACAACACGAATTTAACCAACTATAACAAAATCTCCTCTGTTTAAAGCTACTTCTCAATGCCAAAAAAACAAAAATCATGCTTCCTCCCCATATAATATAGAAGTACCCATTAACTCTCTGGATAGTAAATACCGAATCAGGATCATCCTTGGGGAGATCCTTGAACCTGTCAGTAAATTCAAATACCTAGGATTCTGGTTAGATTCTAAACTAACCTTTGCCATGCACATTGAAGAAACCACCCAAAAATTACGGCAAAGGCTTGGGATCTTCTACTGTATAAAGCATTTGCTCACATATGATGCAAAATTAAGGCTGGTACAAACAACCTTTATACCACTGATCGATTATGCAGACTCTGTCTATAGCCACAGCCCTAAATCAGCTCTATCCACTTTGGGCACGCTTTATCATAGGGCCATAAGATTTGTATCTAACGCTCCCTACAGGAGGCATCATTGTCTCCTCTACACAATGACTGGTTGGTCCTCTCTTACTGCTAGGAGGGGGCATAATGTATCCCTTTGGGTGTATAGAGCATTAACTTTGAAACTTCCCTCTTACATTTGTTCACTGTTCAAATGCAACACCTGTGCTTACTCCCTCAGGAAACTCTCTTATATAACCTTTGGTATTCCACGGATTAGAACAAGGTTTAGTTCTGTGTCAATAAGATATGCTTTGCCTTCCCCATGGAACACGTTACAAGATAACTTTAAACTTAAGTTTCTCATTGGACTAACTGTGTTCAAGTCTCTACTCAGATGAACACTGATGGTAAATTGTAACCGTTTTGCTAGAATCAGTGGTGGCCCTGTGTTCCCCTTCCCTTTGACCCCTACTAAGCACTTCGAGCACTCACAACTGCTGCCTTTTGCACCCTACCCCTTTCTCCCCTTACTACCCCCTGTCCTACCCTCCTCCCTTCTCCTTGTCCCTCTCCTCTAACTCCCCCTCTCCCTCCACCTTACCTACTCTCCTGATGCACTTACCCAGCTTTTTCTTCTCCTCTTGCTGCCTATTTTCTTCCATCTTCCTTATCAACAGTAGTAGCTACATATATTTCCTAGCTGATATGTAATCCTACTGTGTATGTTACCATGTCACCTGTTGCAACTAAATGTTATAGAACCTTATTATTTTTTTAAAGTTACTGCTCCTGTATTTTGAGCAACTGTTGTGGTTCGCATCTGCTGTCTTAATTGTTTTGCATCCTTTTGTTTTTCGTATTTGTCCTTCCAGGATCACCTTGTAAATGAGTTCTCTCAATGGTGTTTTCCTGGTAAAATAAAATTGAATTGAATTGAATACCCCACACTAATTACTCCACTTAAGCTCACGGTACTGCGCTTGGAACACAGAAGACGCCTCAACTACAGAAGATCCAATAAGCTTTTCTACAAACAACTTAAAGGAAGCTTGCTCAGAATCATCCTACTTTTACTGCTTATGTCAAGCAATGTTCACTCTAATCCTGGCCCTGCTGGACATGCATCCACACACGACTGCCCTAAGAAAGGAACTATTAAGTTGGCAACTGTCAACATCTGCAGCTTGCAGACTAAATTGGATAACCTTCAGGTATAGGTCTCGCAACATAGCCCTGACATTCTGTCAGTGGTGGAAATGTGGATTTCCCAAAAGGTTCCTGACTCTGCAGTTGCTCTACCTGGGTATACCTTTTTTTTTTTTTTTTTAATAATCGAAATTTTTATTAAATTTTCACTATTCCACAAACAGTGAAGTAACACTAAAAGAAAGGTAAAAATGTAACACACAAACAATAAAACAAACCCCCACCCAACGAAACCCCCATCCCCACCACCCCAGAGCACACATACCAAACTAAGGGACCAAGCAAAAGGGGGAAGCAACCAGGGCTCAAGTTCGACAGCAGAGGGTCACAATCCTCCTGGCACTATACTCAGTCAGGCAGCCTCTGAATAGACAGAAGCATATGGAGCTGCTTCCATCGAAGCTGGAAGGTGCCTGCACACTGGTGAAGTCTGATGATCTGCTTTTCCACTGCAAGTGCCTGCACAATGTCAGTATACCACTCCATGTAGGGTGGGACACAATCAGCATGCCAGTGATGAAGAATAATAACTTTCGCCACTACGGAAATCAGTGCCATATGGGCTTTATGATGCCCAAACAGGGAAGGTGGAAAGTCCCCCGCCAAGCAAATCTCAGGAGTGAAAACATCCTCTAAGCCCAGTAGCAGGTCCAGCGAGGCCTTGATCCTAGATCAAAAATGGGCTACTTTAGGACATTCTCACAGCATGTGGTATAAGTGACCTTCTGCTGACCCACATCAAGTGCACACTGGGGTAGCAGACCGTCCCATCCTAAACAGTTTAAGAGGAGTGTAGTAGCGATTATGCAATATACGAAAATGGGTCCACCAATAGTGGTCCCTTTTAACAAACTTATATAGATTATGCCAGATGAGTCTCCAGCACCCAGAATCAAGTGGCCAGTGAAAAACCTGCTGCCAACAGAAGCAAACACCTGACAGCCTCAGGATCAACACACATATAGCACAGCTTCAGAATGAGGTTGTGAAGCCAAGGTGATCAACTGAGAAATAGTATTCCCTGTATCCAGAACCCAAGGAGCATGTCCAAAAACAGATGTCAGAGCAGTGACCAATTGCCAGTATTTAAAAGTATGTAGGAATGGAAAAGAGTTCCTGTAACTGCTGGTGGGAGAAAATTCTTCCATCGTCAACAGTAGAGGAAACTGATGAGGTCCCAAGCTGTGGATAAAAAGCAACAGCAATCCGGCGGCCACCAATTGTAGTATTGGGGTTCGCCAAAATGTGCTGGAGTAGGGATTGACATCAATCCACCTTGAGGAATTGTTCCAGTTGTAATCCAGCTTTAATGGACCATGAAATGGGGGAATTGTTAGGGAAGCTGGGAGATTAGAGAGTTTAACTTGTAAAAGACTAGCACAGGAGACACAGGTATACTCTTTACCAGCTGGATAGGCTCACCAAGCAAGGTGGTGGCTATGCCATCTACCTGAAAGAGACACTTAAAGGATATGCCCTTCCTGCAGCCAATCTGGGCTGCATGGCCCAGGCGCTAGCCATTAAAGTACTGCTTGGGGCCCAAAATAAAGCTTTGATAGAAATCTCTGCATATGTTTCTCCAAAAGACAACAGGACAGGCTTCCACAGCTTAATGGACTACATTCGTATCCTCAACCACAAATCCGAAACTTTAGTACTGGGTGACCTAAATGTCAACTGGTTATCCTCTAGTGCTTCTCCATACGAAGATGCTATCTCGTCGCTCCACCTTACCCAACTTGTTACATCCCCCACAAGGACTAACTATAAGATGGGAACAAGTACCCTTCTGGACCCGATACTCTCCAGCCACCCACAACGAATCTCCAACATGGCAGTACATCCACATTCTGTGAGTGACCACTTCCCTGTTTCCTGCAGCTGGTCCAATAAATTCTGCAAGCTCCCATCTCTGAATATCTGCAGTAGATTGTTAAAATGTGGACATTTGGAACATCTAAAAAAAATGACTTCAGCATCATTGACTAGTCCCCTCTCAATGCATTTGACGATGTCAACCTGGCACTGAATTGTTTCATAAATCAATTCAATGATGCCCGTGATACCCATGCTCCCATTAAGAAAATGAAAGTTTGTGGCACCATAAACCCCTAGATTACACCCGAACTCATTGCTATGATGAAGCACTGAGATCACCTCTGGCACTGTGCCAGAGCATCAGCCAAACAAGCAAATGTTCAGGAATAGAAGAAGGTGAGGAACACCTGTACACATAAAATCCGTACCATGTAATTCAAACATCATAGGGAAATGCTCACCAATACCTGGGGAGACAGCAAACAGTTTTGCAGCAACATAAAAGATGTCACTGGGAAAGACTCTAAGGTCTCACCCTCCATGCTCAATATCAATGGAATTCCAGCCCTGGATCTGCTAACCATAGCAAACACATTCAACAATGCATTCACAGACTTATCCAGTGTTCTCCCTCCAGACTTCTTTATGGATAATGACTCACTCAGTACCTACTATCCTGCTAATAACCCCCTTGAACCACCTCCTTTTTACTTCAAAACAGTCTCAGCACGAATGGCCAGAAAATACCTCACCAAAGTGCTAGGTGTCACACTTGGACCACTGATTCTGTTCCCTGTATAATTTTTGTTGTAAATATAAGAAATTATTGTATGATGTCTGTGGCAGAGGAAAAAGGCCGTCTTACTGGAACTGACACAGCAAGACCCCCCAGAGATAGTTCAAAGGACAGGAGGTGGTTTGAGTCTGCAGCTATTTAAAATGCAATTCCTTTGTTCAATTTTCTTTGAAGGCAGGAACCAAAGTATCCACTTTATAATGCCCTCAGGGAGATCATTTGACTTGCATAGTTGCCAGGAAGGACTTGTGGGGAAGGGTGTCAGAGAGAGGCCAGAATGGACATTGAAGAGGTTTGATGTCTGAGCCAGGGAGGAACCAGATGAATTTGGAAGGTCAAATACACATTCCCAGGAAGCTTTGGGAGGACATCACAGAACCTGTTTATGTGTGTGTCCCAGAACCTGTTTATGTGTGTGTGTGTGTGTGTGTGTGTGTGTGTGTGTGTGTGTGTGTGTGGCAGAACAAAAAAACAGTTCTGACCAGTTACCCTGAGGAGAGGAAACTGAGTACATCACTTATCATTTTTTTTTAAATCTTGTTGGGACATCCTGTGTGGTAACATATAACTTTTAATACACCAAGGCGGAGTTTAATGATCTCAGAGAGGAGGCCGGCTCAGAACTCTTATTCAACTGAGCAAGCCTTAGAGACAGACAAGAAAATATTATCTGACTGAGGGAGAATCATCACAGCTCTGAAAGAGAGTAAGATTAGACCAATCTGAATGTATGTATTGTAGAAACTTGCACTTTAAACCTATTTGTTTTAAGGCTGTATGTGTTGGGATATATTTTGTTCTGTAATTATTGTTCTGGTTTGATATTTTTAAAGTAAAGAGATATTTTTACAATGGAACAGTCTGGAGTGCCTTGACATTTCTTTTTATTTAAGTGGAGCTTTTAAAAGGTTATAAAGTAACACTGTGTATGGGCTTATTGTATACCAAACTGGGAAATGGATAGAGTTCTCTAAAGTCGTGTATAGAGTTCTAAAGCTTCATTTGAAAGACCTTGTTGGGTGCCTGTAGGCAAAGATATCTGGCCCCCCAAAGACAGAATTACCTGAGCCTGATAATTGGGTATGCTAACAAGAGGTTATCAGTTTGAATCCCTCCAGAGCTTGAGACTAAGGTGACTTAAACCCACAAAACAGACAAGAGGGCTACCTTGTTCTGTTCACTGTACACAAATCATATGCTCAGAGGTTGGCACTTCAGGAGTAGATGGCTGACCAGCTGAGCGAGTTTGTGACAATAGGTATATCATGGCATAATGGTGACTCGCTGGATCTTAAGCTCATAGGTCTCACTCTTGAGGAAGTGCTGATGACCCTGTCTAAGATCATCAATCTGTCGCTACAACTCTCACAATTTTCTCAAGTTTGGAAATCAGTACTAGTCACACCGGTGCACAAGAGTGGAGACAGGCTCCATCAAACAAATTACAGACCCATATCAATCCTCCCACCAATATCCAAGGCACTTGAGCACATTGTTGCTGATCAACTGGTGGACTACCTTGGAAACTACTCTATCCAATGCCTGCAGCAACACAGGTTCCAGAAGGGGCACTGCATTACCTCAGCCCTGATGGAATTCACTGGCTTTATTTATCAATCTCTGGATCAGGGCACCTTAGTAGGTGCTGCCTTCATAGACCTCACTAAGGCATTTGATACTGTCCATCACTCACTACCCCTCCAACAGCTTACTGCTACTGGCCTTTCCTCTGACACAACACTTTGGTTCAAAAGCTATCTTGAAGACCACTCTCAATGGGTGAAAATAGCCAACATTGTATCTGGCTCAATCCTGGGGCCACGCCTATTCAGTATCTTCCTTAATAACCTTCCTCATTTCTGCCATCAAAGAATCCTCCTCTATGCAGATGATGCAGTCAGCTACTCCTGCAGCCATGACCCCAAGCAACTGGAGCTTCATCTTCAGAGTGAGTTTGCAGAAGTGGAGGACTGGTTCTCTAAACATAAACTGATCCTCAACTACAAGAAAACCAAAGTAATGATGTTCAGCAGCACCCAAAACATGAACAAATCCTATACACTTGCCATCAGAAACTGCCTTGGAGTTCCTCTTGAACAAATACCATATTTCAAATAGCTGGAGGTCATCTTAGACAGTTGTCTATCCTATGCTAAACATATAGATAATGTAGCCAGGGCTGTCAATGTCAAGACTGGTCTCCCACATAGTCATAAACACTGCCTTACTCCAGAAGCCCTCCGACTTGCTACATATAGTTCCGTCATATCCATTGTAGACTATGGTCTTGTAATCTATGGAGCAGCCCCCATGTCTTTGTTGTGCAGGATATCCATTGCTGAACAAGGCAGGCAGACTATTCATGGGGTCCACACATTTCACCCACACCTGTGATCTTTACGCTGAGACTGGTTGGTTACAGCTCTCCAGAAGGATCCAATACCAAGCATGTCTTTTGGCCAAAAAAGCACTTCTTGGCTTCCTGCCACCAGGCACCACAAACCTGCTAAGCCCCTATTGTATTTCACAGCATGCTTGATGCTTGAACAGCCATCATCTCCATATTCCTTGATGCTGGATAGCCCAGGGGCAATGCTCATTTGCCTACAGAGCACCTCACTGGTTTAATACTCTTCATAGTGATATCACTACCATACCTAAATTGGGACCATTCAAATTGAAGTTACGCCAACATCTCACAGCCAACAGTTCTCATGACTGCTTCATCTGAGACTCCCATCTACTAACATTCGATCTTCTCCTCACAACTGGATAACCCTGTGGGATAACCTTGCGTCTCCACTGCTACCACAATAATTCCAAGGTTACCCCACCTTTTTGCACTTTGACAAAGCCCCTGGCTACCCTCGTCCACCTCACCCATTGCCCCTACCCCCACACACCAGCTTGACAAGGCCTATGGCTCCCACTTCCTACTTTTTTCTCTTTCATCTTTATCCTCTCTCTCTCTCATCTACGCTTTCCTCCTATTAGAATAAAACTGCATATATATATATATATATATTTAAAAGACAAAGAACCTCTGTGCGCAAACACTGAGGCAAGGGTTACCCCAAAGGGCATTTGGCTGGGAAGCCAAGTTTCAAGAAAATACAAAATCACACATACCCCCACAATGCAAAGCATCATGGGCTGCATATGCAAATCACCACAGAATGTTATGCTGGTCCAACTTTAAGCAGAATTGCATGGTGCCGAAAGGCCTCTCACATAGTTTGCAAAGGGTGCTAACAGAATGGGTATATAAATAATAGTAACAATAATAATGATTCTGCTTAAAGTTGGACCAGCATAACATTCTGTGGTAATTTGCATATGCAGCCCATGATGCTTTGCATTGGGAGATATATATGATTTATATATATATATATATATATATATATATATTTTGCTCACTTATTTTACTGTTTTTGGAAACATTGTACTTTGCCTCCTTTGTATGTTTTATCTCCCCTCCCCACCGACGTGGAGCCTTTGTAAATGAGCGGTTTGTGCTCAGAGGTATTGTAATCCAAGAATGAATAAATAAAAATAATTAAGTTCAACAGCAGGCAAAACTAAAACATATTTTGGGGTGTTTACTGAAGAAACAAGCATTTGTCAATGCCGAATGTTGGTTGCTTGTTAAACTTTATTTTTTATGCAATTCTGAGCCCAAAATTTTGAAGATTACAACTCCTGCCGAAAGGTGATTTTGTGCTGCAACTGCAAAATCACCTTTCAGAATACAAAAAAAAACATTTCGGCCAAGATCTGAAAAATGACAGCTGTGAAATCCATGAGGTGCTGTGAAGAAATGGCTATGTTAAAAATATGGGGTCAAAATACTGAAAATTGCTGAACTTGTAAGCCTGTGTTCAGAAATTTCAACACAGGCTCATAACTTTGCTGTTTGTGAATATTTTTGCCCCAAATTTTCAACATACCCTTCTTATGACCCTACTGCATGAACAAGCTCAGAGACAAATTTCAACTCCTGCCCAAAAGGTGATTTTGTGCAACTGCAAAATCACCTTTCAGGATGGTAAAAAACAAACATTTTGGCCAGGATCTGAAAAATGACAGCTATCTCATTTATGAGGTGCTGTGAAGAAATGGCTATGTTGAAAATTTGGGGTCAAAATATTGAAAATTGCCAAAGTTATGAGCCTGCGTTTGCAAATTTCAACGCAGGCTCATAACTTTGTGATTTATTTTATCAGCCTGCTCTTGCCCTGTGCACACACACAGCCACACTGAGGCCAAGAATAAAATTTAGTTGTAACATGGCTATTAATACATCTGAAAATATAACAGAATGATTGGTCCAAATACAACATGTGATGGCAAACTAGTGGGGATTAATTCCCTAGTAATGCCCACTCGTGCAATACCTGTCACAGCCACATTTAACCCCAATCACACACAATAATGCCCACTCCTGTAGTACCTCCAAATGCCGCATAATAACCATGATTGCACATGATATAAATGTTAGAATCCTGATTTCACCCACCCACCCGACTGAACTCCGAGTATCCATGTCTTGTTACTAGTCAAACAAGCTATCAACATCGATGAATTCAGCAGAACCTTTTGTCTGCATTGGGTATATAAATAATAGTAACAATAATAATGATAATAATAAAACTTTATTTCTATGGCGCCTTTCAAAAAACCAAGGCGCCTTACAAAATAAAACAAATTAAACATTTCAGATCTTAGAGTTAAAAGCAACTAACACAAATAAACAGATAAAATCAAACTCCAAATGCTTGGATCCATAAATACATCTTCAGGGCCTTTTTAAATTCCTGTACAGTCATACAGTCCTGTAACTGATGGGGTAGAGAATTCCAGAGGGTAGGGGCCGCATACATAAATGTACGGGCCCCAGAAGATTTCAAGACACACTCGGGATCTCTAGCAACCCTTCGCCAGGTGAGCGGAGCAATCGCCTAGGACATTAAGGGACCAGAACCTCTTTCAGGTAGTCCGGATCAAGTCCATGTAGGGCTTTGAAAGTCAGAAGACCGACTTTAAAGGTGATCCGCCACTGCACTGGCAGCCAGTGCAGTCCGCACAGCACTGGTGAAATATGGCTGGACTGAAAGGTACCAGTCAGAAGCCAGGTTGCTGCGTTCTGCACCAGCTGAAGGTGGCAGATTTCAACCCTAGGAAGCCCTAGATAAAGGGAATTGCAATAGTCCAACTGTGAGGACACAAAGGCATGGACCAGCATAGGAAGATCGCCGGACGGAACAAGGTCCTTAATCCTGGAGATATTCCTCAGATGGTAAAATGAGGACTTGACAGCAGACACCTGCGAATGCAGAGTCAATCCTTTGTCAAATATTACCCCCAGGTTACGCACCTGTTCAGAAGTCAGGAGCGAAACACCCCCGAGATAGAGTCCAGAGGGTGAACCAACTCCCAGCCTCCCTATTAGGCACGCCGGATCCACTACCAACACCTCTGTCTTTTCCAAGTTCAACTTCAACCAACTCGAATCCATCCACTCCTGAATTTCTTTGAGGCAGTTATTAAAGACCGAGTGAGCTCCATCCTGATCAGGTGCAAAAGAAAGGTAGAGCTGGGTATCATCAGCATAGCAGTGAAACCTCAGCCTATACCTTCTTACAGTGTCTCCAATGGTTAACATATACACTGCAAACAACATGGGGGACAAAGCTTACATCTTGTAAAGGGTGATACCTGACCATCTCCTCAGAGGTAGGCCTACGAAGGGGGGCACTAAAACTAAACCCCACGGTGTAGTGATCGGACCACCCAACTGGTTCCACTCCCAAATCAGAGGCCTCGATCCCCAGGAGAAAAAGTAAGTCAAGGGAGTGACCATGTTTATGGGTAGCAGTGGTAACTATGTGTGTAAGGCCCAGAGATGACATCAACTAGAGGAAGTGCTGGCCAAACTATGAGAGAATCATCAGTCTGGGCGACTCAATTGCCATGTCAATGACAAAGTCTGCCACTTCCTGAAGGAATCGCTTCTCATCTCTGGGTGGACGGTAGAGGAGTGCGATCCTACAGCCTACACCTGCTACCATGGTACACTCAAATGACTCAGTTTCCTCAACCGGTACACTCATGAGGTTAAGTTCAGTCTTGAAACAGACCGCAACCAACCCCCCCCCCAACGATCCACTCTCGGGCGGTGAATCACAGAGTACCCAGCTGGAGTTATAACCTCCAAAACAGGGCCAGAGTTCTCATCCAGCCAGGTCTCCATGATGCAAGCCAAATCCACCATTTCTACAAGTTCTGCAATAATTGCAGTCTTGTTTTTAATGGGCCTGGCATTGCATAACACAGCCCGAGTTGGATGAACCTCCAGGGCTGCCTGGGCCACCTGCCCACCAATATTGGTGGTGCCCTTGGGTATGGAACCCAGGCATGGAGGACCATGTTCTGGGTTCCATTTCACCCCAGGGTGTCTCCTGGATCTCACGACCCCGATGTGGTGGCCCCACTCATTCACCCTCCACTGTCCCCCCCCGCCCTTCTCCTCCCCTTGCGAGCAATACCCAGCACCTGACAGTGCTGGTAAACTGCAAACTGCAATGGGGGAGGAAAAAAGTGGACAGAGGGCATGAAGGGCAGAGGGTGAATAGTGCACGACTGTGGGGACACGCCTCTGACACATCCCAACACTGGCAGTAAACACTTAGTTAACCAGCAGACTAATACAGTTAAAATGAATAAGTCAAAATTATCCTAAATAAAACCCTCAATATACCCCCTAAATATTAAGCAAAATATAAATAATTCAATATCTTAACAAAAATAAATTAACAATCATAAATAAATACTGAAAAAAAAAAAATCCCAACAAGCCAAATACTGATAACAGAGGTTTTCAAATGAAAATTTACAGCTCCCTGGGCCCTCTCACTGCCTCAGGGGCTGAACCACATACAGGCACTCTCACTGTCTGTAACAATAATATTGCAATATAGATGTATCCAGTCCACAGGCCCTCTGGGAACTAATGAAAGATACAGGTACTCTCACTGCCTGTCAAGTGATCGAAAATCCAGTAATAACTTTGATCTGTACAACTTAAAACAATATAAAAAGAGATATAACAAAAAGAAAACCACTTAAAACTTCTACGGTCCATTAAAAGTCCATAGATCCCTCAGTTCCTCAGCAAATAAATCAGGCTCTTTTAAGTCCCACCACCAGTTCTATAAAGCACTCTCACTGCTAAATAGAAAACCGAGTTTGAACAAAAACGAGAGAGTCTGACCAATATGTCAATGGAAGAATGTCACAAACGGGAGTCCTGTTCTCAATAGGGAGGAGTCTTCCCGGAGTTCAGTCGACTATAATTTAATCATAGGCAGATCCTGTTCTCAGCACAAAAAGGTGTTCCCGGAGTTTCCCGAAATGTTCTACTGTAAGTAACTTCACCGCAGGCAGGAAAATGAGGCCATCAACTAAGAGTGGTGCTAGAAAGGGAACCCCCAATACCCAGTCCAAGTAGGCAGTCCCCTGGGACGCAGAGGCCAAAGCTACGACAACCAGTTCAAGAATGGCCCTCCAGCTGGCCCCCCTGATTGTCTAGGGGAATCGCTGCTGTTTTACCTGCACTCCGGGCAGGCCCAGTGCAGATCTCCTGCATGGCTGTGGCACCCCAGAGAAAACCACCCCACTAGAGCAGGCAATAAAAACGGCTTCCTGCACCAACTCATGGAGCCCTAGTTCGAAAAAGTCCCTACCTCCGGGCTTGCCACAAACAAGTCGACTGATCCAAGGACAGGGCAATGTTGATCTGAATCAAATCCAGATGCCACAACTCCTTGTCAAAATTCCGGGTCACTACTCCAATCCGAAAGTTCATCCAGTACTCTTCCAAGACTCCTCCACTCTCAAATATCCACTCCTCTCTTCCAGACTCAAATTGCCAGCTTAGTTAAAGGAGATTTAAAAAAAAACAAAAAAAAAACCCCAAAAAACACATCGACATGGAGCACTGCAGTCGGGTAGATAACACACAGATATAAAAGGTGCTCCGATGCCATTTCGGCAATCACTGATGCTATAACCTCAAAAACGGGTTCAAAATTAAAACTACCTCCCTCACTTAAATTCCCTTACTGAGCTACCATGGACCTACAGTTAAAGCAGTTAAAGCAAATAAATAAACAAAATGACTAAAATAATTGAAATAAATCCACTTTAAATTCATTTAAACTAATGCTGCTGCAAGTGCTGCTCGTGGCTAGCCAGAATGTGTCAGTATCCTCTGCTGGAGATCGTGCTGTACACATGCCATCTTCCATTCAGATCTCATTGCCGAAGAAGCAGCAGCACCAGAATGTTTCAAAGGAGTAAAAGGCTATCACAAATCTGAAATTGTACATATGGCTGTGAATGAAGATCAGGTTCTTGCAAGCAGACAAGTAGTCATCCCATGCACCCGGAGCTGACAATAGTTGTTACCGAAAAAGTAACCCCCCCCCCCCAATAACAGCAGTACTGCTGCTAGCCTCTGCACAATTATACAAATGTAGCGTTCTGGCTATCCTAGAAGAAGGAAGAGTCAACACCAGGGTTTATCGAGTATATTAAAAATAGAATGAAATATAGGGTGTTGTGTGTAACGAGAAGTTTACACACACACACACCTGAGGAGTTAGATGCTACATAAACCTCGAGGAAGAATAAAGCTTCGAGGGGTTTTATAAAACATCTAACTCCAGGGTGGTAAACTCAGTTTACACAAACGCCCATATTTTATTTTATATAATTGCTGGTCTTCCTTTTTGGCCACAACAGTTATATAAAATAAAAATAGAAACAACATCCCTGACTCCTGTGCAGCCGTGGTCCTCTTTGGTTCGAGCGCGTGGTCTATGGTAATTTTTATTTATTTAAATCTGTTCTACGATTCTTTCCTGCTGGAGGGCAAACTTGTTTTTTTATTTTGTTTGTGGTAACTTACTGCTAAGTCTCTAGTGACTGTTTCATCTCTTGTGGAACAGGAGGCGATCAGTGGTCTGGGCAGAAGAGCTGTGGTGGGTGCATGGGCAGACTGACTGAAAACCGTGTGCATGTTTGCCGTAATAAACACTCCTTTATTACGGCAAATTATGGAATGGTATTCCTTCGGTAAAAAAGGAAGACCCATTAATTATAACTTTATTGTACTTATGTTTCACCTCCTTAAATCTCATATTGCAACATTCATTGACTTGCCATCAAACCAAACATACTGCAATGTTTTGGAAAAAATAAAACACCACTATATTAACAAATATGGTTCAAGTGAAAACTTAGTTTTGTTCTTTATTTCCATAATATCTATATGTTGTCATAAAATGCATCTATTTGTGCATAAAATGTTTTACATTATGTTATAGCACACTTGCCATGTTACAAGCACATTAATCCACTCCAAAGTCAGGCTGTACTAGGGAATTAATGACTGGTTGGTGGTTGGAGGCACGAGGCTGCAACCCCCAACCAGGCATTAATTCCCTAGTAGAGCCCTCCTTTGTTGTGGAATAATGCTTACATGTGATTTCTGTGACTATAACATTTCTCGTTGGCCCCCAGTAGTCTCTCTCTCTCTCTTTTTCTCCTCTGGATGGTGGCACAAGTCAAAGATTTATTTTGCCAGCATGCTCTTGCCCTGTGCACACACACAGCCACACTGGGGCCAAGGATAAACTTTATTTGTGATATCTGTAACTATAACATTTCTCTTTGACCCCCAATAGTCTCTTTTATTAGTTGCTGTAGGAGTGGCGGTGGAGGCGGGGGCATCAGGAACAGGGCCAGAACTTTTTGTATGCTAATTTTTGAAGATCCCTGGGGGGGGGGGATGTGCAATGATGCCAGCATCGGCCTTGCCTCCCCTTGCATGAGGTGCCTGCAATGGTGGTACCCCAAGCCTCCTCCAGAGGTGCAATATGCACCAGACACTCTTCCCCCCCCAGAGAAGGAAAGCAGTCCCTGAGACGCTCAATCCTACTGCCCCCGGCCAGCCCTCCAATTCCCGAGTCTGTCTCTGAATTTGGGAGTTAGACGCAGCAAGCAGACGCTTGTATGTTACCATGATAACTTTGTAATTTTTTCACATTTTGACCCCAAATGTTCAACATAGTCTTCTTATCACTTTACGTCATAAACCCTATAGGTGAAAATGTCAATCTGTGGCAAAACGCCATTCCACGCCACAGATGCAGAAAGTCATTTTGGGCAGAATTTGAGAAATGACAGCTGTAGGGTTCATGAGGTGGTGTGAAAAAATGACTATGTTGAAAATTGGGAGTGAAAATATGAGAAACTGGCAAAGTTATGCACGTGCATAGGAAAAGGTCAATGAGCATGTGTAACTCGGGTGTTTTTTAGTATTTTTGCTCCAGATTTTCAACATGACCTTTTTGGGACCCCACCTCATGAACAGTGGCACTGCCATTTCACTACTCAGCCCCAAAAGGTAATTTTGTGCAAGGATCACACCATTCCACACCACAGGTGTGCCAACAAATTTTGGGCAGAATGTGAGACATGACTGCTATACTGTTCATGAGGTGGTATGAAAAAATCTGTATGCTGACAATTTGGAGTGAAAATATAAACAATTTGCAAAGCTATGCACCTGTGTAGAAACTGCTAAATGCACGCTTGTAACATGGCCATTTTTGGAATTTTTAACTTGAATTTCTGTAGGGACTTTTTGGGTCCCCACCTCATGAACAGTGGCACTGTCATTTTGTTACTCAGCCCCAAAAGGTGATTCCGCATAGGGACCACAAAATCACCTTTCAGGACTGAGTAATGAAAGGACAGTGCCAGTGTTCATGAGGTGGTGTCCCAAAAAACACATGTTGAAAATTTGGTGCAAAAACACCTAAAAATGGCTGAGATATCAACATAAGTTCAAAATGCCACTGACTGCCATTATATGGCACTTATCTTGATTCTTCAGTTCGCCGTTTGGCTTTGAAGAGTGCAGACTTGTCCTGGTCCACAGAAGATGCCAGCTGCTGACCTCCGGAGGTAAGCATGGGGTAAGGGGAGGTGGATGAGCAGAGGGATGGTCAGTACATGGGAGATGACAAGGAACTGTTTTCTGCTTTACAGGTTTAATAATTAAAAAAAGATGTTGGGGGACTGTTTTCTTTCTTTCAGGGATAGAATATGTTTGGGGACATGCAGAGTGGGCTCCCCAGTGTTCCAGAGTGGTGGGGGGAGTAACATAACTGGAGGCACTGGGGGTGGGCTCCCCAGTGTCCCATAGTACAGGGATGGATCGCAGACATGGGGACTGGGCACCCCAATGTTGGACAGTGCTGGGGGGGGGAATCACCAACATGGGTATTGGGCACCCCAATGTCAGACAGTACTTGGGGGGGAGGGAAATCGCTGACACTGGGACTGGGCACCCTGATATCAGACACTACTGGGAAGGGGAGATCACCGACATGGGGATTGAGCACACCTGGTGGGCTGAACGGTCATGAAAATCAAAGGGCTGAAACCCTCTCTGATTAGAGCCACTTCAGTTCTTTAAAGTGCATGACCGCTCAGCCCACCCAGCAGAGAGTTGCGTCAGGACTACACCTAGTAGTCATTGGGGTAGACTGCCGAGCCCCTGGTTCTGTGAATTGCAATGGGCTTGGCAGTGACTCCCTCCCCGAAATCCTGTATTGCCACCATTTGTTGGTTTGCGCAAGCACAACCAACATAAAAAGTATAACCCTTTTAAAAATACTGCTCGGTGCTTGATTAGGAACGGGGAATCCTGAACCAGGAACCCACAAAAATCTAAACAAAAATTTGTGGGTTGGAAAAGTGGGTCCAGTTTTCTCAAATCCCTTTGTTAGGTGTACAATTTTTTCCCCAGTATTCCATTCTCCTCTCAAAAATGCTTTGGGTTGCTATGTCTACTTTCAGCCCTACTGGCTGCAAGGACAGACATCTCATTAAACGTCAGTGCCACACATGAGCAGGCTACTAGAGGTTGCTGAAAACAGTGAGCAAACCCTACCCTGCCCTAATATGCAAAGGCATCATTTCTCTGCGACCCTTCTTAAGCATCACCTGTTGGAAGAATGGTGTTCTCAAACTGGGATTAAACCTGGGGTGCCAAAGCTGTAGAGCAAAACACATTACCACGTACTGCACCAGCAGGTCAGTTCAACATTCTTCTAATTTATCTCAGATCAGTTCTGTTCTGTTTGAATTCAGTAATTTTTCACAGACTACACCCATTCAAAGTCAGTAATCAAGAATGCTGAACCTGTAAGGTGACATTCCCTATACTTGCTTTAAATAATACACACTAGTTTTAACCAACCATACCATTTAGCACAGGAAATTTGATTTTGACATCAAACCAGGTTGTAAATCATGTCGCTGGCTCAGGTTTATTACAGCAGATGGAATCTGTTGTGCTCTGTAGATCAGTCAAGGGGAAATAAATGAGCAGTTCCTCTTAGTGCTGTCATTAGAATGATCTGCACAGTGTGCATTTCACAATCTAGGACTGTTAAACACACAAGAGCTAAAAACTTCCAGTTACACTTAGAAATAGACACCAAAAATAGTCAAACACTATTTTCAGTACCTTTTATTCTCTAGGGGACCTGGCTACAGATTAAAAAAGAAAGAAGCTGACACTGCAGTACAGTACCAGGGGAATGATGCCCTATTGGTAGTGTTGTTTTTCAGATGAGGCGTTAAACTGCATGCCCATCTGTTCATTTCTGGTAGTTGTTCAGGTAGACCATAAAGATCTCATGGCATTACATAAACAGAGTATGCATTACTTTTCCCATATCTGGACATCATTACTTCTTATATTAATCAGGTCATGATGCAAGTGGTCATGGCTGAATGTGGGGCTTTTTTTTAATGTTAAAATCTTTATAAAATATGTGGGATATTGCAGAGTAGAAAAAGTGCTTCATTTGTCAGCAGGTGGTAAATACAGTATCTATCTCATTGTGTAGGAGAATCAGTGGAGATACATTTGTCTATGAAAGGTATTATAGAAAACCTAAATTTAATTCTTATCTATATTTGAAAGTTTTGCACAGTTCCCTAGTTAAATAGATGGCATGCCTCATGAAGTGAGGCATAAGGCAATGGCAAGTGCCATACTCACCTGAGAAGTGCTGTTATGCCATAGTTATGCACACCATGGAGTGCCTTATTGTGATTATAAAATGGTTTGACTAATATTAAATTGTAAAAACTAAATAATGATGATCAGAACATTAAGTATTTCTGACCTGTGCTGTTCCACTGGCATAACACAGTCAGGTGATCACATCTGACTAATCACAGGTCTTGGTTTCTCTTACCTATTTTATAACGAACCTTACAACACCATTCATACATGAGTTAGACAGACTGATAGGCCTTTTATTCCTATGTTCGTATGAGATCATTTAAAGCTAGGGAAGGCTGCCTGATGGCCTAATGGGAAATGTTACTGCTTACTATGCTGATGACCCAGGTTCTTGTTCCAAGCCCATAATGTCCCACATCAAGCAGCCGAGGCAGTGTTCAATATCCGTCTTGGATGCTTCCTGCCTCTAGGAGGGTGGGTGGCTCCTGACATTACGCAACTGCCCCCTGGTTGCTCAGTGGGGGAAGGACTTGTGTGGGAAGAAAGACATGGCTCCAGACAGGGAGGTGAAATTCTGTCATCGCTGTGATGCTGGATATCAACAGGATATGGTGGCATTATATACAGCCCCTTTGCCGGTGACAGAGATCTGGGGGTGGGGTGGGGCATGATCTCAGCCTACTTCTAACTTTCCTCAATGGTCTCTCGTCTTGGGCCATGCCCTGTGTGGAAGGGTGGGACAATGGGGTAAATTAAAATAGGTAGAAACAATGTCCATTGAAGCTATAGAGTATCACAAGCTCAGGTTTGGGTCCAGGATTTTAAAGAGTCCTGTGGCAAAAATGAATGGGGTCTCATAAAAGGGGTTAGGCTGTCAGCAAGCAGGCAGAACATTTCTGTATCTATCATCTTGCACTGAACATGATAGCACTTGGTAGTGGGCCATGATAAAAATGTAATTTTTGTTATGTTAGAAATATATTATATTGAATTGGATCTGTGCCATGTAAATGTCAAAGAAAGGTCCCACTGCCGCAGGATTTCTAGTAATCCTGGATCCGACACTGCATAAATAGTTGAAAATATCAAGCATTCAGATGACCTAGTTAGTAAAACTTTTTTATTTTACTCTTGTTTTATTTTAGACCAGCATGTGAAGGGTTAACAAATGCATCTTTCTTGAATCTCCAAACCCTTAAAGCTTCCAGCAAATTTTAGACCTGCATGAGAAGGGTTAACAAATGCATCTTTCTTAAACCTCCAAAACCTTAAAGCCTCCAGCCATCCTACAGCAGTTCCCAGGCACCTTGCCAGTATTGTTTTGACTGTACTATCACATTTGCCACAGGGTTTTCAGAACCTGCTGCTAACGCTGTTCACCTTTGTACTACAGATTTACCACACCACATATTTAGCAGGAATTATTACACTTTTTAAAAGAAGATTATTTTGTGCTTGTAAATAGAATCTTGTAACAATATTCAGTTTCACTTAAGAGGAAAAGCAGCTGCCTTGCATCTTTTAAGTTACAAAGCTTAGCCTTATCAGTTTTCTTAACTAGCTGATAACACAGAGCCATCTAGCTTCCTGGTTTACACTGGCCCTGTGCTCCTGCCATACTGAAACAGAACAGACACATATAGGTCAACAGATTACTTATGTCAATTATGTCAAGATTCAGAATTACAGAGGATTTTACAACACAGCAGGTACCAGGTTCTCTTCAATTGAGCTCGCCTGCGGACTGCCTCAGTTTACTCAACCCAATTGCCTCAGTATGGAAGCTCGCTCTGAGCAGATTTCTGTGGCAGTGCAAACACAGATACAACAGATTCAAGGATATTATCTTTCACGTCTACCTACCACTGGGGTTTAGAGACTAAACACTAGAGCGGTGACCAAGGAAATCTGTATTCAGATCCCAGCACTGTCATTGCATGTCCTTGTGTAAGTCACAGCTTTTTCGTGCTTTATTCTTTCCAGCTTTAAAATAAAACAGAAGCTGGACACCATTGTAAATGAGACACTAAACCTCATTTGGACAGGCTGGTCCCTTATCATGGTGGCAGCATGCTGAGACGTCACCAAGAAAACTCTAGTTTCTTGCCCTTGAACCAGCATGGGGTCAGACATATCACAGTGGGGTGGTACAATGCTTCCAGGGAGGAAGGGTCCAGGCACATCTTGTATCCTTACACCTCCCAAAGGGCTCTACAAAGCAACAGCTGCACTGGCTACAAAGGCA
This sequence comes from Neoceratodus forsteri, assembly GCA_016271365.2. Lineage (NCBI taxonomy): Eukaryota > Metazoa > Chordata > Ceratodontiformes > Ceratodontidae > Neoceratodus > Neoceratodus forsteri. The sequence goes on from CM028135.1 coordinate 314,438,637, forward strand.
GCCACTTGCTCTTCTTCTGGCCAGAAGACACAAAGGCAACAAGGTGAAGGGCGTGGGGGCAGCAGTATAGCCTGGTGGTTAGAGTAACGAGGTGTGAATGAGCTGAGTGCACCCAGCAGACCTGGGTTTGATTCCCACAACCTCTGCCTGCATGCTGTATAACTCTGAGCAAGTCACTGACCTTCCCTAGTGCTCCTGGGTCAACCCTGAAAACAGGCAGGTGTGAGTCTAATGGGTCTTACCTGGTTACTAAAGAATAATAATAATAATAATATGAAATAGTAATTTGACCCATAAAAAAAAAAAATCCCAGTTGGGTAACTGTGGATACTGAAAACTGAACATTTTTAGCTAAGGAACATAGATTTCTAAGATCTTCACTAAAATGTTTCATATGGGCACTACATTCTTCCTTTATGGTTTGAATAGGCTACTACCTAAAGTGAAAAACAGGGCAGTGAATTACTATGGTATTATCCCTATCACTATATAAATAAGGCCACAGATTTTCTATTTTAAGTCTTTCTTGCATTTTATTTTATATGTAAATTAGAGCAGGAGAGAACAAGCAAGCTGTGAGCAACTCATTTCCAAGTACATCTGTACATCCTGGGGGTAGACTGGAGAGTAGAATAGAATAACATGAAAAACATAAAGCATAAAATTCAGTAAAATGGTACAATGAAATGAAATTTTGAAAATACAGATGATAGGCAGGTAAACCCCAGGATGTTTTAAACAAATATTGTGATACAAGGCAAACTAATCAAGGCAAGAGAGAGTATATTATCCATGGTGGCTTAGAAGCAATTGGAGAGTATCTAATGGAGGTACACTAAAAGTAAGCAATAAGACATGATGGGGTGTGTGTTAAGACAGTTCTAACGCATGGCTAGGGTTCATAGTGAGGCATGAGGATGCAGGCCGAGTGTGTTCAGCCCCCTAGTCATGCGCTAGAACTGTTTCAACGCACACCTCAGAGTGGCTTATTACGCTTTTGAGGTGGCCAATCCATCTAAATTGTCCATGATGTCAAAGTTTGAATTGTTTGATTGAATAATAAAACGGTTACATTTTTGTCTTTAATTTAAGTAAAGTAGTTCCTCCACTTGGATGGCTTTGCTGTGTGTGTGTTTTTTTAGTTGAGGACTTTTGTCCTAGGAAGGCCTCCATAGCTGTAATTTTTCTTGCACTGGTTGTCATTGCTACTCACACACACACACACACACACACACACACACACACACACACACACACAGACACAGACATGCATTATTTTATAGTGTTTGGATTTTTTTATTTTATCTTTTGAAGTGAAGCAGTCCGGCAAGCAAGGAGTGAGTGAGTGACGAGCATGAGGACCAGAGTAGGATGCCAGACTAGAACGTAGGAAGGGGACTTTCATATTCTGGAGATGGCAGTACTTTTTTCCCTTTTATGTAAAGTAACACTGAGGAGGAGGAAGAGCATTAAGGGAGATCATGTTTTTTTATTTTTATTTAAGCTATGGCTAAGGCGGGGACTTGAGAGAGATCATTGAACAGTAGAGAGTGGGCGGGCGGGAAAGCATTGCTGACGTTTCCATTATTTATTTATGTGGTGCATGCAGTTTCTTCATTTTCTGCCAAAAAAGAGAAGAATGTTACAAGTGTGGGTTTAGGGAGGACAGTGGCGAGTGGTCAGCCAGTTGACCATTGAGGAGCACAGCAGGTGGGCAGTAAGCTCAGTTGGTAAGGTAGATAATTGTGGCAGGTTTGGATTTCTTTTAATGTGGTGCATTCATGACAAAGTGAGTTAATGTGTCTTCTGTGTCTTTTACATCAGATTTGGGTCAGGTACCCTTGACAAAGTGCCCTTTAGGAGGACGAAATGCAGTTGGTTGCCTTTTTCAGGATGAGGGTCACTTTATATTTGGCTGGTCTTCTCTTGATATATGGATTGATGGACGTGTTAATAAATCTTTTTGTACTTTTACATTTGACTCATTGACTTATATTTTGCACTGACAACTTTGGAATGCGAGCCTTCCTTTTCACTGCATACCTGTGGTGGGACACTTAATGTGGCCCTTGCCACATTAATTTTCAGCCATGCGGTAGACACTAACACATGGGTAGCAGTCAATCAAACTGCAGGAAGCTCAATAGCCATTTCATATGCTAGCATATCACAGGTAGGTTCAGTCAGTTCTTGGACATGCCTCTTGAAGGTCAGCCACAAAGGAGGACTGGAACACAGTAGGAAGGGAGTTCTAGAGGGAGATTTATCTCCAATAGAATACTGCCTGTGCAGCAGCACAGCAACATTTGGGGGTATGTCTCACAGTGCCTTGTTGAAGCATTATTCAAGAGGCATCCCTATTGTGATCAGAAACTTTCAAACTAACATCACAGTGTCATGAGGTTACCTGTCATTATACAGACCAACCCCACAAGGGCACAACATCCAAATGGGTAGGAGAACCGCCATGAATAAACATATTGGTTCTCTCAAAATAAAAGGCCGCTTGTTGCCCTCAAGCCATCACAAGCTCTGAACTGGAGGCCACAAGCTGAAAGCTTTTTATGCAAGCATTGTTTTTTTCAGTCCTGATTTGCTTCTTCCACTTACAAGCCAGGTCCTATCAGGTTCTCATGAGCAGCTTCCCAGCTGTGAAAGCTATCTTCCCAACCCTATAGCTCCTAAGGCTTTCCACCCATGGTGGGACATTCAAAAACAACAGGCTCCCTGATGAAGATCAATGAGAGGATCTAAGCACTGTGGTTCCTCAACTGTTCCCTCCACTATTGCTGAAATTAACGTGACTATTTATAAATCAAGTTTTTACTTTCTTTGCCAATTTGTGTACACAGGATCTTTGTGTATGTTGGGCCACCCATGGTGGGGTCTTCAGAGGCGTCCTCCTCCATTTGGTACAGAATTCCAGTGGATCAGGGGTGATGTGGGGTCTGAGAGTACTCTGGTCCATCAACTTCCTTGCAGTTGGTAGGTTTTATCTTTTGTTTCCTTCCACCTAGGATGACTTTGACAAGATCCCCAAGCATGTGCATATACAAGAATGTAGACACGGGAGCAGTCCTGTTCATCTGCCAATGCACAGTAGGTGTGACCAGCTCATCCTACATCTCTTTGGAATAGCAGAGGACAGAGCTAGAGCAAGCAGCCAGCCACTTTATCCCTAAAGGCATGAAGCATCCATGTGTACACCTCCCAAGCCTTCCTGCCAGCCTGTAGCCATGTCTAAGGCTCATACCCAATCCCTGTTTGCCATTATGGCAGGCAGTTCCTTAGCTACAGTGCTACCAGGTTGGCCAATGCCTGCAGTTAGTCTGCCATTTTTGGCCAATCCTCAAAGTACTGCTGCATTTGTGTCAATCATCATCATCATCATCATCATCACCACCACTTTGTGACCACTGGTAGGAAAAGACAACTACTGGCCAAAATAGTAAACTTAAACAAACTTTTCAAAACTGCCAAATCTTTTTAGGGGTCTCAGTTTTGGCACCAAATCTGCTCCAAATTTCTGGTAGTTAACATTTTCTCCATATTTGGGTCTAGGCTCCAGTCTATCATATCTGAAGTATGGAACCTGAAAATGGATCCAGAGGTCCTCTCTTAGAAGGTGCAGGTGCCCTAAAGATGTAGTGTTTCATAGGGTTGTTTTTTTTTTTTTTTGTTATAAATCAGAGACCAAATTCTATTCAGCCTTGCATTTTATGTCTTATAGCTGGAATGCTACATACTGGTGGAAAAACACCTTTGTTGAAAGCAAAAGAATGTAATTTACAATCTATACATACTAAAAAACTAAGATGGCAGCAGAGTAGGCCTAAAGGTCTATCGAGCCTGCTCGAAAATCAGCACCAGGTCAAGACACCGTTGCAGCCCCCCGCCTCCCATGTAAATCCCCCTGACCCCATCCCCCATCAGAGTTACACCTCCAGATCTGGCATTCCTTAGCTTTACCTTACCGTTATATCTGTCCCAGCCCCTCATGAATCCCTCCACTGTATCAACAGCCACCAGTTTCACAGGCAGTGCATTCCATGGGTCCGCCTCCCTCTCGGTAAAGTAGCATCTCCTAGTCTCCCCCCTGAGCCTCCCACCAACCAGCCTCATGGAATGCCCCCTGGTGACCCCTTCCTCCCTCAGCTGGAATACCCTCTTTAGGCTGACCCTGTTCCTCCCTCACCTGGAACACCCTATTTAGGCTGACCCTGTTCACTCCCTTTAGATATTTAAAGACCTCAATCATATCCCCCCTGCCCCTCCTCTCCTCCAGGGAGTACATGTTCAGCTCATCTTGTCTCTCCTCATAGGATCTTTCCCCCAGACCCTGTATTATCCTGGTCGCCCTCCTCTGGACCCTTTCCAGAAGTGCAATGTTCTTCTTCAGGTACGGGTGCCAAAACTGTATGCAGTACTTGAGGTGCAGTCTAACCAAGCAGTTATGCAGAGGGAGAAGTACCTCCCATCTCCTTGAGGTTATCCCCCTGGCAACGCACCCAAGCATTTTATTTGCTTTAGCCTCAGCCTTCCTACACTGCTTAGAGTTATTCATTTTGGCGTCCACAACCACCCTCAAGATCCCCCCCCCCGAAACCTGCAGTTTCTCCCCACCCAAAAAGTACTCATGATCAGGGTTCCTAAGCCCCAAGTGGAGAACACTGCATTTCTTGGCATTAAACCTCAGTTTCCAAGTGCGTGACCACCTCTCCAGAGTCTCCAGGTCCCCCTGTATGGCTCTTCTACCCTCCTCCCCATCCACCACTGCCCCCAGCTTCGAGTCATCAGCAAAGAGGCTTATTTCACTCCTGATACCATCACTGATGTCCAAGATGTAAGCATTAAACAGGAATGGGCCCAACACCGACCCTTGTGGGACCCCGCTAATGACCCTCTTAGGTGAGGATACCTCCACCCCGACCACCACCCTCTGAAACTGCCCAGTTAGCAAGTTCCCTATCCAACTCACCATCCTTTCCCTCACCCCCATTCCCCCCCAGCATGTCCAGCAACCCTGAGTGTGGCACCAAGTCAAACGCCTTGTTGAAGTCCAGAAAGAGGACATCCACTGGCCTTCCCTGGTCCAGTGCCTTTGCCACCCAATCGTAGAACTCCACAAGGTTAGTCTGACATGATCTGCCTTGAACGAAGCCATGTTGGTGGTCATCCAGATGGCCCCGTGTCCCCAGAAACACTTCCAGTCTCTCTTTCAAGATGGTCTCCATCATCTTGCTCACCATCGACGTCAGACTGACAGGCCTGTAGTTACCCAGCTCTGTCTGTGAGCCACTTTTGTGTATAGGCATGACATGAGCCATCCTCCAATCCTGAGGCATCCAACCCATCTGAAGGGAGGAGTTAAAAAGGTCTGCCAAAGGTGCAGCAAGGACATCTGCAATCTCCTTCAGCACCTTGGGATGAAGGCCATCTGAACCCGGCACCTTATCTGTTCTGAGGGACTTAAGGGCCTCCTTCACCCTACCAAAAGGAATTTCAAAGTCAGAGAGCTCAACCCTTTCCTCATTACCAGTCCACCTCCCCCCATGTGGTGTTGACCCTCCATCATCTCTTGTGAAGACTGAGACAAAGTATTCATTAAGTACCTCTGCCTGCTCTCTGGCCTCCTCAGCCCACCCACTCCCTGACCTCAGTCTGCTAATCTGCCCCTTCACTTTCCTCCTTTCCCTGATATACCTAAAGTACCCTTTTTCTCCATTTCTGATCCCCTGTACCAACCTCCGCTCTGTCCTCGCCTTAGCTGATCTTACCACCCTGGTTACCTTTTTGGATATCCTATCATAAGTTCACCCTGTCTGCATCCCCTCACGAGTGCTTATATTTCCTACATGCTGCTGTTTTCTCCGTCACCACCACCTAAACCTCCCTGATCCACCAGCTCGGCTTTCTGGCCCTACCAAATTTGTGTCAGACCTTTGTGCAGGCCTTGGTGGCTTCCAGGAGCCCTCTTTCAATAATTTCCTACCTGCTCTCTGTGTCCATGTCCTGTCTGATACCCTTCAAATGCCTCTTGAGAATCCCTGCCATACCCTCAAAATCTGCTTCCCTGAAGTCAACCACTACTATTTTAGTGTGATTTCCCCTCCTCCCCCAGGTCTAAAGAAAACCAAACCATGGTGTGGTCACTCCCCACCAGAGAGTCCTATACAACCAGGTTTCCAACCAGGTTGCAATCCGACAGGACCACATTCAGGATGCAACCATCCCTCATTGGGTCATCCACCAGCTGAGATAGGAACGCATCCTGGAAGATGTCCAGCAAGTGCTGCTCCCTAGTTGATGAAGATGCCATAGTGCCCCAATCAACCCCTGGCATGTTAAAGTCACTCAGCACCACAGTTCTACCCTCACCCTGACCACCATGATCTCTTAGATGCACCAACAGGCCCTCCTCAAGTTTCTCAACCCGCGTGGGTGGCCTATAAGCCACCTCCCAGGTTGACCCTCTTTCCTCCAGGAGCCTGCAAGGTAACCTATAATGCCTCTACACTTCTCTCTGTCCCCTCCATCCTGCATATATTGATGCTGTTCTTAATAAGTGCCACCCCACCTCCCTTGCCCATAGCCCTGTTGTCCTTCCTGAACACAGCGTACCACATCAGGTTCAAGTCCCAATTGTGATGATGAGTGGCCCAAGTTTCAGTGACTGCCGCCACATCCACATCCCATTCAGTTAGCACTGCCTGAAGCTCAGGCATCTTATTTCTCATGCTTCTGGCATTTATCAGGACTGCCCTCTATCCCTGCCCCTTGCCGTTGTTTATTGTTTCCCCCTAGGTAACCCCTTCCACCTGGTCATACCTGGCAGCAAGCTCTGGCTCAGAATGCCTTTCCTGGACAACAATTCTAAATACATATATTTAAAGACTAGTTTTGCAACTTGTATAGTAAGAAAAAGCTTTCTTTTTAAAAAACAAAAGATAATTGACTATTAGTGGATGGTACTGTGTAATGCAACACTGTGAAAGCTACTCTTCTATTAAGGTGATGTAGCAGCTGAATGTGGTACACAGAAGATCATTTTATTGCCAGAGCCGTCCTTGTGGCTTCTTTGTATTGTTTCTAATATATTTTTAAGTGTCTTATTCTGCAAATTGCAAATCTTACTTAGTGTTGTAGTTTCTGCATTACTACTGCCCAACAGATTTTTTCTAACTAAACAAAAATCTGCTTCATTTTAAACAGATCAAAATATATTAGAAATATATTTTAGTGAAACATAGTTCATCAGCAAAGGGCACCTTCACATTTGCATGAATTCGGAAATGACAATTTGCTGCAAGCAAATTACCAACGAGAAGGCCATCTTTTGACGATGATGTGAATTCCCTAGGGACTAAACACAAAGGTTTAGTACTGCTACTTGTACTGTAATATTACTCTGTGAAAAGAAAGTTATCCAAGATCAATACAGAATTGTAGTGCAGAGCCATCCAGACAGTAGATGTACGGTGCAAGCCATAAGGAAATATTTGCATAGTCTGTTTAACATTTCAGTCAGGCTTTTCTCTTCCCATTTTGTGACATTAATGAGTTAACCAGCACAAAGCGTGCAATTACCAACCTCATGAGCCACTCACATTTGACTAGTACATGAAAAATGATTTTACATCCCTACAACTGAGTCCTCCCACCTGTCACATGCAATGTTTCAGATCCCGATTTACTACATAGTACGCAACTACCATATCTGTAAGTGCAAAAATCTGAGAAACTCCGAAAGCTATCAAGCCTGTTTTTCTTAGAAGTCACCGCTGCTGAGGCTTTTCATTTTTCTAAGATGTTACCAAATGCATAATCAGCTCAGCATACAGTATACCCAGACCCTGAATGGTCAGGCAGTAGCATCTTTTATACCTCAGCAAAAGAGAAAAATCAATGCAAAGAAAGTTGCAGGTAATGCTGTTACTCTAAAAGAGACACAACTTTATACTCCAGTCATTTACAGAAACACAGAAATTTACTGGCAGCAAAAGATACGCAGTCAAGCCAGTCTGCCAAGTGACCCCAGCTAATAGCCTAGCCAAAGACTGTGTACACTGCAAATAGCTTATGTGAAAATCTTGTACTTATCTCAACTGTCATTCAAAGGTACAGCCAGCAACAGAGAGAGAGAGAGAGAGAGAGAGAGAGTGTGTGAGTGTGTGAGTGTGTGAGTGTGTGAGTGAGTGAGTGAGTGAGTGTGTGTGTGTATATACAGTATGGGAAGAGGAGCCTATAGAAAACTACTCTGTTCTAAACCTTACAGTCTAGTACATGGCCAGGCTATAGCCTCAGTACCCAGTGTGGAGAGGGTGACGAGGGTATCCCATACATAACCTGGTACATTACAGTGCAAGGGGATGGTGCAGTATTTTGCCTTTTGTCAGTTATCTTCGCCTGCTTCTGTTTGCTGCATGCGTTTTTGTGCACATTTTCAGTGTGTCCAGCAATATATTCCTTAGACAGCATTGCCCTAAGGCTTAAACCTGCATTTTGGTCACAGTGAGAACTCTCTCACAACATGAATAAGCACAGCAGCTTTTCCAAGGAACATGATAACTAGAAGAGAGATGCACTTTACTGATTCAGTTTCAAGATCCCTAGTTTGTTTACTTATGAAACAGTAAGACTCTACTATCAATATCAATAAAATCCTACATCCTTTGGGCCATAGAACAAGACACAGACAAGAATGATTAGTAACTGAATACACAAACACATTGCTTCCACTTTGGAGCCATGCTATAACTGAGGAGCACCAAGGGTTGTTTAGCCCCAGCATGCAATATTACCTGGAGGGATTTGCTTACTATTACAAGAAATGCCATGGATGCACCCACAGCCTGTACAGAATCACAAGATTTGTCCTGATTTGACATTCTCTTCTTAGCATCTATCAGCGTCAATTGTATATAATAAAAACAATTAACAGGAAATGCAATGTCAGCTCATAAAGAGTTAACATACAAATTCAGTTGCTTTTTCCAAATCTCCATCAATGACATATATTAATGAGGCACATGCAAAGGAATACACATATCCTGGCTTTGATACGTGACTAAACACAGCTGTATCAGAGATGCAATGAGATCTGTGTCCCCAACTGTATTTTCAATGTTGCTTCATTTAGTCCTACTGTATATTTTATGAACCCTATTTTAGGAACTTTTTACAGTCTCAGTTCTCCTGGCGTACTAAGTGCATTATTAAACAATAATCATTAGGCCCATGTTTCTGCTGCAAGAGCAAGCAGGACCCTAAAAACACAGATGTAAACATTCTGCTACAAGATTAAGATTTGTCTTTTAAAAACAGAAGAGATGTTATGCAACCAGCTGAGCATTAGTTCATTTACAATGGTCTCCTGAGAAAACTGTAGTTCAAAAAGGAAATATGTTGCTGTAAATTAGTCCATGCCACTCCATACAACTGCAGTATTCCAAATGACACTTCTGACGCTTCTCATTCCAGTGCATAACTATATGTGTGAACAGTGAGGCTCTGATAAGAAACATGATGCGTTAACAGTTCTACACCGAGCAATACACTTGTTTGCAGCAGCATTCCAGCTAATGTACTGCAATTGTGAAACATTCATCATCCCAATACTCTAATGGGCACTCTTCAGAAACAGCACATGCACAACAATCAGTAGTAACAGATACTTACGAGAAACTGTGAACTGCATACAAAAAAACCCTCAGATGATAAATTCCTTAAAGTTCATAACTATGATTGTGAGTCTTTTGGCTTGGTGCTATCAGCCGTAATAGTTCCACTGCAGGAAGCAGTATGCTATTCACACAGGTATTCCATTCAGTGTTTTCATTTGACAGATTGCAGACACTGCAGCCTCCTTTCTCCAGCAGCTCCAGGTCAGTATTTAAAATCCAGAGACAGAAAATTACTCAGTAGGATATCTTGATCTTCAGTTCAGCCAAGTTGCTAAAAATGATTCTCACCACCTGGCAGGGGGGAAGCAAAAGTCAGGAATTAATTAGGCCAACGATAAACGTGGCAAAGGAATCAATTCAGCTGGCTAAATCAATGCAGCCCTGTTGCTCACACGCAGTATGAATTCACAACTGTGTAATCAAAACCTTTCAGCATAACGCAGGCTTGCATGGGGAAGGAATCTGAGGGAATCACCACCGTGTCACACAGCACAACCCCCAGCCTACTGAGAATAAAATCAGTAAACCTGAAACAGCTTGAAGCAAGCTAGCAACGGATCTGCTGTTGCCTGCTTTCAGTCCTTGATTATTTACTAGCGCTGCTTTTCCATGGTAAACTGTATTATCAAAGGCAGAAAGTAAAAAAACAAATCATCAACAAATCTTCTCTTAGTGGGAGTAAATAAGATAACATCTCATAATGCTTATTAGCATACTTCTGAGAAAAACTGTTTTAAACTGGTGAAAGGTTCTAGTGAAATTGACACTTGCTGAATTGTTAGCAGAATCAGAAGACGTTCCCATCATTGGAGTTTCTCTTGTTACAAACTACTGTATAATACTGACCACACAGCTTCTCAGTTTTACTTCCTGAATATAAAGGCATGTTTTAGTGGACAAAACAAAAAAACATTAAGCAATTCAAAATTTTGTTTTATTTTTTGTTGACCAGGTAAGTGCACTAGACAAATCCTGCCTATTTTCAGGCATGACCCGGGGGAGGTGGGATACAGATGAATGCCAACTGCCCTTGAACCAGATTAAGCTGTTGGTGTTATTTTTAGTGAATGAGAGAAATTTGGCCAGGACACCAGTGAAATTCCCCTACTCTTTTCGATAAGTGCCATGGAATCTTTAACATCCACCTGAACTACCACCAATCCAGGCAGATGGGACCTCGGTTTAGTGTCTCATCCAAAAGACAGCACCTCAGAAGTGCAACACCCCTCTCATGCTGCACTACAGTGTCAGTGCAGGGATATTAACCCAAGTGCCAGGCATAGGAACTGAACCCACAGCCATCTGATCTTCCAAGTCTCAGAGGCGAGTGTGCTACCTGCTGAGCCACTGACACTGAAATTAACTAGTAAGTACAGCAGACTGCATTCCTTAAAGAGCTAGTGGAACCAAAACTGGCAGACAGGAAAATGATGCAAATTTTAGGAAGTAGTCAGTCAAAACTTTCTACTTCTGAAGTATTTTCCTTTTTCCTTTTGCTCATTAGACAGTTTTCCGTGTGATAATATTGTGCTGGATGTGTGGAATAACTCTCAGCCTATGATATATCTATTCCTAGTCCCCCACTACATCATCAACATTGTGAACTCATTGGTAGTGACCTGGCAGCTACTGAACAGCTGTTCCTAAGCAGCAGTGATGTCACAATCAGTGAGGTCACAATGCTGATGATGTAGTGGGAGTAACAGAGCTAGGTATATCAGCTACCAGGCAGAGTACTGTTCCACACACCACCCTTACTAACATCAGGTAAACAATCTTCTAATTAACTAAAGGGAAAAGAAAAAGTACCTCAGATGTAAAAGGTAGTGGTTGATTGCTTTTAAAAATTAGCATTCGTATTAGGCAGTACACTAGCTCTTTAAAATAATCCATAAAGGCCTATAGGAAATGGAAGGAAACTGTCTTATTATAGCAAAGTGTATTTAACATAGTTTACAAAACTAGGCCTGCTTTTAAAAAATTAAAAAATGGTGTATCCGTTTCTTCATGGAACAATCACTAGTATCATCCGATCACAAAAATGATGTATCTGTAGTCATCATACATAATAGTGGTGTATCATTATGTTGCTTGCACGCATGTGCAAGAAACATAGTGCCATCATCCGAGTTTTCGGAGATGTGGCACCCGTCTTCCAATTCAGTCACTGTGTTTGCAGGCACGGCCCCAGTTCCCCAATCACTGCTGCAGCTGTCTATGACAGCAGTTGAAAATGCAGTGGTTGTACAGTTGAAAGGAAGAGCTCCGCTTCAGTGAGCAGAGCTCCCCACTCCACACACACACATGCACGCATGCACGCATACTGCGTGCTCATGCACCTTCCCCCTCTCCCATGCACCGCTAGACAGCCGGCGGTGCCCAATCCCCGTCGGCTCCATGCCCCTCCCCAAAGCTCCCAGGTGCCATGCTGGAGCCCACTAGCGTGGCAAAATTTGTTATAGCTGACGGGGTGCCCAATCCCCGTTGGCTCCACTGCCCCAAAGCATCCAGGTGCATGCTGGGAGCCCACCCCAGCGTGGCAAAATGTTATGGCCGAGGGGGTACCAACTCCATCGGGTTCCACGCCCCCCCAAAGCATCCAGCTGGCACACTGGAAGCCCACCCCAGCGTGGCAAACGTCCCTCGTCGTCTTATTAAAAAAAAAACCTGTAAATGCAAAAACTGTCCCTCGGCGCTTCTCCCTGCCCCCCTCCCACAACCCACACCCATCCACTGTGCACCCTGCCTCCCCACACACCCCTCACCCCATACTTACCTCCAGACCTCAGCGCAACAATCTTCGGTGGACCAGGGACATGTCTGCACTCTTCAAAGCCGACCGCGAACTGAGGAAGTGCCGGTAAGCTGTATAATGGGTTAGATGTTTTTTTTTCAATTTTGCTGCATATCGCAGGCATTTTTTAAAATTTTGGCACCACATTTTCAACATGGGTTTTTTGGGATCCCTCCTCATGAATTCTGTCACTGTCATGGCGTTAATTGGGACCGAAGGGTGATTTCGCGGTCACTGCGCAAAATCACTTTTCAGGACTGATTAAGGAAATGACAGTGCCAGTGATTCATAAGGTGGGCTCTCAAAAAGCCTATGTTACAAATTTAGTGAAAAAATTCTTAAAATGACTGTTTTACAAGTGTGCATTACGTCCGTGCACGCCAGTAGTTCAGAAATTTTAATATTTGACCCAGATTTTCAACATTGCCATTTTACCACACCTCCTTATGAGCAGTACAGCTGTAATTTTTCACATCATGCCCAAAATGTGTTTCCGGGCATGTAGCTCAGTCGGTGAGTGACAACAATGTAGAAGAAGAATCAGTATTTATATAGCACTTTTCATACATCCAAAGCGCTTTACAAGCAATGCTAGACTGGTAGTGAAGTGACTGAATGTGTGGTGGCGGCCATATCGCACATCATCACCCACACACAGCTTGGATAATTGCATGAACCGGTTTTATGGGAAGGGGAATGTTGGCCAGGACACCGGGAATGTTCCCTACTCTTTGCGAAGAGTGCCCTGGGTTCTTTTACTTCCACCTGGACACCACCAGGATGGGAAGAAGGGACCTTGGTTTAACATCTCATCCGAAGGACGGCACACCCCAGCAGTACAGCACCCCCCAATACTGCACTCGGATGCCAGCGATTGTTAGGTGCAAGTCCAATCCCAGTGTGGGACGAGAACCCACAACCTTCTGGTCCTGAGGCGGATGTGCTACCAACTGAGCCACGCTGACACCTATATGTATGGGACACATTAAGAAAATCACAGTGACACTGTTCATGCGCAGTGATCTTAAAATGGCTATGTTGAAAATTTGGTGAAAAAATTCTTAAAAATGACTGTTTTACGAGCATACATTGAGCAAGTTCCTAGCATAAATGGTTAATATTTTAATGTTTCCTCCAAATTTTCAGTGTTGCCATTTTACTACACCTCCTTATGAGCAGTACAGCTGTCATTTTTCACGTCACCCAAAATGTGTTTGCATGCATGTAGCGCACAATGGTGCAGTTGGTGTGCACAATCAATGTTTGGGACAGATTAAGAAAATCACAGTGACACTGTTCATGAGCAGAGGTCTTAAAATGGCTATGTTGAAAACTGGGTGAAAAAATTCCCCAAAATGACTGTTTTATGAGCATTTGTTGCACTGATCTTACGCACGCTCGTAAGTTTGCGAATTTTCAATATTTTCACTCCAGATTTTCAACATTGCCATTTTACCACACCTCCTTATAAGCAGTATAGCTGTCATTTTTCACATCTTGCCCAAAACATGTTTCTGCCCATGTATGCACAATGGCGCAGTCGGTGTGCAAAATCATTGTGTGGGACACATTAAGAAAATCACAGTGATGCTGTTCATGAGTAGAGGTCTAAAAATGGTTAGTTTGAAAATTTGGTGAAGAAATTCCTAAAAATTACTGTTTTATGAGTGTGCATTGCGCAGTTCCTAGACGCGCTCGTAAGTTCGCAAATTTTTAATATTTGCACTTCAGATTTTCAACATTGCCATTTTACCACACCTCCTTATGAGCAGTGCAGCTGTCATTTTTCACATGTCACCCAAAATGTGTTTCTGTGCATGTAGCGCACAATGGTGCATTCGGTGTGCGCAGTCAATTTTTGGGACAGATTAAGAAAATCACAGTGACACTGTTCATGAGCAGAGGTCTTAAAATGGCTATGTTGAAAATCTGGTGAAAAAATTCCATTCAGACATTCTGCAATGTTACTAATGAAGACATTGAACATGACTGGCCCCAGGACCGATCCCTGCAGCACCCCACTGGTGACCCCCCTCTCCCTAGACTGCACACCATTTACCACCACTCTCTGCCTCCTGTCTGTTAGCCAGTTTCTAACCCAGTTTACCACCCTTTCCCCCATGCCTAGCCTGCTCAGCTAGTTTATTAGCCTCCCATATCGGATGGTGTCAAAGGCTTTGCTGAAATCAAGGTAAGCGTTGTCCACTGCCCTACCCTTATTCACTTCCTTTGTCACCCAGTCAAAGAAATCAACCAGATTTGTTTGACATGATGTCCCCACTGTGAATCCGTGTTGCCTATGGTCCTGGGCTCCGATGGCTTCTAGATGCCCCACTATCCTTTCTTTAAGCAATGCCTCCATGATCTTCCCCACTACTGAGGTGAGGCTGAACGGCCTATTGTTCCCTACCTCCTCCCTGCTGCCGGACTTGTGTAGAGGGACCACATGTGCCCTCCTCCAATTCACTCATGTTGAATGACTTTGTGAACATGGCTGCCAGAGGTACTGTTATCTCTCTTCGCAGTTCTCTTAATATCCTTGGGCGTGTGCCATCTGGTTCCATCACTTTGTCCACCTTCAATTTAGTGAGCACCTGCAGGACTCTTTTGCCTTTGAAAGGACTATTGTCCACCTCTTCACCCCCTTGACAACTGCTGTACTGCTGTGGCCCTTGCCCCTCCCACTCTTCTGTGAATACTGAACGGAAAGACACAGTGAATATCTTGGGAGGAAGGCATGGAACTATTACTTCCAAATACCTAAACAGCACATACAAGCAAGCAACATTCGGCATTGACAAATACTTGTTTATATATGTTCTCAACTATCAATATATATTGTTATGTCTGTCTGTCTCAGGGTCAGAGCTAGAATTTTGTCAAAGGGTAGCAGTTTTGTAAAGGGGTTAGCACCCCCAAATCTAAAATGTCTACTTTTAAAACTCAGATTAAGCTAAAAGAATTACTGTATGCTGGTCTAAGGGGGTAGCAGGTGTTACTTCACTTCATAGCTAGATCCATTAGTGGTCTGTCTGCCTATCAGTCTGTCCGTCTGTCTGCCTATCTATCTGTCTGTCTATCTATCTAGCTAGCTAGCTAGCTATCTCTACCAACAATACTCAATTACACATATGTTGGTATACATGTCATTATAGTGTCATTACTTCTTTCATATAAGAACATAAGGAAAAAATTAGGAATATATTTTCCAAGACATTTTCATATGTTTTCTGAATTTTGATTCCAGTTTTACCCTTGTATGCACACCTTTAATTGTACTGCAAATATTTCACTCTCTCCTCAAGTTGCACCTAATCTTTCCTGCGTTTGCTGGCCTGCAAAAGCATTGGAAGACAGTAACAATTATATTCCTAGCCCTAATGGTTCAAATGTTAGCCATTTTCAAAAATATTTCTTTGGAAAGGGCTAGCTTTAGAACTGCTAGGGCTAGAAGTTAGTTTTTGATGGACATTAGTGGTTGGTGCAATGGTGGCAACTGCTTAGCAAAGGAAACAAATTTTGATGAGAAAGAAATTATGTGACATAACTGGGCACTGAACTCCGGCCCCCGGAATACAATCCTGGTGCTCTACCACACAGCTGTCAGGCTTCCATGGCAGCAGTTTGAGGTTTCCACATAGTCACTCTTCTTTCTCTGATGTCATCTCCTGCAACTGGGAATAGTTTAGATGGAAATTAGTTGTTGGTGCATTAATAGCCACTGCTTAGCATTCGAGACACAAAGTGTAATAAGAAAATAAATAATGTAATCTAACTGGGAATTGAACCCAGGCAAGGTCAGTTAGATCACATTATTCATTACTCATTGCAATTTGTGTTTCAACGCTGTCCGCTCCTCACTGGTGCCAGTGTGTAGCCCATTACCTACTATTACAAAACGGGGACAAAGAACTGACCAGATTGAACAACTTCATTGGTTAAAAATGCAACACCTGACCATTGATTATTTATCTAGAAACTGCACAGTAATCCACCTAGCAACAGGCTAACTAAATGAAAATAAAACATTTTTACACTAAAATACATTTTTAGACACTTTTTAAACTCAAAAACCCACAACAAGACATAGGTTTCATCAAAATAAATGCAGGTCTTGGGTTTATTCAAAGGCTCCCAGCCTTTGCTACCAAACACACCTGTTCAACCTAGCAACAACCTAATTAAGAAAAATAAAACCTTTTTCTATTAAAAAAAAAAAATGTTCCACTTTATAAGCACAATAACCCACTCCAGCACATGTGTTTCTTCAGAATTAATGCACTTCCTAGCAGTGACAGTGCTAGGAGTTTTAAAACATGGGTCAAATTAGACCCACTGGTGTAAAAAATGTGGGTCAAAATGAGAAACAACTGGGTCAAAACCTAATCACAAGTACAAATTTCACCAGTACAAAAGCTTAAATTTGTCAAGTGAAAATACTTTTCTATTGTTTAGTTTTCCATCTTTCCGCTATTGTTACAGTCAGGAGCACCACCACTATAGACCCACTGCCAGGTGAAATGTGGGTCATTTCTGGGCAAGCTGCAACTTTTTCTCTTTTTGTCCTATCTAACACTGTCCCTGCTTCCCAGATGTGTTGAAAGTCACTTGTCCATTGGCCTTGTACTTTCTAATTCACTCAGGGCATACAGTTATTCTCTAGAAACGCATACTCTGTTATGGGTTATTGCTTACTTGTGGAGCTGCTGGTGTTTCACTGGGTAGTACCCAGCATTTGGAAACGATGTACCATAGGCCCAATGATGCTGCACGTAGCTGGACAGCGGTGGTGCACTTAAAAAAACAAGAAGAAGCAGTGCATAGCTAATTAAACCCCAAATGCAAATGCTCTTAAACTCACAGAGTATCTGTACATCCCGGTTGGATGGCCTAGTCCATCAAATGCATTTCCACAACTATGATGCAAAATGCAGCTGCAGGACAAGCCCTGAATTTACTCAGTGTTCTAGACCAGGGGAACTCCTCCTGCTCCTGTTGTGACTGGTGATCCTCAGGGATCTATCCTGGTCCTCATCCTATTTTCTCTTTTCATCAATGACCTTCCTACATTCCCCATCTATAGTGCCACAACACTTTATGCAGATGACCTGATCCTTCTATCTAGCTCGGGTGATGTCAGTGCCATAAATCACAGTTTACAAGCTGACTTCAACAAGCTGCAGAACTGGCTCCTGACAAACAAGCTTGTGCTAAACATAAAGAAAACACAACTCATGCTTTCTGGATCCTCTGCCAAGCTCAAGCAGTGTTCTGTCCCACTAAATGTCTTGAGTCATGACGGAGTCCCTCTTGGCACTGCATGCCCTTTTAATTACCTGGGACTTACTCTTGACCCTCAGTTAGACCTGTCTCTACATATTCAAAATGTATGCAGGGCAACAAACATCAATCTTGGACTTCCATACAGGGCTCGTGAGACCCTTACAGCAGCTGCTCACCTTGCCCTTGCTAAAGGATTGTTTCTTCCCTCTCTCAGTTACGGACTGACTACCTTTACCCTCGCTACTAAAACTAGTCTCACAAAATGGGATGTGGCCTATAATAATATCTGCCACTTTGCCCTCACTGCCCCTCGGCTTACCCATCCATCACTGTGAGTTATAAAAAAACCTACACTGGCTGTCCCCAAGTAGTTATCGTTCCTTTGTCTTGGGCTGCTTCACAGAAAAAAACTGTCCATAATGCCACCCCACCTGCTTTGTCTCAACTCCTCCAACTGGCTGTACTGTCATACCAGCTCAGGTCAGCTGTTCTGCCCTCCCCCATGTCCCAAAAACTCATACTCTAGCAGGTGATCGTGCCTTTGCTGTCTGCGCCCCTAGATTCTGAAATACCCTACCTATGCCGATCAGACATAGTCCCACCCATCCCATGTTTAAGAGCTCATTCTGGTCACACCTGAAGTCTGCCTCAGCCTGTAACTGTCCCCAGACTGCTTGGTATCTCCAACCCTGGCTTGGACCCAGGTGTGCTCCATCCACTTCCCTGGTACCTAACCCCCTCCCCGCTCAAATAGGGGAACCATCCACTCTTATGGTTTCCTGCACCTCAGCACTTATCATTCTTATACCGGGACAGCCACCCAATATCCCACCCTAAAAACTCATGTGTTATACCAAGAATTGTCATTACTGCTTGTATGTTCTTACCTTGATGTACATGCTTATCTGATCATCCTGTACTTGTTTATTTGTTTCACCCTGTTCAACGCCTTTATTTTACTATGTTGTAATTGTTCTCATTCTGCTTGTAAACCGACTCTTGTAATCTTCCGGGTTGCACCGGAAAATAGACATTCCTTGTCTAGCATGCTTACCCGGTAAACAAAAGCTAATAAATAAATAAAAATGCACAGGGGCAATGGCATAATTCAGTAAATCCCTGTTTGGCTGGTATCAGTTTGTCTCACAACTAGCAGGCCTCTGATCCTAGCTGATAGATGGCAGTTGTCTCTGGTTCGTCATGCCTCTCCTGAGCTCTGCATTCAACAGACAATCCTCTTATGGCACAGGACAAATCAGTCCCTTGGGTGTTGCAATCTCTGGCAATGTGCTGTGGTACTGGCTGGGCAACTTCCCAGACTAGCTGCAATCAGAATTTGGCTTCAGGGTTGCAGCATAGCAAAAGTCTCCTCACTAAATCTGCTTCTGCATCTGCTTCCACTCTCATGCCGAGTGAGCATACAGTTTCTGCCTTTTCTGTAGTGGGAGTTTTGCTTCACTCATTCTGTCTCTGGCAGATGCACTGTCTGTTTCTGTCTAATGTGCTGTCTGTCTCTGTAGCACAAAGCAGCAAGTTGCCTCTTTAGGATCTCACACAGATCTGAATCAGGTTACCCTCAGATTTCTTCCTTTTCAGCTGTACTCTTTCTGGCTGTAAGAGCCTGCAATCAGCCTGCTGCCCCTGACTGTGGAAACCCAACCAGATGCTGTGGTTCCAGGCACAACTCTAGCTCCAGGCTGTTCTCTTGCCTACAGTCCGACACAGAGTCAGGCTCTGGAAAAGCCACTGCCGTTCACTGGAAAATCTCAGCTCATCATTTGTTTTTGCGTTTGTCATTACTGCAGGCAGGGCTGCAAATCCATTATTCAACATAGGGCTGTCCACAAACTCGCGTCAGGCAGTGCTGCAATGTCCCAGGAGCTTCTTGTGGCTTCTCTTTCAGGCTGTGTAGCCTGATTGGGTGATTGATGGTACTACACCTGATCACTGTTGCTGTAGTGATGGCAAGGCAATTTTATTTTTACGCACCCTTTTCCTGGGGCTCAGGGTGCCATACATTAACAGAACAAACCAAGAAATAAATACAGAATACAATAAAAGTAAAATAAATAATCAGCTTAAATAAATAAATCGCTCCAAACAGCAAGACATTGCCAGGGTCAGGGTGCACTATGATTGCAGTACCCTTTGTGGCTGTGGGGCACTGGCTGGAAAACATCTTTATTTAAAAGGGCTCCTGTCCTCAAATAATAGTAGTAGTAGTAAAAACGTTTATTTTTATACAGGATTGCAAACTTTAGGTCGTAAGACGTATTTTCAAAGTTGTCTTGTGTCAAGAACAAAGTTACATTCAATATAACATACAAAGATTCAAACTACATAAAACAACTAACAAATAATTTTTGACATTATACAAGACAAAAGTCTTCAATCACACCAACAGCTAACACATTTTTCCACATTTTAAAAACAAGTACATTCATCATAAAATACATTGCTCAATCCTAATTTAAACTGGGATAGTTTAGTTGCTCTCCTTAATTCAGGGGGAATATTATTCCAAATATTTGCAGTCTGAGCCTCAAGTGTCATAGTACCATATCTTGTATTAGTTTTTGGAAAAGTGTAACCTCTATGTTTTACATTCCTTAAAAGATATGGATAATATTTACTAACAGAAGGCAATTCCATGTTTCCATCAATCATCCCATTTATTATTTTATAGATAAATACTGAATATTGTTTTTTAAATCGTACTGATAAACTGTCCCAGTTTAGGTCTTTATACAAAATGCAATGATGAGTATTATAGCTACAGTTCAGGACAAATCTTGCCAATCGATTATATGATATGACTAATTTATTTAAATGTGTTTGACCTGCAAAATTATACACCATGGCCCGGATATTCAAACTGTGCCAGGCTGTGACACCAGCTTGGGTGCAGCTCAACTTGGCTGCGCAGGGGTGTGGCCTGGACGATATTCAAAGGAGTTGCGCCATGGCCCAGCAACTTTGAATATCACACCCTGGCCACCCCCACTGTGCATGGCACAGTGGCACTGCACCAGCACAAGTGGCCAGAGTGGAGCATGGAGATGCGCTAGCTCAAGTGCCATTGCGCCATTCACAGCACTCGCGATATTCAAAAGGTGACATGCAAATGGGGCCATAATTTATGCAAGGCGCACATGGGGCCATTTGCATGTCATTATGGAGCCATTTGCATCCCATTTGCATGCAAGTGCTCTGATTCCCGATGACTTGCGCCTGGCGCCCTGCCAGGCAGCAGCCGTCGGGGACCGACGCCCCCTTCAGCCTGATCACAGGCATATGTTTAATAATAAAGCTCCCGTCCTATATCCCTGGTGGTCCAGTGGACTGCTATGTGCCCGATCGCGGGCATCCCTTATAATAAACCCCCCTGTCCAATATCCCTAGTGGTCCAGTGGACTGAATGCTGCCCGATTGTGGGCATCTGTTTAAATAAACCCTCCCCGTCCAATATCCCTGGTGGTCCAGTGGACCGAATGCTGCCCGATCGCGGGCATCCGTTATAATAAAACCCCCCCGTCCAATATCCCTGGTGGTCCAGTGGACCGAATGCTGCCCGATCACGGGCATCTGTTTAACAGAAAATGTCCTATTACCCTGGTGGTCTAGGGTACCCCCCCTCCTCAGAGAGAGAGAAAAATCAAGTCCAAAATACTCCCCTGACTTTTAACCCCACTTTTCATAGTACTTTGATTTATTATTTGATTGACATTTAAAACAAAACTTTTCTCCAATTTTAATCCCCTTGGCTTGCCCCAAGCAGCGTTGAAATCATCAATTAGTATTAAATCTTTACCATCTGACATTAATGCTAATTTAGATGCCAATAATTCAAACTTGGTAGTATTTACTTTTGGAGGGGAATATACTATACAAATTAAGAGCTGCAATCTTTCAAATTTAACACAAAGACATTCAAATATTCCCTTGCAGCAGTTGCATGCATTCATGCTAGTGTCCAATGCCAGCAGGGTGGTGATCAGGGGACTCCCCTGTCATTTGCGAGTGAGATCACTCGCTTCACTGTTGGTGGAGGTCAGCCACTTTGATGTGCAGCGTAGAACCGCTGTACACACTGGCATTGTTGGCACCAAAGATTCCAGGTGATCCTCTTCATCCCTGGCCCGGCTGCCACAGCATCAAGAGCCCGGATTGGGGAACTGCGGGGGTAATGCATAAAAGGCCGCCGGAGGTGAAGGCAGCAAGGTGGCTCCATGAGCCCCCAAAGGTTAGCCCCCATATGCTGTGGTGAGGAAGTTATATCACTGTGCCTGACTCCAAGCTTTTGTATATGTTTATATATACAGTTGCTGTGTCTCATGGTTAGAAGAGTACATTCTCAAGTTCTTTGGGTAAGAGAACTATGAAGCGAAGCTGAGCGGTACTGGCACACAAAGAACCGTAAGAGACACATTAACTGCACATATAAATATATTACTAATCATGTTTCAGACTTGTAAGAAAATAATACTTGCATTTAAAATCTAAATGTTCTACTGTGCAGAATATTGGAGAATCCCCTTTGTGGGAAATGGACTATGCCAACTGAATTTAGAACTTCAGAATATTAGAATTATGTGTATGAGACACCCACTTATGAATATAAGTGTACCTGGAATGTTTAGACATAAAACATCCTGATTGGATAAGAATGATATCACGATTAATAATTTAAAAGAATTTTAGCCATAACAGTTTCAAAGGTAGCCCTTTTTGAATAAATGATCTTTAGACAGAGCAAACATTTGAACTGTTAGGGGTTTTTAATTAAAGCTTGGAGTTAGGTCAATATGAATAAGTCATATTAATACAATTTAATTTGTTTATATGTAAGCCCCCCAGAATGGATTTACCTGTGTGGAGATTTGGCTCCATGCTCTCCCTATCAGCTTTCAGTGGCTGTGGTGGGATCTGGACCTGGTCGGTCCATGGGTGGTCTTTGTGGCTCCAACTGCCCCATGGTGGTGTTTCGGCTCTTGGGGGGAAGGGTACGTTGGTGCCGCTTTCTTGCTTTCATGCATCCGGGCACACAGTTTGGAGTGGTCTTTGTCACGGGGGTTGCTGTGGTGATGGGACCATGAGTTGATGTAAATAAATATGGTGACTGCTCCTTTGGGCGCATGTGCAGCTGCAGATCTGAAAAGTTTAATGGAGTGACTGCTCCGGGTCCTGGGTCCAGTGTACTGGCAGGCCAGGCTCAGGACAACAACAGGAGAAGCAAAAAAAAAAAAAAATAATAAACAAAAATTGTAAACAGTTTGGCGGGCCATGCCTAGTGAACTTGCACTGCCACCTGGGGGAACTTTTGAAAGGGGACATGGGAGAAACTAGTTTCGGCACTGGCTGGTGCTGTTAGGGCAAAATGTAACTAGTTATTTGGGACTACAAGTCCCAGAAGGTATTTAGGGGACCGTTGGTTGTGGGCACCCTTTGGATGGTCCAAGATTGGCCCCCGGGATTTGGCGGGCAAGTTTTGGCACCTCAAGGGTCTGAATAAAAGGGGCTGCTTGGTACCAGTTGGGGGAGAGAGATCTCTGAGGAGAGTGAGAGAAGCAGAGCAGGGTGCATTTGCCCGCTCGGCCATAGAGTCCTGGTTTTGTTTTTTGGCTTGTTCAGTGTGCTCAGGGACCCCTTGAGATGTGGTGGCAGCTATGATTTTTGGTGCCCTGGGTGGGAAACACCAAAAAGCAGGCCAGGAAGGACAAGGTGGAGAGCCTGAGAGGAGCCTGCAGCTGGAGGTGGTCTGAATTATCAGGCACATGAACACTACTTTGAAGGGGGACCCTCTTCCCCCAGCAAGGAGATGAGGAAGGAGGAAGATCTGAAGATGGGGCTTGGTTGGGAACCATGGGGTCTGGAGCCTCTCCTGGTCCCAGGATACCCCTATTCCAGGACTGCTGGTTGTAGGGCTTTATGCCCCAAATGGAGCTTATATTTAGGGTGGTTATAGGCTGGGCAGCTGTCCCTCAGGAATGAATGGTCTCTGTGAATCTAAACAGTAAAAGGGAGTGAGAGAGAGAGAGAGAGAGTGTTGCTGACTGAGATTAAAGGCCTATTTGGCCACAAGTTATGCTGCCTGCTTTGGGATAGTTGGCTGCCTAGGCTATAGGTAGCTGCCTGGACTTTATGCTTATAAGTGACCTTTATGGTCTAGAGTAAACCCAAGCTTCCAGTGTGAGCTCACAGTACAGAAGACCTGTTGTGTGTTTTACTGCTCCATTGAGTTCCTGTTCCTGTTTTATTAACAGTTCTAAATGGGATCCCTTGCTCCTGCAGTTTGGAGTGCTGCCTCATTTGTTTTGAATGAATAGTTTGCTGATAAGATGTTTGCCTCCACAGCCCAGCTCCTAGTGGATGTTCTGGTGTGTGCATCTGATAAGCCAAAGGACCAGTGAGGAAGACGTCAAGAGGCCTGCCTGGTGAAGACTGCCTACAAAGGCCTCTGAGGTGCAGATGGCAAGGCCAGACAAGTGAAGACCAGCATCTTCAGCTCTCCAGTCGTCCAGCTCGGCACCTGGAAGAGAGGGGCACCCCAGCTTCATCAGGTCTGGTAAGGAGGCTGACCAGGTATGTGGACTCTTTAAGTTGTGCAGTGCCCCCTTCCCTTGGATATTTTCCACCATACCCCTAGACACGGGGGGGGGGGGCTTACAGATACATGTCTACATATGTCGATATACAGTACATCATTACACTTTTAATAGTGTATGAATGTATATAAACATATATAGGCTCGTAGTGAATAAAAACGTTATCAATATGATTTATTCTTTTTTTGTCATTAAATAAACTTTATTAGAGTTTTTAATGATATACTGTAGAACATTTCAAACAAAACATTACAAACAAAAATGAAGTAAATGGGAGAGATAACAACAAACACCCTTCCCAACCCCTTCAGCACCCCCCCCCCCACTGCAGGTTACAAAAGTGAGTGGGTCTGGATCCACCAGCAGGGTCCTTTGCAAAGATGAAGACCACTGATTTCAAGGCGTACGTGGCTCAGATAGACTGGAACTATCTGAACATCACCCCAGATATTGGTACCAGGTCAATATAGTGCTACAAAAACAGTGCGGCAATAACTGCACTGCGTGAAGCGTGGAAACCTTTAGAGAGAGGGGGGTATAACTGCGGTAGAGAATTACCGCTACTCCTGTTGCTGACCACAAAGTGGAGGAAGAGCTGAAAAAGCCTGTGCTGCTGTGCCTGATCAAGCTGTTCCTGTGGTGGGGTGGCTAAGGCACCAGCACAGAGCAGCGATGGAGACCTGGGACTGTGGTTTGGTTCCCCCCCAAGGTCTCCTGGTGTTGAAACTTTTTTTTTGACCAAAAAAAAAAACAATTTCCCCACTCCCTAGTCTCTCCCCATCCCCAAAGTACATGTCCCTCAGAGTTGATTGGTTAAAGTCCAGGGGATGTGGGGGGCAAAGCCCCCCCACAAAAACAAAATATGCCACTGATTTCAATGGCTGTGCCCTTTTTTTGCATGGTCGCTGAAAAGGCTGATGGTATGTCGGAGTGCAACATTTTGCTTGCAGCATTTATTGCCACACCGTATTTGTTAGCAACAATATGACCCCATGCCCAGATATTGACTTTGCCCTTGACTACTTAATAAAACGGTTCATAACAGCTCGTAATAAATTTGCCTCTCTTAAAAAGTGTGTGGTTCGAGGCATGGCAGCAGGGTGGGTCACACCTGAACTATTAGCCCAAATGCATGACAGAGATAACCTGTGGCACTGAGCAAGAGAATCAGGCTGTCTGATTGACCTACACAGGTACATGGCAGCTTGCAATAGGTGCACTAGTTTGATAGGACAGGCTAAAACAACACACTGTAAAGAACAGCAGCAAACTAGGAACTGGAGAAATGGGAAAAACTTTTGGGATAATATAACTGAACTCCTGGGTAAAAGTGAAACAGCAGCCCCAAAAATGCTCAGTACTGATGGGGCTGTTACCCTGGATCCAGTTAAGATAGCCAAAAAATTCAACATAGCCTTCAATTACCTTAGCTCTGTCTTTCTTCCCAACAACGTGCTAGGTACAAGTGACAGTGTCTGCTCAGATCTAGGTAGGAGTCCTGATCATGACCCTGAGTACCCCAAATTCTATTTCAAGACCATCACAATAGCATATATCCTCAAATATGTTGAAAGGTGTCTAGGGAAAACCAGGGTGTGGGTGACATATTAGACATGAAACTGCTGTCCAAGGCACTAGAGGAAGTTGCCCTTCCCTTTTCCAGGATATTCAACTTTTCACTGTGGTAGTCCCCATTCCCTGGAGACTGGAAAATAGCATTAGTTACACCTATGTTCAAAAGTGGCGACTGCTCCAACCTGGCCAACTATAGGCCTATATCAATCCTCTGTCCCCCTGTCCAAGGCCTTTTAGCAAATAGTATCAGGCCAAATAGTCAACTGCTTGTGTAAGGACAATATTCAATGCACACAACATCACAGATTTAGGAAGCATCACAGTACTAGCACTGCTGTATTAGAGTATACTAACTTCTTGCACGAGGCCCTTGATTGTGGTCACCTGGTAGGAGCTATCTACACTGAATTGACTAAAGTGTTTGATCTTGTCAACCATTAGCTGCTGCTTGACAAGCTCCTCCCACTTAGCTTCTTACAGGACACAGTAGCCTGGTTTCATAGCTACCCCTCATACCACTCACAGTGGGTGAAGACTGACAGCTGTCTCTCAGATATTAAAAATATTTCAATGTGCTGGCCTAGTGGCATGGGGGGCTAAGACACCAAGCCTCACCTGCTGCCATGCCAGCAACCTGTGGTCAAGACTGATCTTGGAGCACTGGGGGGGGCAACTGGGGAGAGGAGGATAAAGCATCTGAGGGACCGCTGTCCTTCTCTGGGGAGGGGGGGAGAGCAGGCCCAACATTTGCCTAACCACTAGCAGTGGCTGAGGGTACAGGCAGATGGGACCACAATGCGGGGGGGGAGATGGAGGAGCAGTGGTCGGTGATGTCCTATGCACAGGAGCATGTGTAGGCACATCTGGATGTCATTGCATGTTCACTCCTCCAATGGGAGGAAAATGGAAAAACTGACAGTGGTGGGCAGGATGCCACCAACTCCTTGCAGGCTCCTCACCCAGGCTACAGAGTCCTCTCCTGGAAACCAGATCCATTCTATCAGCAGACGGGAGCCACCAACCCCCACCATGGGGGAAGACCGGGATGGAGTTAAGTCCCTAGGACGCTGGGTGATGGTTCTGGAGGGGGGGTCAGTAGAAGGAGCAGCCCACCACCAGCAGGGGGAGAAAAAGAGAAGGGGAAAAAGAAGTGTTTCAATAGGTGTGCCACAAGGCTCTATTCTTGTCCCCCTCCATTTTAGACTATTCATAAAGAACCTCCCAGAGGCCTGCCTGACATGTAAGGTGCTCCTACTGTATATGCTGATGATGCTATCATCTACACTAGCAGTGCATGCCAGGCAAAACTATGCACTGACCTCCAAAACAGCTTTGAGGGTTTGGAGAAATGGTCCAAGCTAAATAAGCTGTTCCTGAATTATGCAAAACTAAGGCCATGCTGTCCTCAGGGCCGCAACTGTAAAAACAATCCCTCCCCTAGTCATCTTCAATGATAAAGGAGAAAAACTGGAACAGGTGGAATTTTTCAAATATTTAGAAGCTACCCTTGATGACACCTCATCATTCACTTTACATGTGGATAATATTGTTAGTCTTGCTAACAGAAAGTTAGGCACACTGTTCAGGAATATCTTGAACCTCACCTTTGAAGCCAGGTGTGTTGTAGTGTCCTGTGCAGTCCTACCGCTCCTGGCCTATGGCCTCCCAGTTTACACAGCAGCAAGTAGCTCTGTACTAAACAGAGTTAGATTAGTGGACGATAAGCCCTGTCACTTTGCATTAGGGGCTGACAAGCCTGCCCATAGCTGCTCTCTTTTTACTCGAACCAACTGACTCCCCCTCCAGGAAAGACTCGGGTACCAGACCTATTTGCTTGCAAAAATAAATGTTACTGGGCTTTACCCCCCTGGTTAGTCATAACTTTTTCCGCCAAGTTAGCAACTAATACACTACCAGGAGTATATCTAGGAATGCCCTAGAAATACCTTTCCGTAAAACAAACCTGGGCAAATGCTCCTTTGCAGGAAGGGCATCTCAGTGCTTGACAAATTACCTGAAACCCTTGTAGGCCTGTCTCAAATTGCCCAATTCAAGAGAGCACTAAGTAAAGAACTCACTACAAGTTCCAAGTGCTTCTGGTACAGCTAATTGGGTTACCTTGTGCACAAGGTACAGTATGTCCTCAGTTTACCTATGAAATTTATACTGTGCAAGCAGGTACCTAAGGCTTCCTGTGTTTACTGCTGATTATGCTCCCCTGGGGCTGCTGTTGTACCCCACTCATTATAATATTCTCTGCTAACTACGCTCTATTGGAGGCTGGAGCTGCTAGTTTTTGTATTGTTTACTGTAATGATTATATACGATTGTCTTGCGTAGCCTCTTCTTGTCTCAGATATGGAAACTTTGCAAATGAACACTTGTGCTCAATGGTGTTTTCTGAATGATGAATGAATAACTAAATAAATAAATATAGTAACCTAAACATTTTCTCACCATCCCTTTTAGACCAACGAGGGGGGGCCAAATTTTGTAAAACACAATGCCTTATCTGTAAAAACTTGAACCAGTCTCTATCTAGTATATGTTGCAATTGTTGAAAAACTCAAAAAGAAATAAAGATATCACCCTCTATTAAATCTTGTAGGGAGGATAACAGTACTGCCAGCCTAAAATGGGAATCAAGTGGCTTGCCTGCAAGTCAAAAATTCAGATTACTCAGAACTTGTTGAGACAGGTTTCTATCTTGCCTAAATTGACGTGTTCAACATAACTGCTTATGGGCCTTGAGGGACCACATGATTGGTGTCCTGTGGAAAGTTATGGGTACTCGAGTTAATGGAAGCAATATTAAGGATGCTGTTGTAACACCTAAAACTTCACACAAGTCTTTCTCTATCTGAAGTCATTGCGGTACACAGTTTGATAACTCTGCATTAGACAAAGTATACCAACGAAAATATTTGTTGCAGTGAAGGGCAAAATAGAAAAATAAGAAATGGGGTAAACATAATCCTCCTACCAATGTTGGAAATGTCAGTTTGTAATAGGCTCCTCTTGGGATTCTGCCTGTTCACAGAAAGGAGGAAACAAAATAATTGTTTTATTTATTTATTTATTTGTATTTCGGAAGACACCTTTGAGCCGAGGGCTCTTTTACAAAGGTTCCACATCAAGGCAATATGGACAATAAGGTACAAAACATAACATGATCATTGCAATGGAACTTAGGAAAAAAAAAAAGACAAGGTTACAATAATAGCAGCCAAAGGCATTGTCAAGGAATTGTGTTACGAGTTACTTATACAGAACAAGTCATGGGCGGCTCAGTGACGCTTTGTTAGGAGTGGGTTAGTGGGAAAAGAGAAAGAAGAGTGGTAGTGAGGGGGTGGTATGGGAGAGAGCGAGAGAGAGAGAGGGAGGAGGGGAGAAATGGGGAGGGCATTGCATTGGGTATGTGGTAGATGGGAAACAGCAAGGGAGAAGGAAAGGGGGAGATGAAAAAGAAAAGGAGACAGATTCATCCTATACCCAGTAATGGGGGGTAGGACAGGAGGAAGAGCTGAGGCAGTGAGAAGGGAAGCTTGAGGGTAGAATGAAGGGCTTTAAACCGTGTTAGTGGCAAAAACATGTTGAGCACACCCAGGGGTATAGTAAATGGGGTGAAATAGTCATCTTCATTATGTTAACCTTCCCACATAATGAGAGTGGCAGACCCTGCCTTCTTTTCAGGTACTGTGAAATCGCAATAAGAACACAGTCCAAATTCAGGGATTTCAAATTCGATAAATGATGGGATAACTGGATTCCTAAATATAGTATGTGTTTTATAAGCCAAAGAAGACCCAAATCCAGGACAGACAGCCTACTGACCTGCGAATTAAGTGGAAAAACACTTGTCTTACTGAGGTTATATTTCTATCCTACAGTATAATTTATTTTTATTGAATTGACTCTAACCTCTAATTTAAGAAAATTTAAGTTTTCTAGCCTAACAGTTTAACATTAGACCTTTCTAAAGATAATTTGTTCGACAAGGGCTAACTTTGGAACTGTGAGGGCTAGGAAACTATTTTACATGACAGCTTGGACTCTGTTATTTTGACATTAATGTATCATGTTGTTACAGTTTTGATGTACTGTCCAATGTTTTTTTTAAAAACGTTTTTGGGGAAATACATTTTAAACTTTTGCTGAATTATGGTTCAGCTTTTGCCTACCATATATACTCATGTGTAAGTCAAGATTTTAGTGCCAGAAACAGGCACTAGGGAATGGAGACTCGACTGATATGCAAGGTCAACATAGCAGAGCCAGCCATGATGCAACGCAGTAACTTGCAGTATATGTCATGTCACAAAATACTGCATGACAAAAGGGCTTAGTTGCCACTGAATTACACTGTTCCCTGCAGTATACTGCAGCATTACTGTGTTGCATCTTGGCCAACACTGCTGTATATGCGGGTTTCTACCTTATCCCTATTAGGCACCAGCTGACTTATCAGCGTGTTTTTGTCGATAATTATGAAAAAAAAAAAAAAGAGTACTGTAACTCCCTCCCCCCCAGTAAGCAGGATGCTCAGATAAGGTGCTGCACATTTATATTTACTGTGCAACCCCCATCCCTGTTTCATACAAACTGCACCGCCCCACCCCACCCAACCACAGGCATCCAGCCACCCTCCTCCTCATCACCCTGAAGATACATATTTCTGTTTATACATCTAATAAAGAAAACTGTCCCCCACAGTGGTGATCAGCTTCCCTCAACATCGTCAATCAGTCTCAAAGAATGAATGGATGATGTGAAATTATGGTAGTAAAAACTGACTGGTCACTATTGGTTTTTACTACCATAACTGCACGTCAACCATTCATATCCTTGAGAACGACTGACCATGTTCCGAAAGCCTGATCGCTGGTGTGGAAGAAAGTTTTCTGTATTACAGGTGTGGATAGAAATATGTATCTTTAAAGTGATGAGGAGGGGATGAGAGGGTGGCTAGATGCCAGTGGTTGTGTGGGGTGGGGGTGCAATTTTTATGAGACAGGGGTGGGAGTTGTACAGCTAATAAGATTGTGCAGCACCTTATCTGAGAGTCCTGCTTACTGTGGATGGAGGGGGGCAGTTATGGTATTTTTCATAATTACTGGTACAGTGAGTTCACAGTAAATAACATTGCTGTGACACCCCGGGGGGGGGGGGCTCTGCAAACTACAAGGGTGAGGGGGGGTCAACCTATACCCAAGGTATATTGAAAAATCTGCTAAAATGAAATGGAAAGGGGGTCAACCTATATGCAAGTTCGACATATATATGAGTATATGTGGTTTTTCATGACAAACTGTGCCATTTTTCCCCTTTTATGCCTTCATATTATACCTTTAATCACATCTCAAACTTTCCCTCTCCCCTCTAGCAACCCCTAATCTTTTTTGCTTTCTCAGACAATGATAAGGAAATCACTGGAACAAGCACAGCATTAAATATCAGTTTCCAGAAAAAAAATTATACTCATATTTTATTTTGAAAAAGAAAATGCAACTTTTAGTATAAATGCAGTTCTTCTGTTCAGAATGCTATTGCAGCTGTTAAAGGAACCCATATGTCCCAGCCATTTGTGTACTCTACAATCTTTGTGTAACAGAGATGTTGCTCTGATAAGATATCAAACTATGCAGGTTTCTAAGGACCAACACGACTACAAACTCATTTTCCCACTTGTTATATTAAAAGAACCTCCATTCAAAACACTTTGGCAAAGGTTCTACAACAATCAAACAGGCAACAGTGCTGCATTTTAAAGAAGCACTACATCACTTATATATCTCCTAATGCAAAGCATCATGAGTAGGGATCAGCCAATACCAAAGCTGAGTTTGGTGGACCCACCGAAAGCCAGCACCTTTGACTCCAGTAAGATAATTCTGAAGTTTCCTGGCATCCCTTCTGATGCTTGGCCCTTTGATGGCATAACATTGCATTTGCATTACAGGGATGACATGCTGAGCTCATGTAAGCCACATGACCTGCAGCAGCCACTCAGTCATGGTGATAATCATGATTTCATACTGCACGTGTCTTAGTGCCATTTCCAGTTTTTGTTCTGCAGAGAATGATGTGTGTGAACTAAGAGGTAGAGATCTTCAGTTCTTTTGAAAAAGTATTTTTTTTTATTCACTTTTTTTCCAAGAAGGACTTGGTTGGTCCGAAAGCTAGGGCACTTTATTCTTTTGTTGTAACATCTATGTTGGTCCACTAAAAGGTATCAAACCATTTGCTTCTGGATCAGTTCTTACTAAGACCAATACGGCAACTACACTTTTTTTTTTTTAAATCCAGAAACTCTTTGAAACCATCAGAGAATCATCCATGCTTATTATAGGCAAGGCAATTTTATTTCTAGAGCGCCCTTTCCCAAATGATCAGGGTGCTTCGCAACAACAATAATAAAATTTCAGTAGCACAAGATAACTAAAATGACATGTGAATTACATTATAAAAGTATTTGAACAGTATTTAAATGCAGAAATTGAAAGAAGAAAATGTTTGTCTGTCATGATATTGTGAAGTCTTGTAATTTTGGAATTGCTGTTATCAGTCGGTCCGTGAAGGATACACCAGATTTATCTCCCTTTTTGGTCAAAACCTCTACACAGCCTCCTGAGTTTCTTGCTCAATAAATTTATGATGGCTTAGAGTAGCATTCTCTTTGCTAATTGGTTGAGTTGCTTCCTCAAAGGAAGTGAAAAGCAATGTAAGATGCTCCATGAGGCACCACTGGAATGAATTCAGCACAACACCATCTGCTACATTATTCATGGACTGGCTTCTTTTGTGTGAGAAGTCTCTCACACATGTAAAATGTTGAGTTACATCTTGTCAGAACATCTTGTTTTAGTTGCTGTATTGGCAAGTGATTTTTTCCCCTGGAGGTCAGCCAAGATACCACATAATTTTATAGAGTAGCTAAAATGGCCACAGATTTTCTTTGCAGCTCCCAATAGTGTTATGATACTGTTGTCACTGGAAAGAAAAGCTCAGACTAACAGATTTAATGAGTGTGCAAAGCACAGAATGTGAGTAGAACCATGTTTCAATGCGCTAACAATGTTGGCACCATTGTCTGAAACCACAAATTCAGTAGTGAGTTCCAGGGACTCCAATCACTCAGAAATTTTGTCATGCACTGCTTCCAAAATATTATCAGTTGTGTGATGCTTACCAAACATGCGAATGCAAAGAGCTGCAATTCTTTGTCTACCTTCCTGTACACTGCTGCTTGTGGTGGTGTTTGAAGATGATTGTGATATTCAGTGTGCTGTGATATACATATAATCAGTGGTTTGAGAACATGTCCACATGTCTGTGGTCAGCTGCACAGAACCACATTAACGGTCTTGAAGAGCCAGTTTTATTTTACTTTGCATACATTTGTATATTTTCTAAACAACCACAGTCGCAAAATATTTACAGTTTGGTATGTTGTAACGAGCAGCAAAACATTTAAAAGGGCTCTAAAACTGTTATTCTCCACCACAGAAAATGGTTGCAGGTCCTTGGCAATAAATTCAGCTATTAACTGATTAATTTTTAATGTGACATGATGTGGTCTACTGTAGGCAGTTTTATGTTTAAGCATTGCAGTAATGGTCTGCTGTGTAGTTCGTGGTGTGTGTGTGTGTGTGTGTGTGTGTGTGTGTGTGTGAAAACCACAGGATTGCAGTGGCAAAGCTGTAGCTTGTCTAAATACTTTTACCAGTGAAGTCAAACATGTTTATTTTCTGCCCAGTCTCTTCACCATCACTATTGTCTGTAAGATTATTTTCATCACGGATATTTGTCCTTTGCTCAAGACTGCTGCCTAGACAAATGGCTGGATGTGCTCTTTGCAAATGCCCTTTAGTAATGTTGTCCCAAACTGGCCCTTCGCTTCCCCCTAGTACTTTCCCGATGACAAAAGGTACAGACAGCAACACATTCACTTTTGGGACTTATTTGAAAATAGCGCCACACAGCTATGCAGAACATTTGTCATCATGCCAGGAACTGCAGCAATTTTGGTGGCAGTTGTTTCTGACCCTGATTCATGCACACTGTGGCTGTCCCCCAGAAGAGCTACCATGATTATCAATTGTTTTTCCATTACTGACTGTGGCTGCTGTTGGTGCTTGATGTATGTGTTTTTTTTTTTATTTTGGGTGGGGGAACCTAGGTGGCATCCTCTACCTCATCTGTATCACATTCTGATTCATCACCTTTGGAAGAGCATAACTGTGATACACTATCATGATTGTGATCTTATTCTTGTGCATTTACAACCTTTTCTTCATCAGAGGCACTGCTTTCTGATGAAGGAGCCCGATATGCATGAGTGGCATATCGTGGCATGCCAAGTCTGGTGGTAGAAGATAAAGCCTTTTCCATAATCACTGACTTTCTAGGTCTAAGTGTTTTGGTTACCTGTTTTTGTGTTTTACTTTCATCTGATTTTTCTGGCAATGCCAACAGGGCTGCACTACTTTGATCAGGGGATTCACCAACATTCTTTTCTTTTTCTGCTTGTGCTGCTTCATCTTTTTCTGGTTGTGCTGCTTCATTTGCTTCAGTTGTATTGATGATATCTTCAGCAGTGAATTTACCTTTTTTTCCTGAATTTATTTTCAGGAAATATTTTTATTGTTATGTGTACCAGTTTCAGTCATACTGCCGGTGTTGGCCACATGTTCCATTTCCATGACAGACTCTGGTTCTGAATCTATTTTCTTGAGTCCAACTTAATTGCTTACTTAGCAGTATTAGTTTGAATGCAGAGATGGGCAACACAGAGTCTGAGATGTGACCCCCCTCAAAATACGTGAGGCACTATATGACCTAGTAATAGTTCAGGCACAGAGATGGGCTGCAGCATCAGATATGTGACACCTCCCCCCTCAAAATACGTGAGGCACTAAATGACCTAGTAGTAGTTCAGGCACAGAGATGGGCAAAACAGGGTCTATGCCATGGCAGTATGACCTATTAGTAGTTCAGGCACAAAGATGGGCAATACAGAGTCTGAGAGGTGACCCCCAAATCTGTATGGCACTATAACCTAGTGGTAGCTCGTGCACAGAGATGGGCAACATAGAGTCTAGGGCAGTGTGACCTTTTAGAGCAGCAGAGAGATGAGCAACATAGAGTCTGACACATGGATGACACCCCCTTTCAAAATCTGTATGGCACTATAAGCCCTCCTTCTCAAAATTACTGAGGCACTATGATCTTCAAACAGAGTCCTCCTGTCCTGTCTGACTTTGCTCCTCTTAATATTTTTTTATTTTCTGCACTATTCTATTGTCTGCTGTTGAATTTGTTGGTCTCTATCTCTGGCTCTCTCCGTCTTTGCTCTATCTCTGACTAACAAAAACTTTTTTTTTTTTTTTTACTGTGGAGACTGCAATGTCTGCACTCTGCCGCTGTCTACTCTGCACTCTGCTGTTGAGTTTGTTGGTCTCTCTACTCTGTCTTTCTAACAAAAAAAACAACTTTTTTTAATATGAGTACTGTACAGTCTGCTGCAGTGTCTGCACTCTGCTGTTTGCTGCCTGTTGTTGAATTCATTGGTTTTTCAGCCTCTGCTCCCCCCCTCCCTCTCTAACAAAATGATTTTCACTGTTTTTTGTGCGGAAATACACACACACACAAACACACATACACACAAACACACACGTTTTCACTGAATGCAAAGCCCAAAATTTGCTCGATACTTGGTTTCCTAGGGATGTTTTGTGGTGGCTGACACAAAGGGATTGGCTAGAACATGTGCCAATCACAGAACAGAGACCTTTATTGGTTGGCTCCCTTCAGTGCCCCAGGATCATGAGTGTTTCCCTTTGTTGGCCATGTGACAGTCCAGTGACTCAGGAGTCTTCAACAGAGATCAGGGAAGAAAATAAATGCTTTTTTTCAATTTTCTGCGCCCTGTCCTGCCTTTTCCATGCAGTACTGGTGATGAGTGTTATTCCAGACCATACTGCACTTCCAAACAAGGCCAACTTGGCAATTCAAGTCGTGGCATGAAAAGTTTGGTTTTCCCGGACAGAGCCGAGTCGGCTCAGTCTGAGGGGGGATTCGAAATGGCACCAGAGCTGGTTCACCCATCCCTAATAATAATAATATATCAGCATACCTGACTCCAAGCTGTAAGTAAAACCAATTGGTTTGTAGCCTTAACAGTTTAAATGTTAGCCCTTTTTAAATAAATTGTATTTCAGAAAGATTCAACAAAATGGGCATCGAAAGTATAAAAAAGTAATTAAAAATGCACTTCCATTTACTTGTATGAAGTATGCCCCCTTGCTCTCTAAACTCTTACATCACAAAACACTGGTGTGCAGAGTTAGAGCACACACACATCAAGGAAGGAAAGGAATTAGGTAGCCTACTCCTTGGAGCCAAATTATTATCCCTTCCCTTCCTAACTGCTACAGAGAAAATCAAAGTACCAATGGTACTGAGAGGCATCAACCTGTAGCATACAGAAGCAGGACCCCACTGAAAATAAGATGTGGCATCTCAGCTTAGCCATTTTGCATAAATGCATTGCTTATAAAGTGTTTTGGGATACATAGCTTGAAAAGCACTACATACTATAAGTGAAACTTCTATACCTTTCTACAGCCCATGCACTACCAGTATTTAATCAAAATCGTAAAAGTAGTGAGAGGATCCAAAAAATAGTTCTCCCTTTGCCATCCTATTTTGGTAGTGAGTAGGTGGAAAGACTACAGCGCAGATATACATGAACAATTCAAACAATTAAAAATCTCTCCTACCAAGAGCGATTACAATAATTAGGATTACACAGTCTTGAGACTAGACAAATTAAGGGTGACCTTTTGTTATTCTGTGACATAATGAGTGATCCTTTGCTCATGAATGAAATAGGACTTGAATACAAAAACAATAATTCTAACACCAGAGGACATCCACTGCAAGTAAGATTAAACAAATTCAAGACTGATAAAAGAAAGTATTGTTTTACCCAAAGAACCAGTAACCTTTGAAATAAATGACCAGAAAGCATAATTATCAGCAATAGTACACAAGCATTCAAAAATAACTTGGATAAGCACATATTACGCGGGGGGGGGGGGATTTATGTATTATGACTTGTGATAAGGAACTATATTTGGGCTATGGCCTTTTCAGTTCCTGGAGTACCTAGTGACATCTAGTGCTCAGGGCAGCAGAAACTGGGAGGAGAATGGGAGTAAGGATGGGGAAGGCTAGGACCCTGGAGGGACAGTTGGTCCCAGGGCTAAATAGGGAACTTGGGCAGACGGCATGGACCACTGTTAATTTTCTGCTGCCATTGTCTATCTGTCTATGTAACAAAGAAAATAATACATGGGTGGGTGAAATTTTACATACTTTAGGTGTGTAATACCACAACCACAAGAGTGAAGCTTAAGTGGTTTAACAATGGCATTATAAAATAGCGGAAACATTTTATGCAACCTGAATGGTCAGTCTGGCTCTTTATCCATGTATAACTCTCACAACACACACACGGATAAAGTGCCAGCTAACCAACACGGGCCTCACAACATGTGCATAGTGATTTTAGTAATAGATGAAATGTCCGTGGTGTCTGAAACTGCCATTTGTTTTTAAATAGCATTTTGTGGGCTTTTCAGATATGGCAGACCTAGCAGTTATAAATTAATACAACCCGTGTAAAAAGTTTAGTTTATTGTTCTAGGAATTACTACCTTTGAGCCAGAGGCCCTTTTACAAAGGTTCCACGTCAATTAGGTACAGTACAAAAGGTTACATAGATAACACAACAATTTGTGTTGTGTCAAGAGCAAGAAAACATATACAAATACATATCAAATCACTTGTGCAAAAGGACATGAGATATCAATAATCACATTATTATTACAAGAAAGCGGTCATGCCAGATTAGGAGAAACAAATAGGAAAAAGTCCAGAACAGAGGGTAAGTGAATGGTGTGGGAGCAGACAATAGCAGGAGAAAAGGTTTCCCAAACATGTCTTTGTCAAATAATGGAACAGGGTGGGTAGTGAGAAAATAAGAGGTTTAATCAGGGCAGTCACAGGAGCTGGAGGTGGCAAGGTGAGAGAAAAGCCTTGATTTGAAAATACCTAGAGAGATGGAGGCAGTAATATGAATGCTGAGGGCATTTAGCCAGCTGGGGGCATGATAGGCAAATGATCTTTGTCCCTGAGAAGTCCGGCATCGGGGGACTTGGAGAGGCTGGTGTTCTGATCTTCTGGTAAAACGGGTGCTAGCGCTCGGGCATAACAGGTCTTGGATACAGGGTAGAGTGAGGCCCAGAGTGGATTTTTTCGCCATCAGGCAGGTAAGGTACTTTATCCGGTTTGAGAGTTGCAACCAACCTGAGTCAGCATAGAGTTCACATGTGTGGGTCCGTCGATGTGCACCAGTGAGCAGCCGACAGGCCTTATTTAGGGATGTTGTAATGCGACTAAGTGCTGTGGTAATTAGCGAATCCATATATAACTAAGCCATAGTCAAGCGACTGAGATGAAAGAAGATTGGATGGCAATCCTCAGTGCAGAATGAGTAAGAAGTTGTCGGTTCCGATACAGAATCCCAATTCGCTGATTAATAGTTTTTGCTGTACTATCAATGTGAGTTGCAAAGGTTAGGCCTTGATCAAAGTTGATTCCAAGATATTTGAAAATTGGCACTTGTTCAAGGGTATTTCCCAGATATGTATTAATGGTGAGTGGGACTTGCCGTTTCTTGTTTTGCGAGTTAGAGAAGAGCATGGATTTCATTTTTTTGTGGTTTAGAACCAGCTTATGTTCAAGAACCACATCTCAGCTTTGGAAAAAGCATGCTGAAGGTTGAGGCATAAGAGGTTTGGATCTTTGTGAGTGGCAAGAATCACGGCATCATCGGCATAGAGGATTATTTGTTCAGGGCAGGATTTGGGGAGGGAGTTTAGGAAAAGGCTGAAAAGGAAGGGGCCCAGGATGGATCCCTGGGGAACTCCTGAGTGAACTGGTTTTGAGTCTGAGAGAACTCCAGCTACTTTTACAGATTGAGAGCGCTGAGCAAGGTAATTTTTTTACCCAGTCACCAGGACCTCACGAGAGCCCTAGGGATAGAAGTTGTT
The DNA here is from genome assembly GCA_016271365.2 of Neoceratodus forsteri. Classification (NCBI taxonomy): domain Eukaryota; kingdom Metazoa; phylum Chordata; order Ceratodontiformes; family Ceratodontidae; genus Neoceratodus; species Neoceratodus forsteri. The sequence goes on from CM028135.1 coordinate 314,477,695, forward strand.
TGATAAGTAGGCCATGGTGAACTGTATCAAATGCCTTGGTTAAGTCAATGTAGACTGCTCCAGTTAGGTTTCCTTTGTCCATGGCATTGTGGATTGCTCCTGAGACTTCAAGTAGGGCAGTCAATGTGCTGTGCCCTTTCCTAAATCCATGCTGCTGAGTGCATAGGATGTTGTGCTTTTCAGGTAGTCTGAAAGTTGGTCTGCCACCAAGCGTTCAAGGGCCTTAGAGAGGTGGTAGTATTGATATGGGCGATAGTTACCAGGCAGTGACTTATCACCACTTTTGTGCACTGGGTGACAACTGCAGCCTTCCATTTCCTAGGGAATTGGCTGTAGCAGAGGAGAGATTGAAAATTTTGTGAGGGGAGCAGTACTTCCTCCAGAGTGAGGGACAGAAGTTTAAGGGTCAATAGTGCGCTACTTGCTCGGGACTTAGAAATGGCCTTCTTTTCATATTTATAGACTTCATGTGCCTTTACTAGTTTGAAATGGAAGGGTGGTTTGGTTGGAGAGGCAGTAGTAGAGAGAATTGGAGGGTCAGCATCAGTGAAGAAATCAGATGAGAGGACACCACTAAGGTCCGTGAAAGTATCATTTGGGTGTTTGCAATGATCTCTGGGTCTAATGTAGTGGTTCCATCACATTCATTATTGTAGGAGAGATTTGTACTGCTGACCCATGATATTCTTTATGTTGTCCCAGAAGGATTTCCCTTCAGCTGGGAGTTGGAGGGCATTCTTGAAGTAGGAGCTCTTCATCAAGCGGATCTGTTTAGTACAGTGGTTGCGAGCCTGTTTATACTTTTGAATGTCTGACAGAGTGCCAGTAGCTCTTGCAGTGGCCCAGAGGTGATCCCTACTTTTGAGTTGTGCCAATAGCTTTGCTGGAGCCAGGGATTTGTGAGTGCTTTGATTTTAGCTTTTTACTGGTGCATAGGTGTCACAGGCAGTGTTGAAAATAGTAATAAAGTAATCAAGGGCTAGTCAACATCTTGAGTTTTGTAAATCAAGGACCAGTCTATCTGCCTAAGACAGGTCTTGAGATGAGTAAGGTTGCCATAAGGTAGGACTCTGCTATAGATGGTTTTGGAGCGCTTACTAAAGTTATTTGTCCAGGTACATATTATTGTAGAGTGATCACTGAGCGAGTCAGGGAGAACACTTACATTGGTTATACGGGTAGGGTGGCTGGTAAGGATCCAGTCAATTAGGGTGCTGGTCCCTGATTTGTAGTTTTTCCTGGTAGGGGAGTTTACCACTTGTGTTAAATTTGCTGCTAGGATGGCATCTTTGTTTGACCCTGCATCAGGAGCAAGCCAATTTATATTAAAGTCCCAAGGAGAAGGAGTTCGATATCAGAAGGTTGTGTACTTACGAACTCGGAGGACAGCCTGTAGGCGGAATCAGGATCTTTTGGTGGGATATAGACAGCAGCAATCATGAGGACTTTGTTTTGGGCACCAAGTAGTATCTTGATAGGGAGGAGTTGCACTGAGGTTTCTGTGGTGGGGTAGAACCAGGGAGACAGGTGAGGTAGTCCTTTATGTAGATTGCACACCACCCCTTTTGAGGTCCTATCCAGCCTGAATATCTTGTAGCCCTGTATAGAGATGGCATGATCCGGAGTATTAGGTGTCAGCCAAGTTTCGACAATGGCAAAGACATCCGGGTTGTGTTGGCTGGCAAAGATTTGAAGGGAGGTCAGTTTTGGAAGGAGACTGCAGATGTTTAAGGTAGCAATTTTGAGCCCCCCCTCCATTTTGGCAGCTTTGTTGTACTGTAGGAGACAGGGCCAGGATTTGGTGGACACTTCCTGATATCAAGAGGAGGAGGAGTAGGAGTTTAGAGACAGTTGCTGTACTTTGTATTCAATAGAATTACACTTCTGAGGCTTATGCGGCTTGGACCAGTGCAACGTCCTAGGGACCCAGAGCAAGGAGATTGTTAGTAATAGAGGATGATATGCCCATTTATCCTATGTAGCTTGTCAGTTGCACCCAGTCACTTGCAGATAGGTACCTGGTGGTTAAGTCAAAGCCAAAAGAATGATCAACAGCTGAGGTCCAGAGTCACTGAAATGTTAAAATTCCTGAAGGTGATTAACTTTGCCTGCACATATGCAGGATGTGAAATCCCTTTGTCTGTATGCTTCTCTGTCATTCAAACAGGTTGCTGAAAAGCCCACATACCGATCATGGAGCAGGTCAGACGAAATTGTGGATTGCAGCAGGACCCAGAGTCACCAAGTTTGTCAGATGTAGTTGCTTCACTTATGTTTTGCTTGGGATAGCTTCCAAAAAGTTGATTTTAAAATGAAAATAAAGATACCTGATGATGATTTTTTTGCAGAAATCCAGTCCAGGAGACTTTCACGGATGTAGTGAGCAAGAATGGTATAGTTACCATAAGCAGAAAAACATGTAAATCCACAAAAACTAAGCTACAGACACAGACAAACACAAGCAGCCACCACACAGACCCAGGGGGCATGGCAAGATGGTTAAAGCAGCAGTGCAATGCAAAAGAAATCAGCGCTTTTTCAACAGTTTATTACCTGTGCTCTGCTAAGCATTTTTTTGGTACTCTTTCCCGCCAGCATTGTACTATCACTGAATAATTTGGTCAGTTTTCCTTTGCTTTTGTTTACATTTCTGCCACCCGGCATGTTGCACTAGAACCCCCTCTGCTGCCAACTGGACATGTGTATGACTGGCAATATGACACAGGGACATTGGGAGTGTTCAGTACAGGGTCTCACTGCAGTAACCAACAGATGTGATGGGACAGAATGGGGAAGCGCAGTTCAAAGTTAGACAGCTGCCACATTTATTGTAACGCTACAACAAATCAAGTAAATTATAAATATGTAAAAAAGTAAAGATGACCGAAAAAAATTATTTACAGATATGGAAACTGGAACTATAGCCACATGCTTACAGCCAAAAAGCAAAATTTTGATAAATAATTTCCTGATTTTCCAGTACCACTAGTTTAAATATATTTTTTTATCACATTTTCTTTTTTCTCACCTTTTTGCAGCCACAGTCCTGCAGTACACCCAGCCACCGCTTCTACTTTCACTGCCGACCCCGAAGCTGATGTGCCCACCTGGCATATGCAGCTACAACCATTGAGAGGAACCCCTTTAATCCCCCATGCCTGGCAAGGATCCAGTACTGGCACACGCCTTATTTCAGGCATCATCGGCTGGTGAAGCTAGTGGCTATCAAGCTGCCACGGACTATACTGCCATTTACCCTTTTTCTCCCCGATAGGAACATGGGTGTGCAATGACATCCATGCACAACCTGCAGACGTTTGCCATGCTCTCGAGAGGGAGCAATATTAGACTTGATTCTCTCAAATGGAGATGGTGAGAGGATTACAGATGTAGAAGTGGGTAGCCTTCTGGGAACTAGCGACCATCGAACAGTATGGTTCACAATAAACACAGCAATAGAGTCAAGCCATACAAAGACAAAAGTACTGGACTTTAGGAGGGCTGACTTTGCCAAAATGGGTGAGTGCCTAAGGAACGCACTAGCAAATGGGCAGGAAGGAGGGGTGGAAGAACAATGGGGAATAATAAAAACTGCCATCACAGAGGTAACGAGCCTTTGTGTGAAGCAAATAAACAAAACAAGACGATGTAAGAAACCACTATGGTTCTCAAAGGAAGTGGCAGTGAAGGTTCAAGAGAAAAAGAAAGCATTCAGGAAGTACAAGGAATCGCAGAAGGAGCAGGACAGAGAACTGTATCAGTTAAAGCAAAAGGAGGCTGGGAAGGCAGTCAGAACAGCAAAGGCCCAAACCGAGGAAAAGATAGCCAACTCAGTTAAGAAGGGGGATAAAACCTTTTATAGGTACATCAGGGAGCGAAGGAAGACCAAGGGAGGGATAGTGAGGCTTAATAAAGGGGAGGGAGGGTGGGCAGAGGGAGACTGTGAAAAGGCAGAGATACTAAACAAATATTTTTGCTCAGTATTTACAAAGGAAGAGGGAGGTACATAAAACAAACAGTAGTAACACTCTGGATACAGAAGTTGATACCGCCCATTTACAGAACAAAGGGTTCTGAAAGAACTCTTAAAACTGAAGGTGGACAAAGCAATGGGGCCTGATGGGATTCATCCCAGAATTCTAAAGAACTAAGGGTAGAACTAGTGACACCACTGACTACCCTTTTTAACAAATCATGGGAGGATGGGTGGTACCCGAGGACTGGAGGAGGGCAGATGCGATTCCCTTCACAAAGTGGGAGCAAGGCAGAAGCAGGAAACTATAGACCTGTTAGTTTAACCTCAGTGATAGGGAAAATGATGGAATCACTTCTAAAGGAAAGAATTGTCGAGTATCTAGAGGCCAGAAGGGCACAGGACCCTAGGCAGCATGGATTCACAGCGGGAAGGTCATGCCAGACGAATTTAATAGATTTCTTTGACTGGGTGACCAAAGTAGTAGATCAGGGAGAGGCTGTGGACATGGCCTACCTAGACTTTAGCAAGGCATTTGACACAGTCCCACACAAAAGATTAATATGCAAGTTAGCCAGCCTGGGAGTGGGTCCCAAGATGACAGCCTGGGTAAAGAATTGGCTGGAGAATAGGACACAGAGAGTAATAGTAAATGGAGTCCACTCAGAAGAAAGGAGGGTTACTAGTGGGGTACCGAAGGGTTCAGTATTAGGACCGGTCCTCTTCAATGTCTTTATAAGTGTAACCCCTCTGCAAATGGGGGTTCCCAAAAGACTTCCAGGAGCTTGCTTGAATGCTCCAAGCCTGAATGGTGTTTGGCGTTTAAGCCATTTATCAGTGAGTGTTTTTAGAACCTCTGGCACTGTCTCTTAAGAGCTGTCTGCTTGCAGACATAATTAGTTTTATGGGGGACTGTGTGCTTCTCTGTTTGAGTACCACTCGAACTGCTGCCAATTTACTTCATTTTGCAGTCACTAGGGTGCAAAGGAACCTATCTGAAAGATGTAACTGTTTGCCAGAAATTATTTAGAGTAATAATGAAATTACAGTTTGTCTAACCTGCTTTCTTTGCAGTCAGAACTGTGTCTGCTAGTTCCCATTCTAGTTTTGAACTGCTGAACTGGACCAATCAGTGTGGGGTATAGCTCTAAAATGGTGCCTTGGACGAATCAGAACTTGACTCATAATCTGAGCCAGCCACAAGAGGATTGTATGGGCAGTGACTCTGGGAGATGTAGTTTAGACTTCAGTGCCTTTTGGACCAACAGCAGCAGTCTATTGTGAGTGACAGCCAATCCAGTCAAGAACTGGAGGAACTCAAAGGAAGTGCCGGTTTTTCAGTTGGAGTGTCAGTTGAGCTTTGGCAGTGAAGAAGAAGGAGCCCTGTGCTTTTTCAGTGTGCAGTTTTAGTCAAAAACGTGTGTAAGGCCCAGAGTTCCGGTCTGCAGCTTGTGTAACAGCTTGTTAGGACTGAACCGTCCCTGTGAAAAGAATCAAAGGATCTCTGAAGAGTAGAAACCAGGCTCACCCTGTAGAAGACTGGAGAAATTGTTGAATTACACTCGGTCTGTCAGGAACTGAATCTGCTGTGTGTTCTCCGGTATTGTGCAGTAATTGCGATCGGGATACAGATGCAGCCTGCCTGGTGTAGTGCTTTCTTTTATATGGATGTGTGAAGAGGTTTGTGTACCTCAAGTGAGCCCTGCTGACATTGAAGGACCCTATCTTATTTGGAGGTCGTGAGTACTAATTCAGGGTCGCCCTGTTGAATTGCCACATTAAATCCAAATGGAATTACTGTACTGCTGACTGTTTAATTCTCCTTTCTCTCTGGTGAAAGGCCCCTACCAGCTGCCACGGTTTGGACTAGCCACTAGGGCTTGGGTACCCAGGGACAGTAACTGATAGGGATAGGCCTGTGCACAGAGCCATAGGTAGATTATTAGAGTGATAAGCTAATTAACCTGATTTCCCCTGTCCTTGTTATATCCCCTAAATAAATCAGAGCTGCTTGTTTCAGCAAAGTTATACTGCCTGAGGTATTTGTCTATGTTAAAGTACTGTACTGTGATTGTTGCACTGTATCTCATGTCACAGGAGGTCCCAGTGCGGAACCAGACCTGGGGGTAAGTGTATACTGTGAAGGTAATCTGATATATTGTGTGGGCCACTAGTGGGAAGAAAGGTTGCAGTGTCCCAGAGGGCTGTGACCAAGTTAGTTTAACTATTGCAAACCCTGACCTCTGGGGTGGAGGCACCACCATTGGATCCAGGCCCCTCAACCTGTTATTGGCAAATCAGGCAGGGGTAGTAGCCCCTGGGATAGCGCCATCTAGGGGTTACATCTTGGAGGCTCACCGCTGGGATTGTGTGTCCTCTAGTGGCCATATTTAGAACCACTGTTAAGAAAAAATGGGTACCCTGACAGAAGTGGCTGTGCACTCTGGTGGAGTGGTGTACTGGGAGGATCACCCCAAAATGCTATGCTTATCCTGGACATCCCCTGGGTATCATACGGACACTGTGCAGGAGTACTTTCCAAGGTGGAAGGTTTACAAAACCCTGTGGTGGTGGGTGACATGCTAATCTGCTCACCCACTTTCCTGGCCCTAGTAGAGTTTAAGGATCCCATAGATAGCTCCAAAGTGCCACAGACCATTACCCCAGAGGAGCCCTCACTGCTTGAGAGTGATAACTAAGGACAGAAAGACCCGGGGGAATCAGCCCCACCACTATCTGAAACTTTGAGGAGAAATTTGCTGAATGGTTGCTGGAGAGGGGAAAACTGTGGAGGACTTGAAGAAACTATTCTTGCCACCTGGGGGTGTTCCTCCCCCAACACCCTCTCCTGCTCCAGTGCCCGTAATGGTGGCTGAACCAATGCAGACTCCTATTTCTGCACCTGCCATTAGTCACGACTCTTACCGAAGGTTGAGGATCTTCTCTGGCACCCTCCCCACCCCCCAAGGGGAGGATGACTGGGAGACCTGGATAGACTATGTTGCCCCCCAAGTGCTAGAATGGCAATGCTCGGAAGGCGAAAAGCGAAAGAGGGTTAGTGAGAGCCTCCGAGGTCCTGCCCTGGCTACCATCCGTGCTAGCAACGGGCCAGTAACCCTGAGCGACTGCACAGGCCTATCTTGAGGCCTTGGAGAATGTGTATGGGAGCCCAGATTCTGATGAGGACCTATGGTGGAGAGTAAGAAATGCACAACAGTACCAAAGGGAGTTGTTGTCTGTATGTCTCTCGGCTGGAAAAATTGTTGCAAGAATGCCTCAGAAAGGGTAGTTTGCCAGCGATTGAACTGGACCGAACCAGACTGGACAGAATCCTTAAGTCTGCCCCTTCTCAGAACTGCTGTTGCTTCAGTTACGCCTGGCAAATCGACTGGAATCCCCACCCTCCTATGATGAGTTAATGAGAGAAATTCGAGGAGTTGAAAAAGGCGACCTCGGAGGTACCTGCACCAACAGCTGTGGCTACGACCCGAGTGACTGAGGGTGACCCATCAAGTGAAGTTCAGGGCAGAGGTTGACAGTCAATGAGTGCTCTGACAAGGAAAAGATATGCCACAATGGGGCGAACTGTTGAGAGAGATCGGGAATTCAAAAACAGTCCCTTTATGAAGGCCCGCCTGCAAGTAGGGCCCTGACCTATATCCGACTGCATCTGCTATGGGGTGGGGTACCCACCCGTGTATCTCCTGCTGATAACAGCTCCAAACTCAATTCCTTGACCATGAAGTGGAGAAACTGACGAGATGTCTCCAAATGCTTATCACGCCTGAGACAGAGATGGCACCCATGTTTCCAGTTAGTAATACCCCGCCCTGGCTCCCAGTGTGGCGCCTCGGCCAGCTCAAACTCCAGAAAGTATGTTTTGCTATAATTGTGGGAAAGATGGGCACATGAAAAGGAATGCCAGTCCCAAAGACACTGACAAAGTTGCATATAGGCTACAAGGAGAGCTCGGAGAAGAAATCAGTGGTTAAGAGGTGCACGACATGATCCCAGTGAGGGCACCAAAATGCTAATTCCGTCCTTTTGTGGCAAGGTCAGTTGCCCAGGCCCCACTACCGCCTCTCCAGACTGGTCCAGAATAGTGGGTCCCTCCATGGAGACCACTGTAAAGGTGAATGGAGTGTCTACAAGAGCTGTATTAGACAGTGGCTCCAAGTGACAATTATGTTCCAGGATTGGTATCAGAAGCATTTGTCAGGCGTACCCTTACAACCATTAGAAGGACTGCATGTATGGGGTTAAGTGAGAAAGGCCTACCCCTATTCGGGTATATCCGAATTTGGCTGTCTTCCCACCTCCGTGGCTGGAGTGGCGGAACAAGTAGAGACCCTAGCCTTAGTGTGTCCCCCACTGGGCTGTATGATGGTGTCCCTTTGTTGATTGGAACAAATGCTCATATGTTCGGAAGGCTGGCACAGTTGTGTTATGAAAAACAGGGGTCAAAGACTAGTAGAGCTTTAAGAGTTCCGGCTTTAATTAAGAAGGCCTATGAGGCACAGAGAGATGCTGGGAAAACAGAACCAGAGGAACCGGTCGGAATTGTATGGAAGAAGGATCCTGAGTCTCTGATCCTGGCGCCAAATGCCCAGTGTACCTTACAGGGAGAGGTCCGTATCAGAAAGGATGTTTAGAATAAAATATTAATGTTGGATGCACCAGGCGATGGAAATTGCCAGAGGGACTGCTGGTCAAGCCTAGTATTTTGCCCGCTAGAGCCCATGCTTATGCCAGAAGGGTAATGGTCCAAGTTCATAATGTGTCTGAAAGAGACATTCGAGTAAACAGAGGTTGCATCCTGGCTAATGTGCATTGTGCAGACACTGCAGTGCTACCCAGCAGCAAGAGTTCAAGGAAGAATGACAGAGTAACGCCTGACTTGTTTGATTTCGCTGACTCCGCTGCCAGCTGAATGGAAAGTGAGGGATCAGTGAGAAGCTTGCCCAGAGAGACCAGGTGTTTCTTTAAAGGAATGGAATGTAGGATGCGTGCAAGGAGCTGAGCACAATATCCGGCTGCATGACGAAGACCATTTCATGAGAGGTCTCACGCCTGGCACCTGCTGACATAGATGATGTGGAGACGGCATCTGCAAGAGATGTTAGCTGCTGGTGTAATACAAGAATCCAGAAGCCCTTATGCTTCCCCATTGTGGTAGTGAGGAAAAGAATGGAACAGTAAGGATGTGTGTGGATTATCGCACCTTAAACCGGCGGACTATCCCTGATCAGTACACAATGCCCGCATTCAGGATGCTTTGGACTGCCTAACGGGAGCAAGTGGTTCTCTGTGCTGGATCTCCGCAGTGGGTACTACCAGATCCGATGGCCCCAGAGGACCGTGAGAAAGACGGCCTTTATCTGTCCGCTTGGCTTCTATGAATTCATGAGGATGCCTCAAGGGATTTCAGGTGCCCAGCCACTTTTCAGCGATTGATGGAGCGTGCAGTGGGGGACATGAACTTACTAGAGTGCCTGGTATACCTAGATGATGTTATTGTGTTTGGCAGCTCACTGGAGGAACATGAGAGCAGATATTTAAGGTATTGGACCGACTGGAGGACTTTGACTTAAACTGTCCATTGATAAGTGTCAATTCTTTCAAACATCAGTAAAGTATGTGGGACACATAGTATCCACCGAGGAATAGAGACCACCAAGTAAAGTTGAGGCCTTGACCACCTGGCCACAGCCCAAAAATCTAAAAGAACTGCAAAGATTCCTGGGATTCTGTGGTTATTATCGTAACTTCATCAAGGACTATTCAAAGTGATCCCCTTTACTTAACCTTACTCAAGGGTATCCCCAACCCACAAAAATACCAAAGTCAGCGTCCCTCAAGACTGAAAGAGTGTATTTTCATCCGAGTGAAGTATTTGGGGCCCGCTGGACTCCTGATTGTGAGACTGCTTTTCATGAGATCATATATCAACTTACCCATGCTCCAGTGCTGGCCTATGCCGATCCAAGAAAACCTTATGTCCTGCACACTGATGCTAGCTTGCAAGGGTTGGGGCTGTGTTGTACCAAGAGCACGAGAATGGCCTGAGACCAGTGGCCTTTGCCAGTAGAAGCCTGACCCCATCCGAAAAGAACTATCCTGTACATAAGTTAGAGTTCCTAGCTTTGAAGTGGGCTATTGTTGACAATTCCATGAGTACTTGTATGGGGCTAAAATACTAGTAAAACTGACAATAATCCTTTGACCTATGTGCAGACCTCAGCTAAGTTGGATGCCACTGGCCATAGGTGGCTTTCTGCATTATCTACATATGACTATGCTCTCGAATACCGAGCAGTCTGAACCACATAGATGCTGATGCTCTCTCCCGGAGGCCTGTTCCCCAGAATGATTGGGTCCGTTGGCAGAACCTGACATTCGGGCACTCTGCCGGAAGTTTGACAGGGAGGAACAAATGTCCACGGACGCAGTGGACTGCATGGTGGATTGCTTGGGAGCCTCTGAGAATTGCATACCTGCTGCTTATTGCCACTTTTCTGCAATAGACATTGGTGCACTGCCTCAGCTGGACAATGACAGTATTCATGGCTCAATCCCGCGATCCCATGATCAAAGCAGTTTTAGAAGCCCTCTATGCAGGAAAAGATGTGTCCAAATTACGCCCACTGATTTGAGAACTGCACTGTTATACAAAGAAGGTCCTAAGTTGAAACTGATCAATAAACTGTTATACAGAGAAACAGTAGACAGAGGGGACAAGTAGACAAACAACAACTAGTGCTGCCCACTGCCTTTCGAGACTCAATACTGAGGTCCTTGCACAACCACATGGGGCACCTTGGTATAGACAGAACACTTGACTTGGTGAGATCCAGATTCTATTGGCCAAGATGGGGGCTGATGTGGAGCAACACATCGAACTTGTAGTCGCTGCTACAGAGGAAAGCTTTGCCCCAGAGGGCTGCCCCCTTGTTAACATCACCACCAGTGCACCCATGGAGCTGGTCTGTATTGATTTTCTGAGTTTGGAGTCAGATCAAAGAAATATCAGTAATGTGCTGGTGGTCACTGACCATTTCACGAGATATGCCCAAGCTTTCCCCACCAAAGACCAGAAAGCATCCACTGTGGCCAAAGTACTTGTAGAAACTTTTTGTTCACTATGGGGCTCCACAAAGAATCCATTCTGATCAAGGAGAGACTTTGAGAGTCGTCTGATCAAAGAGATGCTTTTCTGTGGGAGTGAAAGTCCAGAACCACTCCTTACCACCCCAGGGACCCACAGCCTGAACGTTTCAACCCGCACTTTGCTAGATATGCTAGGCACCTGCACCCAAAGGACAAGCCTAGATGGAGCCAACAAATTAGCACCCTGGTACATGCTTATAACTGCACCAAAAGTGATGCCACTGGATTCTCCCCTACCGCCTGATGTTTGGAAGAGAAGCTCGACTACCAGTAGATGTGTGTTTGGGGTCTCTCTGATGGGGTTCAAGCTGACAACTATTTACAGTATGTGCAAAAGTTAAAGGCCCAGCTAACTCATCGCGTACCAACTGGCTCAAACCATGGCTGCCAAAAGAAATCTGGCCAACAAAGAAAAGGTATGATAAAAGGTGAAAGCACAGGAACTCCAGGAGGGAGATCGGGTATTGCTAAGAAATCTGGGACTGCATGGCAAGCACAAGATTGCTGACAGATGGCACCATCTCCTCACATTGTAGTGGGCAAACTAGATGATCTGCCAGTGTACAAAGTAAGGCCTGAGAATAATTCAAAAGATGTAAAAACAATGCATAGAAATCATTTACTGCCCATTGGACAAATCTTAATTGAGTCTGAGCCCTAGAAGATGCCCCTCTGGACCAGTGACTAGAGCTGCTGCTAAGAAAGATCAAGAAAGTCTGCACCTACAGAAGCAAAGTTAAAGTGTTCCCTCCACAAGTCCCAGTTGAGCATGACTGTCAGTCCATATCGGAAGAAAGTGAGAGTGACTTTGAATACTATCCTTCTACGAACTGAGTCAATTGTTTCGGGCAATCCCTAGTCAATACTGGAGACAAAGCTGGGCCTTCTGGACTGTCTAAGCCCCCAGCTTCATCCCTGGAGCCAATGCTCCCAGAAAGTGAAGTGCAAAGCATCAGATCAGATGAAATGGAATCATTGTGCATGGTTGAACTGTTTGAGCTTTGTGGAGGAAATGATAGATTGGGGCAGACTGGTGATACACTCAACAAGAAGAGTATTTTGAGTGCCCTGACAGTCCACTGCCAGTGTCCAAAGCTCTCCATGCGAGCCAAATGTTGTGGACTCAGAAACTGTAACTCCTGGAGCTGAAAGTGCCCCAAGTTCTAGCTCTCTACCCCCATGGAGACTCCCTGACAAGTGAGGACAATGCTGAAAATGAGGCTCAGAGTGCAGAGACTATAACAGTTCCCCCTAGAAAGACTGGTCGAGCTGTAAAGCCTGTGGTGCACCTCAGTTATGATTCACTTGGGAGGCCTGTGGACTTGCCTCTCAATGTTGTCCATAAAGGAGTGTATGTGTCCCCGAGCTCATTGCCCAAACTGAGCATCAGTGCTAACTCCAAGTTACTTGTGTTGCCCTCTAAGTATGGTGCCCTTGCCCCATCCAGCCCCAAGGTAACTGATAGGGAAGGGCCCCCTCTCTTCAGGTTTCATGTACAAGAGGTAATAACTTGAGTTATGGTACAATGTGTAGTAATACTGTGTAAAGAGTGACGTACAAATGTTTCAGAAATGTGTTCTTGGTAAAATGATATATTGACTGATGATTTACATGCAGCCTAATGCAAATGTATATGGTTGCAGTTGAAACTTATGGTACTTGCTTGACGCGACGCAAGCTTTCCCAGGCCAGGAAGGTGTAACCCTCTGCAAATGGGGGTTCCCAAAAGACTTCCAGGAGCTTGCTTGAATGCTCCAAGCCTGAATGGTGTTTGGCGTTTAAGTTCATTTATCAGTGAGTGTTTTAGAACCTCTGGCACTGTCTCTTTAGAGCTGTCTGCTTGCAGACATAATTAGTTTGTATGGGGGACTGTGTGCTTCTCTGTTTGAGTACCACTCGAACTGCTGCCAATTTACTTCATTTTGCAGTCACTAGGAGTGCAAAGGGAACCTATCTGAAAGATGTAACTGTTTGCCAGAAATTATTTAGAGTAATAATGAAATTACAGTTTGTCTAACCTGCTTTCTTTGCAGTCAGAACTGTGTCTGCTAGTTCCCATTCTAGTTTTGAACTGCTGAACTGGACCAATCAGTGTGGGGTAAGCTAGCTCTAAAATGGTGCCTTGGACGAATCAGAACTTGGACTCATAATCTGAGCCAGCCACAAGAGGATTGTATGGGCAGTGACTCTGGGAGATGTAGTTTAGACTTAGTGCCTTTTGGACCAACAGCAGCAGTCTATTGTGAGTGACAGCCAATCCAGTCAAGAACTGGGAGGAACTCAAAGGAAGTGCCCGGTTTTTTCAGTTGGAGTGTCAGTTGAGCTTTGGCAGTGAGAAGAAGGAAGGAGCCCTGTGCTTTTTTCAGTGTGCAGTTTTAGTCAAAAAGCGTGTGTAAGGCCCAGAGTTCCGGTCTGCAGCTTGTGTAACAGCTTGTTAGGACTGAATCCGCCCTGTGAAAAGAATCAAAGGATCTCTGAAGAGTAGAAACCAGGCTCACCCTGTAGAAGACTGGAGAAATTGTTGAATTACACTGGTCTGTCAGGAACTGAATCTGCTGTGTGTTCTCCCGGGTATTGTGCAGTAATTGCGATCGGGATACAGATGCAGCCTGCCTGGTGTAGTGCTTTCTTTTATATGGATGTGTGAAGAGGTTTGTGTACCTCAAGTGAGCCCTGCTGACATTGAAGGACCCTATCTTATTTGAGGTCGTGAGTACTAATTCAGGGGTCGCTCCTGTTGAATTGCCACATTAAATCCAAATGGAATTACTGTACTGCTGACTGTTTAATTCTCCTTTTCTCTGTGTGAAAGGGCCCCTACCAGCTGCCACGGTTTGGACTAGCCACTAGGGCTTGGGTACCCAGGGACAGTAACTGATAGGGATAGGCCTGTGCACAGAGCCATAGGTAGATTATTAGAGTGATAAGCTAATTAACCTGATTTCCCTGTCCTTGTTATATCCCTAAATAAATCAGAGCTGCTTGTTTCAGCAAAGTTATACTGCCTGAGGTATTTGTCTATGTTAAAGTACTGTACTGTGATTGTTGCACTGTATCTCATGTCACAGGAGGTCCCAGTGCGAACCAGACCTGGGGGTAAGTGTATACTGTGAAGGTAATTCTGATATATTGTGTGGGCCACTAGTGGGAAGAAAGGGGGGTTGCAGTGTCCCAGAGGGCTGTGACCAAGTTAGTTTAACTATTGCAAACCCTGACCTCTGGGTGGAGGCACCCGCCATTGGATCCAGGCCCCTCAACCTGTTATTGGCAAATCAGGCAGGGGTAGTAGCCCCTGGGATAGCGCCATCTAGGGGTTACATAAGCGACATTGCAGAAGGACTGGAAGGAAAAGTATGTCTCTTTGCAGATGACACTAAGATCTGCAACAGAGTTGATGTACAGGGTGGGGTGGAAAGGATGAGAAGGGACTTGGCAAGGTTAGAGGAATGGTCAAATGTATGGCAGCTTAGATTCAATGCTAAGAAGTGCAAGGTAATGCACCTGGGAAACAAAAACCCAGGGGAAGAGTACACAATGGGGGTGAGATACTAACAACAACAAAATGGAAAGGGACCTGGGGTAGTCATATCAGATGACCTAAAGACGGCAAGCAATGTGAGAGGGCAGCAAGGAGGGTTGGGGGATACTGGGATGCATAGGAGAGGCATCACCAGTAAAACAGGAAGTTATTATCCCTCTGTACAGACAGCTGGTGAGACCCCATCTGAGTATTGTGTGCAGTTCTGAGACCCAATCTCCGTAAGACATAGACAGGATGGAAGCTGTCCAGAGGAGGGCAACTAAAATGGTGCAGGGTCTGCACCGGAAGACATATGAAGAGAGACTTAAGGAGCTTAATATGTATAGCCTCGAGGAAAGAAGGGAGAGGGGGGACATGATAGAAACGTTCAAGTACCTCAAGGGAATCAACAAAGTCCAAGAGGGTAGCATCTTTCAAAAAAAGAGGTGTGCAAGAACAAGAGGGCACAATTTGAAAATATAGAGGGGGGCGTGCTCAGAGGTAATTTAAGGAAGTATTTTTTTACAGAGAGGGTTGTGGATGCATGGAACGGCCTTCCGAAGGAGGTTGTGGAGTCAAAATCAGTGGTGGAATTCAAGCATACATGGGATAGTCATAAGGCAGTTCTGGGGGTTGGGGGTAGGAAGAAGTAGGCTGCTGGTTAACTAGGATCTGCAGCTTATCCAGTAGGTAGGGAAATGGGCAGACTGGGTGGGCCAAGCGGTCCTTATCTGCCGTCAAATTCTATGTTTCTATGCTCCCCTCACTTAGCACCCACGTAATTGCAGTTCCACCGGGCATCCCCAGGGACCACCAGAGCATGGTGTGCAGCCACCCCTTTTCCCAGGACTAGGAGAGCTGTCATTGGACACTCGATCCTAATCCTTCTCTGCCGACCCCCTGATGACCCGGGCTTATTCCTGAACCTGGGTCACCAGCATGGAGCGTGGTGTGGCATCCAGCGCCTCAACCCTCAGTGCCACTGGGCTGCCTTGCTTTAAATAATTTAAATGATTCAAGTCTGAAAGTAATATGGAGAGTACCAGTTTCAGTTTGTTCATGGGTTCTAAGTGTTACTGTGGGCAGCTCTGAGGATGAAGTCTCCACACCAGCTATACGGAGAACATCAGCGGTCATCCTGCAGTTCCCAGAACCGCAATCCATCAACAGGAATTAACAGAATTACATCAACAGTCTTCAACAATAAAATTTATTTTGCAGCCAATTAGCCCATGGCAGTCAACACGGTTGCTTCCTGGTTCTCCCGTCGTAGGTAGCACCATGAATAATGTTGCACCACCGACTCCTCCCTCTGAGCAACAGCAACCAGTAGATGGCCAGTCAGCGACTCCGCCTCAAATAAATTTGCAGGCTCTGTGCCAGGTAAGGCCAGCTCCTACCAGGCAATGTAGAAATATCATGGCAAGCATGAAACTTGGGCAGGGCTGAATTAAACATGCAAAACCCACCCACCTCAACCACCAAAACTGAAAGTCATAGAAAAAAATGAATAAATAAAAAAAGAAAGCAAATGTAGTACAGTTAAACAGAACACTTTCCACACCTCACATGAGCAATGTAGTACTGTAGCACTGCCACATGCTTACCATGATCTTAAATTCTTTTGCTGCAATACCTAAACTTGCAGGAAAAAAAAAAAGAAACAAATGCAGCAGTAGTTAAACATAACAGATATCAGGGCTTACAATAGCATGGCGGTACTGTAGCATGTGGTGTTCTGCATGGGACTATGTTTTGTCAATAGGTGGGTGAACAAAATACTGAAAATCAATCTAAGAAAATATTGATTTTTCAACAATGCTTCATTGTTTTCTTGATTTATTTCATAATAGCAATAATGAACTCAAGGGTGTGTGTTGTTGTGAGAGTTACACACTCCTTGGGTGGTTTATGGCATTCAGCCTTGTGCCACACCACACTCAAGGCATGTGTAAATCTCACAACACACCCCCTGTCATGCATTATTGCTTAATTACACACTGAGAGTGTGTGAAATTCTGGTTACACACAAACTACACATGTTTAATGTTTTGCAATTGCTGGTCCCAAGAAAAATCTAAGTTTAAAAGAATATTTTGGCAAACATGGCACTAGTTGCCTAGGCCTCTCATGAAGGGCCCTTCATTTTGAGTTATGCCAGAGCCAAACCCATGGAAGAAAATGGGTACCTTACAATGCTGTGATGAAGATGTAGTTTTTACAGTATTCCATTTTCGGTAAGATAGGTTGAAGAAAGAGACTGTCTGCACTGATACAGTGATACTGCTAGCTGCTATGGGTAATTGACTTGTGGTATACAATGCACGTGGTTGATTGACAGGCCACCGTTACACATGAACATGCTTAATGGGTAATTACAGCCCAGTCATTTGTGCAAAATAATGCTGGCAAGTAATTATAATAATCTTCAACATCTGCACAAAAGAGTACACATGACTCCAAGAGACACTGCAAGCTATGCTTGCTGCCTAAAAATTGACATGTGGACAGCTGGAGCCCTTCGAAGATATACTTGCTCTAGGGCATTTGAAGAGGGGATTGATCCAGAGTGAGCATGACTGCTGTTCTTTAATGTTAACTCAAGTACCACCTTTTCCATATGGAAAACCAAATAATGGGGCTGGCAAATGCTTAAACTTTGCAATTCATCAACATGTCTTAAGAGAACTGATTGCCATTAAAATCAAAGTCTTCCATGAGAAGTTACAGTATTTTAACTTGTATGAACACACACTGACTCAAAGGAGGCACTCACTAATTGAGTGCATACAAAACTGAGGTCCCATGCAGGGTCTTTACAGGATGGTGTAAATGGATAATGTCATTGAAGAATCTTAAAAACTGAGTGTGCAGCTAGTATTTTATTTTTGTCAAAACTGTTGATGTACTGCAAGTGATGGTGGCCTTAAACCTTTACACTTTAAATCCATCAGAGACTCCAAGACCAATACAACGTCTATAGAGTTGGGAAAGCTATCACTGCAACAAATGGAAACCACTTTGCATTTAGAGCTCTATGGGTTCCTGGTTACTGGCTTCTAGTCACTTTTAGTAGTTTTACTACCTGTTATGAGAGTTGCAAATCAGAGAACTCCAGAACCATGTTCTCAGGTGCAAGGATTCCAGATCTGGATGAAACTCTCTTCCATAGAAACACAGAACATGATGGCAAAAAAGCCCACTGGCCCATTCAGTCTGTCAAACCCTACCTATTACTCCTCTGATGTCCCTAATGACCAAGATAGGATCAGAATCATTAATTATGAGTGTTGCTTGATCCAACCTACTGCTTCACCGTTGAGCTTCCCCTCCTAAATTTCAGGAGCATTTTTTTTTAATCAAAGGAATTCATGGAAAAGTAAAAAGGAATCTGCTTCCCCCCCCCCATTTATACATCCTCCAGAACTGTTCCCTGGTTTGGAGGTTTGCAGCAGTATGGTGGCAGTGACCTTAACATCAGTTGACTCTCTTCTTCTTCCAAAAAGCTCACCCAACATTTTCAGTCCCTCTCCCTCACAAAGCTTGTCTCTGGGCCCACCTGATTCAATAATTTCTCTTCTAAGCACTTCCCTAAACACAACCAGAATCCAGTAGTGGGTGATGGGCTGCATCATGTGGGGCCCAGGTGTACTGGCAGCTGTCATTCCAATGGAGATCGAAATCCTTTTACACCCAACTTTTTTCTCCTTGGGATTGCCCACCATTCCTGGCATTGGCAGCTGCACCTGATGACTTTGAGTATGCAAAGCATATTCTTATAGAGGAGTGAGCTCCCTGGCCAACCACATTGGTTGCTGTGGCAACATAATCTACTGCCTACCCTGACTGAGGTGTGCTGCCAGCAGCAGCTGCCCCACCATGGCCTGCACACAGAAATGAAACAATGCTTCAAGCTGGAGGCTGGTCTTTTGAATGGGCATTATAAAGAGGTACCAGATCCTCAATAAACCCACCCCCTGATGAAGACTTGTGAGAGTTGAAGGCCTGGGACTAAGTGGGAGGTAACCATGGTACTATACCATAGAATTGTTTAATGTAATTGCCAGTGACACTTTTTATGATAGTTATAGACTACAGTGATTAGACAGGCATCTGCAGATAGCTGTCAGCAATAAAAGCACTGGGAGCAATTTATTTTGTGCTATGCAAGAAACCATGAATTCTCACTGGACTGTTTGCTGTTAAGGGGGAGGTAGTAAATGAATGACTCCTAAAACTTGCCGTCAAAACATCTGAAACATCTCCTGGATTATGGCCTTGATCCCACATGAAGACCTGCCATCACTGATGCATGCATTTGTGACTTCCAGGCTTGACTACTGTAACATTTTGTATCTGGGGGTTAGAGAAGGAGTCCTACAATACTTGCAGTTGGTGCAAAACACAGCAGCCAGATCACTGACAGGCCTTTCAAGATCATGTCATGTAACCCCAGTCCTCTGTAACCTGCACTGGCTGCTGGTGAAGTGGTGAATTTCCTTCAAGGTCAGCTTGCTGACCTATAAAACTCTATATGGACTGGGCCCAGGTTACCCGAGTGAGCTCCTGTTCCCTTACTGCCCAGGTCACTCTCTCCACTCCTCTGAGATGAGCCTTCTAGTAGTTCCCGAGGTTAGGCTCAAGACAGCAGGGGATTGTATTTTAGAGGTAGCTGGTCTGGCCTTGTGGAACTTACTCACCAGATTTCTGAGGGAGGCTCCCTCAGTGGAAGCCTTTAAGAGGGGTCTAAAAACCTGCCTGTTCAAAAAAGCTTTTCACTGAAGTTAATCCCACTGATGTCTTTTAGCTATTTGTTGATTGATTTGCACATTTTTAATGTTATATGTATTTATTTATTGTGTTTGGATTTAATGTTTTATGATGTACAGTGCTCAGAGCCGGTATCTCATGATATGGGTGACTCAATTTGAGCGACTTAATTTGAGTGCCTGAGGTAATAGTGAGCAGTACAGAAGAGCGAGCATAATATAATAGTGAGGGTAAAAGAGCACGATGGTTTAGGGTAGAGGGAAACAGCGAGTAGTGACTGGATGTAGGGCAGCTGTTGTGAGCCAAAAACTATGCTGCTAGCCTAGCATGGAGGTTACAGTCTCCACCTGTTGCTTGTAGCTGGGAAGTGCGGTAGAGCTGGGTACAATCCCGGCTGGTGGAATACATATTTAGTCTTGTTGATTTTTTATGTCCCTCTGCACTTTGTCACCCTCACATAGTTCCTCTGTCCCCTTGCTCTTCCCAATTCTGTCACCCCGGAGTGGCAATATCATGGTTTCGCCCATCCCTGACTTTTTCTCCCTCCCTGAATTGCTTCCCCAAAGAATATCCCTTCTTCTGAGTTTCATCCACTCTCCGAGTTGGTTTCCTCCCACCTCCGGAGTTGGTTGCTTAAGATAAAGGGGTGCAGGGGGCAGAGCCCTCTGTTAAAAACAATGAAAACTTAGTCAAGTAGGTCATGGTATTTTATGTAGCTGTAATGTTGAGTGCTGTTTCAGTGCTCGCTATTCAGTGGTAGCTGTCTTTTGTCCACACTATTATTGATTCGCTGTGATAACATGGAACCCTTAGAGCCCCCAGGATTGGGTGCTGAATAAATTACTACTACAATAAGAAAACATTTTTGTGCCTTGAAGTTTTTCCCTTGGCTGCACCACAATATGAGTTTTTGCCCAGCCATGACCTGCTCCTGAGTTCACTCCTGAACCCACCTGGACAGACACCAGAGATGAATAGAAGGAACCTCAGTTTAACATCTCAGCCAAACCTTAAAGCTTGTGGCCCTGCCTAGTACCAACACAAATTCACTGGTTCCCCAAGGGACTTGCTGAGACATAACCAATTCCATACTGCCATCCCCAAAGCCATCAGGAAAGCCAAAGGAAATTAATTTGTATCCAACCTTCAGATCAACCTTCATTCCTCATCAGAATTCTGGAAGGTTATCTACTGTACTCTGTTTTCAACCCCTTCCCATGTCAATAACATCTGTCCTCCAGCTACTGTTCTCCCCTGTTTCTGACTCTGCTGAGGTTGCACTTACTTTTGTTCCCACTGTTCTCCTCCTGCTCCTGTAACTAGACTTTCCTACCCTTGCAAATCTTTTCTAGCTGCATCTGCCTATATCACTCCCTGGGTTGACCTTTGTCAATACCAGTCTATCAATGAACTCAGTTACATTGTATTTAACTGTATATTGTAAGTCTAAGTAATTATTCATGAGCCTAGCTAGGCTTCTGATTGACTACTGGATCAGTCTTTAACATCTTGGATACAGCTACCAACTGACACTGTGTGGTACACATGGCTCATGCCACTCTTTTTAAAACCTTCAGTAACAGGAAAAAAATAACAGTGTTATTGTGATTAGACTTATAATGGCAATAACAACCTCGAAGCAGGTAATTTCCTAGGAGTAACAACTGGCTGGAGGGAGGTAGCACTCGGCTGTGCCTTGGGCCACCCATCTCCCCAACTGGTCATTAATCCCTTGAAAATGACTGGCTTCTCAGTCATTATTGTTTAAATAACTGGATAATTTATTTGGTTTATGCTTGCTGCTAACTCCAGCCTTTTCACTGAACTCCACTACTTTGCCTTTACCACATGATAAACTGTTCACCATTTTCTGTGATGTATATTTGATTTCTGTGAATTGTATACACTTATTACAATGTACTGTATTACCCTGCTGTCCTCCCCCCCCCCAGAAAACACCTGCAGTCAAGCTTCACCTCACTGTAACATAAAATAAATAAACTGTCCTGAATAAAACAAAGTTAAATATATCTTGCTGGGAATATAACTTATCCCTCCAACTACCAGACAATGATCTTTCACCTTCTTTGTCAACTCTTTAGCTGACGTTTTTAGGAAATGCCACCAAACTCAAAAATGTCTAAACCCCACTACATTGTGTGAAAGCTGAGGACTTTTATAATATAGCTTTTCCTCAAAATCTTGTAAGCCAAGTTCAACATTCACATGCTGGTAGATGTTACACTGATTGCATACATAAATAATAAAAATGGGAATACACACCTTTAAAATGAACATTCTCCACACAGTCCCATGCCACAAAAAGCCCCATGACAATATGTTTTGGTTTTTACTCTTTTTGTGTTATAAAAGTCCAGTGATCTCTGCCTGGGCTGGGGACATTATTAAGGAAGTTGGGGCTCTCACTGAGCTATCAGGAAGCAGTGTGGTTTAAGGGTTTACAGCACAGGCCTTAGAACCAAGACACCCAAATTCCAGTCCCACCGAAGACACTTTCTTACTGTGTGACACCATTCTGTGCTTTGGTTCTCCAAGTTGCAACATTGGGAAAAAGGGAGGCCCCATCGGAAATGGGATGCTGCATTTCAGTTGGATAAATACATTGTATAAAATGAGTCAGGAAAATTCTATACTGTGATTGGTGGAATCTAATCAAAGACAGTAACTGTGCTATACCCATGATTTAAAATGTCTTTCTGTTTTCTGGTCCTTTTTTTCTTAACACTAACCTATATTAGAACAGGTTTTACACTACAGGGATGTGATATATCATGGGATATGCTCATTTCTCAGGTAATTGAAACCACTCGGCTTACATTGTGCCTCACGTCACTTCACACCACGCCTCACGTCACACATGAGCCATGAATGTATATCCCAATATATACTACACCCTGCTGTGTATTATTGCTTAGGTAAAACTATAAGCGTCTCACCACCTCCTATTTTTATGACAGTAGGAAGTGAGATGGCATTCAAATGACTTCATCAACAGTGCCCAGAGTACTCAGGCTTCCTGAAAATGCCGCTGCCCAACCTAGATTTTGAAATCTTTTCTCTCGGGAGTACAATCAACATGACTGATTTAGAATAATCTGCCACTTTTATTAATCCTATAAAGTCATCTGGCAACAACAGATGATTGCTGTGGGTTGCCTTTGTATCCTCAGTGGCTCTGTGAACTTGATTACAAAGCCAGGGGTCAGCATTTCTGATGTATCACCAGTAAAAGCCATTAACTTTCTATGGTTGTTTCAGTTTTCTAATTGTTTTAGTTCTCATTTCAGTTTGACAAATGCTCTGCACCTGGCACACCTTATCTTAATTAAACACAATTTCAGAAATAACTGCAAGAAGCATTGCAGTGGAAATGCCAGGCAACAAAAGAATGAGATCTTCTGAATAAGCAGCGGTTGCCATGGCAATGCTTCAATATGGTTCTCGTACATTTTTCTTGTTCTTATTGTAATGATACATGAGCTCTCACAGAGCTGGACATTTAAGGCTGTCATATTCTCTTACCAGAGATTATCACTGACCAATGCTTTTAAACACTGGAAACGAGTCTCCGTGGTTTGTTTTGCTGTTTGTGGCCTTACGGTATGACCAGGCTATCATTAATTATAACTTTAATGTTAAATGTACTTTAAAGAGTGACTGACATCTCTAAAAAAGTTGGAACTACAATATTTACATACAATTTACTTTATATATTGTATGTTTTCAGCTTTTTTTTATTACTGGGGAACTGTGCCTGAACACAGGATCTATGTCCACTGGGCTTCACCTACTCCTTCTGCTTGTCTGCATACAACATCATAATTCATGGTTTATGATGCTACAGTATGTTGTTGTGGAAAGGATTATGACATCACTAGCAGAGTATTAGGATGCTCTGTGTTGAAAGACAGCAGCAGCTGATGAAGTCCAAAGTACAAAGATTCCATTTGTAGACACATTTTCTTAGCAATAAACAATGAAAAGAAGAGCAATATAATATTAAAAAAATATATTGAGTAAAAGCAATAAATGTAGGAAGTTAGTTTTTTTTTTTCAAATAATACAGAAAGTATTCTAAATATAAGCTGAAATGTGTGAAATCCTGGGTGCCAGTGGGTGCTCTTCCTGCATTTTTAAATGTTATGCTGCCACATATGCTCCCCTTAATTAAGGATTGTTATAAGAGCCTGCAGCTTCTGTGGGGCTGGGGGTTGTAGCTTTGTGACAGGTGCCCAGTTTTTCCTTTTTGATAAGCTGAAATGTACCTAGATGCAAGTTCTTCTATGAGATGTCATGAACCATTTAAACTGAAAGCAGCTATCCATGCTAGGGACTTTATTTTCTTTTTTTTTTTTTACCAGCCTGAAGCCCTCTTCCCTCCCCACTTTTTACAGCTGCAGTAGGCGGAGCCTGCAGATGTTTTGCATGTACAAAGGGAGCGATGTCATGTTTTCTGTTTGTAGAACTGGCTGAAGGTGTAAATAATCTCCTTCACCTTACCCTCCTCCAAGAAATGTTTTCTGCCCCCAGATAAATACGCTTTCATATTAATCAATGGTTGCAGTGCACTATTTTCTTTCTTAAGTAGGAGGTACAAGAACTGGAACCTGAGTAGTGGGAGGCAGCATTAGTTTTTTGGGGGAGTAAGATCCACCCCCACCTCCACCCAAGAAGCTCCTAAAGATCCACCCCACCTTTTTTTTTTGTTCATGTGGGAGGGGCATGAGGCGGCTCCATCATGCTGGAACAATTGACTATCAGAGCTGCCTGGGGCATCAGAGCTTAAGCTTCAGAAGGAAAGAAAAAGCCTGAAACTGCATCCTTATATAGCACTTGTTTAAACAGCCTTGGCTCAGCTTACATGCCTCTCCTGGTAACACATTTTCACAAATACATTCCAAGAGATAGAAAGTCCCTCCTAGTGGGTGTATGGTGTTATTCAGACCTGTCCTCCAACTCTACCCCCACCACCTTACTCTGTATTTTGCATCAGCTGAAGGATGTCAGTACAGCAAGAGGCTGCAGCGTATATTTTTACCGGGCTTTCTGTTTTAAAGGAGTAGTCCACTCAGAATTTGCAAAAACATATGTTATGCAGAGTGTTTTGATTTGCATGTTAATTCCTAGTGTGTCCTTCCCTCTGTCTGCTATTAGGAGTTTTTCCTAAATTAGCCTATTAGTAGATACTTGAGAGCTAGCTAACTGGGGTTTCTGTAAGAACACCGCTACTAAATTAAGTTCTAATTCACTATTGTTGTTTTCTATGTGTGTCAAGTCTAGCTTGCAGGAGTGTTTTAATTTCAAAACTTAATTTAATCAAACTATACACAACCATAAAAACACAGAAATTGCCCAGAACATTAGCACTATAATTAGTTAAGACTCTAGCTGTTTTCTTACAGAAACCCCACTCAGTTAGACTTCAAGTATTTGCTAAAATATAAATGTAGGTACCAGCATTCTATTAGATAGAACTAGCATTTAGTGCTAATTTTGCTCAGTGACATGACTTTCATTTTTTTTTTTTTTTTTACAAATTAAGTGTATGGCATGAAGCTGCAGCCTAGAAACTGCAAAATGTGTTAAAGTCACTTTTTCTCCTGTGTGTGGTATAGCATGAAAACAACAGGATAATGGTGACTATGTCAGCTACACATTTGATCCCATTTTGCAATGGTTCATTGCACTACACATTTAGTGTATCCCACTTTTTCAAATAATAAAACAAATATTCGCCAAACTAAATAACTCGCACATAGATATTTTTATACTTTATTAAAAAGATACTTCACATTTGTAAGCAAAAAAGAATTGAAAACCATGTCACAGAGCAAAATCAGCACTAACTGCTAGTTCTACCTATTAGAATAGAGGAGGCAGTATAGTGTGGTGGTTCAAGGCTCTGCGCTGCAAACCTGGTGTCCTGGGTTTGAATCCCACAGCCTCCGCATGTGTACTGTGTGTCCACTTAACTTTCTTGTGCTCCCAGGTCACACCTGTAAATAAACTTTAGTGTGTCTCTCCTAGTAAAAAAAAAAAGAATGCTGGTACCTATATTTACAGTTTAGCAAATACTTTAGAGTTAACTGAGTGAGTTCTCTACAAGAAACTGCTATAGTCTTTACTAATCATAGCAGTGATGATCTGGGGCAATTTCTGTGCTTTTTATTGTTGTGCATAGTTTGATGAAATTAAATTTTAAAATGAAAACACATATTATTGCTAGCTAGACATGACACACCCAGAAATCACAAATAGTGAAATTAGAGCTATTTAGTAGCTGTTTTCTTATAGAAACCCCTGTTAGGTAGCTCTCAGGCATCTGCTAAATTGTAACTGTTGCCATTTGTGCTCACTGGATAAGAACAGTTGCAAAGCTCTGCTGTTGTGAACTGATTTTAAAAAGCACTGCATATGCTAAATCTATGGGCCTGGCTACATCATTATGAGACAGGGTGCATTGTAGGAGGCAGAAGGCAATAAACCTATTTGTGATGGAGATCCCCAGGGGTCATAAAACTACCCTAAAGCTAGCAGTCTACTTTAGAAAAAACTCCTAATAGTAGACAGAGAGAAGGACACACTAGAACTTTACAAACAAAACAAAACACCCTGCATAACATATGTTTCTGCAAATTCTGGGTGGACTACTCCTTTAATTGAGCCATCCCCAATATGTATCCTTCCAAGAACTACTTTATGTGGTGTGCATACCAGCGTGGTTATTTCCCTCTTATTTACAGCTTTACACCTTTATCAGTTTTTAATTGCAATTGTGTCTAAATGCTCCACCGTGTAGCCTCTGGTCTCCCACTATACCTGCATGCATTGCAGCACTGTTTCACTGCATGCAGGGAGGTTGGAGGCTACCAGAACATATGCAGATGGCAGTGTGAAGCATGGGTGTAGGCTGCAATACTTAGATGCCTCCATACCACAATTAAGTGACAGCTGTATGTGCACTCCCCTGGTGTACCCCCATGTCCCCACCTAACTTACCTCTCTGTCTGCACTTGCCTCCCTGAGGGCCACCTCCTGATGGTATCCATGTACTATTCTTGATTACTGTTCTCACTGTGCCGAGTGTTGGGAGTACCCTGCCTGCCCATGTGTGATGTGGCAGCAGTACTACCTGCAGAGCAGTGTCAATAGTGAACACATACATTAATGCAGCTCCTGAATGCATCGTGGAACACTGCTGCAGTGGACAATAGACATGTGCCACTGTGTACAGTGGAGCAGTGGGGAACACTGAAGGCAGTAGTAAAGGGTCTGCCTTCAGCCATACAGCAGCAGTACATGAACGTCTGTTGTGCCCAGGTGCCCTAATACTGGCAGAACTGATGCCATGTCCCCCCCTTCCCTCCCTCTCATTGATGTAGCCCCCAGTTCCAATATACAGCTCTCCCCCCTCCCTCAAACCTCTCTCTGTCAACACCACAACATAAGTGTGTCTCATAACGGTGAAATATGGTTATTTACGTAATATGACATGCCATATACACAGTACTCCATAGGACAAGTAGGAGGACATCTCAAAATTGAGTGCACCATGGGATGTGCACTGCTAGTACAGGGTTGAGACCACACACGCTATCGCACTCAGTGTGGACAGGCTGTAATGTTTTCAAACCATTATCCACACTGTTCACTGGCAGTGTGGACACACTAACGTTTACAGTCTGTAACCATTTGAATCCATTACAGCTATTCCATGTGTAGTGTGGACAGGGCCTGCATGTCTATGTAATTATTTATCTTTCTATCAATTGCATATATCACTATTTTTACCCATTTCTAAAACAAACCTGCATATCACATTTGCCTGAACTCTGAGCACATACTTATGAAACTGTGCATATTTGTACTCCATTTCTGCATAGACCTGATATTTCCTAATATTCTCATTATCACAAGCATACCTACCTTGCCCTTATCAAAAGCGACCCCCTCTGAAAGTTACTATCACATATTCCCTGCTAACAGTCCATCATCATTACAGCTGACTTCCTGACATCAACACATTGCTTAAATATAACTTACATCACCTCATGGACAAAAACCCTGTTTCTCTAAAAAAAAAAAAAAAATCTATGTAAATAATCCCAAGGCTGAAAATATGCCAGCCATTAGTTTATCATGTACTGCCACCTTCTGTACCATCATGGGTATTTGCATATGTTTCCCATGATACTTTGCATTATTGAGGTATGTGCAATTGTGTTTTCTTTAGAATTTGGCTGTCTGACCAATATCATCCAGGATAACACATACATCAGTGGCATTTGCTCTGGGGTTCTTTTGTAAACCTATATTGCTTCATATTCCTTCCATTAAAATGTATACCTCAATGTATTTTCCTAATACTGTGTATTCCTTCCTTAGAACAGAAACTAAAACAAATCTTACTATTTACAAATCATTGTGATGTTTCTCCATACCTCCTTAACAGTTCCACACAACTTCACTAACGTCATTATGCAGCCGTGGTGTATCTAACTAGATTTTGCTTTTACTGTGAATTATCCACAAAACAAGAAATGAGATGGCAAAACCGACAGTTTCAAAATCTTTTTTTTGTTTTTTTTCATGTGCTCCACCAATGTTTCCGGTTAGGCAAGTTTCCTCATAGTGGAATTTTTCAAATATTTCAACAGGTTCAGTATAACATCAGTATGCAAAGGATTTCCCCTCAGAGGACTAGTGTCCCTTTAGCTAGCTAATCTGATTATTACCAGCTACCTGCCTTTTATTTGCTCTCAACAGCACTGAGTCTCTTGATTTACAATTATCCAATGAATCTTTACAAAATGGGGTTTAAAGCAGCAGTGCATGATAGCAGAGACAATTCTGACCTTATAATTTTTATGTTGTCAGGTGTCAGTGTGGCTCAGTTGGTAGCACATCCGCCTCTGGACCAGAAGGTCATGGGTTCTCGTCCCACACTGGGATTGGACTTACACCTAAAAATTGCTCGCATCCGAGTGCAGTATTGGGGGGTGCTGTACTGCTGGGTGTGCCATCCTTCGGATGAGATGTTAAACTGAGATCCCTTCTACCCATTCTGGTGGGTATCCAGGTGGAAGTAAAAGAACCCAGGGCACTCTTTGCAAAGAGTAAGGGACATTCCCAGTGTCCTGGCCAACATTCCCCTTCCCATAAACCGGTTCATGCAATTATCCAGGCTGTGTGTGGGTGATGATGTGTGATATAGCCGCCACTACACATTCATTCACTACCAGTCTAACATTGCTTGTAAAGCACTTTGGGAGACACTGTGTATGAAAAGTGCTATATAAATGCTGATTCTTTTTCTACTTGTCTTGTGCATGCACAACCAACATCTTGCAGTAGTAGCACATTCAGAGGTGTGTCAGTGTTGGTGAATGCAGGGAACGCTTTAGTTGGTGCATCCCTCAGCCACCAATTAGCAAGCATGCAAGAGATGACAGCAGTTTCAAAGAGAGACATGGAGTTGAAAGAAATCTGCTGCTCCAATGAGGTGCAGTTTCCTCATTGCAGTATCAGATGAAAAGACTCCATTACATGCCTTTCCTGGTGAAACATTCCAATAAATATGGTGGCTCCTCCTGCTCACCACACAATCCCCACAAAACTGACATCGGGAATGCCCAATCCCCGTGTTGGCATGTCCCCCCAGTTCAATTTGTTTGCCGACAGGGGTGCCCAATCCCCATCAGCATCATGTCCCCCCCCACACACTTTCTTTGCTGACAGGGGTACCCAATCCCTGTTGGCATCATGTCCCCCCCAAGCTCATGGCACACTGGGAGCCCACCCAGTGTGCCAAAATCATTTTTCTACCTGTAAATAAAGAAAACAGTCCCCTGAAGTCTGGCTTTTTTTTTTTTTTACCTGAAAAAATGGTCCCTCATCATCCCGCCACACCCCTTCCCCAACCCAAGACCCACCCTCTGTGCACTCCACCTCCCTGTACCCCCTCACCCCATATTTACCTCTGGAGGGCTGGCACTGCGATCTTCTGTGGAGTGGGAACACATCTAAACTCTTCAAAAGTCAACCGGGAACTGAACA
This sequence comes from Neoceratodus forsteri, assembly GCA_016271365.2. NCBI lineage: Eukaryota > Metazoa > Chordata > Ceratodontiformes > Ceratodontidae > Neoceratodus > Neoceratodus forsteri. The sequence continues at coordinate 314,507,202 of CM028135.1, forward strand.
AAATGCAATAAGCTTTATAATGGCAGGCAATGGGGGTTTCAATTTAAGTGGATATCTCAGCCGTTTTGGGGAATTTTGGTACCAGTCACTGTCATCTCATTACTTGGTCCCGAAAGGTGATTTCGTAGTTACTGCACGGAATTACCTTTTGGGACTGATTAACAAAAATGACAGTGCCACTGTTCATGAGGTTGGGTCCCAAAAAGCTCATTTTGCAAATTTAGTGAAAAAATTCCAAGAAATGACTGCATTACGAGCGTGCGTTGTGCAGTTTCCACGCATGCACGTAACTGCGACAATTTTTTATATTTTCACTCCAGATTTTCAACATTGCCATTTTTTCACACCTCCTTATGAACAGTACAGCGGTCATTTTTCACATCCTGCCCAAAATGTGTTTTCACACCTGTGGTGCAAAATGGCGCAGTCGCTGTGGGAAATCAACTTTCGGGACAGATTAACAAAATCACAGTGCCACTGTTCATGAGGGGAGGTCCCAAAATGCCTATGTTGAAAATGTGGTTAAAATAATCCCAAAAACAATTGTGTTACGATCGTGCGTTGCACAGTTTCTATGCATGCTTGTGGCTTCACCAATTTTTCATATTTTTACTCCAGATTTTCAACATTGCCATTTTTTTAAACCTCCTCATGAACAGTACAGTTGTCATTTTTCACATCCTGCCTGAAATGTGTTTTTGCACCTGTGGCGCCAAATGACGCAGTTGTTGTACAAAATCACCTTTTGGCTAATGAACTGATAGTGCCACTGTTCAGGCGGGGTCACAAAATCCATGTTGAAAATTTGGAATGAAAATACCAACAAATGCCTGGGCATTAGGGTTTCCAACCATAATGCCCCACCTGTAAGAGACTGACAGGCATCAGGGGTGTGACTTGGGATCTTCAGCAGTAATGCTCACACCATTCCACCCCACCCCACCCTGCAGCCAGTGACAGGCATCGAGGGTGTGCCTTGAGTCTTGCAGCCCCAAAGGTCACCCATTCTCCTATACTGCACCCATCTCAGTGTATTTCCTTATGGAATGGGGTGAGCATAATTCAAAACCCCAAGGTACACTGGGACACTTGTCAGTGTCTGCAGGGTAGGAGTAAGGTCAAATGGCATAGGCGTTATGGCTGACAACCCAAAGGCACACCCCAATGCCTGTCAGTCTCTGCAGGGTGGAGGTGGGGTTGGCATCAGTTCAATACTTCACTGCCATTCCTATTATGCATCTCTCTAACTCCCTCACTACCAATGCCAATGCCAGCAAGCCAACATTTGGCATTGACAAATGCTTATTTATTCTATTTTAGATTGCCCCTGATCTCCTGACTTCTATGACACCCTTTTTTCCCCATTTTGAGTCTGATTCAGCAATTTTTTCATGTTTGAAATCATAAAAAGAGATCATCCCTTCATCAGTATTCTCAGCTGGTTTTGCACATCTGTTGTCCCATGAGGTCACAAAGCTGCGTCTGCTACATGCTAGTTCATTATAGTCCCCAGAAAAGTAATCTTAAGCAGTGGGTGTTCAAAAACAGAGAATACTGATGACAACCTGGTCCAAGCCACATTAAAACAAGCACTCCTTTTGTTATTTCAGCTGTAAGAAAAGTGGTAAAGCAGACTCAAAATGTGGAAGAAAGGATATCATGCAAGTCAGGAGATAGGTGGCAATCTAAACAAGCATTTGTCAATGCCGAATGTTGATTGCATTGGTCTGTTGAGCTTGCTCACTGCCCTTCTGTGACTAGCTCAGTCTGTTTCTCCCGGTGCCGAAGGCTGCTGTTTTGTACTGGGCTTCTTCCTGCTTTGGCAGCTTTGTCTGCCCACTAAGAAATCCGCAGCTGTCCTGACAGAGCTCCATTGAGGTGGCTCACTCCCCCTCTCTCACTTGCTTATTCTGTTTCTCCTGGCAGTGCAGACTGCCCTGTTGTACTGGGCTCCTGTCTCTGTTGGTGGCTTTTTCTGCCCACAAAGAAATCTGCAGCAGTCCTGACACAGGTCTGTTGAGCCTGCTCACTCCCCCGTCTCACTCACTTGTTCCGTTTCTGCCGGCGCTGCAGGCTGGACTTTTTTAGAGGGCTCCTGCCTGCATTGCTACCTTTTTCTGCCAACAAAGAAATCTGCAGCAGTCATGATACAGCTCCGTTGAGCTCGCTCACTCCCCCCATCTCACTCGCTCATTGTGTTTCTCCCGGTGCTGCAGGCTGCCCTTTTGTACTGGGCTCCTGCCTCTGTTGGCACCTTTTCTGCCCACAAAGAAATCTGTAGCAATCCCAACAAAGTTCCACTGAGCTCGCTCACTCCCCTTCTCTCACTCGCTCATTCCGTTTCTGCTGGTGCTGCAGGCTGCCCTTTTCTACTGGGCTCCTACCTGCAGTGACGTGTTCTTCTGCCCACAAAGAAATTTGCAGCAGTTACAATACAGCTCTATTGAGCTCGCTCTCTCTCCCCCCCCTCTCTCACTCACTCATTCTGGTTTTCCCGCCACTGCAGGCTGCCCTTTTGTACTGGGGCCCTGAGTGCATTGCTGCCCTTTTCTGCCCACAAACAAATCTGCAGCAGTCCCAACAGAGCTCTGTTGAGCTCACACACTCCTCCTCCCTCAGTCGCTCGTTCTGTGTCTCCCGCCGCTGCAGGCTGCCCTTTTGTACTGGGCTACTGCCTGCATTGGCAGCTTTTTGTGGCCACAAAGAAATCTGAAGCAGCCCTGACACAGCTTCATTGAGCTCACTCACTCCCCCTCTCTCACTCATTCATTCTGTTTTTGCCGGGGCTGCAAGCTGGTCTTTTGTACTGAGTTTCTGCCTGCATTGCCACCTTGTTCCGCCCAGAAAAAAATCTGCAGCAGTCACAGTAGAGCTCCATTGAGCTCACTCACTACCGCTCTGTCACTCACTCATTCTGTTTCTCTTGGTGCTGCAGGCTGCGCTTTTATATGGGGCTCTTGGCTGTATTGGCACCTTTGTCTGTCCACAAAGAAATCCACAGCTGTCCCGACAGAGCTCCATTGAGGTCGCTCAGTCTCTGTCTGTCACGCGCTCATTGTGTTTCTCCTGGCGCTGCAAGCTGCCCTTTTGTACAGGGCTCCTGTCTGCACTGGTGCCTTTTTTGGCCCACAAAGAAATCCACAGCAGTCCAGATAGAGCTCCGTTGAGCTCATTTTGTCCCCCTGTTTCACTCACTCGTACTGCTTCTCCCACCGCTGCAGGCTGCCCTTTTGTACTAGGACCCTGCCTGCATTGATACCTTTTCCTGCCCACAAACAAATCTGCAGCAGTCCCGACAGAGCTCAGTTGACCTCGGTCACTCCCCCCTCTCACTCGGTCGATCTTAATCTGTCCCAAACACTGATTTCCCACAGCGACCGTGCTATTCTCCAGCAGGAGTGCAAAAACATATTTTAGCCAGGATGTGGAAAATGACAGCTGTACTGTTCATAAGGAGGTGTGAAAGAATGCCACTGTTGAAAATGTGGTGTGAAAATATTACAAATTTGTGAAGTTACAAGGGTGCGTGGAAACAATTCAGTGCACTCTTGTAACACAGTTCTGTTATGGAGATTCATCAGCAAGTTTTCAACTAGGGATTTTAGGACCTCTGCTCTTGAACAGTGCCACTGTCATTGTCTTAATGTGTCCTGAACACTGATTTCCCACGGTGACCGTGGTATTCTGTGCCAGACCTGAGAAAACACATTTCGGTCAGGATGTGAAAAATGACAGCTATACTACTCATAAGGAGGTGTGCAAAAATGCCACTGTTGAAAATGTGGCGTGACAATATTACAAGTCTGCGAAGTTACAAGGGTGCGTGGAAAGTGCGCAACACACACTTGTAACGCAGTCATGTGATGGGCTATCATCACCAAATTTTCAACATAGGCATTTTAGGACCTCTGCTCATGAACAGTATCAGTGTTATTTTCTTAATCTGTCCCGAACAGTGATTTCCCACAGCGACTGCCCTATTCTATGCCAGAAGTGCGAAAACACATTTTGGCCAGGATGGGAAAAATGACAGCTGTAGTGCTCATATGTAGGTGTGGAAAAATGGCAATGTTGAAACTCTGGAGTGAAAATATTACAAATTTGCGATGTTATGAGCGTGCATAGCAACTGCGCCAGCGCACACTTATAAAACAGTTATTTTTAGGATTTTTCCTGGAATTTGCAACATAGGCTTTTGAGGCCACCTCACTATGAACACTGGCACTGTCATTTTCATTAATCGCCCCAAAAGGTGATTCCACGCAGTGACTGCAAAATCACCTTTTGGGGCCAATTAATACCATGAGAGTTCCAGAATTCTTGAGGAGGGGTCCCAAAAACCCCATGTTGAAAATTTGGTGGCAAAATTCGAAAAAATTACTGAGATATGCATTAAAGTTGGAAAAAAACCCTTTAATTCTATTATACAGCTTACCGGCATTTCCTCAGTTTGCGGTCGGCTTTGAAGAGTGCAGACGTGTTCCCGGTCCACCGAAGATCATCGCACCAAGCTCTGGAGGTAAGTATGGGGTGAGGGTGTGTGTGTGAAGAGGCAGGGTGTGCGGTGGGTGGATGCGAGTTGTGGGCGGGGCCAGGGAGACCGCCGAGGGACCATTTCCTTCTTTACAGGGGGAAAAAAAAGACATTGTGGGACCATTTTTTCTTTTACAGGGGCATGTGGCAAGCTAGGGTGGGCTTGCAGCGTGCCAACGGAGTCTTGACTTTTCTGGGGACTGTAGCCGACGGAGTTAGCACCTCCGTCGGCACACAAGAAAGGGGGCGTTGTTACATTATTCTGATGGGGATTGGGCACCCTGTCCAGCACACAAGAAAGGGGGTTGCTGGGTGTTACATTATGCTGACGAGATTGGGCACCTCTGTCGGCACACAAGAAAGGGGTGAGGGTTGTTACATTATGCCAAATGGGGATTGGGCACCCGTTGTAGACAGTATACTGAGGGTAGGGGTTTCACGTAATGCCATGAGGGAGTGGGCTTCCCCGTCGGCAGCAAACACACTGGGGCAATGAAGCCTCGGATTGGGGCCCCATTGAAAGTAAATATGGTAGACATTGTTTTGTGAACATGGTGGCAAACTGCTGCCATGTTCACAAACAATATCAGCGCTGTGTCTCTTGCCTTGCAATGACGGGTTGCCCTTCATTGCAGCGGATGGCTTTTGGCTGCAATGACGAGGTGGCCCCTGATTGCAGCGCGCTGTTTATTACAAGTTGGTGGCACGCTGCCTGAACTAGTGTCAGCAGCACGCCACAGCATTGGGGATGCTAGACAAGCCTTTGCAGGCAGTGGGGCATTAGCACAACAGTGCCGTGCTCCACAACCTGTTTGTGAAAAAGTTGTCATAATATGTTTCTTTGCGATGCATGCAATCAACATAAAAATTGTGCTAAAGCAGACTCAAAAGGGGTAATAAAAAAATAAAAAAAAAGAGGGCATCATACAGCCAGTCAAGTGAGGCAGAGGGCTGAGGTACTGGACACCTCACTAGCAAACTGGGTTCAAAAAGGGACCTGGTAAACTGGCCCAGTGGCGCTAAGGGTTGAGGTGCTGGACACCACATTTCACACCACGGTGGCAACCCGGGTTTGGGTAGGAGCCTGGGTCGGTGGGGGTTGGTGGGGGGGCGTGGAACAAGACGAAGATGATGTGAGGTGGCTCTCCTCTCCCACAGAGAGATGAGGAGTTTCCCCAGCCCTTGACTCCCACCTGGTGGAGGATAGATGGCAGTTCCAGCTAGTGGGGAGCCTGGCAATTGCCAGGGAAGGGCGGAAGGGACTGAGCCAGTGCCTGGAATGCATGTGTGCCTCCATGTGCACACACTGCCATGTCTACCGGGGTTGCAGGAACAATGGGAGAAAATGGGAGGGAGGCAGCAAAAAACTGCAGAACCTACTAATAAAAAAAAAACAAGAAAGGGACTTGGGCCATTTGGGGATTGGCTGGGCAAAGGAGGTTAGATTGTCCACTGATGTATGTCCTCCTTCGGAATGGGGGGGCAGCATGCATCATTGCCTGGCTGCCACCAAGCAGAGGGCAGGTGGTGCATCAGCAGTCACAGGATCAAAAGTCGGAGTCAAGTGGGCAGGTGTGCAATGTCTGCACTCATCTACGTGCACCACTGAACACCTCTGCCTCAGAATCAAGGGGAGAAAGTAGAGGCAAAACCTACTGGCAGGATGATCCTGCTACCCTACAGGCACTGCACTCACACACATCAAGGTAAGGATTCAGATGTATTAAGAGGTAGCCATTCAGATGTAGAAAGTTCTAGAGGTGGAGTAACAGGGCTGGGGTCAAAGCAGAATGGCACCAGTGAGAAGAATAAAGTACAGTTGGAAAAAAAAAGTATCATACAAGTATAGAGATAAGAGGCAATCTAAAATGGAATAAAAAAAAAACCCGGCACACATCAAAATTAGCACCGTATCATAAACTCCTGATTTAAAGTTTTTTTTTTAATCTAATTGTTGGTTCAAATAACTAATATCAATAAAGAATAACAATTTTGTAGTCCTGAATAGAACACTACTGAATATTCGCCAGTATCCACTGCACTGCATTTAGGGTTTTCTTATAACACTCAGTGTTGTGTGGTTAGAGTGAAGGAGGGTGCATAATCCTTACATGAGCTTGATTTGGATTCTGCTAAAAATACTCAAATCCATCTTAGGACAAACACATTTAACCTTGTAATGTGAGATAAATCAAACAAAATATATCTTAATTTAATTTGGATATGATGGAGCAACTTCAAATCTGATCCTCCCCTAAAAGCAAAATGATTCTAGTACACTCAGAGGGTCTGAGTCATTAAAATTCACATGAGATTCCATAACATTCCGTTGAATGACCAGAGTCTCAAGTATACCCCAAACATACATGGCATCGCTTACCCAAAGAAAGCTACTGACAGAATGAAAACTCGGGTCAAGGTTTAAATGACCTTCTCAGATGAATGGGCCTAATTCCTGGGAGACAACCTGTGCAACATTAACATTTGTGGCTTTATATGCCCAGCAATATTCAGGTTGTGTCCCTAACTTATTCCATATCCAAGGATAGGAAATTTCCAAAGCCACCTATTCCAAACTGGCTGACTGCTTCAAGGAAACCACCATTATGAAGAGGCCAACTTAAGCACTGATAAATCCCCATCCGAGGGCCAAATCAGCCCATAGTGAGATAACTTAGAAAGCAAACCTGTGAGCTCTAACATACAGACTTGCCCAGAGGCTGAACAATATCTTCAATCTCCACTCCATCATAAGTAACTGATAACAGGTCCCACATAGCTGAGGAATGGGAGGATTTGTCATAGATGATGAGCAAAAGTTTTAAATTCCTTAGGTTAAATCCAGATAAGTACTGTATGCTAAAGTGTGCCTTACTATAAATACATGACATATAAAGATATACTACAACATTCCAAATATACAGCCTAAAAAATAAAAATAAGAATAAAATGGCAAAGAATTATTAATCAGCTTTTCTCCTAAAATACTAATCCTCATAGGGCTTTTTAATTCTATGTTGCCTACCGCTAATATTTCACTGTTATGAGGGTCCGCAGGGCAAAGACCACAATTTTCCCTGGATCACCTCACATCAAAATAAATATAAAGCAGTGTACAGTTATTTTCATTTAGAAATCCATTCCTTAGAACAGTGATTCAAAAGCTCCATATGTTTACAGCTAGGGACCAGAAGGCTCCGGTTACATGCTGAACTCCTTAAAAAAATATAAAAAGCCAGGCAAAACCTCTTGAGGAAGATTATCTTATCAAAAAGCAGCATCTCTTAAGAAGAGATTTTCCAGGGGTAAAAATGCCAACAGATGACTCCAAGGCACGGCTCACCTCTCTTTAAACTGGAAGTCGGCAGGGCCTAGGACCCCATCTCTCTAGAATCACAATACACTGATAAATAGTTCACTAAAAAGGTAAACTTGAAGGGATTAATATAAATAATATAACTGCCAGCAGATCAGACTGCATGAGAGTTCTGTGTAATAATCATTAATAGTTTACAGCCTTATGCAATTAAGTTTCTGCTTCCATAGTTTAAACATGTGGCACATTGAAACACACTAAAGCAATGTTGTGGCATCACTATACAATGAACTAAATGAACCCTTAAAAATTCATCTTTAAGGCAGCCACTACCTATCGCTAAATCAGCTTTTTCTACAGTCTACCTGAAATGAAAAATAAAAGCATGTTCAATTAAAGGTGTTACGAGAGTTTCCAAATTTAGCTCCATGCTCCAAACCTCAGAGTCCATAAGAACTATTGGCTTCACAGGTATCTCTAAGGCTCTTGAATTTTACTTCTTCCGAACAAATCTCCCCTATTTCTCCAGAGTAAGCATCCTCCAAAACAGTTTCCAACATGTCGGTCGCACCTCCTCCAGCACTCCTTCACTAGCTCCAACTACCACCGTACCAACCTAGGAGTCCGGAATAAAGATAGCTCGATATTACACACTATGGGGTAAACAAACTTAAGTTTCATTCATTGAGTTCGGGTACAAAGCCCATAAAACATTAACTGTAAAGTAAAAACTCACAGCAAACACTACAAGCGGGGTACCAGGAACAGTGAGTAACGGAGCAGCTTTGCGGCCAACTTGCTCACTGGGGAACCACCGTTCTGCAGTTCTGGGGTCTTTACCACTCGCAGGAGTGGGCAACAGGCAGGGGGAGGGAGCGGAAGGGTTTACATTTACTCTGAGTGCCGGGACCAGGAATGGAGGGAGCAGGGCAGACAGCAGGCAGTGGGAGGGAGCGGGAGGGTTTATGTTTACTCTGGGTGCCGGGATGAGTAATGGAGGGAGCGGGGCAGACAGCAGGCAGTGGGAGGGAGCAGGAGGGTTTACATTTACTCCGAGTGCGGGATGGAGAACGGAGGGAGCGGTGCAGACAGCAGGCAGTGGGAGGGAGCGGGAGGACTTACATTTACTCCGGGTGCTGGGACGGGGAATGGAGGGAGCGGGGCAGACAGCAGGCAGTGGGAGGGAGTGGGAGACTTTACATTTACTCCGGGTGCTGGAATGAGTAATGGTGGGAGCGGGGTGGACAGCAGGCAGTGGGAGGGAGTGGGAGGGTTTACAAAAATCCCGCCCTGCAATGACGGGTCTCCCCCTCATTGCACCGAATGGCTGATGCTGCAATGATGAGGCGGCCCCCGATTGCAACGGCTGATTTTTTAGAAGATTGTGGCACGCTGGCTGAACTAGTGTCAGCAGCAGTGTGCCACAGCATTGGGGGATGCTGGACAAGCCTTTGCAGGCTGTGGGAACATTGGCCACAACAGTTCCGTGCCTCCACAACCTGCTTGTGGAGAAAGCTGCTGCAATATGTTTCTTGTGCATGTGCAATCAACATAAAAATGACAATGTATAGGTCAGAATTTGCACTGCTATCGTGCACTGCTGGTTTAAGAAAGGGACAATTCTAAAAAACTTAATTTCATTGGTTGAAACCCATCACCTAACTATTGATTAATTTCCTAAAAATGCTTGGTTCATAGCTAACCTAAACTAATCTGCCTAGCAATGGTCTAAAATGAACCCTTTTCCATTAAAATAAAATAATTTTCCTTTCTTTAAATGCAATTACGTATAACTGGGCATAGGTTTCTTCAAAATAAATGCACTTCCCAGAATCATTTAAAGTCATTTGGCCTTCATTACCAAACTCACATTTTCTATCTAGCAACAGCCTAAATATAGGAAAACAGAACATTATTCCATTAATCAAAATGTTTTTTTGTCATGCCTTTTTTATGCCAAGTTGAAGGGTAGAGAGTCTCACTGGGAGCGATGGTGCATACAAAGTTCAAAGTTTCAGAAAAGCAGGGAACCAGCACTGATCTAACTGCTCTTTACTGTGCCTCAGTAATAAAGAAAAAATGCACTCAAAAAAACATTTAGCATGTGCCAGTCATGGATGCTGCAACATGGGAAAAATGGGTGAGGGGGCTGTAGTAATCTCAAAAGAGACCATGCTTACTTCATTTCTGACCTTGCATGTATTAATGGAGCACTTTAAATATTAATGGGCAAAAGTGGGGAGGCTGACACCCCCCTCATGCATAGGTCCGCACCTATGGTGCCAGTCCTTTAATATGGTGCAGAAGCAATGTGCACGCAAAAACAGCATGTATCTCCAAGCAGCAGTGGGGCGGCTGCCACTCGTCCTAATGTATTTCACATGCTCTCAGTGTACTTTTCCACTCTTGTGTGTATGCACATTGCTAAATTCCTGATCAGGCCTCCCATTATGCATTATCAGTGGCAGCCTACAACCAGGCCCATTATGCATTATCAGTGGCAGTCTACTCCAGGCCCAGAGTAGATTTCCCTTAAGCTGCTCAAAGGGGTACTTCTTGTAACAGCCCCAGCTGGGCCTTGTTGCACCCACTCCAAATGGTATGTTTTACTAGGTCCTCAATAGGGCATCTCATCAGCCGCTTGGGGTGGCATATCTTGTTAGGGTCCCAATCAGGCCTCCAGTCACAATGAACAATACTTTTCTCCAGGGCTTTTATCTAGTTTCATGTTAACCTTTGTGAAAAGCCCTTTTCAACAACATGGAAATCCAGTCATATTCCTGGCTGCAGTTTTGTTCAGTACCTCAAACAAGCCTGCAGTTAGCCACCACAAGCTGCACTTTCAATCACTGATTAATCAGGTTAGCAAATAAGAAATAATATGGAAAAAGATACCTCACTCTCTCAAAATACACTTCGGCGCTATTTCTAAAAGGAAGATCTGTGTTTTGTTCATAAAAAGGTATCCTATGTTCTAAGGACGGGGACATTTCATAATTCTCCAAGTGATATAGTGAAACACAGACCTTGTGTGTAAAAAAAAGGAGAAAAAGGGAACACATATCTGTTCCTTGAAGGGGATGCCTTACAAAGAACAGAAATTCAAGTGACACAGGTCAAGTCACTCACTCTAAGTCTGAATGTCTTATTTACCCTTTTTCACATGGATATTTTGTAAGTGCAGTAACAAGCTCCATGGTTATGCGTTGAGTTTTATGCTAAATTATTAACAAACTCACACCCAGCTGGTTGCAAGCACAAGGTGCATGTCTTACACCAGTGCAACACGTGCCAGGAAATGTTACTGCTTACAGAAAGATTAATTTGGGTTTGATTTAGTTGTATAGTACAAAGTCATGTTACTGTTAGTTCAGTTGTTCTATCTGCATTACGAGCAGGCCCAAACCAGTGGCAACCAGGAATGAGCACTGTATGTGCTCGTCATTAAAGAAAAAAAAATCTGAAAGGAAGAGGTTTTTCACCTTGCAACTGTGTTCTGTTGATGGTGTATACTATTTAAGTCAATATTTTGAGCATAGCCTGTACCTGTATGGTGCCATGACATCCTAGCAAACAAAATCTAGTCACAGAACACATTAGCACATACAAAGCAACAGTGGTAGAAAATCCAGTTTAAAACTGTGACATCAGAAATAGGCAAATATAGAGCAAGCAAAGTGCTTGTTTTAGCACGGATGACCAAACTCCAAGATGGTGTGCATTGCTCTGACACTTCTTTAAGGGGGCAGTCCTGGGGACAGCTACAATGGCATACGTCCTAAACAGTTACAAGCTAAATCAAAAGAAGATTAAAGAAGTAACAGTATAATAACACTGCTATTTACATAGTTGTGAAATACAGTAGGGAATTTAGGAATGGGGATAAGCAAAACATACACTTTGGGTATAATTGTATAAGTAGAAAATGTATAGTGAAATAATGCAAAAGGTACTGTAAAGACAGAGGGCATTTAGCAGTACAGGGCAACCGAGAGGAGTAAACTAAAGGTTAACAATCACACTGGATGCCAAGGTGGCAGAAGACAGTTCTCTTGAAGGCTCACATGCTATTGGTGTCCTTAAATTTATATGGCGATGAGTTTCAAGTAGTCAGAGAGGCAACGATGATCTAGCTGAAAGATTTGTGCAATGTACAATGAGGATGCTTCTGGACTGGCAGCATATGTAATAGTTCTGGACTGGTCTATATAGCAAATTATTTTGGATGTGGAGGTCATGCATATATTATATACTAGTGAGGCTCATTTCAGGCATCTCCTCTTGTCACTGATGATGAAACAGTCTGAAAATGGTAGGACCAAGGATGTATGGGATTAACACCCCCCCCACTGAATAGGTTCACCCACAGAATTTGTTTTTTCTCTTCCAAATTTGAAGTAACCCCCCGACACACAGACATTGATTGACAGCAGCTTCTAGTGCCTAGTTTCTTAATACCCATCTGAAGGCCTGCCCATTGTTTTCATTTTTAAAGTTTTTCCACAGTGCTTTAAATTCAGCAAGCCATAAACCTAGCCACCAACATCAACACTACTCAGGTCTTCACTTTTCAAAATTTTGCTGATACCCTGCAAATCACCACAAAGGAGTGATTAGTAACTAGCATCGCTTACTGCACATGCTGTGTTTTAAAGGCACATTCCTTCCTAGTAATTCATAAACACAACTGCAAAACTGACAGGCCATGGACATAATGCCCGCCTCTCATTCCAGCACCTATGCCTCTTGTTTGGGGAGACATGTCCAGTGCTGACCAGGAAGCAATGGTGGGTTCCCCATCACATTCCAGTGCAAATATGCACATGCTGTTAAATGCTGCTATGATTATGCTTAGTGCTGGTGAATAAACTGTCATGTAAAACTCAATCGCAGGCTACAGGGTAGGTAGCAGAGATTATCATAGGAGCAACTTTTTGGTGTTCAAGTTTAGGTAGTTTTGGTTGCAACAGACCAGGCAGAGCTTTTGATGTAAACTTTTGACAATTCTATCGATATGCTCATTTTATAGTTATTTTAAATTATCTTATTTATTGCATATTGTAGTCAAGTTTTACTTTACTCTAGTTCCCCTACCCCAAGGATGCATCTGGTAACAAGCTATTATCAGTGCAGTATGTCTTTCCTAGTAAAACATTTGAAATAAGTACATACATACATGCATGTATACTAGAGATGCAGTGAATTTAAAATCCACTGGCGAAGTGAACGCGAAGTGGCCACTTCGCTTTGGCACTTCGCTACATGGAGTGCACCATAGGAAAGGCTCACTTCGCCTTGTTATTATTACTTCAAGTCGTCATTCCACCTTAAACACGAATTAAGGCGGAGTGACAACAATATTGGCAGCATCCCACCCACACAGTCACCAGAATGAATGTGCATCCCCAAAGTGCTACTGTCTTGTGCCCAGAAAACTCCCGAGTGGTGATGAAGTGAAATGAGAGTGTAACAAGAAATGCAAAGTCTCTCAGAATTAATGGCACACTCAGTCATGTGTGCAGTGGTCAGGTCACACACAGAGTCACCAGAATTAATGTGCATCCCCAAAATGCTACTGTCTTGTATCCAGAAAATTCACCAGTGCTGACAAAGTGAAATGAGAGTCTAACAAGAAATGCAGTCTCCCAGAATTAATGGTGTCATGCAAATGCGCAGACAGATTAAGATTGTGCTGCACACTCAAGGGATGCATACGAAAATGTACACCACCACCTAACCAGTGCTCACAAGTCACAAATTCAAATCTGGAAAAGAATACATTTTGCCAGTTGTGGGATTAATGCGTACCAGTAACAATCCGCTACCAGTAAACATAACACAAAGCAGTATAAAAAATTCATGCAGGTGCGGTGGATAGCAGGTTCACACTGCTGCAATTAGTCTGTAACACAATAAAAGGTGTCTGATTTAATGGCATGCATCGCACACACACTCACACTCAAGTAATGCGTAGCAAATTGAAAATCTTTAGTAATATAACCAAATGTTTTAAACAGACAAATTGTACACTGCTGCACCACAACAATCAGCAAACAAATGTCAAGAACTACTGAAAATATTACTGTGTGTACATTAACACGGTTATACAAGACAAATATAACCAAAACAGAAAGACTGCCTTTTTCTCCCAGTTAATCTAGCTACACCACAAATACGTCCCTCCCCCAAGCACACTTCACAGTACACAGACTAACTGTTCTAAATTAACATTCAAAATCCACACACAACAATAAACATATAATGGTATGAGCACAGAAGGGTTTCCTACAATTGATGTACTAAACTTTGAGAAAAAAATATTACTCAAAAAGGCATTTTAAACAGCTTTTAGAGGTTTTGAATCACAGAGCTCTGAGAGCAAACTGTCTCCAGTTACCGCTGCACACACATTACCCAGGCCAGAACTGAGGCTGTGTAGAACAATCTAGAGCCCATGTGACCTGCAATCCCATGAATAACTGCAGAATTTCATTTGGAGCTCAATTACAGGGCGACGTGAGGTGAATTAAATTTATTTCATTGTACTTTGTCTTAAAATTGGTGGAGAAGTGATTTGAGGAATGCGGAATAACGCAAAGTCATTGGTTTCAATGGACTTCGCGTTCCTCATTATGAAGCGAAGTACTCTGCTTCACATTGTGGAGTTCTCCATGAATTCCGTGTTACTCAGTGAATCACTTCACAGAGCAAATTGGGGCCACTTCACCCAACACTACTCACAGTACTGTAACTCAAATGCTGCATGGGAAGGAATGCGAATGCCTATGGCTGTACTTCCTTGATGAGCTGTAGCACAACACTCCCCAACTTAAAAATGCTCATTAATGAGTACAATGGCAGGGTGGTGAAGCCTGGAGAGATACTACAAAACATGTTTACAATACATCCAAGTAACTAGTCAAAAAATTAGTGTTGTGATTCATGATGTGATTGTGAATCATGATTTGTGACTGCATTTGTGGCCGTGATGATGAAGAATGTGATTCGGTATCAACGGTGTGAGATAAACAATATGGAACTGTATTGGGAACGTGAATAACTACGGCTATACTTCCCTGATGAGCTGTATCACAAAACTCCCTGACTTAAAAATGCTCATTAATGAGTACAATGGTGGGGTGGTGAAGCCTGGAGAGATACTACAAAATAGGCTTACAATTCATCCAAGTAACTAGGAAAAAATTTATGTTGTGATTCATGACATGATCGTGAATCATTATTTGTGACTGCATTTGTGACAGTGATGATGAAGAACATGATTTGTATAACGAGTGACTCATGATGATGGTCCTGACTTAAAAACGCATATTAATGACACAATGTTCATGCAGAATTATGCACCACACCAGTCCAAAACTCTGAAGGCAAGCCAAAGAAACAACTGCAACTTAAGTTACAGATGGAGATTGGGCCCTAAAGAGATGCAAATGCTCAGACAGATTAAGATTGCGCTGCACATTGAAGAGATGCAGATGCAAAGGTATAGCACCTAACCAGTACTCACCATCAAAAATTCAGATCTGGAAAGAATACCTTTGCGGGTTGGGGCGGGCTGCAGGGAGGGAGGAGGGAGCAGTGTACTGCACTGCTGCAGTAACAGTCACTAGTACTAGTACTAGTACCAGTAAAGATACCACAAAGAAGTACAAAAATCACACAACTGCAGTGGATAGCAGGTTCACATTGATGAAATTACTATGTGGCACAATAAAAGGTGTCTGATTTGATGACATGTGTCAGACACATACTCACCCACACACTAAGTAATGCGTAGCAAATTGAAAACTTCAGTAACATGACCACGTATTTTAAACAAAGTTATGCTATGCTGCACCACAACAATCAGCTTAAAAAATGTTAAGAATTATTGAAAATATTACTGTGTGTACATTAACAGAATTATACAAGAAAAATATCACCAAAATGGAAAGAACTGTCTTTTTGTCCAAGTTAATC
Organism: Neoceratodus forsteri; assembly: GCA_016271365.2. Taxonomy (NCBI): domain Eukaryota; kingdom Metazoa; phylum Chordata; order Ceratodontiformes; family Ceratodontidae; genus Neoceratodus; species Neoceratodus forsteri. The sequence continues at coordinate 314,523,028 of CM028135.1, forward strand.
TACCTACACCACAGATACGCCCCTCCCACAAAGCACACTTCCACTCTCTCTCTGTACACAGACTGAATGTCATACATTAACATTCAAAATCCATACAAAAACAATAAACACTCGATGACATGAGCATAGGAGGGTTTCCTACAATCAATGAACCAAAGTTTTAGCAAAACAAATTGCTCAAAAAGGCTTTTTTAATAGCTTTTAGAAGGTTTGAATCACAGAGAGCTCTCAGAGCAGACTGCTACAGCTTCCTACATACACTACCCCCAAATTGAAGCTGTGCAGAACAATATAGAGCCCATGTGACCTGAAATCCCATGAATCACTGCAAAATTCACCTTTGGAGCTTAAAAACAAGGTGAAGTGAGGCAAAGTACATTGCGTTCAATGTACTTCACCTTAAGAATTGGTGGAGTAGTGGTTTGGGAAGGCAGAGTAACATGCAGTCATTGTTTTCAATGGACTTCGCGTTATCCATTATAACGCGAAGTACTCCGCTTCGCATTGTGGAGCACTTCACGAATTCACTTTCACTCCACATTCCACTTTGCAGAGTGAATTGGGGCCACTTCACCCATCTCTAATGTATACATTATGCTCTGTGAAGTTTCGTTTAGGGTTGAGCTATAATCTGAGGTAGGTGACAGCATGCACATGTTGTACAATGGACCTATTTGCAATAATGTTTGTAGGGAGTTCAGGATATCAGTTTCCTACTGAAACATATATTTTTGTTGTTTAGGGAAGGCAGTTTATGTTCTTCCATGTCTGTGTTGTGTCAAAGACTGTCTGTATTGTTTTACTTAGTTTGTGATGGATATGATGTAGATGACAGTCTCATTTGCATTGAAGTGGATGCTGGTACTCAGGTTTGAACAATACTAAACAGATAGGAAGTCACAGAAAAACAGACTGCAGAGTAGGGGGCCAGTTATGAATCCCTGTAGGTCAGAGAGATTGAGTGATTTTGAAGTTGAGACTTCTTCATTGAATTCAACAACCTGTGGTTTATTATTGACATAGTCTTTAAACAAAGTTAAAGATTTGTATGCTAGACCCATGACATGGCATTTGTGGAGTAAAATATCATGGCTCACTGTTTTGAAAGCCAGTGTCATGTCTATGAAAATAGCCCTGGTGATGCAGCCTTCATTCAGTGCAATCAACAGATCATTTGTCATTAAGGAGAGCAGTGCTGGTTGAATGTTCATTCTGGAAGTCTGGTTGTGCATCAGACAATTGAACACAAGCTGCCTGTGCACCTTTTTCTTGAGGAGGCTACTGAGTGTAGACAGCACAAACATTTGACAGTAATTGCTAGAGTCTAATGCCGGTCCGGACCTTTGCTGAGGGTCATGATGTTTTTTCCAGACTGCAAGGGTCAGTCCAGTATAGAAGGAGAGGTTGAAGAGAATTACTGTAGGAATAAAGGCTCAAACCCATCAGAGTTGGTGCTTTTACAGTACATTGGGTTACACATCGTTATATTGGTTAGAACAGAGTGATGCATTTCCTATCTATTCTGTCCCTATTATTTCAATAGTTGTACTCTTATTCCATTTAAATCCAGGAAAGCACCCCATTTGCTCTTAAAATCAGTCACTGCCTCAGTCCATATCATAGATCCTAGTAGGCTATTACACAGCCTATTGATCTTTTTAGATCCTGCCTAAAATTCTCTGCTACCAGCTTTGTCTCATGCCCTTGCGTTCTCCCATTTACCTTAGCTTCCCATAAATACTATCTTACTTTCTCCATGCATAATTTTATATACTGTTTTATATTCCCTTAGTCTCTTGTACGCCAATGAGAACAACTTCAGATCTGCCCATCTCTTCTGATGCACCTGCCTCTCAAATGCTCTGATCAATTTGATTGCCCTGACTCGAACTCTTCCAGTTCCTCATCTGATATCTATGGTATGATGATTCAAACTATATGCAATATTCAAGGTGCAGTCTTACATATATCCTTTATAGCGACAATATTACCTCTCATAACCTTCTGTCAAAGCTATTCCTTATATTCCTTAATACTCTGTTTGCTGACCTACACACCTTCACATATCTTCTCTAAAAATCACTGATGCTGTGGGTTGCTTCCTTTCTTAGTAGAACTAAAAGGCATAATAATAATGTATTTATACACAGTCTTGCTTTGTTTACAATCCTTCTCTTATTGCATACTTCCTGAACATTAAAAATGCCTTCAAACAGTGCATCCAGTCATGATGCAATAGTTTTCTCTCCTCTCACTGCATGTTGAGTGTCTAGATTTTGTTGAGCGCATTCCCAAGTCCAGGAAAGATGAATTAGGAGTTGTTCAAGGAAGGTAAATAAACACATTTTGTGTGATAACACCAGTATGGTGGGCAGTCTGTTTTTCACTTTTAAAAGGAAAAAAGTAATCCGAATCAAACTACCAACTACAATAACAATCTCTACAGAATGTGAACAATCATAAAATGTGTTTTTTTTAAACTAGGAACATTTGAAGGCCTCAGTGGGTTGACAGTGTCCCTTTAAGTCTCTAGCTACCAGAACCCCTAGGTACTTCTTGCTCTCTACTACCTCCAGTGTGCGATTTCCCAGCCTATGTTTCATTCCTTCACTGTTATAACCAAACTGCATAATCCTACCTTTGTTGACAATGAATTTCATTTGCTAGCTATCAGACCAGTTGCTTAACCTATTCAGATTCTATTATAATCTCATAGATTTCTAATCTGTGTTAACAATATACCCCAGCTTTGTATCATTAGTAAACTTGATCACCCAGCTCTCTAATTTGCTGTCTAGATTAGATATTTATTTCAAAAGTTTTGCCAGGAAAGACATACTGAGTTGGCATCAGCTCATTTCCAGAAGCATGGGGTGGGGGGGGACCGAATAGAAATGGAACAGATACAAAGTGCTATGTACGAAAAAACAATACAATAATATAGAAATAAGTATAACAAAAAAAAACACAAATTACTAGAAAAGCTTCAATAATAAAATTGCCATACAGTAAATTGTGGAACAAGCAAAAGAACATTGAACAGTGAGCAACAAAACAATAATACGAGTAGCAGGGAGTGGTGACAGATGACTGGGCGAGAGGGGTTGTACTAGTGTCAGTGTAGGGTGGGAGGCAGCTGACAGAGGTCCACCCCAATATCAGAAGTGACTGCAGGAGTGATTAGAAAAATCACAGAGAAGAGGTGTCAGAGTGAGAAGAGTAGGATCAGAGCAAATGGAAAGGGGGAGAGAGCCACATAGTTCAGAAAAGTGGAATGAGAAGGCAGTTTGGCCAGCAACAGAGTGGGACAGCAAAAGAGGAAAAGCAAGCATTCCAAAGGGAGTAAGTGGTAAAAGGGTGGGGGAAGGGGAGAGGAGAGAAGCAAGACACAGGGGGAGGTCATTTTGAGAAAAATAGAGAGAAGAACTGGGCCAAGGACAGACCCCAGGGAGACACCTGAGTTGATTGGGAGTGGGTGGGGAGGAAGTGTCAATAAGACAGCCTGCATGCTGCCTCCAAGGTAGGAGTGGAACCACTCAACTGAGGCTACAGACAGTCCAGCTGCCTTAAGCTTGTCCAGGAGAATAGACAGTGTCAAAAACTTACATGCATACAAACCCTCTGTTCTCTTCCTGGTAGCCACTATTTTACCCACCTCCTCACACGTATTATAACCCGTATCATTACTAGGTTTTCCATTAACTTTATATGTAATACCTTGTCGAATGCCTTGCTAAAATCAAAATACACTACACCCACAGGCTTTCCTTTGCACAGATTCATTATTACCTAATTGAGAAATATTGAATTGGTTTGTCTGACAGGACCTACACTACTTGAACCCATGATAGCTAGCTTCATTACGCCCATGCACCTTAATGAATGCATTCAGTTGCTCTTTTAGTTTCCGTTCTAACAAGGTACATACCACTGATGTTAGGCTTACTGATGTATAGTTCTCAGGATACTCTTTCTTGCCATTCTTGTACTGTATATCAGGTCCACATTAACCCTTTTGCAATCCTCTGGTACCTTCATATTCCTAACTGAAGAACTGAATAGAAAGTTAATGGTAATATTATCTCATCAGCTAGTATGAATGATAGTGAACTCTCTGAGTAGTTTCAGAAGCTCTGCTTGACTTAAACCCATAAAGTGCAAGGAGGCGATTCAACTTTCAGTGGGGTGAATGGAATCATGGGGTCGGATAGATGAGTTCTGGCTGATGAGATGTGTTGTTGGGGGAAGGGTGAGGTTATGGTTGGTGAAGTACACGTTCAGATTGTTCTCCATTACAGTACAGTCCATAACAAGGTTGCCTTTGTTGAGCAGGTGCTAGATAGAGTAGGATGGATCCTTATCTAAGAGAGAGCTAATAACTAATCAGAGGTGTTTGAAGGAGCTGGCATACATTTCCCAGTATTTAGTGTAGCATGCAGCTTTGGCATTCGTTAGTGGTACTGTTGCATTTACGAGGCACCTGTATGATGCCTAGTCTCTGTCATTGTGTGCGGTTTTAACATAGAATCATAGACTTTGATGGCAGATAAGGACTGCTTGGCCCACCCAGTCTACCCATTTCCCTATCTATTTGATAAACTGCAGATCATAGTTAACCAACAGCCTACTTCTTCCTAGCCCCCACCAGAATTATCTTATGTCTGTCTCATGCATTCTGGAATTCTCCCACTGTTTCAAACAATATGAAGTATTGCTGTATTCTGACTATTGCAGCTAGCCCCAGCACTTGAACTGCCCCGGAGAGTAGAGGGTTAAATTCTATGCAGAGAAAAGAACATTGAGCTCAAGCTCGGTTCAAACCTCTATCTGCTGCACTTTGAATTATAACCATCAGATTCTTTACTCCACCTAACTAAACAGTCACTCCAGAGATTTCTCCTCTGCTCACAGTTCTCAGTTGGTTAAAGTCATCGGTTTTACTGATCCTTTCGTTCCTATTTCGTTCAGATCTCTGTCTGTGGTACAGTAAGTAACATAGGTAGTGGACTAGCCGTAGAATATTTTTGGAAATTGTAAATTGAATTTTTAACCGGTTCGGCTGAACCGGTTACCTTGTATGTATTTTTCATTCAGGTTTAGAAGTGTGGTTACCGGTCCATATCGTTTTTTTTAAAAAAAAGTGTTTCTTGCATTTTTTTCAAATACCCGTAACATGGTTAAAAACTGATGAGGGGTTATTACCTGGCATTTGCCAAGTAAAGGGTAAGTTTGTTGGATAGGATGGCTGTGTCTGAGAAACCCATAAGAAAAACCAGGCCCACTGGGTTTCAACACTGCAGTGTGTGTGGGGAAGTCTTTGCTAAGGCTGATACCCACACCACCTGTGTTTATTGTCTGGGGTTTGACCACCTTGATTCAGACTGCCAAATATGTAAGAATTTTCCTAAATCCACCCTAGACAAGAGATTAGGCAGGCTTAAAGAGAAGGAGGCAGAGAAGTCGGATGACCCAGATGGCCAGCCCGGTTCGGTTTCGGCCGAACCAGAAGGAGTGCCCTCTGACCAGGGTGATACTTATTTGGGCAAAAGGAGAGCTGTTTCTGAGGGATCGGTTCCATCGAAAAGAAAGAGAAAAGAGAAATTGTCTGGTTCGGATCCAGAGCCACATGTTCCGACCACCGAGGAGATTGCCCAAGTGATTAGGATTGTGGAATAGCTTCGTCTGGTTCTGACTGATCCGGCGCCTTCTGGCAGGCGCTCGGTTTGGTCGGTTCCTTCAGTTCAGGATTATGCCCCTGAAGATTTTTATGACCCGGACTTGGAGGGGGATGATGATTATGAAGGTGATGATGATGGAATGGAAGGTCTGGATGAGCCTATTGAACCGGACATCTCCCCAGACAGGCTGTCTGCTATTTCCCCTCCCAGACTTTCTGAGTCCCCTTCCCAATTTATGTTTTACAGAAATGTGGCAGAAACCCTCCAGCTCCCTTTGGAAGAAGCTGTTGAGGAACAAGTGGAGCCTGACTACATAGAAATGATGGAAATCCCAGAGTCCAAAAGGTTGTCTGTTCCCCTTCATAAGTCCTTTGGGAAACAGACACAAAAATTGTTAAAAACACCAAATTCTTTACCTCCTGTTGACAGAAGGATGGACAAGAGGTACATGTTGTCAAGCTCAGGCATGGAGTATTTGTATCAGCAATGCAGCCATGTTGTGGTTGTGCAGGCTGCAGCCTGTGATAAGGCTAACATACCCTTGGCATCACCTCCCCTGGATAAAGACTCCAGGAAGTTGGATGCTATGGCAAAGAAGCAGTACATGGCATCCTCCTTGGGACTCAGGCAGGCTAATTACATGGCCTATATAGCCAAGTACCAGAAGACCAGATGGGACACTGTACTGGCACTGGCTAAGCAGGCTTCCTCCCAGCTTGCCAGGGAGCTGGAGGAGGTGGCTGCTGATGGGATTGAGGCATCAAAGGTACAATTTCATTCTGCTGTGGACTTCAATGATGTGTCATCATGAGTCAAGGCTACATCTGTAGTTCTTCAGAGGATGGCTTGGCTCAGATGTACTAGCCTTTTACAGGACACCCAGGCTAAGGCCATGGATTTCCATGTCGTGGGTAATTCTCTGTTTGGGGAGCAGACAGAGAATTACATGAAAATGATGGATGAAGATAGGGCCACCTACAGGAGTGCACGGGTCGAGGAAAGGCAGGCAACTCCTCAAAAGCAACAGGCTAGGGGTAGGGGCAGGCCTTTTCATAGGCCTTTCTACCAAGCACAGGCCTCCTCTCCCTTTTCTCAGAGGAGGTTCTTCAGAGGGAGAGGCAGAAGGGGGATGTAGAGGGCTGCATCCACCCCTCAGCATAAGGCTCCTGCCAAGCAGACACCCTGATGGGTCTGCCTGGGTCGACTCCCCCATCCCTGTAGGAGGCAGGCTGGCTTACTACTTCCAGGAATGGAAGTCTGTTACCTCAGAAAAGTGGGTCCTGGAGGTAGTAAGCCAGGGGCTGGTTCTCAGCTTCAAAAATGTCCAAAACTGAGAGCCAGATCCTTTCCACCTGCAAGCATCTCCAAAACCATTGCCCTAGAGGCAGAGGTTTCATCTCTACTGGCCTTAAGGGCCATAGAGAGGGTTCCTACAATACACAGGGGCAAAGGTCTGTACTCCAGGTACTTCCTTTCCTTAAAAAAGATGGGAGTGGTGACCCATCCTAGACTTAAGATACCTGAACAAACATTTTTTAAAAGCAGAATTCAAAATGGTGAATCTGGGAATAATCCTTCCCTCTCTAAGGTTAGGGGACTGGCTAGCCTCCCTGGAGCTAAAAGATACCTACTTTCACATTCCCATCAGGTGCTCCCACAGAAAGTACTTCAGGTTCTAATTGCCTTCAGGCTATTACCAGTTCAAAGCATTGCTCTTCGGTCTAACATCAGCTCCAAGGGTGTTTACAAAATGCCTAGCAGTAGTAGTGGCCTTTCTAAGAAGGAAAATTATTTCCATATTCCCATACCTGGACAACTGGCTCATCATGGGTCAGTATTCAGACCAAGTCAAGTCAGATCTACAAGTGACCCAGTAAGTGCTCACTTCTCTAGGATTTCTTCTCAATCTTCCCAAGCCAGTTCTCGAGCCTGTACAGCATCTCACTTTCATAGGCGTAGAGCTGAATACTGTCAAAGCAAGGGCTTTTCTTCCTCTGGAAAGAGTAAGGGCCCTTATAGAGCTGGCTTCTTCCTTCCTCGTTCTGGTCTCTTGATCAGCAAGGCACTTCCTTCAGCTTCTGGGCCACATGGCAGCTTCCACTGCAGTGGTCCAAGGGGCCAGATTTCAGATGAGGGACATCCAGTTCCATCTGAGAGCCTTTTGGTCTCAGAAAAAAGATCCTCTAACCAAACTATTTCTAGTTCTAGTGACTCAGACCCTGATCCAGGCTCTCCAGTGGTGGCAGGATCAGGACAACCTCAGACAAGGAGTCCCATTCATCACTCAATCTCATTCTGTGGTTCTAACCACAGATGATTCTCTTCTGGGGTGGGGAGCCCACCTGGGGACTGTCACAGCCCAGGAAGTGTGGTCTTCTCAGAAATCTCTTCTCCACATCAATCTCCTGGTGCTCAGAGCAGTTTTTCTGGCCCTGCAAGCCTTCTTGGAATCTATACAGAACAAGGTGGTTCAGGTCAGGACAGACAACACCACCACCGTGTGGTATATCAACAAGCAAGGAGGCACTCGGTTTATTGTCTTGTGCATGGAAGCCATGAAATTATGGTCCCTGGCTTATTCTCTACAGACCTCTCTGGTAACAGTCCACCTCCCAGGAAAGGACAATGTGCTAGCAGATGCACTGAGCAGGATCTCCTAGGGCCATCATGAATGGTCCCTGGATCCTCTAGTGTTAAAAGTGATTTTTTCAAGGTGGGGCACTCCAGAGATAGATCTCTTTGCAGCTCCAGACAATCACCTACTTCCTGTATTTTGTTGCAGTCCCCCAATCTTGGGCTCAGTCCCTCTGGATGCTCTGATTGGGAAGGGAAATTTCTGTATGCCTTCCCTCCATTTCCTCTATTGTTCAAGGTCCTGGTCAACATAAGATCACAATCCTGCAAAATGATCCTGATTGCTCCAGACTGGGTCAGGCAGCCTTGGTATCCTCTGTTGCTGTCCCTAGCAGCCATCTTCCCCTCTCTCTTCCCAGGAATTACAACCTGTTAACCTCCTCCCAGGGGAGGATTTGGTATCCCAACCTTCAGTCTCTCAATCTCAAGGCATGGCTCTTGAAGAGTAACAGTATGCAAATTTGCATCTGTCTCAAGGGGTTCTGGATATTCTGAAAGCCTCACAAAAACTGCCACCAGAAAAAATTATAACTCCAAATGGAAAAGATTTAGTATTTGATGTTCCAAGAAGCATATATCCCCAGACACTGCTGAATTGTCTACAGTTCTGGATTATATTGTTCATCTCAATGGCCTAGGCCTCAGACCAGCTACTCTCAAAGTGCACTTGTCAGCTGTTTCTGCTTTTTTGTCAGTGGGAAAGCCCTCCTCACTGGCATCTCATCCTGTTCTCTGTAAATTTTTCAAGGGATTGCTTCATACCAATCCCCTCTTTAGGGATCCTACTCCTGCTTTCGACCTTAATGTATGCATTGCTCAGCTTAGGCAACCACCCTTTGAGCCTTTGTCTTCAGCAGAGCTTAAGTACTTGACTTGGAAAACTGTGTTCCTGGTAGCTATTACCTCTGCCAGACATATTGGTGAATTACAAGCTCTGTCAGTGGATCCTGATTTTATCTCTTTCCATAGAGATAAGGTGGTCCTTAGAACCAATAGGAGATTCTTAATTAAAGTGGTTTCAGATATTCATTTGAACCAATCCATGTCTCTCCCTGTATTCTTCACTGATCATTCTTCTACAAGAGAGAGAAGGTTACACATTCTGGATGTGAAAAGAGCCCTTAGCTATTACATTAAGTGTACTAAGGCACACAGGTTTGACTCCCTCCAGTTGTTCCTCACTTATGGTGAGGTGGAAAAGGGCAAACCTGCCACTAAGAGAACTATTGCCAGGTGGATTGTCTCTTGTATACAATTCTGCTATGAGAAGCTAGGAAAAATACCATCCTCAGGCCTGAGGGCCTATTCAACTAGAGGTACCACTGCTTCCCTGGCTGCTGCCAGGGATATTCCTTCACTAGCGATATGCAAAGCATCCACCTGGAAAACAGTCCATACCTTCACCAAGCATTATTCCCTGGATATCCAGATTAGGAGTGATGCTCAGTTTGGTACAGCAGTACTGCAGATCCTATTCCCAAAATAGGTTCATATCCCTCCTCCATGGAGGTACTGCTTGGTAGTCTGCAATAGTCAGAATACAGCAAGACATCATGTTGTTTGAAGAAAAAATTACTCACCTTAGTAATTATGTTTCTTCTAATGGAGTCTTGCTGTATTCTGACCTCCCTCCCTGCCTTCCCTCTCAGAACCTGTTTCTGGGAAGTGGGCTGGCAGGTGCAGTGTTGCACCCCAGGGGTGTATTTGGGTACTCCCTCTTTTTAGTGAAGGGAAGTGGGTTATGTTTATTAATTTAATAGTCTTAAGTTGTTCACTACCTGGTTTTTGATTTTGGAATTCTTGACTTGAGTCTTTTGGGGATCCAAAATATTTGGTTGCCATTTGGCTATTAAAAATTTTACAATTTCCAAATAGGGGTTTTAGTTAGTATTAGCTCATAAGAATCTGATGGTTACATTTCAAAGTGCAGCAGACAGAGGTTTGAACTGAGCTCGAGCTCAACGTTCTATGCTCTGCATAGAATTTAATCCTTTGCTCTCCGGGGTAGTTCAGGTGCTGGGGCTAACTGCAATAGTCAGAATACAGCAAGACTTCATTAGAAGAAACATAATAACTACGGTGAGTAATTTTTATGTTGCTTGCACGCATGTGCAAGAAACATAGTGCCATCATCCGAGTTTTCGAAGGTGTGGCACCCGTCTTCCAATACAGTCACTGTGTTTGCAGGCACGGCCCCAGTTCCCCAATCACTGCTGCAGCTGTCTATGACAGCAGTTGAAAATGCAGTGGTCATACAGTTGAAAGGGAGAGCTCCGCTTCAGTGAGCAGAGCTCCCTCCTCCACACACACACGTGCATGCACGCACACTGCATGCTCATGCGCCTTCCCCCTTCTTCCTCCACACTGTATGGCACATGGGGGTGCCCAATCCCCCATCGGCTCCATGTCCCCCCAAAGCATCCAGGTGCCAAGCTGCGAGCCCACCCCAGCGTGACAAAATGTTTTATGGCCGATGGGGGTGCCCAGTCCCCCATCAGCTGCATGGCCTCCCAAAGCATCCAGGTGCCATGCTGGGAGCCCACCCCAGCATGGCAAAATGATGTTATGGCCAATGGGGGTGCCCAATCCCCTGTTGGCTCCAGCCCCCAACAGCTTTCAGCAGCCACGCTGAGGAGCCCACCCAGCGTGGCAAATGTCCCTTGTCATCTTATTAAAAACCCTGTAAATACAAAACTGTCCCTCGGTGCTTCTCCTGCCTCCTCCCGCAACCTGCACCCACCCACTGCGCACCCTGCCTCCCCACCCCCCACCCCATACTTACCTCCAGAGCTCAGCGCGATGATCTTCGGTGGACTGGGAACACGTCTGCACTCTTCAAAGTTGACTGCGAACTGAGGAAATGTCAGTAAGCTGTATAATGGGATAGATAGGGTTTTTTCAACTTTGTTGCACATCTCAGGCATTTTTGGGAGTTTTGGGCCCAAATTTTCAACATGGGGTTTTGGGACCCCTCCTCATGAATTCTTGCACTGTCATGGTGTTAATCGGGCCTGAAGGGAGATTTTGCAGTCACTGCATGAAATTACCTTTTGGGACTGATTAACGAAATGACACTGCCAGTGTTCATAAGGTGGGCTCTCAAAAAGTCTATGTTGAAAATTTGGTGAAAAAATTCCTAAAAAATTACTGTTTTACGAGCGTGCATTGCACAGTTCCTACACATGCTCATAAGTTCTCAAATATTTTCACTCCAGATTTTCAACATTACCATTTTACCACACCTCATTTTGAGCAGTGCAGCTGTCATTTTTCGCATCTCACCCAAAACGTGTTTCCGCCCATGTAGCGCACAATGGCGCAGTCAGTGTGCGAAATCAATATATGGAACACATTAAGAAAGTCACAGTGACACTGTTCATGAGCAGAGGTCTTAAAATGGCTATGTTGAAAATTTGGTGAAAAAATTCCTAAAAATGACTGTTTTACGAGCATGCGCTGTGCAGTTCCTATGCACGCTCGTAAGTTCGCAAATTTTCAATATTTTCGCTCCAGATTTTCAACATTGCCATTTTACCACACCTCCTTATGAGCAGTACAGCTGTCATTTTTCACATCTTGCCCAAAACATGTTTCCATGCATGTAGCGCACAATGGCACAGTCGGTGTGTGAAATCAATGTATGGGACACATTAAGAAAATCACAGTGACACTGTTCATGAGCAGAGGTCTTAAAATGGCTATGTTGAAAATTTGGTGAAACAATTCCTAAAAATGACTGTTTTATGAGTGTGTGTGCAGTAGTTCTACACCTTTCGTAAGTTCTTAATTTTTGATGTTTGCACTCCAGATTTTCAACATTGCCATTTCTGGCACCTCCTTATGAGCAGTACAGCTGTCATTTTTCACGTCACCCAAAATGTATTTCTGCGCATGTAGTGCACAATGGCGAATTGGGTGTGTGCAATCAATGTTTGGGACAGATTAAGAAAAATCACAGTGACACTGTTCATGAGCAGAATCTTAAAATGGCTATGTTGAAAATTTGGTGAAAAAATTCCCTTCAGACGTTCTGCAATATTGCTAATGAAGACATTGAACAGCACTGGCGCCAGGACCGATCCCTGCAGCACCCCACTGGTGACCCCTCTCCCTAGACTGCACACCATTTACCACCACTCTCTGTATCCTGTCTGTTAGCCAGTTTCTAACCCAGTTTACCACCCTTTCCCTCATGCCCAGCTTACCCCTGGTTTATCAGCCTCCGATATGGGATGGTGTCAAAGGCTTTGCTGAAATCAGGGTAAGCATTGTCCACTGCCCCACCCTGATTCACTTCCTTTGTCACCCAGCCAACGAAATCAACCAGATTTGTCTGACATGATGTCCCCACTGTGAATCCATGTTGTCTATGGTCTTGGGCTCTGATGGCATCTAGATGCCCCACTATCCTTTCTTTAAGCAATGTCTCCAAGATCTTCTACACTACTGAGGTGAGGCTGAACGGCCTATTGTTCCCTGCCTCCACCCTGCTACTGGACTTGTGTAGAGGGACCACATGTGCCCTCCAATTCACTCATGTTGAATGACTCAGTGAACATGGCTGCCAGAGGTACTGCTAGCTCCCTTCGCAGTTCTGTTAATATCCTTGGGTGTATGGCATCTGGTTCCATCGCTTTGTCCACCTTCAATTTAGTGAGCTCCTGCAGGACTCTTTTGCCTTTGAATGGACTATTGTCTACCTCTTCACCCCCTTGGCAACTGCTGTACTGCTGTGGCCCTTGCCCTTCCCATTCTTCTCTGACTACTGAATGGAAAGACACAGTGGATGACTTGGGAGGAAGGCATGGAACTATCACTTCCAAATACCTAAACAGCACATACAAGCAAGCAACATTCGGCATTGACAAATGCTTGTTTCTTTTGAACCCACAACCTCTTCAGGTAGGCCATTCCATATGTCCACCACCCTCTCTGTGAAAAAATACTTCCTCACATTGCCCTTGAGCTGTCCCCCCTCTATCTTCAAATTGTGCTCCCTTGTTCTTGCATATCTTTTTCTGAAAGATGCTACCCTCCTGGACTTTGTTGATTTCCTTGAGGTACTTGAAAGTTTCTATCATGTCCCCCCTCTTCCTCCTTTCCTCGAGGGTATACATATTAAGCTCCTTTAGTCTCTGTTCATATGGCTTCTGGTGCAAACCTGCACCATTTTAGTTGCTCTCCTCTGGACTGCCTCCATCCTGTCTATGTCCTTGTGGAGATGGGGTCTCCAGAACTGCACACAGTATTCTAGATGGGGTCTCACCAGCTGTCTGTATAGAGGGATAACAACTTCCTGTTTTCTACTGGTGATGCCTCTTCCTATACATCCCAGTATTCCCCCAGCCCTCCTTACTGCCTTCTCACATTGCTTGCTTACATTTAGGCCATCTGATATGGCTACCCCAGGTCCCTTTCCATTTTTAATGCTGTTAATACCCCCTCCCCGTCATTGTGTTCTCTTCCCCTGGGTTTTTGTTTCCCAGGTACATTACTTTGCACTTCTTTGCATTGAATCTAAACTGCCATACTTTTGACTATTCCTCCAACCTTGCCAGGTCCCTTCTCATCCTTTCCACCCCCTTGTGTATCAACCCAGTTGCAGATCTTTGTGTCATCTGCAAAGCGGCATACTTTTCCTTTCAGTGCTTCCACAATGTCACTTATAAAGACATTAAAAAGGGCCAGACCCAATACTGAACCCTGTGGTACCCCGCTAGGTACCCCCACTTTCTTCAGAGTGGACTCCATTTACTATTGCCCTCTGTGTCCTGTTGTTCAACCAATTTTTTTACCCAGGCTATCACCCTGGGACCCACTCCCAGGCTGGCTAAGTGGTTTATTATTTTTTTTTGTGTGGGACTGTGTCAAATACCTTGCTAAGGTCTAGGAAGGCCATGTCCACAGCCCCTTCCTGGTCTACTACTTTGGTCACCCAGTCAAAGAACTCTATTAGATTTGTCTGGCATGACCATCCCACTGTGAATCCATGCTGCCTTGGGTCCTGTGTCCTTCTGGCCTCTAGGTACTCAACAATTATTTCTTTCTTTCAGAAGTAATTCCATCATTTTCCCTACCACTGAGGTCAAACTAACTGGTCTGTAGTTTCCTGCCTCTGCTTTGCTCCCACTTTTGTGAAGGGGAATCACATCCACCCTCTTCCAGTCCGTAGTTATTACATCATCCTCCCATGATTTGTTAAAAAGGGTACTCGGTGATGTCACAAGTTCTCCCCTTAGTTCTTTTATAATTCTGGGATGAATCCCATCAGGGCCCTTTGCTTTGTCCACCTTCAGTTTTACAAGTTCTTTCAGGACCCTTTTCTTCTGTGAATGGACTGGTATCAACCCCCCTATCCAGAGTGCTTCTATTGATTGGATTATGCACCTCCCACTCCTCTTCTTTGTGAATACTGAGCAGAAGTATTTGTTCAGTATCTCTGCTTTTCACTGTCACCCCTGCCCGCCCACCCTCCCTTTATTAAGCCTCACTCACCCTCCTTGGTCTTTCTTCGCTCCCTAATGTACTTATAAAAGGTTTTATCCCCCTTCTTAACTGAGCTGGCTATCTTTTCCTTGGTTTGAACCTTTGCTATTCTGACTGCCACTTCCTTCTACTTGAACTGGTACAGTTCTCTGTCCTCATCCTTCTGTGTTTCCTGATACTTCCTGAATGCTATCTTTTTCTTCCTAACCTTCCCCGACACCTCTTTTGAGAACCATAGTGTTTTTTTCCTTCATTTTGATTTGTTTATTTGTTTCACACAAAGGCTTGTTGCCTCTGTGATGGCAGTTTTGATGCTTCTCCATTGTTCCTCCACCCCTCCTTCTTGCCCATTTGCTAGTGCTTTTCTGAGACACTGTCCCATTTTGACAAAGTCAACCCTCCTAGAGTCCAATACTCTCACTTTTGTATGGCTTGACTTTACGGTTGTGTATATCGTGAACCACACTGTTTGGTGGTCACTTGTTCCCAGATGGCTACCCACTTCTAAATTTGAGATCCTTTCTCTGTCCCTGTTTGAGAGTACCAGGTCTAAGATTGCTCCCTCGGATTCCAACACTAGCTGTCTGAGGCATGCTCCCTGTAGGGCATTGAGAATAACCCCGCTCTTGGATGTGGCTGCAGCAAAGGTGCTCCAGTTAACATCTGACATATTCAGGTCCCCCATCAACAATATCTCCCCTTTTTCTGCCATCCTAAGGATGCCTTCCATTATTTCCTTGTCCATTTCCTCCACCTGAGAGTCTGTATATAACACCCATGCAGACTGTGGTTCCATTTCCTGTCTCCAGGGTGACCCACAGTGCCTCTTCTCCTCCCTGTTTATCCTTTAGTTCTGTTGCTTTGATCCCTTCCCTTACGTGGAGAGCTACTCCTATTCCTCTTTTACCCACCCTGTCCCACCTGTAGACTGTGTAATCTGGTATGATGACATCCCAGTCATGGTTCTCTGTGTTCCATGTTTCTGTGACTGCCACACTATCCAGGTATCCCTCTTCCATCAAGGCTACTAGTTCAGGAAGCTTGTTACCCAGACTATGGGCATTGGTACTCATTGCCCTTCATTTTTTGATGGCCTTACTCCTTTTATCCCCACCCCTGTTTTTACTGCCTTTGCCTATTTCTCCATTTACTCCTGCCCTTCTCCCTATTGACTTCTCTATCTTAGTGTTTACCTTACTAACTACCCTGTTTTTTTGGGGTGAGATTTCCCTGGTCCTTTTCAGTGCCTCCCCCAATGGCTAGTTTAAAAGCTTGCCAATGAAGCATTTAAACCTATCACCTAGGATCCTGGTTCCCCTCTTGGCCAGATGCAGACCATTGTGCCAGTATAGGCTTGTATCCCACCAGGTGGACCCCCATTCCCCAATGAAGCCAAAACCATGAGCTCTGCACCAGTTTTTCAACCATTGATTGAATCCTATGGTGCAGAGCACCCTAGACTCACCCATGCCTTAGACCGGTAGCACCTCTGAGAGGTGCATGCTACTTGTCTAAGGCCCCTCCTGAACTCCACAAACTCCTTCTGCACTGCTCTTATCCCATTCCCAGACAGGTCATTTGTCCCTAGGTGGACAATGATGTCCAGCTCCCTCCCCTGTGCAGTTGCTCCCGTGATCCTGAGGATTCTCTTCTTGTCCATCCAAGCCATGGCACCAGGATGGCACCTTACCTCCCTCTCCCCTCCCTCCTCCAGTTCTACTTACCTAACAACTGAGTCCCCTACCAGGAGTCATTTCTTTCCCCTGTGTGGTCCCGTGCCACCCTCCTGTGGGTCTCCTTTATGAAGAATCCCAGCATCCTCCTTGGTCTCCACTGCGGTGCTTCCATAGAGAAACCACGTTCTGCCAGAATGGCATATGAACTGTGGAGAGGTACAATTGAAGGAATGCACCTCTGTTCCTCCACCCTCACCCTCCCTGAGCCTACTGTGGTCCAACCGCACCTCCTTCTTGGCAGCCTCTGAGGCAGTGGAGTCGTCCCTGGTGGTCTCTGGGTGGTAGATGATGTCCCCTGAATCCTGGTGATCTCAACTTTGAGATCAACAAACTTCTCCCTCAGCCAAGAGAGGTGCCATCCAGAACATCTCCTGGAAGACTGCCGCTCCACAGCCACTGGACTGCACCACTCCCAACATGTCTTATTTGTGGCCCCTCAACTGTTGTTTTGTATGCTTACCCTTTTCTCTCTCTGTTTACTTTTTTCTCCTTTCTCTCCTACTACCTCCATGCCTTTACAGCTTCTGTCGTTCCTGTTCTGTGACAAGAAGTTACTGTATTCCTCAGTAGTCTCCTTCTTACTTGCTCAGAGACAGACCTCCAGCAGGTAGGGGTTGGGGAAGATCTATTTTTTTCCTTCTAGGATGGTTTGTCTTTAGTGCCTCTGTGATCACTCCTTTCCTTCTCCCAAACAGGAAGTTCCTGTTGTCAGTCAAATCCAGTGCCTATAAAAGTGGAACTGGCTAAGGGTGAGGGGGTGGTGGGAGGGAGGGCTATGTAGTCCCAGTAGAGGAGTTCTAGCAACTGCCTTCTTCATCTTGCTGCTCTCTGTTTAAAGCTAACTACTTACATTTTAAAAACAGACACCTGGCTTACTGTTGCCTAAGCCATACCCTCTAAGTTATAGCTCTTCTATTCTCCTAGCTAACAGCACAGATAACAGTTTCCTTCCCCCATCTTAGATAAACTCACCAACTCTTGCTTTTTGTTTTGTTTGTTTTTTACCCTAATTGAAGGTCCCAGTAGTAGGGTTCCAGTTCTTTAGTCCCAGTAGTAGAGTTCTAGTAGCTGCCTCCTTCCTCTTGCTGCTGTCTGCCAAAAGCTAACTAGGGAAGTTTTAAAATGCAGACACCTGGCTTTCTGCTACCTAAACCACATCCCCTAATTTACAGCTCTTGTCTTCACCTAGCTAATAGCACAGATAACAGTTTCCTTCCCCCAACTCAGACAAGCACACCAACTCTTTTTTTTTTACTCTAATTGAAGGTCCCAGTAGTAGAGTTCTAGCTCTTTAGTCCCAGTAGAAGAGTTCTAGCAGCTGCCTCCTTCTTCTTGCTGCTCTCTGCCAAAAGGTAAAGATTTATTAGATGAAGATTTATTGCGAAGCCTATAGTAGTAAAACAGTTCTGGCATTGCCCATTGATACTGGTCTCCTTGGACTCTGAAGAGTTTTGTTAATTTTTGTCATGTATGGCTTTGAGATTGTTTGTCAAATAGTATCAAACAGTTATGTATGGGGCAAGGGACATTCTTCCCCAACTGATTTTTTCAAGTTCCTGATGAAGGTTTGTTGTTAATAGGGCTTTATTAATGACATTTTGATGAACTGTGGTGAAGGTCTGCTGATTTTGCATTTCCATGTGCAAGAAATTGATCGGGCTATGTCACTTAGTGAGTGCAGGCATGTTCCTACACTCATTGCCTTTCCTGGTGCATTGCTGAGCATCCAGATAATGTATGTTCATCTCCTGGATCTATTGTGGGGCCTTGAAATTAAGTGTATCCTTTAACTAAAGTAATGTTCGATTTCTGTTTTTTTTTTGCAGATGCACCCTAGACAGCTCAGCCACTTGATGCTGAAGTCACCTATGAATATTGTCTCTGCATTCAGAGGGCGGTGTGATAGAAGATCCACATCATAATGTAAGGATGATTTGAGTCTCGTTGGTGGTCTGTAGAGACAACAGAGGTATAGCTCTTTGATGCCCAGGGTGATTCTGACACTGAGAATTTCTGGGATTTACCTTGGTTGAGGCTGTTGGCTGGGAAGGTAGGTGTCAAATTGTAGGTTGTTTTTAATGAAAATGCACATTCTGTACTTTTTCCTGAAGATCCATCTAGTCTGGTTAATTGGTAATTGTGGATATGGAGGTTTTTATTGGTTATCTTCAGTTAATTGTTTTAAAAATCACACCATATAGCACTGAGACATCAAGATGCAAATTCAGCTATGTCCATAAACCCACCATGCCTCTCAGCTGCTCAACGCCCCCACCAGAACCCCCTAACTCTTTGTCTCCTTCACCACCTCTCCCTCCCCAATTTGTCAATAGTAAGAGCAAACCCTCATATCACAAAACACCTACCTCACTTAAATTACTCAGACACTACCTACTCAGAAATGCCCTGCTGCTTCTTTTAATTTCGGGGAACATTCACCCCAACACAGGTCCTCCACAACAGCCACACTACCATAGTGACAACCCTGGTAATCTAAAACTTGCCAGTATCAATATCCGTAGTTTATTACCTAAACTAGACAACCTTCAAGTCTGAGTTACAGTGCACAGTCCCGATGTGCTATCCATTGTTGAAACCAGGCTATCACCAAAGATACCAGATGCTGCTATCTCCCAACCTGGCTATACCCTATTCAGACGGGACAGGATAGGGAAAAGGGGAAAAGGGTGTGTAATATACATGAAGGATTCACTGAAGGGTCATGCCTTCCCACAGTTAGCCCCAGTGAGCAACTCACAGGCCCTTGCTATAAAAATAATCCTTGGCAACCTCGGCAATTCGTTCACCATACAATCATTATACATCCTTCCCCATGACCAGGCCACCAGCTTCAATATGGTCCTCAACTATCTCACTAACATGCCCCACTGCTCCGAGGTTGTGGTCCTGGGGACTTTAATATCAACTGGATGGCACCCAAAGCTGACCCCTGCAAAGATGCCATTGCAGCTATTGATGTCACCCAACTCATGACTACCCCCACAAGAATCAATTACATGACTGGTTACAGTACCCTATTGGATCTAATCCTCACAACCTGGCCAGAGCGAATCACTAACACTACTGTCCTCCCCGACTTGCTCAGTGACCACTCCCCGGCATTTTGCCATTGGTCATACAGGACCACAAAACCTGGTGGTGTATCAGCATGTCCTTAAGAAAGGGCAGCTGAAACAATTCCAGGCCTGCCTCCAACAGTGTGATTAGGCACCCCTGGACTCTGCTCAAAGTTTGGACCAAGCACTTTGAGTATTTTATCACCCAGTTCAATAAGGCCTGCAGTGCTTTCACCCCTCTTCATAAACGGAATGTTAAGGAGCATTTAACCCCTGGATCACCACTTCTCTACCTAACAAGATGTCCGCTAGAGATGATCTGTGACATCGCACCCTAGCATCAGTTAAGAAGCTGACATGCAACTCTATAGAGCAGCAAGGAATACCTGTACCTGTGAGGTTGGCCTAGCCAAAATCAACTACTTTAAGAATGTGCTCTGTAACTCCTGGGGTGATGGTAAGAAATGTTGAGACAATCTTAACGACCTCACAGGCAAACCCAGAAAATCCCTTGCCCCCACAGTGTTAGAGGTGAATGGTGAACCTATTCAGGATCCTAAGCTTATTGCAGACACATTTAACATTGCCTTTAATGATATAAGCAGTATACTTCCTCCTGACTTCTTCGATAAACCTGGCAGCAAGGACAGCTCTAGTATTACTGCACCCCTCCCGCAACACCCCCCCCTTCTACTTCAAGAGAGTCACCCTGTACAAAGCCTGAAAAGAGTACTTGGCAAATCCAGGTATAGTAGTGACTCCTTGGACCTCAAACTTCTAAACCTTTCATTTGAAGTAGTTCTATCACCATTAACTAAACTGTTAAATCTGTCACTGTCACTGAGGCGGTTCCCTCAATGCTGGAAAGCAGTGATTGTAACTCTTGTTCTTAAAAGTGGAGACAAAACACTGTATTCCAACTACTGCCCTATATCTATCCCCCCCTTTCTAAAGCCCTGGAGCACATCATCTCTGACCAATTATCTGAGTACCTGGCTAAATATGACACCCAATGTCCACAGCAGCATGGTTTTAGCAAGGCTCATAGCACCACTACTGCCCTGCTTGAGTATACTGACTTCCTACACAAGGCACAGTATTAGGGTCACCTAGTGGGGTCAACATACATAGACCTACAGTAACTAAAATCTTCTGTACTGTAAACCATACCTTGCTGCTGGAATCTCTGCCTGACATTGGTCTCTCCAATGGGGTTACTGACTTGTTCAAAAACTTCCCCGAAGGCAGATCACAACAGGTCAAAATCTGTGACACTCTCTCTTCCAGCCATTCTGTATGCACAGGAGTTCCTCAAGGCTTCATCCTTGGACCCCTACTCTTCAGCCTTTTCCTTAACACCCTCCCAGAAGTCTGCATCAACAAACTGGTACTTTATGCGGATGACGCCGTCCTCTTCATTAGTCAGCCTAATCCCCTCCCCTTATAAGTGACCTACAAACAAACTTCACTGCGATTGAGGCCTGGTTTGCACAACACAAACTGATAATGAACTAAAAAAAAAAAAAAAACAAAGGCCATGCTGTTCGCTAGTCCACATAGCTGGCACAATTCAGTCCAATTAACAATTCTAAATAAACTCAGATTGCCACTTGAACAGGTTAATGAATTTAAATATCTTGGTATTACCCTAGATAGCTCCCCGTCATATGCCACACATGTCAGTCTTATTTCAAAGGTAATACACTCTTGGATCAGCCTCTTATTCAGACATTGGCACTGCCTGACACCAGATGCCCTTAAGTTAGCAGTCACCAGCTCTATCCTATCCATAATAGATTAGGTTAGTTATCTACAGTGCTGCTTCAAATACAGGTCTCAAATAAATTAACACTGCACTTAATAAATCCTGGAGACTTTTTTCTGGGGCCCATAAGCAGACCCATACCAGTGACCTGTACAAACAAACTAACTGGCTGCACCTTAAGGGTAGGATCTCTTATCAGACCTGCCTACTTGCTAAAAAAAAATCAGTCTGGGCGTAACACCCCCTGCCATCCAACATTTTCTCACCCAGGCTCCCAATCCTTGCAATACATGTAGCTCATCTAAACAGTCCTACCTAGTCCCATTTTGCCTTACCTCTCAGGCACAGCGGACATTTATGTCCAGGGCTACCAACTGGCTGAACATCCTTCCCCTGGACATCCTTTCTGAGTCTAAGCTTGGTCCCTACAAGAACAAACTCCGCCAGCACCTCACTGCACTTAACAGTTGCGACTGCCCTCCCTAAGTTCAAGAACAAACTCTATCAGCACTTCACTGCACTTAGCAGCTGCAACTGCCCTCCATAAGTTCTCCTGCCTCTCTCTCCCACCTTCATCCCCTCTCATGGCTGTTCTTCTACCTTTACCCCAGAGACCCTTCACTCCCCCTACCAACCCCTCTGTCTCCCACTCAGCTCTTAGTTAAGCTACCACCTCCTTCCTCCTCCTCCTTTACTGCCCCACCCTCCTATTACCCTAATCCCCCTCTCTCATGGAACTCCCCTTTTTGGCCCTATTCCTGCTGTTTTTTATCTCCCTTGAATCTACCCATTCAGCCACCTACCTCTAGCACCCTTTTTACGCTTTCCCTTCTTGCTGCTTTTTTCAATTATTTACTTGACAAAGTCAGTCCTCTGACTGTCTCAGATATTTAAGTATAATGTTAACCACCTACTTTGTTAAATGTATCTCTGTCATTACTGTATCAGTTGACTGTCTTCCTAAAATGTAGAGTCTTTGTAAAAGAGCCTCTGTCTCAAAGGTATTTGTAATCCGAGAAATAAAATGAAACAAATAAATAAAAAAAGCATATTTTGGTGATGGCTTGGATTTTGATATCAGGTTTGTGTAGCATGGTCCAAGTAAGGAGGAGCTTAATCATCAGTAGGGTGCTTATTCAGTTCATCCTATGTTATTCTTTGTGGGATGCTGGCAGGGCACTGTATGGCCTGGGTTGTACTCTACATCTCCAGTGCATAGGATCAGAACACCTGAATATTCTTGTTATACTATGAAGTAAAGACTGATAGGTTTTCTTTTTCTTTCTGCCTGCGAGAGATGAAAGTACTTTACATAAGCCTTGACTTGTTTAGCAATTCTGCAAAACTGCCAAATGGATCCAATTTGTTGGTACCTGACAAGAGATGAAATGATCACATCTACTTCAACCAGTGGAGGATCAAATCAAATCAATCTTTATTTATATAGCACCTTTCAGAACCAAGGCACTTCACAGACCATAAATACATTAAAACACAGTATAAAAATATTAAAATAAACATCATATAATATAATTAATCAGGGAAGGCTAATGAGAACAAGTAAGTTTTCAATATTGTTTTAAAATTTGTAATGTCAGGCATTCTCTTAACCGACAAGGTAGAGAATTCCACAAAGTCAGTGCCACAAATGAAAAAGCACATGCACCAGATGTTTTAAGATGAACCCTGGGAATCTCTAGCAATCCCTCGTCAATGTATCAAACGGGATGATTTGGGGAGTGGGTAATGAGAAGATCTTTTAGGTAGTCGGGTCCCTGTTCGTGTAGGGCTTTAAAGGAAAGCAAGCCTACCTTATAGGTGATCTGCCACTGAACTGGCAGCCAGTGCAATTCACACAGAACTGGAGTAATATGACTGGACCTAGGTGGTACCAGTCAATAGTCTAGCCGCAGCAATTTGCACCAGCTGCAAGCGGCGGATATCAACCTCAGACAGCCCTAGGTAGAGGGCACTGCAGTAGTCTAGACGGGTAGTAATGAAAGCTTGGACCAGTGTTGGAAGATCATCCGGAGGGATCAGGTGTTTCACCCGAGCAATGTTCTTCAGGTGGTAAAATGAAGATTTGACTACAGCTGACACTTGACACTTCAAGGTCAAGCCGTTATTAAAAACAACACCCAGGTTATGCACCCGATCTGAGGTAATGAATTGGACACCATCAAGCCAAAGGCCTGACATGTGCCCAGCACCAAAACCTACCCCCGGACGACCCGGTTCCATGACCAACACCTCAGTCTTATCCAGATTTAATCTCAGCCAACTCAAACTCATCCAGTCTTTGATCTCGGAGAGGCAGCTATTTAGCATGGAAACTGTATCAACCTGTTCGGGCATAAAAGACATATACAGCTGAGTATCATCTGCATAGCAGTGAAAAATCAAGCCGTATCACTGAATGATGTCTCCTACAGGCAGCATACACTGTGAACAACATGGGGTGAGATATCTTTGATTCTATGAAGGATGAGGTATCTTTGATCTATGAAGGAAATGGATCTTCTATGGCTCTCTGGAGACAGTATCACACAGCATTATTTGAGGGAGTAGGAGGGGAAGCAGGGGAGAGTGAGGATAAAGATGTAGAGGGAGATGACAAAGCAAGGTCTAGCAGAGAAAAACACGTACTGCAACTAGTAATTCTCTACAGCATGATGCATGCTCAGTGGAACGGCATATAATTGTTAGTTTTATAACATTGCTAATGTTCAGTTATAAACAAACAATTACAGCATTGGATATGAACTGTAGTTAGCATAAACCAGTGTACTTTGGTTTATTGTCAGTAAGTCAAGTCTCTTAAATACAGTTGAGGGAAGATCTAGCATACTCTGAACAAAGACAAAAGGAAAAAGGATTTGGGAGCTCAGGGGGAGAGCTGTTGCTGAGAAGAAAACAGTAAGTAAGTATGTATGTGTCAGTAATTCTGCTTATTTGATCCCAGTATAAACCATATTAGTTAAGTCTTTTGGTCACAGTGGTGATCTGCAGGTTCATACTAAGGTAGATGCAGAAGCGAGCAGGCGTTAGCCCATTAGCGCTTCATTCTAAGAGAAATACCTTAAAGATCTTCCTAACATGATAAGTTTGTCCAGTTTATGCTTAAAACTATCTTCGCTGTCTGCTATAATCACAATGAGCGAAAGTTTGTTCCATAATCTAACTACCCTATTGGTAAAGAAGTACTTTTGCGTATTGGAATAAAACTTCTTCCCTGTTATTGAGGGGTGCTGTGTTGCTGGGGCATGCTGTCCTTCCGAAGAGACATTAAACTGAGGTCCCTTCTACCCATCTCTGGAGCTGTCCTGGTGGGTGTTCAGCTGAAAGCATAAGAACTCAGTGTCCTTTTTATAAGAGTAGAGGATTTTCCCCAGTGTCCTGGCCCACATTCCCATTCCCATAAAACTGGAATGCATTTGCTTAAGGATGCATGTGGGTATTGATGTGCAAAATAGCCGACACTACAAATTCAGTCACTTTACCAGTCTCCCATTGCTTGTATAGTGCTTTGGGATACAATTTGTATGAACATGCTATATAAATGCTGACTCTTCTTCTTCCTCCTCTTCTTCCTCTTCATCAGTAGGTCATAGTTTTCAAGTTTTTCATGCCACTTAGGGTCAGTTTACACAGCCCCAGTTGCATCGCCCTTTTGCATTACACACTTACACAATCATGGCAAGCCATTCCTTGGTCTGCTTTCAGATACATTGCACTCTTGGAAACACATTCCACGGTGAGTAGTGTAAGAGGTCACATGGACAAGCTGCATCCCTCACTCCATCACACAAAGTATGCTCTCAGCATCTGTCTATGCACTCCCATCATTCACTGGGGGGTGCGCTAGGGAGTTAGGGTTCTAAGTTGGATTGTCATAGTACTGCCACATGGTATACCAGGGTTAAGCCATCATGTGCTGCAGATATTTCTTTTAAAGGGGAGGCATCTAGAGACACAATGTCATACTAGAAACTGGAAGCCTGAATTTGTTGTTGTAAAAGATGTCAGCAGTCCATGCTTCTCCCAATGCATCATTGTTGACAGCAGCAGGCAGCTGACTGCCCCCCCCCGGACTTGTGGCCCCTCTCCAGTTCTGCTTGTATCAGCATTGAGAGGAGTCATATCAACAGGAACCACAATTGGCTGAGGTCAGAAGGTTAGGGCAGCACTAGAGCAAACCAGAAGGTAGAGTGGAACGACTGTGTAGACACAGCTGTAGACTCTGGTGAAGGAGGAAGCTAACCTACTGTGTGTTTAAGGACAAGGGCAAAAATTCAAGACCTCTGATGAATATTGATTCTGGGCATAGGCAGACAGGAGGACAATTGACTTGAGACATCATAATTCTACCCCACTCCTTACCATCACCATAATATTTAATCACCTGTCTAAAGAAGTAGGACTGTACTGGTTAACAAATAGCTGTTCATCATTTCCAGATGTTTACATTAGCTGGTAGTTTAAAAAGTCCAGTTTAATTTTTTGGTCTTTTTACTGTTCTCTGAACATTGTTTCCCATGATTGCTAAACTATTTATAGTGTTGTGAAGATCTACAGAAATATGACAGCACCTATATCTTGTTCTTGGTCTTCATCCTTTGCTTATATTGCTTTCTTCTATGAGCACCTCCATATACAGGAAGGTGCAGTGTATGCCAGTAACATCAAACAGAATAACCAACTGCAAAACAGAACTGTCCCCTTTCCCATCAGAATCCAACATGGCACACCTGGCAAAGGTCTGCACAAAACTGACAGAAAAAAATAACAAATAGAAAACAGAAAACAATTGGAAAGTAGAATTAAGGGTTACTGCTTGTAATGCTCATCTCATAAAAAGATGCAAAAAAGAGAATTTTTAGTAACTAGTACTTATGCTTTAAGTTAGGGTAGGTGAATTGCTGGTCTTAGCATGAAGAATACTCATGTATGAGCTGCAGACGGAGGTAGCCAGTGCTATGTTAAAGAGATGTGAGCTTTGCAGGGGATCCTTACTGCCAGTTGTACCACTTTGATGGATACCACCTTAATTAAAATACAGTTTCCTAAAGCATCAGTGCAACAAAAATGGGTTAAAATTTGACCCCACTTTTTTTCTTCCTAACGGATGCCAGATGTCTTCCAGTTTATTTTGGTGGTGAAATTTTCAGTTTTCATTATCATTTAAGAATTTTATGAAGATTTTAAAGTAATTATTTCTCATGAAAAAAAGATGGGCGCCTCATTTTTGCATAGAAATAATACTGAGGACCTGAGTAGGATAAGAGTCCAGACAAAAATGCAAATGTACAGTACACAGCATAGAAAGCATCCAGAAAACCCAAATCAACAGTTCTGCCAATATATTTTATAACCATAGCAGAAAATTAGCTTTTTGGAATAACCTTTTTCATTGCACTGCTGCTTTAAGGCCTCCATTAATAAAACCAAACCAGACTGTTAAGTATAACTACAAAAACAATGACTTAAAGTGCATAAGTCGGAGAGCAGCACAGACAGTAATTTCAAAATTTCAATAAGTTGTTCAATAAATAGCATGTAGAATCAACACAAGTTTACAACTAAGTTAAAAAATAAAAGTGTGGTGGAACTTGGTTGATGGGATGCTGAACCAGTACTCCTTTCCAGGTAAGGAAGAGTTCGGTAAGATGGTATGCTGGAACAAGGAGGAGGCAGGACAAGTTTTACTCAGCACCTAAGCGAGGGAAGGGAGGAAGAGAGCTGGATGGAGGATGGTAGTTGATTCCAGGGAGAGGGGGGAAATGGTATGAGAAGGCAGATTTTCCAGATGAGGAGTGCCGATGGGGAATGGAGAAGGTGTGCAGGTCCCAGGAGTGCAAGGTGTGGGAGGATGGAAGAGATGAGATGGGAAATGCAGAAGGGGAGAGATCCAAACCAGAATTTAGATATGCGGGAGGTACAGGGCAGCTGGTGACATGTAGGGAGCAGAAGGATAGAAAGGGAGGAGTAGAAGGAGCAGTGCTGAGTGTGATAAAGAGAGTTAGTGGCAAAGCAGCAGAAGACATTGCAGATGGTGTCCACTCTGGCCAGAGGAATAGACGGGATGGTGTTACATATCACATTCACATAGCTGAAAACCAGTAGAACCATTTTGGTGACGAACTGCCAGCAGAATACAGGAGGGAAGTAGTCCTTATTGTGGTACAGGGCACTGCGTTTGGGATGGAGTTTGGCATGAATGACACTGATATGAACTGAGAAGTCAAGCTTGCTATCTAACCACACACTGAGGTACTTGAAGGTTGGGACAGCCTCAAGCAGGATCCATCTAACATGCAGAAAGTGGGGAGGGAGGTAAACTGGCCCATTTCTGGCTGGTACCAAAGGCCACAGACACAGGTTTTTTTTTTTTGTGAAGACCCTTTTCTGGTTGGCCTGGAACCAATGCAGAACATTGAAAAAGTCATGTTGGAGTGAGACTACAGAAGCTTTTGTGGGACCTGAGGTGCAAAGGAGTGTGTCATCTGCATACATATGAATATGCAACCTGGCACAGGTGAAGTAGATCAAGAATAGAACTGGACCAATCATATAGCTCTGATGGATCCTGGCTTGTACAGGAAGTAGTGAGGAAAGTGTGTCTTACCTGTGCCGACTGTTGTGGCCCATGAGATAACATCATAACCAGTCAACAATGGAGGCTGAGAGGCCTGCAGTATTCAGCTTATCCAGGAGAGAGAGTGGGACACTGCATCAACACTTTGGCCAGATCAATGAAAATGGCCTCAGTGAGGTACCCCTGGTCCATCCCTGAGAGGATGGAATGATCCTGAGTAGAGAGGGAGGTGATGATGGATTGATCCTTCCTAAAACTAGACTAGAAGGGGGAGAGGAATTTGGAAGAGTGGAGGCAGTCAACAAGCCATGAGTAGATCAGTTCCTCTAGCATCTTTGCAAGGAGATAGGCCAGATGTTGCCAGGGGAAGAGGGAGATATGGCAAAAGTTGCCAGCAGTGGAGTGATCAACCCCTTTGTTGAGGGGGAAAACTTTGGCAAATGTCCAAGACTGAATGACAGTGCAGAGGGTGAAGGAGAAGTTTAGGAGGTGAGTGAGGGGGTTGGTGATGGCTCGAGCTAACAGATGGAGAAATGTAGGGTCCAAACCATCTGGGTCTCCTGGGGAGTGACAGGTGGTATGTCAAAACCCAGGAAAGAATTTGGTAGGGAAGAGGGAGGAAATTTGTGGAGAGTGCAGAAGCCTGGAGATAGGTGAGTGGGAATAGCACAAGTGGTGAACAACTCAATGAAGTGAGGGACAACAGAGAAAGGGTTTGATATAAGTAAGTTGTTAACCAAAATAACAGGGGAGCGGACTGGGCCAGGAACTTAAAGAGGGAGTGAATCACCTGACAGAATTTAGCAGAGGAGTTAGTGTTATTCTGAAGGTTGGCCTTAAAATAGAGCAACTTTGTGCTTCAGATGGCCTTAGTGCAAGTATTCCTGAGCACCATATAGAAGAGGAGAGAGGAGGTCCAGTAGGAACCATGCTATTTTGTACTTGGCCCAGGCTTGGTCATGATCTTGCATACGTCAGTGAGATCACAAAGGATCCAAGGGTGATGAAATTATTTTGTCCTGGATTTCCTGATGGAGTGTTTGTTTATCCCAGCTGGAAATAAATAATGAGTGGAAGACAGGCAGTGACATTTTGATGCCTGGGGCAGTGATCATGGGGGACCAGTCAGTAGCAGCTAGGTTTCTCAGTAGAGCCTCTAAGTTCAGTGGCCAGTGGGATCTCAAATAAATGTACTTAGGGTAGGAGGGAGGGAACCAGACTTTCTTAACACAAAATATCATACAGTGGTCACTGAAGGCATCCAGCAGTATGCCTGCTGTAACCAAGCAACCAAGCAGTGGGGGTGAGAGGACAGAACCCAGACCAGAAGGGTGTGGTTAGATGAATGGGGATGTTGTGCCAGGGCTGGTTGGGTCCTGTCCCATTTGTGATGAGTAGAGAGAGTTTAAAGCAATGATTCTGCCTACTATCACTGTCTTTTCTATTGGACAGCACGGTCAACTCTTGAATTTACTTGCTTTTCTTTCTTTTTCCCTTTTTGCTGTCTCTATCTTGCTTATATATAGTTATGAAAATATGTATGAAACAGGGTACCCTGATTTGTTAACTAGATATCGTTATTACTGTTAAAATGATTGCAGAAAGAGCTTTGAGCTTATTAGCAAAGTGTAACAGAGTGTGACCTTTTGATCTCAGACTGATGGAGTCTGTAAGCAGAAGAGGCCAGGTTGTAGCTGGGTCACAGTGCTCTGGAAACTAGGATCTGACAAAGTTCTGATGCTCTGGAAGCTAAAATCTGACAAGGTTCTGAAGCTCTGGGTCACAATGCTCTGGTGGAAGCTAGAAACTCACAAGGTTCTGAAAACTTGGGAATTTGGAGACAAAATATAACAGAGTTGGTTGATTGTAGATTTCAGCTCTGAACTCAGAAATTGGACTTTGTTTTTTGGACTGCCTATGCTAAAAATCAGTCAATACATTTCTTTTGTTTTTAGTCTCGTTACTTATAATTATTTTTTGCAAAAAATCTTTGCTAATGGACCATTAGGGTTCCAGTGTCAAAAGTAGGAAATGACATCTTAGGGTTCTCAACCCTAAGACCCCACCCACACCCTCGATTTCCAACCCTAACACCTCCAACTCCAAAAAGCACACCCCTCACACTGTTCCTGCATGCATGGTGGGAGGGGTGCGTTGGAAACCCGAGGGTGGTGGGTCTTTTGGTTGGGAACCCTAAGATGTCATTTCCCTACTTCTGATGCTGGAACCCTAATGGTCCATTAACAAAGTTTCTTTGCAGAGAATTTCCCTACTTTTTGAAAAAGTATAATTGTAAGGAACCCTAATAGTGCATTAACAATGGCGCATCACAGCAGCCACCAGTCATGGGTGGCTACCCACCACACTATGCAGAAAACATCCAACAATGTCCCTCATGGTCCAGTGGTCCCCCACCCTCCGTACCTCTGATCACTATAAAATAAAATTTTACATATTCCTTGGTAGTCTGGTAACCCACACCCTTCCTGTAGCTCCAATCCCTGTAAAATAACATTTTATGTATTTCCTGGTAGTCTAGTGGTAACCCCCACCCTTCCCGTATCCCTGATCACCCATACAAGTGATATAAATAATTCCCTGGTGGTCCAGTGGCACCCCCCACCCACACAGGACCCCCTGCCCACCCAGCTCCCCCATCATTGGCAGGCAGCAGCAAGCCCACCTGCATACCTCCATGGCTGCCCGTCGACTTACAGCTTACAGTATCAGCTGTAATCCCATTGGTCCACACTGTGGACTAATGGGCTTGCAGTGCATACTGTAGTAGTCATTCACAAATATGTGACAGTGTGCGGTGGGCGGGCAGGGGGTTCTGTGTGGGTGGGGGTGCCACTGGATCACCAGGGAATTATTTACATCACTTTTATGGGTGATCAGGGATACGGGTGGGAGGGGGTTACCACTAGACTACCAGGGAATAATTAAAATGTTATTTTATGGGAATTGCAGCTACGGGAAGGGTGGGGGTTCCACTAAACTACCGGGGAATTTTAATACATGTATTTATCCGTGATTGGGCTATGGGGAGGGAGGGGGTGCCACTAGACTACCAGGGACTTTTAATACATGTATTTCTCAGCGATCTGGCTATGGGGAGGGATGGGGGTACCACTGGACCCCTTCTGGAAGCTCCACATGCTGTGCAGGGCACCATGTGCACTTCGCTGGCCAGCCCTGCACAACTCATGCAAATGGAACCATAATGACATGCAAATGTCCCCATTTGCACTTTGCATACATTATGGCTCCATTTGCATACTGCCAGCTAAATAGCAGGAATTTGCGCACAGCGTAACTCTGTTGCACTGGCACAATTCCCATTCCTGGTATTCAGCTGTGTCTGGGGAGGATGCACCAGCGTATCGTATTTGCGCAGTGTGCATTACCTGATATATTCAGAGGAGATGCGCCATTGCTCATCTCTTTTGAATATATCCCTGAGTTGCACCAGCTCAACACAGTTCTGAATATTGGGGCCTATATCTCCACACCTGCACATCTAACTGGAATGAAACTTGCCACATCAAGGGATCATTGGTCCTTGATGAGGCCTGCCAAATCTCCTGTAAATTGCCTGAACAGCTGCAAAGTTATTAAAGCGCACAATATTCAGTTTAACATAGAAGTGAAGAAAGAATTTGACAAAAAATGGTGATTTACACATTTTGGGACTCCATATCTCCACACCTTCACATCCAGCTGGAACAAAACTTGCCACTTCAAGAGAGCATTGGTCCCTGATAATGTGTGCCAAATTTCATGCACATTGCAAGATCAGCTGCAAAGTTATTAAAACACAAAGTTTAATCAAGAATACTTTTTAGCAATCAAGAATCCTATCTTGAGCTCACATCTAAGGAAATAATGGGAAACTTTCACATTTCATAAGTTTTGAACAGATTAATATTTTTTATCAAACCTTCAAAATTCACATCTGTGACCCAAGACCTAGATACCCTGAAACTTTCAGACCAAACCCCCAAGCCAGATTTGAGCAGTGGAGTGACAAAGAATTTAACAAAAAGTAGTAATTTTCACTTTTTTTGACACTGAGTATTTCTACTCCCACACATCTGACCAAAACGAAACTTGCCACATTAAGAGATGTTTTATCCCCAGAAGCACATGCAAAATGTCTTGTGAATCAGTCAAACAGTAAATTTGGGGTTTAACATAGAAGTGGCCATTGAACCCTAACATAAAGGCACGACAGCGCCTGTATAATAAATCACTACTTCTGGATTTTTACAATTTCTCCTGCTCTGCTTATGCTTCCTGATCCAAGCCTCAGGTACAAATGTATGTGATGGTATGGTTCCTGAGATGCCAGAGTTTCTTCCCTCAGCCTCTCCAAGGAAGTTCTATATGTACTTCACATACGTTCTACACTTGGTGGACTGGACCTATGCTTTCAAGTCAAAGACAGTATTGATTTGATGCCAGGAGCATGGCTTATCACCTATGGAGTGACCTACTTCATCCATACCTAACTTTCTGGTCATTGGGATCAACCAGCCTTCCATACCATCTCTGTTAAGAATGATGCACTTGGCTGCTGTTTTGGCCATTTCAACTAAAGTGAGGTTCACATCCATGATTTTGGATGGAGATGTGAGATGTTTCTGTTGAGCAGATGCTCATTTCCATTCTTTGCAAATATCCTCTCATAGAAACATAGAATTTGACAGCAGATAAGGATCACTTGGCCCACCTTGTCAGACCAATTTCTCTTCCTACTGCAGTACTGCAGACTCTACTTGATCTCTGGCTTAACCACTCCCCCCCTTTTTCTTACCACTAAGGTTCCCATATGCCTATCCCATGCATTGCCTTATGTATTACCTTAACCTTTCCTTTGCCAAGCTCATTGGCAAGCTCTTTCAGCTGATGGCAACTTGTCACCTCGAATTCTTGTGCTGGAAAGCAGCTTTCCTGGTTGTGATCACATTAGCAAACTGCAGGCACTGTTGATCAGCATAGTCTACTTGCTTTTCTATAAGGACAAAGTTGTGCTGCACACCAATAACATTTTTTGCCCATGGTACTGTTATTGTTGAATTTCACTATAACTAGACCTTGGAGTTGTTGTTGTTGGTAGCCTAATGACAGCTCCAGAGCAGAGAAACTGCACAAATTGGAAGTCAGGCAACCTCTCCTCTTCTACCATCAGAGAACCAAGGTGTTTAGGAGGAACCCCTTCACAGCTGTATGTAAAACACACCAAACTGATCAAAGATCGACCTGCTTCCAAGCAGACCATTGCTCACTGGATCATTTCCTTTGTTATACATTGTAATACTTTTGCCTCTCATATGCTGCCTGACATCATTAAATCCAACTTGACTTGGCAAAGGACACCTCGGCTGTCACCAGCAGGAAGTATGACAATCAGTGATATTTGCTGAGCTACCGCTTGTTCATTTACTCATATTTTCCTGAAACATGGCAGCCTCAACCTGTAGCTCACAGGAATAGACTACCATCCTGAAGCCCCTCTTCAACTGATCTGAGGACATTAGCCCCCTCCAGCCCAGGCACTGCTAGTACTTTTCACTAATGTGATTACTGTATGTGGAAAAATCCAGGTAGTTGTAAAATAAACTTAACTCAACTGTAACTGTTGTTTCACTACTGTTATTTCTTCTGTAGTCACATTACACATCCTACCTCTACTGGCTGTCAGCGCTTAGATTTTTGTGCCAACAGGATGGCTCTTCACTTTTCCTGCAGTTTAATTGAAGATCAGGAGAATCTATGGAGGGGCAAAGCACAAGGTTCTGGCCAGCAGGTTTTCCAAAGACTTTTATTTATACTAAGTAGATTGCACCAGTGTGACTGTGGAAGCAATACCAGTAGGTAAGAACAAAAAGGACAGGCAAAAGTAGACCACCTCAGTGAGTGGTTGCTTGCAGTTGTATGTGTCAACAAAGGATTAATCCTGGGAGTGTAGACTCCCATGTCATGTGATGGGGCTGCACTATAAAGGGGAGGAGCTAGGTTATAGACTGGGAACTGAACAGGAGCCAGGAAGGGCAGACCGTATGCATGGATTTGAGTAGAGGGCAAAACCAGTATGCCAGTAAGGGATCCTGATACCACTGTCAAGAAGGATACACCGAAGGGAATATGGGACTCCCCTCAAATGGTCCTCATATAGCTCCTCGCAGGTCTGGCTCCATGTCCTAGGAAGGAGGCAAAGGAAAAGGGCTCCATGGGGTGGTCAAACAAAGCAGAGAGGAAAAGGAGACCTTCCCTTGAAGCTGCAGGTTGCTGGTGTCCCTGCCTAATGTTTGAAGTAAGAGAGGTCTAATGGCTCCTGTATTTCAGGGTACCACCTGTAAGAAAAGATAATAACCTAAGAGGTGTTTTGTACTGTGCCTATAGTATCACCTCTACACAGTAGCTCAGTGTTTCCCCAAGAAAGTTTTTCAGTCTGGGGAGCTAAGGAAAGAGAGTGGAGTACTGTCTGACCAAATGCCTAAAGCTGCTGTGTCATCAGGGACTCCAGGTTAGGAGATTCTTTGACTGTCCATCCCAAGGGGTGTAGGGTCAAATGGATGCTAATGGCAAGAGTGCCCCAGGTATGGGCCCACCTGTTGGAGGGGTGCAAGGACACTGTCACTGGAGAGGAAAAGCTTTTTGGAACAGAAAGGAGTCAGCTGATGTTGCCCAAGGGGAAGGGACTGACAGGGAGTTCATCCAGGGTTGCAGAACAAGTATCAGTTGTAGTGTATGGTATCAATTTACCTCCTGTGATGATGTACGTCGATTGTGCCAGTCAGCAAAATGTCCAGGCATTAACTCATCACTGAACTAAACAATAAATTCATTTTCAGAAGCATAAGTTGACTTAAATCATTAGTACACTTCACATACACTTTTTGTACTGAAGAGAACCCTGTACATGGTCTTTGGTACAGGACCACTGTACATAATTTATCTCACCTTGGTCTAAATTAAATTGACCTCTGTTATTAAACCAAGTCTTCTTTGAAAAATGATTAGATGTCTCTTGTAGCTTCTAGCTTATCTCTCTAGTCCTGCTTACATTTTAAACATGTATTGTGTCATCTTATATTGCAGTCTCTTATTAGGAGACACATTAATGCAGTTTACAAGCTGCTGTAAGATGTATTAAACAAGTGCATTTAATCACATTTTTAATGATTAAAAACTCATATACTTCCCTGCATGACTCTGATTTAAAGTGATGCATTTTGTTTATGTTTTTTTTGTTATTTAAAATGGCACTCACTGAGACATGCCCAAATGAGATACAACATAAATTAACCAGTGGCCCCAAGGGGTTGAAGCAACATATGCATATCTTCTAGCAAACATACAGTGTTATTGCAGCACATGACCAACAGAAAATGGCAAATTTACTTACAAAAGATATTAAACATACATAAAACTCAATCAGTAATCATACTAGTATTTCATAAAATTGCATTTTATTTCTATTAGAACTATCAAATGTGAATGTACCCTTTGACTGTGGACGTTTTACATCTTCTCAGGAGCTCTTTCCACTCCTGTAATGTTTTAAAGGCAAACATCTCTCTGGCCATATTACTAATTTAATTGAAACTTCAAAGATTTGAATTTGGGCTTTTGTTCCATAACCTTTGGTTGGTGATAGTTTTGTCTGGTATAAATAAAAAAATTTCATACAGTCCATGTTGGGATGGAGAGGTTCGTAACCCCGGCCCTACCAATGGCCAGCCGATCCCTTCCCAGTCCACTGGCCCTGCCCCCATGCTCAGACGTTTTGTGATGACTAATCAGGGACAGCACAGGCCTGCCCCATAGAAGTTTATGTGGGTCATTTTTAAAACATTCTTCTGTATGTTACAGTATCCTTTTATATAAATGAGAGTCACCACTCAACCAATAGGGGCTGTATTATTTGAGTGGTGACGCTAATTTATATAAAAAATTGATTTACGTATAGAAGAAACATTTCAAAAATGTCCCCCATTGACTTCTATGTGGTGCTCCCCATATTCTTCCTGGTTAGATGTCACAAAACTTCTCGGTGCAGGGTGGAGGCGGGGCCAGCGGCCTGGAAAGGGGAAGGGATCAGCTAGCGATCGATTTGGACCAACGTATGATCCCTTCCCTCTTAAACTGTATATATAAATTTTAATTTATATCAGAAAAGACTATTGCAACCTAAGGTAAGGGGCCATAAAATAAAAAATGCCCACAATGAAACCTTAGCAATTTTAATTATTTCTGCAACAAGCAGAATCTTGGCTGATAGCACTGGCAGTCGTCACTTGCTCTGCTGTAAACTCAGGGGCATTGAAGTGAGCTTGCAGGAGGAGTATCACTCACCTAAAGCTCCTGCTACTTTGCTGCTACCTGGGACCATAAGTGGTAGTGGGGCTATGAACGCCTGCATGGCGTGGGGATACATCAGCATTGCGTTGGGTCCCTAGAACTTCATTATGGCACCTCCCACAGTTAGGACTGGGAAGATTTAAGGGTATGGGCCACAGGTCAGCTAACAAACCCATTTTCCCCATATCCACTATAGTCACCCTGCCCTTTTTTTGGGAGGGTCTCTCCCTCTCTTTAAAAAAATCCATGACCCAGCTGGTAATTGCAGGCCAGCTGGATCCACCACAGAGAAGATAGTTTCATGAAAGCTTAAGAGAGGGGTGAGCAGGCCTCTTGGAAGGGAGAGGGTCAGAAGGAAGTGCTGGGCACTCCAAAAATGCTTGGGATATAACAAGAGTGTTTAAAACTCTTTTAGAGCTGATATCTGTAGTGAAACTTGTTGCTCAACTTTTAGATTTACATTTTGTATAAAAGGAAAGCAGATTTGTGGTACATTTCCAGCATAAGCCTCTACATATTAAACAACTTAAAAGTAGATATGTAATCACAGAAAATTGTGCATAGCCTTCTTGTGTTTGCAAACCACATGTACTATAAAGTCATATCTTTCTCACAAAGGAGGAGCTAAAGAAAATGACTTGTCAATGTTTGGGTGAAAAACTTACATTACATACAGGACTCAACAAAAATTCTATCAGTAAGAACTTTTCACTGTTAACGTAATCCTCTGTAAGTAGTGTTGCTTGTTTTATTTAACTGGGGTGGGTGGAGCACTTGAAATCAAACTTCACTGTGCTGGGTAGGAAGAGAGATGATGTTTTCATGTTAAAGTGATACAGTATTTTCTATATTTAATTAAGACTATAAAAAGGGTTTGAAAAATAGAACTTCTTTCTTGGCTGTAAGCATTCTGTCATCCTTATGTTAATCTCTGGTTAACATACATGTAGAGCATAATCCTTCTAATTTCTATTATAATAGCAATAAGGCACTCCAAGGGATCATATTCAGCTGGGCAGGCATCATTGTTTGTTATAGAGAGATCTGAAGTGAATCAGTCTGCAGGATACCAGATTTTTGCATACTACTTGTTTTATGCATACATGATTTGTGCAAAAAATGCCAAACTATTGTATATAAATTATATTGCCCATATTAGAGTACCAAGAAGAAGTTCAACATCACACCAAGTATTGAATGCTTACTTCTAAACTATAAAATCCTGAGGGTACTCTTCCTTCCTGTATGTGGCACCCAAAATTTGAAATGGTCTCCCTACCATACTCAGGTGGCCTGCATTTGTCCAGTACTTAAATGTGTGATGGATTGGGTTTACAAACATGTAATGATTCTTAGTCTTTACTGCTCCATTTTTGAAAATAATCACAGGATATATTAATCATTTTCAAAAGTAGCGCAGCAATAATCCCCAGACTTTGATGCTCCAGTTTGAAAATAGATGACAAGCATTGCCTATTGTGTATTAACGTATATGATCTCTACTTTGGTATTTTATATATTAGAGAGACTGTAAAATATGCCCTGGTTAGGGACTTTGGCATCAGTGGTAGCCATGATGCAGTCTGTAGATATCCCGCTCACCCTTGTAGTTGACTAACTTGCAAGTATCAAGCCCATTAATTCCCATGGAGTATATGGGATATACACTAGTATCATAGCAGAGTTAAGGGAACAATTGGTGGAACTGCTTGCAGCAATCTTTACACTATCTGTCTAGGCAGGTGTGGTGCAGGAGGACCCGAAACTGGCCAAATGTGGTCCTCATATTCAAGAAGGTGCACAGTCAGACACAAGCAACTACAGGGTGGTCAGCTCAACATCAGTGCTGGAAAAGGCCCTAAAAGCCACTGTGAATGACCAAAGAAAAAGCTACAGACCCCTATAACTATATTTCTTTTAAGGGATTTGATTTATAGGCACACCAGTTTCCTGCATGGTGTCCTGGAGAATGTTGGTCTTTTCAAAAGATGCCCTTTGTACTGTACTGGTACCCCTCATTGTCCAATGTTAGATCTTTAGCTTAGGAAACCAGGGGGCTGTGATCATAAAGAAATTAAAAAATAATAGTGTGATAGCATCTGAACAATTGAGAAGGTTATGTCTGGAGTTCAATGGGGGAAGTTGAATCAGACTCTGCCCACTTCCTGTCTAAAGAGTCCGGCTGACCCAGCCCTCTGGACTCTCACTGCTTGCATCCTGCGCATGTGTCTATTTGTTTGTCTTCACCTCATCTGTGTTTGGCTCTTTTGTATGTTTCTTGCAAGTCTCTGCTGCCTGTATTGTCGAATTTCCTTCTCTTCAGCCTGCCTAGCACATACCTTCTCCTAGGAATCTCTCCATCAGGATCAACTGGCCTCAGCCCCACAGCATCTGTATTGTCTCCCTGAGTTTGCCTCCTGCTAGTGCCACCTTATTGTGTATATCTTCACACCCAGAGTGATGTGCTCTGCTCCTCTACCTGTTGCTGCCTTCCTTCCATTCTGGTGTCACTGGCATCTTTTCATTCTCTGAAGCTCCATGCTGGTTCTTGGGACAGCACTTGCTTTCAATCCAGTCACTTCCAGTGACACTTTATCTCTAACTCTGCAGCATGCTGCAGTTCACAATCAGACACCAAGCAGCTGGATGCTATGTACCTCTAACTACCAAGCACTCCAGCCTGCAGGAGAAAGTCTTTACATTAAGCAAATGCACTGTACTAACAGCAAGCTAGCTGTCAGCTTGTTTCAGCCACCAGCCTGAAGACGTCTATGGCCCTTTGCGTGAACATTTATGATTGTTCTGACACCAGCAGTTTGTTCTTACTTTGTCAATCCCTGTTGTTGGTCCCCAGCAGCACTGCTGTTCAGCACATTTCTATAGTTCTACTGTTTTCCAGCCTTCAGTGTTCCATTATTCTACTTGGCAGTACAGTTGCATTAAGCAGTCTCAGCAGCATCATATAATAATAATAATAATTATTATTTATTTTGCACCTTTCAAATATCAAGGCGCAGCACAATAACATGATAAAATACAAAAAGTCAACATCATAAAACCAAACAGAATCAAATCAGTAAACAGTAAATAGTTAATCCATTTGCTTACGTTGTGGTCCACATTTCTGTTCACCAGCAGAACTGCTTTAAGATGCCTCCAGCTGCACCCTCATTGATACCTGTTGCAAATTTGGTGAAAAAATTCCAAAACATGACTCCATTACTAGCGTGCATTGTGCAGTTTCTATGCATGCTTGTAACTTCGCCAGTTTTTAATATTTTCTCTCCAGATTTTCAACATTGCCATTTTTTCACACCTCCTTATGAACAGTATAGCTGTCATTTTTCACATCCTTCCTGAAACATGTTTTCACACCTGTGGTACAGAATGACACGTTTGCAGTGGGAAATCAATATTCAGGACAGATTAACAAAATCATAGTGCCACTGTTCATGAGGAGAGGGTCAAAAATGGCCATGTTAGAAATTTAGTGAAAACATTCCAAAAAATGATTGCGTTACAGGTGTGTGTTGCGCAGTTTCTACTCATGCTCGTAACTTTGCCAGTTTTTCATATTTTCACTCCAGATTTTCAGCATTGCCATATTTTCACACCATCTCATGAATAGTACAGCTGTCATTCTCCACATCCTGCCAGAAATGTGTTTTCACACCTGTGGCACCAAATGATGCAGTCGCTGTGCAAAGCCACCTTTCATGATTAAAGAAATGATAATGACACTGTTCATGAGGCGGGTTTATAAAAAGCCCATGCTGAAAATTTGGAATGAAAATACCAACAAACAGCCCTACTCCATAGAGACTGACAGACATTGGGCTGTGTACTGGGATCGTCGGCCTTAATGCTCATGCCATTCCACCCCCCACCCTGCAGCCAGTGACAGGCATCGAGGTGTGCCTTGGGGTCTTCAGCCCCAGAGTTCACCCATTCTCCTATACCACACCCATCTCAGCATATTTCCTTATGGAATGAAGTGAGTATAAGGCCCAAAGACCCCATGGCACACTGCAACACCTGTCAGTGTCTGCAGGGTAGGGTGAGGTGAAATGGCGTGAGCGTTATGGCCGATGACCCAAAGCCACATCCCAATGCCTGTCAGTCTCTGCAGGGTAGGGGTGGGGCTGGCGTCAGTTCAATACTTCACTGCCATTCCTATTATGCATCTCTAACTCCTACACTTTCAATGCCAATGCCAGCAAGCCAACATTCGGCAATGACAAATGATTGTTCACCCTACTGTAGTCCATATTTCTGCTCAATAGCCAATCCCCAATGTCTTATGTCAGCAGCTTTCACCCGCATCTACTTCTTGTAGCCCATAGGCAGTGTCAGTGGCTCAGCAGGTAGCACACTCACCTCTGAGGCTGGGGGATTAGAAGGCTGAGGGTTCTATACCCATACCAGGCACTTGGTTAAATCCCAATACTGACATTGTAGTGCAACATGGGGGGGGGGTGCTGAACTCCTGAGGTGCCGTCTTTTGGATGAGACATTAAACTGAGGTCCCATCTGCTTGTTCTGGTGGTAGTTCAGGTGGATGTTAAAGATCCCATGAGACTTCTCGAAAAGAGAAGGGGAATTTTTATTATAAAATCTTCAATAACAAATTACTATAACCAGTGTTAAATCATAGAAAACAATATCCAAACCAGAAGACAAAATAAATCAAGTAAGTATTACAATCATACACTTTCCTAATTTGTTGTTAAATAAATATACAGTACTCCAAAAAATGATAAAACTAAAATAAACTGACTCCCCCACTAAAAGAGTAGGGGAATGTTGATTAATACAGAAAAGTGAATCATATACAAAACAGCAATGCATTGCACCAAGTATAATACTATAAAGAAAAGAAATATAAAGAGGTATTACATCATACCATTCATACTGTAATATAAAAGGAAAAAAAAAAACCAAACAAAAAAACAAATAGCTTTCAAGGCCTTCAAAATTCACAATTGATTAATCCCAAAAAACATCAAATGACTGTTCCACCAAAACTACTCAATGGACCAGCAAATCAAAGTCCTAAAAAAACACAATAAAAATCGAAAACCTAGAACCCCCTACTATAAGAGTAGGCAGAAGGAAATAAAAAAGGAAATTTGGAGAATATTCACGTTCTTTAAGCAATATGATGCCAATACTTTTCCCAAATACCTCTCTTCAAAGTTACAAATTTTGTGTTCCTGCAGTTTAACAATATCATTATAAACAGAAAAAATACAGTTCTACTGCTATTTGCTACTGCTGAAAAATACACCTATAGCGTACTTGCCAGATCCAACATAAGAGCAAGGCAGATATCACATTTAAAGTACTATTGCTGTATCCAACCCAATGAATTAGAAAAATCCCATAATATAGTTGTAAATCCGACAGGATCTCCAAAAAGGATGCCGTCTCCAATAAGATTCCCAAATCTCCCAAAAATCTTGGAGTGTGAGGAGGGGGACCAAGGAAAAGTATCTATCCTAAACAGATACTTCTGCTCATTATTTACTGAGGCACAGTTAGGGCAGGGCCCACAGCTCAGCACCATGGACACGGGGGTGGGGGAGGTGGCACTAGTCCCTTTACAAAAGAAAGGGTACTACAAGAGCTCGCTAAGCTCAGGGTGGACAAGGCAATAGGACCTGATGGCATACATCCTACAGTACTAAAGGAACTAAGGGTGGAACTAGCAGAGCCATTATCAGAACTGTTTAATGAGTCTCTGAGCACAGGAGAGGTCCCAGAAAACTGGAGATGGGCTCATGTGATCCCGCTCCACAAGAGTGGTAGCAGGGAGGAGGCAGGGAACTACAAACCAGTCAGTTTTGCCTCAGTTGTGGGCAAGATTACTTAGGCATTCCTTAAAGAAAGGATAGTGCAACACCTGGAATCCATAGGAGCACAGGATCCAAGATAGCATGGGTTTACAACAGGAAGGTCCTGTCAAACTAATCTCATAGATTTCTTTGACTGGGTTACCAGAGTGGTGGACCAAAGGGGAGCAGCTGATGTCGCCTACTTTGACATCAGCAAAGCTTTTGATACTGTTCCACATTGAAGATTGATTAATAAGCTGGGTAGGCTAGGGCTGAGTCAGAAGTAGGTCAGCTGGGTGGTAAACTGGTTGGTGGGCAGAAAACAGAGAGTGGTGGTAAACAGTATGCAGTCAGAAGAGATGCAAGTCACAAGTGGGGTACCTCAGGGATTAGTCCTGGGTCCCGTCCTCTTCAATATCTTCATCAGTGACACTACAGATGGACTGGAGGGTAAGGTTTGTCTGTTTGCAGATGACACCAAGATCTGCAACAGACTAGGTGATCCAGATGGGGTGGCAGAATGAGAAGAGATCTGGAAAAATTGGCAAAATGGTCGGAAGAGTGGCAACTGGAGTTTAACGCAAAGAAGTGCAAGATCATGCACATAGGAAAGAGAAACCCTGAAGCCACCTATGGGTTGAGAGGGGAGTTGCTGGCAGTCACAAGGGAAGAAAGAGACTTAGACATCATCATCATCACAGATGACCTGAAATCATCCAAGCAGACCACTAAAGCGGTAGGTAAGGCTAGAGGAATGTTGGGGTGTATTAGTAGGGGTATCACAAGTCGTAAGAGGGAGGTAATAATCCCTCTTTACAAGACACTGGTTAGGCCCCATCTGGAGTACTGCATGCAGTACTGGAGGCCACACTTGCACAAGGACATTAACACAATGTAGGCAGTCCAGAGAAGGGCAACCAAAATGCTGCAGGGGCTGCATCAGAAAACTTATGAAGACAGATTAACAGAGCTCAATATGTATACCCTAGAGCAAAGGAGGGAGAGAGGTGATGTTATCGAAACAGTCAAACATCTTAAGGGCATTAACAAGGTGAAAGAGTCTAACATGTTTCAATATAAGAAAAATAGCAGGACAAGAGAACACAGCATGAGATTAGAGGGAGGCCGATTAAGGGAGAATGTGAGAAGGTCTTTTTCACAGAAAGGGTGGTGGATGCATGGAACGGCCTGCCTCAGGAAGTGGTGGATATGAATATAGTGCAGGGCTTCAAACAGGCCTGGGATAGGCATAAGGGAGCAACAAAGATGAGTATGAATAGATAGGCCATTGACAGAGTACAGGCCTATGGCACATTCATAAGGTAGAAAAAATGGGCAGACTGGATGGGCCTTGCAGTCCTTATCTGCCATCAACTTCTATGTTTCTATGGATAAAAGGGCAATCAAAATATAAATGGTTTAAGGTTTCCACATGCATAATGCAAGTTTGTGGCAAACAATATCTTTCTGTCAAAGTTTTATGCTTATGATTTCTCCATGTATTAATTTTACCACGTACACCAAGCCAAACCAAATCCCACATATGTGCAGGGATCCTTTTTCA
This sequence comes from Neoceratodus forsteri, assembly GCA_016271365.2. Classification (NCBI taxonomy): domain Eukaryota; kingdom Metazoa; phylum Chordata; order Ceratodontiformes; family Ceratodontidae; genus Neoceratodus; species Neoceratodus forsteri. The sequence goes on from CM028135.1 coordinate 314,566,764, forward strand.
GTTAAGCGTGCCTTTATCGAATTTTGTTCTGTCTTCTAAAATCTAGAAAAAGGTTGTTCATAAAAGTGATTTGACAAAATGTCCAAATATAAAGATTTTCTTGATAAAAGGGTGATGTCCTGAAATGACACTTTCCAGTTTTTCAGATAATCAAAACTGACTACCCATCCTGATGAAGGGGTATACTTCCGTCTATTCTTATGCATAAAACTAGCAGTTTTCCATTCAAATAAAATATCCTGTAAAATAGCAAGTAAATAATTCCCCCAAGGTTTGGGGTTCCAATAATAATTGGCTTCATATTAGTTGAAATAAACAGTGAGAAAAAAACACTACTGGGTCTACCATCCAAACTCCACCTTGGGGCATATCCAGATAAAGATAATTTCTCTTAATAGGGTTTAATCTGCTCCCCCAAAATCCCCAAAAGAAACAAGACATCAGAGCAGTTTCTAAACATTTCAGTAATGGAAAAATATGGCCCACATAAAGAAAGAAAAGAAGTAAGAAATATTTAATCATAGACATTTGTTTTTGCTTTCCCATCTTCCATTTGCTCCACCTACTAATCCATTTTCTCCCCTTATTAAGACAGAGTTCCCAATTATACACTGCAGAATCCACCCCAAAAAATCCCTAAAATTTTATAATAAGACTTGGAAACTGGGATACCCCCTATAGTAACATCAGTCCTCATATGAGTAGAAAGTCATAAGCATATACTTTTATCCATATTTATCTGTGCTCCAACAACACAAAATAAGGACTGCAATACATCACACACAAGAGTACCCATAGTGGGATCAGGAAAAACAACACATAGGTCGTCTGCATGTACAATAGTTTTTAAATCTCCCATACCTAAACTCCTAACCCATATAGCAAGGGTAATCTATTCAGAATTCTAATAATAGGATCCCACACCAACACATACAAAATGGGTCTAAGGTGGGCACCCCTGACATACACCTCTCCGAATGGTACATCTCTTCCCAACCCACCCATTTACAAAGGGTGAAACGAAAGCTAAAGCATAGCACGTCTGCAACCAGTTGACAAATACGGGGGGATACCATGTGCTACTAATGAGAGCCATAAAAACTCCTGTGACAGAAAGTCAAATGCCTTTGCCTGATCAGTGCTTAAAATATAACCAACAGTAGCACTCTCAAAAAGCTCCCTAATTAATATGAAAGCATCCTGTATAGAACTCTCTGGAACAGAACAATATTGTGAAGGGTAATTTGGTAAACATTTTAAAGTCCACATTCATCAGAGTAATGGGTCTCCAATTATTTATAGAGGTCCTGTCACCCTTTTTGAACAAAAAAATCATTAATTCATGATACATAGTCTCAGAGATTCTATCCACATTAAGAAAAGCATTATACAGTGTATATATATATATATATGATAATGCATGGTGTGGTGTGTTTAACGAGTTTTTACACACACCCCGAGGTGTTGGATGCTACATAAACCCTGAGAGCAAAGCTCAAGTGGTTTATTTTAGCATCCAACACCGAGGGATGTGTGTAAAAACTCAAGTTAAACACACTACCCCTTGTTTTATTTTATAGAATTGCTGGGGAGCCTTTTCTCTCCACAGCAATTATATAAAATAAAACAGTCATCGCCGCGGTTCAGTCGCTGGATTCACCTGCTGTCTGCAGTCTGTAGACCGAGCGGCTGCTGAAACCTTTTTTTTTTAATTTTACCAGTCTATGGTGCTCCTGAAAAATTGCCATTTACCATGGACTGGTGAAGTGATCTGTGGATGCCTTGTTTAAAAATAAAATTAAACTTGCCTTATCACTGAGTGGAGCGAGTTTTCCTATGCTGAATAAGGAGGGAGTAGTGGCAGCCACATGTGTGGAGCGAGAGAAACCTGGAGCATGTTCGCCGTTATAACCCATGGGTCATAACGGTGAATTATAACTGGTTTTCCTACGGGAGAAAAGGCTCCCCGGTTATTATAAACCATTAGCTCCGATGCCATTGACTCCCATAACACCTTTTAAAGTTCACCTTGTAAACCTTCGGAACTAGGAGCTGTGTTATCCCTTGTATCATAACCTCCAACTCATCTTTAGAAAAATCTTTAATCAGATCCTCTGTCCTGTCATGATTCAGCCGAAGGAGATCTGCAACCCCAATTAAGAGTGACATTTCATCTTAGTCACAAGGAAAAGGACCAAACCGAGCCAAAATAAAATTTTCCAAAACCCCTAAGATTTCAAAATTGTCTGTCACAATATGACCAGATTCATTCCTGAGACCCGTCATGTGTCTTGCCTTATTCCTACGTTTACAATCTTTGTACAGGTTAGTTTGCTCCTTCCTACCTTGAGTCCCAAACCATTTTTTCCATCTCTAATGACTTCTGTCTAGTATACTGAATTTTTGTGAGATTCTGTTTTAATGCAGTGATCTTGGCATCGTAGGACCTCATTCCCTCAATTGCTAAAGAAATTAGTTCATGTAATTTATTCCACATTCTCATATATTCCTGATCATTATAGTTGGCCAGAGATCTAGAATGTTGTCTAAAAAATGCAGTAAGACAAGATGTAGTGTCCTCCCACCAAGTAATAGGGGAATCATACAGGAAAAATACAGATTCTGTATCATCCAAAATATCACTAACTATGTGAAGTGTAGTAGGATTTTGCAGTAAACTGGTATTAAGCCTCCACACCCCTTTACCATGCAAGGTTGTAGGATGTGGAGATACCTCGATACCAATCAGGAAACGATCAGAGGTTTCAACAGGAAGGATCCGTGATACAACTGTGGGCACTGCAGATGTAATGAACCAAAAATCTATTCTGGAGGCGACAGACCCACTGAAAAAAGTAGGCGTTGCATTGTCATCCAACGCATCCCTCAATGCTGTTTGTCTCAAAACTGATTTCAGTTCATTACTGTCACAATAAATTTTGCATAGTGCTCTACCGAGTCACAGGTCAATATTAAAGTCTCCCCCCCAAAACACTAAATGACTAGTACATAAATAAGGGAGCATTTTTGAATTAGAGCAACACAGATAGCTCTTTGTTGTAGGGCATAAATATTAATCAGCCTACAAAAAACATTTTGTAACACAATATCTAACATAACAGCTCTCCCTGGGTCTATATCAACTAACTTTTGTACAACAATTTCAGGTTTGGTGAAGCAAAAACCTAAACCTGAGCATTGATCCTTCCCTGTAGACCACAAGGCTCTCCCCACAAACCAGTTCTGTGTAGCCTTTTTCGCCTCACGGTCCGTATATAATCTGGTATCCTGTAAAAGGAAAATATCAAAGGATAAAGACTGCAATACAGCATATGTAGCTTTCCCTTTAAACTCAGATCGCATGCTATTAACATTTAGACTAGCTAAAGGAAAGGTAGGTGTTGTCAATGCGAATGTTTATTTTAGGGGTCAGGAAACCTTTTTCTTATTTGCCCTAGTATTCCACTTAGTGACTGTAGTTGAGGATTTTGACTGTTTTGGTACCCTTTTCTCTAAGGGGAAGGGGTCACTGTGTGACGAGGGAATGGACACAGCCGAATCTGCCTCATCCATTATATTCCCCCAACTCTGTAAGGGTTCATACGGGTTAGATATCACAACCGCAGGATGATTCTGCGATTTGGCAGCACGTTTCAGTAGTGTTCTCTTCTTTGGTATTGGTTGAAATCCAAGATCCAAGGAGTTCTCCCGGGGTCAGTTCTGGTTCCAAAACCACATCCACTACAGCTGAATCTGTGGGGTGGGGGGGCATCTCGCCGGCCTCTGGAATTGGGTTGTACCTCTTCAGCTTGTCTCGTATTCCTCTCATTATCTCTCATAGGGGAGGTCCAAGGCACCTTCCTGTTCTCTGGAGATTGTGATGGGGGGGGGGGGTTGCAGCCTACCCACTGGGAAGGTCTGAAGTTGGTGATCTGTATCAGACTTTGCTTTATGTTGTTTAGTAGATTTGTTTTCATAAAAGTCATGCTCAATATAGTCTGAATTGTTGTGGGCCGCTCAATGACAGGAGAAAAAAACATGGTCCTCAGACCTACACAAATTACACGAGGGGGGAACAATGCAAGTGGTGGCTGAATGGCCCAAAGCCCCACACACTGAACGCGTCATTTGATCACAATTAGAGTTTAGGTGCCTAGTAGAATCGCACCTATAACAAGATCGTGGCTGGCCAGGGTAGAATAAAATCCTCCCGTCTCTCCCCAAGTAAAAACAATTGGGCAATTACTGTATGCCCTCCTCAGTGAGTTTAAGTTGGATACAGAACTTCCAACCCCCCGTCCAAATTCCATTGTCATCAATGATAGCATCAGGCAAACCATTCACAGTGCATCATTTTTGTAACCAGTATAGAATGTTCACAACATTGACCCCCTCATTCCTGAATAATACAGTTACAATTTTCGCGGTAGGTCCGGTAATGGGAATCGTTACAAATGGTATCCACAAAGGGGTATTTTTAATCCCATAATATGCTGCCCAAAACCTATCAAGTAATCCAGCAGTCTGGAAGCTTATATCAAAATTATGGTCTCCAGGTGCATGAATCAGCGCACAAACTTCTGCTGGAGTAAAATGTTGTGAGTTAATAATAAGACTTTTCCCCACATAATTTCGGTCTGGAGAAAGGTCTAGCCCATCCTTATAATAAAGGTGGACTAAGGCCTGTAGCCTGTCCCAGGACAGCTTGTGTCCCTAGAATCCATTTGAGGGATATCAAAGTTCGTGTGATTAAAGTCAGTACCTGCAGCTGATTGTGGACTGTGCAGTCTGGAGTCATGTCGGACTTCCTCTCGGTGTTGCTGTTCAGTAGGGCCTTGCTCCACTGACACTGACCAAGGAAGCACCTCTGAGTCAGCGTCTGACATAGGAGCATCAAAGGGAAGAGCCACACCCTGTGATCCAGTCATCTGTTTGTCAGTTACCATCTGCTGACCATCCTTCACTGGAATTTGAGGAGTAGATAGCACATCAGGAGATAAGGTCTTGCTCGCAGCCGGAGAAGAGCCAGGTAAGGGGATCTCAGGGTCAGGAATCCATCCAGCTCTTTGTAGAGCATGTTCAGGTTGCCAAGTCCTTTCTTCCACCATAAAGAGGAAAAGAACTGAATCTGAGGAATGAGGAGGAGAAACAGGCTACTCTATGGTAGTAGGTTCCATCTTTAAATTCCCATCCTGAAAAAGAGCCTTTTTTTTGTATCGACTCTGTGGGACTCTGCTCTAGGCGCTCCCTTTTCTTTTCATCCTCAATTTTGTCAACCTGCAGGTCCCGATCAATATCAGCTTCTGTTATCAAAGTCAATAGATGAGTTGTTTCATGTTCTATACCCTGCTGAAGCCTTTCTTCTGCCTCCATACAGCCCATATCAGCCTTTTGATGTATAGTCTGTTCAGCTTCTATATGCCTCTCGCACTCCTGGTCTGTAATTATCTGAGCTACACATCCTTCCTCAGAAAAGTTCTCTTGCTGACAGAGGGTCCATACCTGTGACAGACAAGGGTTCCCCCTACTGGTGAGTAGGGGAATTTCCCTGGTTTCCTGGCCAAATTTCCCCCATTCACTAAAAATATCACCAAGAGCTTAATCTGGTTCAAGGTCAGCTGGCATTCATCTGTATCCCCCTCCCCGGGTCATGCCTAAAAATAGACAGAATTTGTCTAGTGCACTTACCCAGTCAACAAAAACTAAAATAAATAAATAAATAAATATTTGTGCTCGCCAGCAGAGCTCCCTTAGCAGCTTCAAATCACTATGTTTTCTCCCTACTGTGGTCCGTAATTTTGCATACCAGCAGAGCTGCCCTTAGCTGTTACTTATCACTATTTCCATTTGGCACTTTGTACAGATTGTATACATCCACTCACTAGTGAAGCTGCTATCTGGCAGATTTGCCCATCTTCTGCTTTTGCCACCTATTGCGATCCATCTTTTTACTTTCAAGTAGAGCCAATACAAACTACAGTACCTTACCTAACAACTTGTTCAATGCCTTGGAATCCTCTCAAGTGCCTCTAATGTATGTCCAGCTACTCTTACTCCTCCTGATCCTATACTAGTCCTCAAGCAGTTAATCTTGCAAAGGCAGGCATCTGTTTCTTCCTTGGAATCATACATGTTCTCTTTTAAGTCTAGAAGTCAACCTCTTACTGATTTGAATCTCCCAGGAGCATCTCAACCCCTTCATCAAATACCCATTCAACTTCTATCTTCCCAAGCAGTGAACTCAAACCAGTGCATTCCTGCTGGATCTAGAGCCTCCTTTAGCTTGAATCTGCCAGTGCAAGTCATGCCAGAAATTCCAGCTTTTAGTGCCTCAAGCACATCTGCTTCCTCCTAAACCACCTACACTACAGGATCCCATTAGGAACTGACATACTACATTAACCTGGCACATGACTCCATGTGGAATGTCTTAGCTCCAGCAATCAGATCTTCCTATATCCCACAGCCTGGAAATTGTTTTCATTTTTTGCACTTGATTTCATTTTCAGTCTCTAGAAGTTTCATGCAGTTCATATTTCTACTCACCAGCAGAGCCACCATGAGACATTCCTACAATACCCCCTTTGGGGCCTGTATTTCTCCTTGGCAGCAGAGCTGCTCTAAGAAGTTGCATTTCCACTCACCAGTGGAGTCCTTAGTCAAGCAAATTTATGCAGCTATAACCTATTGCCCATCTGTTGTGAGTTGTATTTTTCCTTGCCAATAGAGTTGCCAATCAAACAAATCATCATGATAGCCACCAAGCCTAAATTTACTATCCTCCATTTACATGTTTAGAGGGAAGATGACCTGGGACCTTGGATCTCCAGATATTTCTTCCACAGGGTTTATTTTCCTCTCCTCTGTGCCAAAGGGCCTCACTCTATGAGTAGGATGAGTGGAGTTTGTATGATTTCACATTTCTTTTGAGCCTTCTGCTTTTCCCAGCCTTGTACCATCTGCCTCGGTCACCCTCTACTCAGAGCAGAAACCTTATCAGCACAGAGAGCTACAGCCATGTAAACCATAATGTCATAAAAGCACAACTTGCACCATCTGTATTTATGATTAGAATTCCCACTGAATTGAGAAGGCTATGCCTGGGGTTTGGCTGCAGAGCAGAATCAAACTCCATCACTGCCCCACATATAGCTGTGATAGGATAGGACAGGACAGGACAGAACAGGAAGGATAGGAACTTTAGATAGTGCCATTCCAGTGCTCAAAGTATTTTACAGTACATATATAAAGACAGATTGCAACTACAGTACAAGCCACTTAATTGGGACATGGTTAAACAGGACTTCTGTTTTGTTGGGATGTTCCGCTGGGCACCGATTAAATGTCAGTGCTTTTCTATGGGGGCTCAAACTGTTCAAATGGGACGGGACATGATGGAAGCTGCCAGTTTATCTGGACAACTTGTCATGCTCAAGATCATTTGCTGCTGAATAAGTGCTAGCTATCAGTGGCTGTACTCCCTTCAAATACATTATTTAAATTACTTAGCACTTTTATCTGTGTCACACATATCAGATCAATCCTGCCACCCGATCGCAAAGAGGATCCCTCACCCAATCTTTGTGATGATCCTTTGATGATCTGTGACTTCCTCCCTCTGTCACTGTGTTGGTACGATAACAATGGCAATAGCAACAGCATTTCAAATTCAGAGAAGAGATATGAAGGAGAGGATCCTTCTCTTTCAGAGCGCCACTTTGACTCAATGCATTGGATTTTGAAATATCATCTACACCCATGCTCAGCCAATTTAAGCTCCTACTCAGACAGCACCTTGTATCCAACAGCTCTCTTCGATTGCTTCACCTAATGGCACACCTTTGCTGCTACCTCATTGAATCCTGTGGTTTGCCCTCCTCTTACAGGGGCACACCATACCTCAAATTCTACACCCTATCTCTCCCCTCTTCTTACTGCCCTTTACCTATGACATACCCACCCTACCCTCCTTGTTGCTGGCGGCACCACTCATTCCTCCTGTATACCTTCCATATACCCTGTCTTTGTGCACCTCCCCTGCCTAACTTCTGCAGTGAGTACCCCCCCCCCACCGTAGCCAAGTATGACAAGACCTTTGGCTGCTCCTCTCACCTTCTAGCTATCTCTATCTCCCTCTTATCACAATTCACCTTCTGCTCCTCCTTCTCTACCATGAAATGAAAATGATAGTTTATAAGTTACTGTTTAACCTTGATATTTTTGCACAATTTTGTATGCTTTATGTCTAAATAGATTACCATTGTTAGTCTTCCTTTGTTTTTGTGTAACCTTCCGCACTGACGTGGAACGTTTGTAAAAGAGCTGCTTTGCGCTCAAAGGTATTTTAATCCTAGACTGAAATAAATAAATAAACATGCAGCTGGGGAATGTAAGCTAAAACTCTGACTGTTTTTTGGCCCCCCCAAAACAAAATTATTTGCTTGGTTGTCAGATTTCTTGGTTCTTGCATCAGTGTGCCAACATCACTGATAATGCAAGAACATCATATGCGTAGCATGCTCAAACAAAACAATGTACACCACCAAATCATACGCATACCACCGAATCATAATGTAACTTTCAAGTATAGTATGGTAATGTACTTAACTTTAACTTTTACTTAAGCTCTGCTCCTGCCCTAAAACATACAGTACAGTGTACACGCTGCTGCCCTGAGTCTGGTGTACTACTGTGCATTACTGAATGAGATACTGTAGGACAGAAGGCAAAAACAGCACTTCTCTTTATCAGGACAGTGGCTTAATCGGGATGAAAGGGTATCCACTGAGGTGTCCTGATTAAGCAACTTTGACTGTAATACACAACAACAGGCAGTAAATCCAAATACAAGGATAGAAATTAAGATCACGCATAATTCCACAGAGTTGACAGAGCTTATCTGCCTGCCAAGAAGGCCTGTCTAAACTGCCAGGGTTTTAATCGTGATTTGAAACTTTCCACTGAGGAGGCAAAATGGATGGATTTTGCGACAATGTTCCAGAATCTTGGGACAGTTATAAAAAATGCTTGGTCCCCTGCAGATTTTAATCTTGCTGCTATTTTTTTTTTTTTAATTCAATATACTTTATTGGAATTTTTACCATACACCAGTGAGTACACTACAATAGTCACTGAACGGTTTGATACATAAAGTAAAATACAAACAACACAAAACAGACACTCCCAGTCTGTGCTCAATACCAAATATGGCTAATTGTTTTGATAAGGCCAAACACTGAAAGTAGCCATTGCCCAATAAGTCAGTGATGAGCTACACTTACTAAAATCTCAACAACATCAGCAGGGACAAAACTGGCTCCCAAGTCTTTTTAAACTTATGATACTAATGATGCAGATACGCTACGTGCTTCTCTACCTGAATTGCCAATAAGATTTCTCGGTACCATTCAATAATAGTAGTAAGGGGCCCTTCCTTCCAGTGCCGTAACATGACAAGTTTAGCCATAACTGAGATTAATGTTAAGTGCGCTTTGCGTGCCTGGGGTGTCCCAGGAGGGAAAATTGCCAACAGACAACACTCCAGGGTGAATAAGGGATCCAATCCCAGAATCGGTCCAGGACTCGTCGGATCGCACTCCAAAACTTTTGGATATGCGGACATAGCCACAACATATGATACAGCGTCCCCGAGACCTGACAACCACGAGGACACAAAGGAGAGGATATGTAACCCATGCTATACAATTTGTACGGAGTGTAATAAATGTTGGGTAAAATGTTGAACTGAACTAGTCGGAGTTTATCCTGCTTAATAATCTTATAGACCCCATCCCATACCTTCACCCAGTAGTCGGAGTCCTCAGACAGGGACACTTCGCGCACCCAGTAATAACATACCCCCTCAGGGAGAGATGAATCTAAGCCTTGAAGTTGCTTATAGATATTGGAGACTTCATGGGGTTGCTCTGCGTCTTGGAGGGTCTTGAGGAGACCATCCGTTGATTGTGTTATCCACTCTTGGCTACCTTTAAATGCAAGTATAGCAGCTTTAATTTGCAAGTATTTAAAGAAGTCCTGGGATCTTAGTTGATAATGACACTGTAATGCCTGGAAAGAGACTAATTCCGTACCTTGGAGAAGATCCTCCAGAGTACAGTGCTTGAGTTGCAGGAAAAAAAAGGGTAAAATCGGGCGATGTCCAATCTGAAAGTGCCAGTTATCACAAAGTGGTTGGGCTCGTGAGGTATACCACTTCTCTTAAAAATACACTTGAATTTGCAGAAAGGCCTTAGGAGACCAAGCTATTGGGGTTGTTTTAAGCGAGCTAGGGAGACGGGAAGGTTTAGAGAATACCAAGGCATACAGAGAGCTTGCAGCACCTCTAGCTAACCTGTGTTCAATATCAAGCCAGACCAGCACATATGAGTGTTCCACTCTGGGTACCTCAGCATTAATCCAATAAGCTATCTTGCTTAAATGTTTAGCCCTATAATACAAAAAAAGGGATGGGAGGGCAAGGCCTCCTTTAAGTTTGGGTACTGTTAGTTTAAGGTATGCCCTTCTCACTGCCTTACCCCTCCATAGGAATTTATTAAACATTCTCTGGAGTTGCAAGAACCAGGACTTGGGAAGGGCAATACCCCTCATGCCCAGTGTATATAACAGCTGCGGTAAAACATTCATTTTAATAATATTAATCTGGCCCCAAAGTGACAGCGGAAGAGCACTCCATCTCTCCAAATCAGAGTGCACTACATGCACCAGACTGGTCAGGTTAAAGTTTATCATCGAGGGGATATTCCTGGCAATTTTGATCCCCAGGTATGTAAGAGCCTTTGACTCCCATGACAGTCCCAGAGAGGCGCATGTATCTCTAGTGCAGAGGTGATTTAACAGGAATACCTTTGTTTTAGAGAGAGTCAGTTTATACGAGGACACAACTGAGAATCTATCTAATTCCTCAAGCAGGGCTGGTATCGAAGTCTCAGGATCCTCAACATGCAATAGAAGATCGTCAGCATAAGCTGAGATCATGTATCTCTCCCCTTGAATTAGAATACCCTTCAGAGAGGAAGAAGATACCAATTTACATATCAAGGGCTCCAAATAACAATTAAAAAGAAGCGGGGAGAGCGGGCAGCCCTGGTGGGTGCCTCTTTCAAGAATGAATGGGTCAGATAAACAACTGTTACACCATACCCTGGCCCTTGGGGAGGAGTATAGTACTTTAACCCAATGTTCAAAACCATCAGGCAATCCAAACTGCCAGAGAGACACAAACAGAAAGTGCCAGGAGACCCGATCGAAAGCTTTTTCAACATCGAGGGATACCAAGGCCGCAGGGGACTCGGCATCCCTCGATGCTGCCATTAAGTACATTAGCTTTCTCATGTGGTCCACTGAGGTATGCCCCCGCATGAAGCCGACTTGTTCTCTACCAATAATCCCTTCCATCACCGGAGCCAACTGACTGGCCAAAATTTTAGCCAAAATCTTAACATCCGAATTAGGAAGCGATATCGGACGGTAACTTCCAGGACATATTAAGTCCTTATCCGGCTTCGGAATCAAGGTAATCCATGTCATCAAAAAGTCCCGGTCCTTTATTCCTTCCTGAAACCAAAAATTATAAACATCCCTCAAAAGGGTGGCCAATTGAGGGAGGCAACTCTTAAATAGATTGTTAGGTAGGCCATCTGGCCCTGGGGCTTTGTCCAGTGGCAACTGCCTGACAGCCTGCTCTACCTCAGTTAAAGTAATTGGAGCCCCTAGATTCTCCACCACCCAAGGAGACAGTACAGGAAGACCGACAGAACTCAAATATTCTGTGATCGCCTGGTCTGTCACATCTATCGAGTCAGCTGAAGAGTAGAGGGTCTCATAGTATCTACCAAAAACATCAGCAATGTCTTGGGGATGGGAAACTATGTCACCACTTACTGGGGACCTCAGCCCTGAAATGAATCTGGACATTTCGGTCTGCCTCAGTCTTAAAGCGAGGAGTTTTCCTGCTTTCTCCCCCGCCTCTAAGTATTTCAGTTTGGTACGGTGAATAACCAACTCTGCTTTTTGCGCCATTAAATCATAATAGTTTGACCGCAATTGCTGGAGCCTTGCCCAATCCTTCATGGGGGATATATGACTTAACCGGTTTTCCAGTTGCTGAATTTCGCTTATCAATAACTCTAGAGCACTCCTATCCTTCTGAGCTCGGGTAGCCGATATAAGTATAAATTCTCCCCATATAGCACATTTAAGGGCGGCCCATACCGTATCGACCCTTTCAACTATCCCTAGATTAATTTTGGTAAAATTAACTATAAATTCCTGGATAAGTTTCAGGGTTTGGTACATTTGAGTAGCCGCTTGCTGCTGGTTTTAACAAAAGCCCCTGGTTATCCAAGCAAGAAACTCTGGTGCCCCAATAATCCTCCTGATAGGTTGCCAGTAATTCATGTATATAGATAGGGCCCAGTCCATTTCTGGCCTTATAAACCTGCAAAATAATTTTAAATTCAGAGCGCCATCTAATCAGCAGCAAGTGCAACTCCTGCAAAATGGAATTAATGTGATTGAATTTGGATATACCAGTTAATGGTCTAGCTGCCAAATTCTGTAGTAAATGCAGGAGGTGAAGCTTGAGTAGCTGGGAGGCCATAGTAGAGTGCATTGCAGTACTCAATTCATGAGACAATGAAAACTTGCAATATTGTGCGCAGATCACTATAATCAAGGAAAGGATTCAAAATGGCCACATTTTCCAAGTGGTAAAAACCATATCTGATGACAGTAGTAAATTATTCCCAGATTGTGAACTTTCTGCCTTGTCTGCAGTACCTCCACATCACATACAGGGAGAACAAGATTTTCTTTTACTGCGGACACCAAAGGTCTGAGCCCCCACAGAAGCAACTCAGTTTTGCTGGGATTGAGTGACAGCCACCTCACACTCATCCAATGCTTGATCTCCATGATGGCCTTCTCAACCACGTGCATCAGATCCCCCTGACCGAGTCTAAGTGAAAGGTAAACCTAAGTGTAGAAGTGAAAACTCAAGCCATACCTTCAGATCACTTATCCCAGAGGAACCATATATGCTATGAATATCAACAGGGAGAGTATAAAGCCCTGAGGGATACCACACAGGACTGGTGAAGGGACAGATTTACAATTGCCCAACACCACAGTTGTGCCAGCCAAGCCACAGAAACACCTAAGGCTCTCAATTAACTCCCCATGATTTACAGAATCAAATGCTGATGACAGGTCAAGGAGAACCAGAACAGATAGCTCTACTTGATCCTTCACCAGGAGCAGATCATTCATAACCTGGACCAAGGCAGTCTCCATATGGTGGCAAGAATGGAAACCAGATTAGAGAGGCTCTTAGAGTTTATATTTCCCCAGGTGTTCTTTAAGATGAACTGCAATCACTTGTTATACAACCTTCCCTATAAAAGTAAGGTTAGAGATAGGCCTGTAGTCTATGAGATTGCCCAGATCTAGATTTAGCTTCTTGTCTTCACAATGGCCCCAGGGGGTCAGGGAAAACACCTTCTCAATGCAGAGTTCACAGTCTCCACAAACACAGGCTCCAGCATCTGCCAACCCACCTTAGCCAAATGGGAGAGGGCAGGGTCTAAGATGCAAGTGGATTGGTGCATCGCTGACAGCACCTTGCAGATTTCTACAGCCAGCCAGTTGAAAGTTCATCCATAGAACCCTAGAATCAGTAACCTCAGCTCCTCGAGCACTTCCCTGGTGAACAGCAACAGTGGAGGAGATATTTTGCCTTATCTCTGCAATTTTGTCTGCAAAGGAATCAGCCAAGTGGTTGCATTTCTCCTCTGAACTTGGGTCTGACAAAGAGCCAAGGCAGTCATGATTAAAAATTTTATTCACCAGCCTGAAGAGAGCTGCAGGTCTGTTTTTCCCAGCTGCAATGAGGGAGAAATACAATTTGTTCATAACACCAGTCATTGTCTTCTGACAACTCTGACAATGAGAGATCAGGACAAAAGTTTGTCAGAAAGCAGTCCCAATCTACTCCAATGCCTCTCAAGTCTCCATGCACATCATTTCAGTCCCCTCAGCTCATTGTTATACTAGGGAGAGCTCTGACTTCCATGATGTGGATGGAGGCAGACTAGCATCAGGGAGTCAGCTGTAGCAAGGATGGCTACATTATAACCTCAACCACTGCACTGTACCCCCTGGAGGAGGTGGGCAATATCCCTGAAATGTCCACATGAGCCCAGAAAACATTTTTATTTTATTTATTTATTTGTCAACCGGGTAGGGACACTGGACTGAAGGTCCTTTTCCAGGTCCAACACGGGAGTAAAACGCGATATACAACTAACAAAGCAACAAAACAACATCAAGACCGGACAACATCATTATATAATACATTTACAAACAGTATTTTCCAATAAAAACTGCTTAAAAATAAACTTAAAACAATGTGGAAGAGAAGTTGCCAAACGAAGTGATACAGGTAGTGTGTCCAATACAAAGGTGCTGCAATGGAAAAAGCTTGCGAGTCAGATCTCAGGTTCAGTACATCTCCAACTGCGACAGTGGATCATTTCAGCAGAGGGGGGAGTAGTAATTACCTCACTCGTCATTTTGAACCACAGAATGGAATGATCAGACCAAGCAACTTGTTCTGCAGATATTTTAGATACCCCCATGCAAGCAGTGAAAGTAAAATCAAGAGTGTGGCTGGCCATGTGTGAAGGGATCTTTACATTTTGCTGGAAATCATGCAATTCCATTAAACCAAGGAAATCTCCCATACATATGGACGAGGAGGAGTCCATACAAGCATTAAAGTCCCCCAGGATAATAAGCCTTTGGGATTACAAAACCGACTCCAGCTCATAGAAGTCCCCAAGAATATCACGATCCACTCTGGGTGGACAGTAAAACAACCCTCAAACAAGTGAAAGCCATCACTTCAAATCACTCAAGACTCCAAGGGGAACTTGACACATTTCATACGCAGTCCTGAGATGACAAGCACTCCACTCCCCCGTGTCAATGTGAGGATGAGGGATCACAGTGCAACCTGGAGGAACCAGACTTGTTAAAGTAGGACTGGTATTATCCTCCAACCAGGTCGCCATGATAAAAGCCATGTCAGACTTCTCCGAATCAAAAAAAATCATGTAAAATCATAGTTTTATTAACTAGTGACCTGGCATTTATCAACACTGCCCTTGCAAGGATGGGTTGGTCTCATTGCACCCCCCCCTCCGGATTGCAGATGGTGAGGGAGATTTCAAGTTGGCAGGGAGGACCCCTGTCCATAGGATATTTTCTTTTCCCCCTCCTCCCTGTTGCCTGGCTCTGCCTTGCCTTCTCCTCTTTTGTTAATTGGGTCAACCAGCCTTTCAGGCACTCACTGTTTGCACCACATCTCTCTCTCTTTCCCCATCTCCAGAACTTTCTTGGTCCTCTGAGCCCTCTGATTTCTTGAACCAAGGGCTATGTTCCCCTGGCACTCTCTGCTAAGGGTGGAAAACATTTCAGTATGAAGAGGTATTGCAAAGTAAACCATACTGTTGCACAAGTACAACTCACACCATCAGTATTTATTTATTTATTTCATTTAGTTTTTGTTTACCGGGTAAGTACCATAGCCAAGACATGACTATTTTCAGGCATAACCTGGAAGATTACAATGAGGAGGGATAAATAGGGAATACATTTTGTATACAGGGAAAAAACAAAAATACAGAGAGAAACAAGATTTCTCAGTACATGAGTATATAACAAGATAGGTAAGAGTTCATAAACAGTACCAGATTCCATGACAACAAACACATGTAGCAAACAAAATTAGGTTAAAGAGCAGATGAAGCAATCTCAAATGAGACATAAGTAACTAACAACATAACTAGATTGACAGTATAAGTAGAGATCAGTTAGCAGCAGGGGGAAGTGAGACAGCAGGCTTATTGTAATATTCAGGGGGGTTTGAAGCAGGAACAAGAGACCTGGCTAAAGAGGAAGGATCGACATATGTTTTTGAATTGGGCATGCCTGGGAGCTAGGCGAACATCAAGTGGTAGGGAGTTCCAGAGTTTGGCTGCCGAGTGAGAGAAGGCTAGGGTTCCTTTGATAGATTTACATCTAAGTATAAGCAGCAGAGATTTATCAAATGATCGGAGACTGTGAGAGGAGGGGAGTGGAGATAGCAAGGAGCAAGTGAGACAGGGATACCTGCTCTAATAATATTTTCAGTCAGGGAGCCAAGGGCAAGAGTTCGAATGGAAGGAGAGGGGTAGCCAATTAAGATCAGCATAAAGCTGACAGTGGTGTTTTGACCGGGGGAGGCAGAGGCATACCTGCAGATACTGTTGTAGATGGTATCCCACTTTCTGAGGAGAGTTATGGATGCACAGAGATAAGTGACTACCTCATAGGATAGCGATGGGAGCAAGATCCCACGGGCTATGGCTAATCTAGCTGACTGCGTTAGGACATAGCTGGTTTTGTAGTCTACCCCAATTTTAGCATTAACTGATTTACAGGTAGGCATTATGTGCTTATCAAAGTTAATATTTTCATCAAGGAGGATTCCAGGATACCTGAAGGAATGTACTGATTCAAGGACCAGCCCACCCTGACAAGATACCTTAAACAGGTCTGATTCCCCAGTAAACTTTAAAAACTGAAAAGCAATTAAGAACTCTGAAAAGTTTTAAACCTTAAAAAGTATGAATTAGAGGAGATCTCAAATAAAATGTCCATGCATACAGCTCTATTACAAATTATTGTTTCTTTGAAGAGCCTGTGTAATTCTAGGGAATGTAGGGAAAGGCTTGTGTGACTATACATCACATTCTTTAAAAGAAACATTGTTACAAAGAGTACAAGTTACTTTTTTGTCTGACAACAGAAATGCAGTGTATGATGTCATACTAATTGCAGACCTCTGGCAGTACATGGGAGGTGGGGTTTAGGATTTTATTTTGGGAATACTGTAGATTCTAAAGCACAGTAGTTGCAAACCTTGTGTTTCTCCATGCCTGGGAATATCTAAACAACAGTGAGATGAACAGTGACGATGTGTGTGAAAGCTCAGGTTGCTACTTTATAGACATCAAGTATTGCGACATCTCTGGCTGCTATAGGGGGAGGGGGAGGGCTAGGACCCTGAAGGGACATCATGGACAGTAGGTTCCAGGGTTAGATAGGAAACTCGGGCAGACTGGATGGACCATTGTTTTTTTTTCTGCCATCATTATCTATGTTTCTATGCTTCTGTTTTTCCGTAGTAGTAGTAGTAATAGTAGCCACTTGTTTGAGTGAGCCCCCCTCTAATACAGTAATAACCGAAAGAAGGGGTGGGTCACAGCAAAGACAATCAGGTAAAATAAAGTACAAACATTGACTTACAGATACACAGCAGTGAACCATTTCCATTTGGAACTATATGCTTTTCTTCTTGCTGGCTTTCTAGACATGTTCTGTACCTCCCTTTAGTGGTTATAACATTTTAGTTCTGAAAATTATAATTCTTCAGGACCATGCTTTCATTTGCAGTGATTTCAGGTCTCAGTGAAACACTCTTCCCTGAGATAATGCTAGAGGGTCTAACCTCAGGTGAAGATTGGTTTGCATTCTCTGAGACAGGCCTAGAATCACAGAGTACTAGGGCTGCCTAGCAAAGTCTGTTATTAATAATATGATTGTTATCCTCTCCCTCCTCTGTTTCAGAACTTTTTGGATCAGAAGAAAAAGGATGGAAATCATAGAGGAATGTATTCCTCCATGTCATGCTGAATGTGTCCTCTAGGACTCTCCTAGACTTTTCCCAGAGATGGCAGACTATAGCAGAACAGAGGCAATTTTGGTTCTCCAAGAATGCAAATAGGTGAATATCTGGGACTTCCATCTTTTGAAGAGTTCAGAACTCTGTATTTTAAAGCCCATTCATGGGTTGCATGACCCAGCCTGCTTAAGGAATCTGCTAGTACATCACACTTCCCAGCAAGTTTTGCTACAGATTTCCTTGAATTCTAACTGTACATCAGGTTCCCAGTTTTCAATGATTCCCTGCAAAGCTTTGAGAACCTGCCCCCCACCCCACCCATTTGTTTATGTAATATAGTGCATTCTTGTTGCATTGTCTGTCCTTACCTGTACTGGTTTGCCCTGTACTAAGGAAGAAAAGGACTTCAGGGAGAAAACAAATTTGCTATAAGTTCATCTAAATGTATGAACTCCAATATTTCTAACAGAGACCATGCCCCATTCACTGATGTGCCCTCCAGGTGGCCTTCCCAAACTAAGAGGGATGAATCTGTTGTATGCACCCAAAGGGAGATTGAAATATGGGAATGCCCTCTGTCAAGTTCTGCATTTCCTGCCACCAGGTCAAAGCATCTACCAGTGGTTGCTCGACTGGCACTTTCTATGTTAGTGGTACACTTGTCTGACACCACTACATTTAAAATACCATTGTATTTCTCCTCATTTGCAATTTGACACCATGGAACCACTGTTGTGGTGTAAGGCGTAGGACCTAGCAGTTTAAGACATGGTGGTGTAGTCCTACAAGAACCTGCCTGGTATGAGACTGCATAATCCTTGAGAGCATATATTCTCTTCTGAGGTAGAACAACTCTGCCTTCTCTTGAATTCGGCTCTGCTCCTAAAGAGTCCAGGACCTAAGTTGGTTCTAACTTTAACTTTTCTAAATTCTAGAGAAAACCTAGACTTGCTATCATTGACATTGTCTGATGCAGAGCTACTTGAGCCTGTCCTTTGGCTTGCCACATACACAAACTACTTACCTAGGTATGAATAAACCACGACCCCCTTTCTGACCAGAGCCGCTGCTACTATGGAAAGTCATTTTGCTTTAAACTCATTCAGGACCAGTCCTGCTCTGAAACGTATGTACTTCGCTTTCTGTGACTGGGCTTTGAGAGGTAAAAATACAATACAAGTCCTTTAGGTTCAGTGCACACAGTCAACCTCACCCCATTACAGGGAGGCTTAATGGTTGCAAGACACTATCCTAAGTTTTTTCTTCTTTATGTACAGTATCTGTTTAGGCATCTGAGATCAAATTGGTTACCACTACCCATTTTTTAATGTCAGAAAGTACTTAAAGAAAAACTTTCCCTGTTGAGAAAGCAGTACATTTTTACTGCATCTGGACTGAGAAGTTTTTTCCACTTCCAGTTTTAACAGGGCCTTCTCCTCTAACATAGCTTTGATCATATTCAGATTCTACATTTTTGGGACATTTTAAAAACGCAGATTTAATCTTTCTCTTATTATCATCAGAACTTACTTACCTGTTACTTTTTTCCAATTTCTGGAGAAACTATGAGAGATGACCCCCAATGGTAATGAAGCTGAAGATGACATGGACATACATATGGTATTCATGTTACCTGTGCTGCTGAGGGAGCTAAAGCAGATTGCTGTTTTGCTGCTCTCCTTCCTCTGCCTCTACCAGAACCTCTGAGAGCAGAATAATCATGTAGCACAGACTGTTTACTAGTGACCTCTTCCCATACTCGACTGCAGATCAAACAGCCTTACAACGAATTAACCTAGCTCTCAATAAAGCCTGCCACTTGGTCTCTGGATGTGAATATTTTACCCACACATGTGAGCTGTACAATCTAATGGACTGGCTAAACTTTAAAGGCAGGCTTAAGTATCACACTTGCCTCCTTGCAAAAAAGAGACTTCAGAAGCAAGCACCTCAAGGCCTACACCACCTCATCCAAATAGTTTCCTACAGAAGAGCCCCCAGGTTTTCCCCTAATACCACCCTCCTGGTCTCCCACTGTAGGACCTCCCTTGGCCAAAGATCCTTCCAGTATCGGGCTCCCCTGTGGTTAAACAACCTACCGCCCTCCATCTTCATGGAACCCAGTCTTGACCGATTTAAAACCGGCCTCAGGACCCTCCTCCTTGCCTCCACAGCCTGTGACTGCATATAATAGTCCATCTTCCTACTTAACATCTGTATAGGTTGCATAGCTTAATCACTAGGAGGCATATTTTCATAACTTGTTAAATTTACTCACTTAGGATATACACTGGAAAGGGGAACCATATCTGATGTATCTTGATTAATTCCCTCATTACTCCTCTCTCACTGTGTATATATTTTGACTCAGGGTCCATTTAAGACCCCCTGAAACTGAAACCTACCATATATAAATATCTATGACACGGGGTCTACTGTTAATGACCACTAAAGCTGTAACCTGCTAATTGTATAAATTCTCTGTACTGTATTACCTATGTTTATTATCCTGTTTATGTTATGTATAAGTATCTATCAGATGGGGAACCTTTGCAAAGGAGTCTTTGACTCAAAGGATTGTAATTCTGATTTCACTGTTAAAAAAATAAAAAAAATAAAATACCTCACCTTCTATAGGGTCCATACTAACTTGAGTGTAAGTTCTTAAACACTGGTTTACTTCTGTTAACTTTTTCATTGACAACTCAGTTTTGTCTCCAAAACTTGAGGTTCCTTCAGATAGTATCTCTAAAGCCTTTTGTTGGTGATCCACTGAAAGGCCTGTTGATATCAACCAAGCAACTGTACTTACTTATTTGTAATTTTTGACCAGGAATGGCAAACTAAGCTAGTATAGTTTGTTTACAGGTACATCCTGGAGGTGGGTTGCATGGACCTGTTTATTGACAGGTGGAATGTTGGCCATGACACCAGGAAAACTTCCCTGCTCTTCTTTGATAAGTACCATGGGATATTTTACCTCCACCTGAACAGTGACCTGAGATGGGCACAAGGGACAGGCACCTCACCAGCGCTGCACCCCCTTCATATTACACTACTGTGTCAGCTATACGTTCTGAGTACAAGGTGTATAACTAGAACCCACAATCTGCTGATCTTTTACTGGAAGCACCATTAGTTAATGACCTAGTAGATGTATATTTTATATCCACAGCTATTTGGAGCTCATGCTTCGATGTCTCCAGACCTGCTTTTACATACAAATAACATCAGTGCAAACACACTGAAACAAGGGTTACCCTGGAAGAGCATTGAGAGTAAAGTTAAGTTTCAAAGAAATACAAAATTACTAATACCACAATAATGAACAGCATCATGTGAATTATACAAAAACCACCATGAAATAATATAGGCTGGTTCTGCTTTAAGCAGCAGTGTATAGTGCCAAAAGGCCTCTCACACAATCTGAAAATATTCAAAACTTTGCTAGCAAAGCAACCCCTGTCACAACAGGAAATGCAGAAGCAAGGGCAAAACATGTGTCTATGTCTTCTCTTTTTAGCCTTTGCAGATTGTGAGAGAGGCCACTGGATTTATCAGAACTTGTGTGATGCAGCAACAAGACAGAAAGGGGATGGACATTAAATGGAGGTAGCAGCCTAGCAGGTCAGGGAAAAAGAGGGCAGAGGGATGACATAAACAGGGATATTTTATTTATTTAAAAAAAGAGAAGTCGGGTAATTTAGAAATTATATTTTGCATTAACAGAACTTGGTAGGCCGGCAGCAGTGCAGTAGTCTACTGGTTAAAACACACACACACACACACACACACACACTCTGAGCCTTGACATTACACTACCACCGCTGAATCACTTTATGTGTGCCTTGAGCAAGTCAGTTACTCCTACCCAAAGTACTGGGTGACAGTGGCACAGCGAGGATAGGGGGTATGCCACATAGTCAAGGAGAAAGACACACCAGTGGGGAATGGAATGGGTGGAACATTCTGGGAGGAGTAACGGGTTTTTGCAGGGCATGGGCTGAGAGTGGAACCAGGGGTCTGGGCTGGAGGAGAGTGGCGTTAAAAATCTGGCAGCACATCACTGCTTGTATACTATGTTTCTTTGTCTCCAGAACTCCCAACTTGTTCAGTTATATACTGCTTACTACACAATGCCTCACTAGCTGAGACCTTTTCAGTTTTTGCAGTCTCCAATTTTATTCGCAACTGATGTTTGGTAAAAGTGGAACCATATATCTCCCCAGTACTGTGGATGTTATACTGGCTGCCTGTGAGGTGTTGTGTCTCCTTCAGGATAGGTTTGGTGACATACGCAGCCCTTCGTGATTTGTGTCCATGTTACCTGAACCAGCTCATCTGTTCTTGTGCTCCTGATCGCCATTTCCATTCTTCTGAGATGGGTCTTCTGAGAGTCCCCAGGACTCGAATAAAACAGTCTACAGATTGGGCATTCGTTGTGGCAGCACCCACTTTGTGGAATCAATTGCCACTATTGAGGCATTTAAACAGGGGCTGAAGTTCCATCTGTTTTCCGTGGCTTTCTTCTATCAATGACACCAATGAATCTGATGAGACTGTGCCAATGTATAGTATTTTAATGTTAAAATGTACTATATATTTATTCTTGCGGTGCTATTTATTTTGTATTTTTACTGTAAGGCAACCAGAGCCTGTGGGACTGAGTGTCTGATAAGTAAAACTACTACACAGTTCTTTCCTCATTTTTTCCAAGAGAAAGTGGAGCATGATGGTTGATGTGAGAGCAGAACATTTTTTTTTCCTTTTTCTTCTGTTTGTTTTTGAGACAAATATT
Organism: Neoceratodus forsteri; assembly: GCA_016271365.2. Classification (NCBI taxonomy): domain Eukaryota; kingdom Metazoa; phylum Chordata; order Ceratodontiformes; family Ceratodontidae; genus Neoceratodus; species Neoceratodus forsteri. The sequence goes on from CM028135.1 coordinate 314,589,305, forward strand.
TTAGTGATCACAAGTGTTAGGATTGTGATCAGGGGGCCCAAACAGTTGAAACACTCCAAATGGTTGTCTGCTGTAGGTCCCTAGCATTTGCAGAATCCATAGCTCTTAAAACCTACAGGTCCTTTCTTTCTTAGGCTTTCTTTACATTCCAACCAGCCAAATCCTGAGACCTACTGTAGATGCAACTGTACCAGGAAGCTTTCTAACTGGAGAGCACTAATCACTTTAAAGAGAGGAGATACGGTGAAGTATCAGTTACAAGGACAGAACTCTGGCTGGGAGTATACGATGCAAAGACTTGATTTGGGGTAACTGGGCTAGAAGTAGCAGATAGGAATATAGGTTGAATCTTGTCACCACATTTTCCACACAATCGTATAGGGTCCAGCAAATTATTAACAAACTTTGGAATATACTGAGTTCGGATGATGCTTTAAGATCTTGTATGGAAAATGGTTTATAACAGAAGTACCAATATTAGAGATAGGGTAGTGCAATGTTTGCAGTGTACCACATAGCTAGAACTAATTAGACATAGTTGTTTACCCAGGCCACCAAGTGGCAACTGGTAATTACTCTTGTGGTCACTGTAAGTTCTGTAAAAGTAGAATGAAAACCAATAAATTCAGCAATGGTGAAACTGGTGAAGAATATGCAGTTAGGAGTTTTATTTTATTTTTGAACTTTCTTTTATTCATTTTTCAATGAGCGTATAGAAAGCATTACAGCCAGCAAAAGCAAGGTTACATAGGCTCCAATATTAGGTACTCTACAAACATGTTAGCATCAGGATTATTTGTCCTCTGTCAACTGATACAGCATATGTGGTATCATCCTAGCATAATAAATCATATTTTTTCAAATACATTTAGGATAGCTAGCCATGTTAAAACCTGTGGGGGTAGAAGATGAAGTTAGGTAATATTCTTAAGGTAAATAGTTGTCATGACCATTTTAGTCATTGTCCCCACTTAATAAAATGTATATTTGAAAGGAATATTATACCTCCCCTCCACCACAGCACACAACTGTGCTTAATAACTCACTCTGTATAAAACAGCTCTGTATAAAACAGCTCGAACCATGGATCCCCTATATATTCATCTTCCTCTCCCACTGTGTGGGGTATACCCAATGTCTGCCCACAAGTCCCTTTAACCCACTTTGATAAAAGAAAGGACTAACAGCATTCTAAGAACTTCAATAATACTGGAGTACCTTTTTATATAAATAAAATAAACCCCCACAGTTATTAGCCTCTGACATGTTAGATGCCTCATGGTCGCCACCATTCTGACATTCGACTGTAATGTGTAGCCAAGATATTAAAAAGTCTTTACGGCCATAAAGTCAGTTTGAAACATGAAAACCTTCATGTTGGGTAGAGAGTCTCCCTTTTCTTGGAGGAGAGTTTATTTATTTCAAAAGTCTCACCAGGAGAGACATACTGAGCCATAAACAACTCGTTTCCAGAAGCATCCTGAGGGAGAGAGTAGAGGGAGAAACACATATCCATGCAGTGTAAAAATATTTACAGAGAATGTACCCTCACATTAAGGCACACTTTAATACAATATATCATAAATTAAACATCAAGTAATGTACACTGAATGTACAAGAGCATATACATTGGAATTATTTGCAGAAAATGCAGCATCAGCAGTAAGTAACATTTGCCTACAAGAACAGGGGATGAAGCAGGTTAGCGCATGTGGCTAACGGTAGTCTAGCAAAGGGAGAAGAGTAGAGAGGGAGAGAAAGGACAAGGTAGAGCATAGGAAGGAGACCGGGAGATCCAGAATTAGGTTGGGTAGGTACAGGAGGTAGAGGAATGGGGGGAAGGAGGAGGGGATATCTGTAATATGAGAGTCAAGGGGTGAGGAAGAAAAGGGGGGTGGAGAGCAAGGAAGAGGAAGGTATGGGGCAATAACAAGGGGGGAGTTGGTGGCAGTTACAGGAAGGAGTGGAGTGATCATGTATAAGACTGGAGAAGGAGTGGATGGAGGTAGTAGAACAAAAGGTCCAGGGAGGGAGTTCCAGAGTTTGGGAAGGTGGAAAGAGAAAGCAGCTTGCCCTGCTGAGGTCTGCCTGGATGGGAGAGTTAGAGAGCAGGGATTAGAGCTATGGAGAGAGTAATTTTGGTATCTGGAGGATCCACGGCCTATAAGCTGTCGAATCGTGCAAGTTAATCTGTATTTATTTTGCAACAACTCATACTTTTAAAAGATATTAGGCAGCAAGATACGCAGAACATCAAGAAGATGCTTCCTGTCACAAACGTGGCTCTCTGGTGCCCCCTCTAGAGATTTTATTAATATATACGAACATACAAAATTGTTGGCAGAAAAAGGCTCACAGGTATATCGAGTCTTAATGGCAGCACAATGTAGTTTACTTGGCTATATGTATCTGTATACACCTGAGTGTGCTGCTTAAGCAATAAGGCACAACAGGGCATGTGTTATCATATAATAACGTCACTCCTGGGGTGGGTTGAAGCACAAGGCGAAGCCAAGTGCTTCCACCACCACAGGAATGACATTATTACACAATAAGACACACACTGGAGTGCCTTATTGCTATTATTCAATGGCTCATTGTTATACAAAATAAAACATATTTAAAAAAATGTTTTAGTAGTTTTTTAGTGTGTCAGTATATCTTTGTTTCATATGAGAAGCTTTGCAAAAGAATATCATCCATACAGTGACGTTATTGTGTAATAACATCACTGCCTCAGGCATATACTGATCAATCAGAGTCCAGGATTCTTTTTTGCCATAGTATAATTGCTCTTATTGCACTTACTCCTGTTTTAAATTATGTACTTTATTGTAACTCCGAACTGTATCAGCGCTGCATAATTGTAAGTACTATGTACTGTATCAGTGTTACGTATTTGTACTGTACTGTGTACTATCAGTGCTATGTATTTGTATTGTACTGTGCACTGAGTCAGTGCTATGTATTTGTATCCCCTGTTCCATTCCTCCGGGTCATACAGTACCTGGAAATGAGCCTAGACTCAATGTGTCTTTCCCAGCCAAAAATTTTCAAATAAATGAATAAATAACTATCTTTTACATGTGTAAAACACAGCATAAACTCAAAGTTAGAATCATGGAACATTTTGGGGTTATTGCAAAGGGGAATCAGGACAATGCTTGTTATTTTTATATAAGGCAAATGGGTTCAGATAATCATGGTTTTTGTTTTGTGGGCACAGAAAAAGTTAGGAGGGGTCCTCGTTGGGGGTGGGGGCACTGGAAAAATTATTACTCTAGAGGGACTCTTTTTTGATTCCTCAGTTGGGCGCCCAGATGGGTAATGGTCTAATTGACTGATTCAGCCTAAAACTATTTTTGCATTAACATCTAACTGTTTGTATTCAATTAGCAAGGAAGAAGATGTCTTACCAATCTGATCTGCTTTTATGAAAACATCAGTGACCTTCTTGATTAAAGAACTGCATGTGATGCTGTGTTTCTTGATCTTAGCAAGGCCTTTGATATAATGCCCCACTGGGTTCTATTAGAAAAATAGAAGAACATTAACATCAGTATGCCCATTGCATGGTGAATAGGTAACTGGTTGTCGAATAGAACCCAAAGAGTGTTGATAAATAGGTAGAGTGACTTGTGGAATGCCACAGGGCTCAGTTTTAAGTCCCTCCCCTTTTCAGGTTTTCATTTCTGATATGACCAACGACACACTAGCTCCCTCTGTTGAGTTTGCAGATGATGTCAAAATAGGCGGCCCATGTAAAACAGTTCAACAGGTTTGTGAAATTCAGAGAGACTGTGATAAAATATCAGCCTGAGTTAGTAAATGGGGCACGAAGCTCAATATAGAAAAGTGTAAGGTAATGCACCTGGGCCCACATAACCCCAATGTTTCTTATGTATTGGATGGTGTAACCCTTTGCACCACCAGTAACGAAAAGGATCTAGGTGTATATATATCCCAGGATTTAAGCAGTACAAAACAGGGAAATGAAGTGGTAAAACAAATAGAGTAATTTGGTTTATAAGATGTAATATCAACTCAAAGGATGCTAAAGTGTTGATGCCACTGTTTTAATCATATGCTAGACCACATCTGGAGCATGTCTCTCAGTTGTGGTGCCCTCTCAGGAAATCAGATTGTAGGCAGCTTGAAAGGGTACATCAGAGATCTACTAAAACGTATTTTTGGTTTTAAGAATCTATCCTATGAAGATCGGTTGAAAACACTAAATCTTTTCACCTTGAGACAAGAAGACTTAGGGGAGATTTATTCCTATTGTATGATATCAACAATGACCCATTTCTTATGTCTGAATTAGGGATTGACTTTAAAAATAATTAAGGGACACTAGGGGTCACCCACTACAAATTATTGTCAGATCATTTAATACTTTAAAAAGAAAATACTTTCTGCCCTTAGAGTGGCAAACCCCTGGAATAACTTGCACCTAGAGGAGGTTATCAGCAAAACTAAAGACAAATTTAAGAAACGTCTTGATAATTAAATTCTTTCTAGTGGGAAATTACAATACTATCCATTTAAATTAATAGGAGCATTTACGGGCAGCTATGCCTTCTAACTCCTGACTCTCCTTAATATGCTCCTAAGTATGTTCCCGACAGTCCACCCCTTCTGATATCTGACTTTTCTTGCACTGTGGTCTACATGTTTGCTCCCTGCATGAACTATCCCGGATCTGCAGCTTTCTCAGAATTGATGAATGTAGTAGTTGGTAGTCAATGTATGACATACTAAGGATGCCAGATAATGTTGTGATTATTTAGATTTAAATACTGTACCTCTGTTAACAATGCTGTTAACATAAGAATGATGTGTACATTCAAAATAGATGAAAGTCAGTCTGGGAGATTATCAATTTGTTTTTAACAGCTATAATAGTTTAGCTTTTTCCACATATATCCACTATTAGGTTTGATTATTTTTCAAGTGGGGAGATTAGATTCTGAGCACAATATATCAGTCTGCTCTGCATGTCATTGTGAAATTTTCACAAGTTTTTTCATTGATTTTTTAACTGACGCTGCTGTTTAAATGCATGTGTAGCTAGCATCTTTACTCAGCACCAGACCCTCGCAAAATGTTGAGTATGCTGTCTACTTGCTGCTTTGTCTTTTTTTAACTTTTGTATCAATTTTGATATTTAATAAAACTTGCTTTTGTATTTGCACAGAATATCTGTGAGTTAGACATGTTTTGCATGAAGGTTGGGAGCCCAGATCTTGTGCCAGACTTTTTTGACACTGCAGAGCCAATTTTTTTAAAGAAACATTTTAAGCGTGCCATAAGAAAAACATTTGCTGCCACAACAATCCCAACTGTAACTGAAAAACAGCATTTTTTTTTTACTACACACAAAATGTTTTATTTTTAGACTGCATAGCCAGAAAAACACATGTGAACAGACAAACAGTATCACTCACAGTTCTCTGGAACTGACTGAGGAACTAAGAAAAAAAACCCTTCAAGAAATAAATAAAACACAGTGCAGGAACCGATATACTAAACATACAGACTAGAATAGTAAGTGATTTTTATAAATTTTAGCCAAGAAAACAATAACAGTCAAGTTTCCAACTGGAGCAGCTGTCTGGGAAGACCAGCTTTCTTCAGCGCAGAAAAAGATCTAACACTGGAAGTTCAGGGAACAAGTGACCAACACACTGTAATGGGTATCCTTTTAAAATACAGCCAGTCTCCAGGGTACCATGCAAGTGTGGACTTGATGCAATTAGTGTGACATTATACTATACATCCCACATAATGATCTAATATTTGAAATGCTAGTGGGGCATCACATGGTTTCTAAAGAGGGCAACTGGCCACATTGTTAGAGTGGCCAGAGCAAAGGGAGCAACATATGCAGCACAAGCTCATCATATGTCTTCAGCTGGGATTACACCATGATGAGAATGTGTAATAGAAATTCATTAAATACTCATGCACTCCCCCCATCCCCAGCACATACAGTTACTCAGCAGCTCCATGGATGTTCTGGCTTTGTCTGGAGGCCTGGACTGAAGAGCTCTTGCAGGGCCATGCAAAGCTGCCATTTGTTCTTCTCGGAAACCCAGTGAAGCCAATAGGGCTGCTGATCAAGGTCTAGTGCAGTCCTTGAAAGTACAGCTGTCCTGTGTATGTGACTGCTGCTCAGACTTCTTCCACATTGCCATGGAGGGCAGCTGATTGACATTTGTGGCAACTGAGTCTCAAATGCTTTACACTCAGACTGCTGAGAAATACATAATTGAGACTCCCATTCATTAGACACTTTTCAATGATAGAGCCAGTCAGATCTGTGTGAGCTAGTCCACAGGTTGGTAGAACTGTTCTTGCATTTCCTGGAGTGGGTGCACCATAACTGCAGGACAACCAGAGCAGTGGTCTGGCAATGGCTCACTCTCATGGCTGCCCATATGAACCACCTTGCCCCTGGTCATTAGCGTAGCCAGAAAACTGCTGTATATGGCCCAATTTGCCACTCCCACTACCTGTAAGATTGTGAGGGCTATAGGAAAGAAGGGGGAGCTGGACATCATTGTCCACCTGGGGACAAATGAGCTAGTTCTGGAATAGACAGGGGCAGTGCAGGAGCAGTTTAGGGAGCTGGGGAAGGGTCTTGGGCAGGCAGCATGCACTGTAGCCTTGACAGAAGTGCTGCCTCTCCACAACAGGGGAAAAGAGAGGGAATGCCACATTAATCCTTCAACTCATGGTTGAAGGAATGGTGCAGAGAGGAGGGATATGGCTACACTGGGGACTGCGGCTCCACCTGGGGGAAGGATCAGAGCTTGTACTGGGGGGACAGCCTGCATCCATCCAGGAAGGGAGCGGCAGTCCTCAGTAGACAGTTTAAGTGTTACTTTATGGGGCATTTAAACTAGCCAAGGGGGTGGCAGAAGGCAAAGGAGTGGCAGAAACTGCCCCCCTCAGGTTGTGATGGAGGGTAGAGAATTTCTTTGGGAAAGGATTCCCTCCAAAATGAAAAACTACCAAGGGGGCACGGGATCAGCATGGGAGGAAGGGGGAAGAGAAGCAGGAAGTATGCAAAGGAGAAGAAGTGGGAACAATTAAACAACATGAGAAGGGACAAGAGTAGGACTAACAAAATCTGGACAGCCATGTGCGCCAATGCTAGAAGTCTAGGAAATAAGATACTAGATCTGGAAGCCACCATGGCCGAGGCAGGCCTAGATATTGTGGCCATCACCGAAACATGGTGCACAAACAACCATGACTGGGAAATGGTCATACCTGGCTATACAATGTTTAGAAGGGACAGGATAGTAAGGAAAGGTGGGGGAGTGGTACTTTATGTGAATGAAAATATCAAAGCATCAGAGGTACAGCAAGGACGGGGGGGTCGGGGTGTTGTGGGTCAATCTTGAGTCTCTAAACAGAGCCAACATTCACATGGGAGTGGTAAACAGGTCCTCAACACATGAAGAGGACATAGACAAAGAGCTGTTGGAAGACATGGGCAAAATGGCTAAGAAGGGGAGGTGGTGCTGGTGAAGGGACTTTAATCTGCCAGATGCAGAGTGGAGCCTACCTGCTGCAGCATCAGTAAGGAGCAGAGACATCTTGGACTCCCTGCAGGGGGCATTCCTCGGGTAGATGGTCAGTGAACCCAGTTGGGGTTGTGCAGTCCTGGACCTGGTACTTACGAATGGGGAGAGTGTGGCAGACATCAGTATGAGGAGTCATCTGGGGACCAGTGACCACTGCACAGTATGGTTTAATATAAGAACAACAGCAGAATCCAGCAACAAAAGGGTGATGGTCCTGGATTTCAGAAAGGCTGACTTTACAAAGATGAGGGACTGCATCAGAGAAAACTTGGCAGGGGTGATGTCAAGTGGAGGTGGTGGGAAAATGGACTAGAATAAAAGAGAGCATAGTAAAGGCAACACACTTGTATGGCAGGCAAATAAGCAAAAGCAGAATGAGAAGGAGACCATTATGGTTCTCAAGGGAAGTGGCAGAAAAGGCAAGGGCAAAGACAGTGGCATTCAGAAGGTATAAGAAGACCCAGAGAGAGGAGGGCAGAGAAGTGTGTCTGGGGAAATGGAGGGTGACAGGCAAGGCAGTAATGAGTGCAAAAGGGCAAGCTGAGGAAAGAGTAGCCCAAACAGTATCAAAGGGGGAAAAGTCATTTTTCAGGTATATGAGTGAGAAAAGGAAGAGCAAGGGAGGTATTGAATGGTCAACAAAGGAGGCAGGAAGCTATACTGAGGAGGACCAAGAAAAGGCAAATATCTTAAACAAATATTTCTTCTCAGTATTTACTTTGAGGGGGAAGGGGAGGAACCATGAACAAGCACCAAGAGACTGGGGGAGGGGGAATCTACACCAGTCCCTTTTTTGAAGAGAGGGTCAGGAAAGCACTCGCTAATCTGAGGGCAGACAAAGCCACAGGTGCATCCAAGAGTGTTAAAGGAACTCAGGGAGGTGCTAGCTGCACCCCTGACAGACTTGTTTAACAGTTCACTGGACACCGGTGTGGTCCTGGAGGACTGAAGAAGGGCAGACATAGTCCCACTTCACAAAAGTGGTAGCAAGGAGGAGATGGGAAATTACAGGCCTGTCAACCTGACATATGTAATACAGAAATTGATGGAAACACTATTAAAGAAAAGAATAGTGGAACACCTGGAATCAAATAGACTGCAGGACCCAAGGCAGCATGATTTTACAGAGAGGAGATCATGCCAAACAAATCTGATAGAATTTTTTGACTGGGTAACCAGGGTGTTGGATTGTAGTTGTTGGGGGGGGGGCAGTGGACGTGGCCTACTTGGACTTCAGCAAGGCCTTTGACACCATTCCATGTAGGAGGCTGGTAAACAAGTTGGGTAGCATGGGGGCGGGCAATAAGGTGGTAACCTGGGTAATAAACTGGTTAGGGGATAGGAGATAGAGGGTGGTGGTAAATGGAGTTCACTCTTAGGAGGGTAGAATGACTGGCGGTGTACCGCAGGGGTGAGTACTGGGGCCAGTCCTCTTTAATACCTTCATTAGTGACATAGCAGAGGAACTGGAGGGGAAGGTCTGCCTCTTTGTGGATAGCTCCAAGATCTGTAACATATCGGATGACCTGAAGGTGGCCAGACAATGCAACAAAGCAATCTGGAGAGCTAGTAGGATGCTGGGATGTATAGGTAGGGGTATTACCAGCAGGAAGAGGGAAGTGGTGTTGCCACTATATAGGTTTTTAGTAAGACCCTACCTGGAGTACTGTGTCCAATTTTGGAGCTCATAACTCAGGAAAGACATAGACAGGATGGAGGCTGTCCAAAGGAGAGCTACCAAGATGGTACAGGGTCTACACCAACTGTCATATGAGGAGAGGCTAAAGGAATTAAACATATACATCCTGGAGGAGAGGAGGTGGGGGGATATAATCGTGACATTTAAATACCTCACAGGGGTGAATAAGGTACAAGTAGGAGGTATTTTTCAGAGGAAAGTGTGCTCCAGAACAAGGGACCATGATATGAAGCTGGGGGGTAGGTTTAGGAGAGATGTGAGGAAATATTTCTTCACAGAAAGGGTGGTGGATGCCTGAAATGGTCTTCCAGTAGGGGTTGTGAAGGTGAAAACAGTGGTGGGATTCAAAAAAGCCTGGGATAAGTACAAGGGAGTCATAAAGGATAGGTAAGGGGGTGGTAGAGAAGGTGCCATAGACCTGGAGGTGTCTACAGTGTAAGCAATGCAATAAAAATGGGCAGACTGGGTGGGCCTTGTGGCCCTTATCTGCTGTCAGCTTCTATGTTTCCATGTTTCTATATCTCCCATGTTACCCGATTCTTACTCCCAGTGAGGAGAGGTTGTTCCACAATAGAAAAAAGCAGTGCCACAATTGCAGGACTCATGAAGCAGTGGAGGGAGCCAGGCTATTGGCAACAGACAACTCTGTCTCTTACGCCGTGTTTGGGCTCCCACAGTTGCCCTCTGCTATGAAATGCCTGCTGCTCTCCCATACTAAAGTGCCATCTTTTATGGTGCTCTTCCATGTATGGCCCTCTATTCAGCCACTCACCATTGCACCCATTAAACTGGTGTCAGTCATCAGTACACCAGTGTAGGTGGTCTGTTTGCCATCCTATGTTGGTGATGATAGTGATATGCAGACTGGGCTGACTTATTTTTCATTGCTTTACATCTGACACTACTGCACACACATCAATAATGGATGGACGTTCTGTCACCTTTACATACTAAACTATTTTTAGGTACTGTAAGTATAAGATGAAATTGGGAACAAATGTATAGTTAGTACAAACTTCAACTTTTGAAGCATGTAAAATGGTTGCATAACAGAATGTAACATGGAATCCCAGACTCACCTACTCTTTCTGGCCACTCTAAGATGAGGCCTCCAGCATCACAGAATTTCTGGCACGATCACTTGATCACCATGCTAGTCCTTCTTATATTCTATTTCTAGGGCATCATGTTTCTGTTTTTAGAATAATGGAGCATTCTCTTGAGCCCAAGGTTCTTGCTCCTATCAGCATGAATTTATGAAGGACAGAGCAAGTCACACCAACCCGATTACATTCTTTGAGGGGTTGACTGCAGAGAAGGAGACGGGCAGGGCCTTCAACGTAGTCTAGCAGTACTTCAGTAAGGCCTTTGTCACTATGCTGCATGCCAAGCTTTTGGAAAAAGCACATCAGTGAGGTCTATACAGTGTGAATTGCTAATTGACATAGGGACAGGAAGCAGAGGGTTCGGGTGGATGGGCACTACACCAAGTGGAGAATACCAAGTGGCATCACTCAGGGACCTGTACTGGTGCCACTACTCAATAAAGTTACTCTTCAACATTTTAATCAACTATCTTAAAACTGGGGTCTATAGCAGGCTACTTAAGTTTGTCAGTTACACTAAATTGACAGGGATGGTGAACTCCATTGAGTATATGGCCAAACCTCATTAGGACATGAACAAGCTGTCTGATTGGCCAAACTCCAGAGGTCTCAGATTCAATATAGTCAACAGCAAAAGTGCTACTTTTGGGGAGGAAAAAGAAGAGTAGGAGCTACATACATTTTGGGACTCCTCTTGCTGCCATGGAGGAGTAAAAGGATCAATGTGTTCATAATAGTCAAGAGGCTGAACCATGGGAAGCAGCGCGTGGCTGCAGTCAGGACGGCTGGGAGAAAGCTAGGGTGCATCAAAGAGGGGGTAGCAGTAGAGGAAGGAAACCCCCCTGTGCCATTTTACAGGGCCCAGGTGAGACCCCTCAATAAAAAAGACACTGAGGCACTGTAGAGGGTGCAATGCAGGGCCACTGAAATTATCATGGGTGGGGACAAAAGCTATGAGAAAAAGCTGGAATACCTTAATATGTTCATCCTGGAGAAAAATAAACTGAGTGGAGACATAATCTCAATCTTTCTTATACTCGAGGGTATCAGTTAGACAGAACAGATGGAAATGGTTGATTTGGGGGGACATGCCCTGAATCTCTGAGGTGACAAAAACAGCAAATGGGTAATGTTAGGAGGCATTCTTTTCCCAGAGAGTGGTAAACTTGTTGAACAGCCTACCAGCAGAAAAAATGGTATGAAAACAGTAGACGCCTTCAAGGTAAGCCTGGAAAATTTTCTAAATACAAAGGGAATTATAGGGCACTCTGGGTAGTAGAGTGGATGGGGTATCACTACAACAGTGCATACTAGCAAAATATACTCGTTAATCACCGCTTATGAAGTTGGGGCAGTCCTGATTAACCTAAAGTCCCTTTGGACTTAAGCTACTATTTTACTGTGTCTCTTTTTCATGGGACTTACCTAATGTAAGCCCCACGTCATAAAGGCTATAAGGCAATCATGGCTGAGCTCAGACACAAATAGAATGTAAATCCTTACATGTAAAACACATGAACTAACCCTGCTTTTACCACTTTTTGCATAGTTGGAAATGTTGAAGTTTCTGTGCATACCCAGGCACTAGCCCATGGGAACATGCTATTACAGGCCAATAAAGTCACACCATGCTGTGCTAAGATCTATGAACAGAATCAATATAATTAGCTTCTCTATATTTCTTTTAAAGGTAAAATAAACAGCCGTATCATAGTCTTTATGTTTAGGCAAGGCAAGGCATTTATTTTTCTATAGGACCCAATCCAAACAGGCTCAGAGCACTTCATAGATACCAGCAAACCATGAAACGGACAATACTGAAATGTAATAGTATATTTAGATACATTAAAAGAAAGACAGTGCCTTGGCTAATATTAGTTAAAAGATAAGGAGAATAAATTAGTTTTTAGCCCCCTTTCAAAGGTCTCAACAGAAGATGAACTCCTATGATGCAGCACATTCTGCATTAAGAGGCTGCCACCAAAATGCACTCTCTCCAGAGAGTTCAGGCGCACCCTCAGGATGGCCAGGAGAGAACCACTGGAGGAGTGGAGCAGGTGAACATAAGAACACCAGGCTAAGAGACCTTTGAGGTAGTCCTGCCCCAAACTGTGCCGAGTGATCTTGAAGGTGGTGCAACTCACTAAGTACAGGCGTGATATGATTCCTGTACGAGGTACCCATAATGAGTTTGGACACGGCATTCTGCACTAACTTGCAAACAATACACCAACCTCCCATAGAGCAATAGGTTGACAGCATTACAGTAGTCTAATCCAGAGGCTACAAAGGCGTGCACCATGGTAAAGTAGATAGGTCCTCTTGGACCATAGGAAAATCTCCTGGATTAAGCTCAAAGTGGAAAAAATTCACTGTGGACCATAGCCGAAACATGGTGTTCAAGTCTCAACCTGGAGTCCACAATGACTCCCAGATTTGTCATCCTATCCAGAGCAGCCATTGGTTTGCCATTCTAACAAGGCAACAACATGGCATTACCCCTGGCAACTGACCAGCGAGAACCTGGTTCCACCATCAACAGTTCTGTCTTATCTGGATTAAGACTCAGTCAGCTCGAGGCCATCTAGTTCTTGATTTCCTGCAGGCATTGCTCCAACACTGAGGCAGCTGTCTGTCCATCAGACATGCAGTAAAGGACAGGTACAACTGAGTATCCTTTGCATAGCAGTGAAAACTCAAATGTAACGTCAAATGACCATCCCAATGGCAGCATGTACACTGCAAATAACATTGGTGATAGACCCGAACCCTACTGAATGCCACAGCGGATCACAGTTGGTTGTATCAAGAACTTTCCCAACATAACCTTCTGAAACCTGCCAAGAGGGGAGATATGATTGTCAGTATCAGTGGCTCAGCAGGTAGCACACTCACCTTTGAGGCCGGGAGATCAGAAGGCTGTAGGTTCCACCCCCACACCAAGCACTTGGGTTAAAATTGCAATACTGACACTGTAGTGCAGCATGAGGGGGGTGCTGCACTCCTGAGGTGCTGTCTTTCAAATCAGCAGTTAAACCAAGGTCCCATCTGACTGTTCTGGTGGTAGTTTAGGTGGATGTTAAAAATCCCATGGCACTTCTCGAAAAGAGTAGGGGGAAATTTTATTGAAAGGAAACTAAACAAGATCACAAGAAAACTAATACACCAAGCTCTAGAATAATCAAATATTCAAACCACAAAAGTATAAGAAGAACAAAAGGAAAAACTCATGCCAGTTCAAGTAACTGGAAAATCTGAATCTATGGTCCATGGTAAATCATGCCATTTTTTCCAATATATCATACTGAGGCCATCGAGACAGTTCAGAGCCATACACTTGTAAATCATATACAATTTTACCCATCAAATCTTGATAAGATAGTGAAACTTGCTGTAATGTGAAAAGGCAACTAACTGTCCAAATATGCCATTTAAAGACAATAAACATGACCTGTAAAGTACTTATAGTCCATTTACACCAAGCATTGGTACAGGCCCCATGCATCAAGCTGACATTGGAAATTGAGACAAAACACAGTTCCTTCCATTTATCTGCAACAAATAACCAAAACCCATTAAAAAAAGAACATGAGACTAATAAGTGGTCAATTGCCTCTAGTTCCTGTGTACAATGGGGTTGGCTACAAAATCTATCTGACATCTGTTTATGTTTTTGATTAGCCTTAACGTTAATACGTTCATGGCAATTCAACCAATGTAAATCCCACATGTGATGAGGGATCCTGGGGTTACTTAAAAATTGCAGTAAACCTGACTGATGTATTCCTGGACATTTGGGGAAGACCATCAAAACTCTACAACTAACATCCAGTAAATGCACATAGATTGATTTCCTATGCCAGATCATAATCATGGTACTCACCTTCCACTGTACACAGTGAGCAAAGGTGTCCCTTATATATCTAGGGATCAGGGGGACACTCTTTGCAACCTTCAAAACCTGTCCTTTCCATTGGTGAAACCAGGGTGACACTGTCTCATACAACCAGGGTTCCAACCCCTTTTCTGAGTTAATTAATAAAGGTTTCAAATTTGCCAAAAAGAAAATACTATTATAAAAAAATAGTGGGTGAAACATATTGAGGCCGCCTTGCTTAAAAGGGAGATAGATAATATCCCTCTTCACCAGGTTAAGGTGACTGCCACATACAGCCTGAAAAAATACACTCAATAACCTGGTTTCTAATGATTTCGGGGAGAGAGCTAACTCAAAGACAAAAAACACAGCAAAAGGAGAGTTTTAATCAAATAAATTCTCTTCCCCCCCATCTTACGCCTATTCCAACGTATCGCCTTCTGTACACCAATGTCTAGTTTTGGGGACCAATTCAGAACATCCAATTGCCCCTCTCCAAGCACTATACCCAAAATAGTAACAGGTTCCAACTATATGGTTATACCACCAATAGTGGACACTGTCTGCTGGTAATTTCTGAGCTGACAGCCAATGCATTTGGATAAATTTAGTTCTGCCCCTGAGATATTCCCAAATTCTTTATAGAGGCATAATGCCTTATGAGCTGCTGCCACGTCTCCCACTATCAAACTCATGTCATCTGCATATGCAACTACATTAAAAGGAATAGTCAGCCCATTTGTAGTAAGGGGGTGTATCTGAAGGGAGGAATTTACAGATCTTAACAGCAGATCTAAAAAGAACACATATAAAAGTGGTCTCAAAGGACAACCCTGCCATACCCCCCTCCTAATGGGCAACATTGGACCCTTCCACCCATTAGTGAGGGGCACTAAAGTGGCTGTATGGTACAGTTTTTTGATCCAGTGGATCAGAACCTCTGGTACCCCATAGGTTTCCAAAACTAGCCATAAAAAGTCATGGTTAACCGAATCAAAGGCCTGCCTTTGATCTAATGAAATTAGGGTGGATGATACCACCAGTTTTCACAATTTTTCCAAAGTAGAATAATTTCCTTTGGAGAAAAAATAGTTGTTTCTCTAACATGAAAATCAAAAATGTATTTTATTATACAGTGTACAAGTTCCTGCTGGGTCCAACAAATCTGTTGGAAAACCAGTTTACACCTGGATATATATATATATATATATATATATATATATATATATATATATATATAATATTTTAAGATTCCTGTTACAACTCTCATAGTGCTGGGGTTGAACTGAGTCCAGAAACCAGAGTAGATCCCCAAAACTAAGGCAGAATAAGTAATATTAACAAAGGCTGGTATATTGTAGTAGGAGGCCATAAGTTTCCAAAAGAGAATAATATAAGGACATGTTAAAAAAAGATGTTCTTGGGTTTCTAATAGTCCATTACATGTATCTCTTGGACCAAAATGCTCACTGACTTGTTTATGTTTGTGATTGTCCTGGACCCTCAATTTACCATGACATGATAACCAGATAGTGTCCCACATGTGGTTTGGCAATCTAGGTTCTAATAGTAATTGGAGGGTATGTTCTGTAGGTTCTGGTGCACTTAAGGAGAAAACCAAAGGCTCCCAGAATTTGCTTAATAAGTGTTGGTAGAATTCTGTTTTTTTAGATAAAATAACTTCTTCCCTAGTAATGTTCCATTGTTTAAGTTTTTGAAAGGTGATTTGCATGTGAGGACAAATAATGTCTTTTTCCAAAATAGTGTGGAAATGATATTTCCTTACACCCCCACATATCCAAATATTTTGTTAAATCTTTGAAAAGCCAAATATGCCAATCTGCTGTGTGGGTTGTTAAGAGAGGTTTAATATTGTAAAAGAAAAATTAGTCATAAGAAAGGCTATAGGGTTTATCATATCTAAACCTCCTAATCTAGGGACTAAGTAAGTAAAGTTACTTTTGATGGGATTGAGTCTGCTTCCCCATAAGGCCTGAAAAAAAAGGCTATAGAGTCTGGTGTCTAATTCTTTAGGTACGGGGAAAATTGCACTGATATATAGAAAGATGGGTAATAACAGGGATTTAATTAAAAGTACTCACTTATATTTTGATATTTGCATATATTTCTATTTTGCAATTAATGTTTGCCCTATTTGAATTTTGTTCTCCCAGTTAATAGTCTCTGTGTTGGGTGCTCCAAAAATAACACCCAATATGGTAATGGGCCTTGTACTTATAGGAATACCTGTTATGGTATTTAAAGCTGGTGTTGCAATCCCCAGTTGTATTGCTCTACTTTTCTGTATATTAATTTTTGCATTAGAGACTAAAGAAAAATCTTGGAGAAGAGTTTGGACAATGTGCCCTGAATGGACATCTGCCCCAAAAAGGTAAATATCATCGGCATATGCAAGGACTTTAACAGGGGGACAATTTTCTTGAATTGTGAGGCCTTTAATGTGTGGGGAAAGGGAGATTTGTTTTTAGAAGAATGTCCAAACCAGAGATGTAAAGAATGGGACTCAGGGGACAGCCTTGTCTAACTCCTTGCGTCTGTTTGATTACTTTACCCTGGTAACCATTAATCATTAATCTAAAGGTGGCATTATCATAAAAAAAGTTTATTCCAAAGGATAAATGTTTCTGGAATGCCCTGATGTCTTAGGGCACTATATATAAACTCACTTGATATACGGTCAAAAGCTTTCTCTTGATCAAGAGAAAGCAAAAAAAAAGAACCAGAACCTGTATTACAATTATACTTAGTGATGATTTCTTTTATTTGGATAAGGTTATCCGTAATGTTCCTGTTAGGGATGGAACAAGTTTGAAATTTAGAACTAATCTGAGGTGTAATTCTATTTAAAGGTCCTGGCACCTTATGCAAAGGGAGGGCTGAAATGGCATCTTCTACCTCTGTCAAAGTTATTGGACTCGTAAGTAAAGAAATATCAGTTTTAGATAATGTAAGGGGTGGAACATCCTTAAAAAAGTGATCAAAGGAAGTTAAGGGTACTGAAGCAGAAAAAAAGGATGTATAATATTCTTCAGCATACTGTAGTATTTGATCACTATGTTATAGTAAAGTACCCTGTTCAGTTTTAATGGTGTGAATAATTTTAGTTTTGGTGAATTCTTGATCATATTTAAAAATATCAAGTGACTCTTTTTT
Organism: Neoceratodus forsteri; assembly: GCA_016271365.2. Lineage (NCBI taxonomy): Eukaryota > Metazoa > Chordata > Ceratodontiformes > Ceratodontidae > Neoceratodus > Neoceratodus forsteri. The sequence continues at coordinate 314,606,756 of CM028135.1, forward strand.
TAACCTAGTACCGAATTTTTGTTAGGTTACAAGAGTTTTTGCTCTGTCATACAAATAAAGTTTCATTTCTTTTTTAATCAGGTCAATTTGTGTTTTATAGGATGTCTTTAAAGTAATCTATAGAGATATAAGCTTCATCAATTGATTTCTGAGTTGTAAGTAATGAAGATATTTAGTTCCATTTCTAATTTTCCCTTTTTGTGAAAAAAATATTTTTATTTCTTTCTTTGTCTCACACCACCAATCCAAAATGGTGTCATAAAATACAGCTATGGAAAGTCTTGCTTTTAAAAAATCAATACATTCTTGATTTAGTGAGTAAATGGATAACACAGAGGTATTTAATTTCCAGTATGTTTGTCCCAATTTCTGAGTATGTGCCAGATTTAAAGACACATGAAGTTCTAAATGATCAGAAATTGCATTAGCTTGGGTGGTGGCCTGTTGTATTTTCCCATGCCTGGAAGTAAAAATATAATCAATTCTGGTGGAAATGGTATTCCTAAAATAAGTGTGACCACCTGAAGAATGAAGCTGTCTAAAGGCGTCAGTTAATTTAGCGGTTTGTAAAATATTTTTAAGGGAATTGGTGTCACAGTAAAGTTTATTTGTGCTACCAGTTTTATTCTGTAGATCTAAAGGGCAGTTAAAATCCCCACCAAGTATTATAAACTTTGCAGTATGCAAATAGGGCTGCAAGGTCTTAAAAAATTGGACATGATCCGTTTTAGTTTGTGGTGCATATATTGTACCTAATCTCATGGGTATATTATTACATATTGTGTCTAGTAATAGAAGTCTCCCAGGTATAACATCCATAACCTGAATAATATCTACCTTTAAAGAAAAAAAATACCAACACCCGAACAAGCTTCCTCACCCATTGACCATATTGAAGTGCCCCAAGACCAAGTTTTAAAGGTATTTAAAATATCATTTTGAGTTCTGAGTCTTGTGTCCTGCAAAAAAATCATATGTGCTTTGGTTATTTTTAGTGCAGAAAATAACATGTGTCTCCTTTTGATGTTTCTAATGCTATTAACATTTAAAGTAATTAGGTTTAATGTGGAGACAGTCAGAATAAGCAATTAGAGAAGATTTTTTTCTTTCTAGTCCGCTTGAAGTTATTTTCTCTTTTCTCAGGTGTGTCTGAGGCATCGTCACCCTCTGAGGCCTCTTCATAGAAGAGGCAATGGAGGACAGATCAGAGTCATCACCATCATCTTCTGTATTGCTCTGTAGCACAGCGTAACTGTTCCTGGTTTTTATGGGACTTCTGTGAGACATTTTAAACTTGGGTTGTTGTCTGTCCTGTTTTCTCTTGCCTCCAACCACTTTGCAGTCCTCCTGAGGTATAGTGGGGGGAGGGGGCATGTCTTGAGAGTTAGTCACCAATGGGGCATCCGGTGGTTGTTCTGGAGGAAGAGAAATATCCTTAGCATGCTCTGGTACTGGTTCTACAAAGGTATGTTCTTTCTCCTGGTTCTCTGGTCTGGGCTGCTGAGGAATAAGGGATTGATTTTTTTCTCTTTGTATTTGGGCTTGAAGGACCATATCTTCTTGGTCATAGAAGGAGCCTTTGTTGTGTGCAGCCCAGGGACAATTTTTATAAGAATGTCCTTGTTCATCGCATAGATTGCAACAAAGGGGGTTTGGGCAATAGTAATGTGAGTGACCAGTCTCAAGGCAAAAATTACAAACTTGCACATCACAGGCGTTACTGAGGTGGGAAAGGGAGCCACACTTATGACATCTTTTGGGTTGGCCTGGTTAAAAGCAGAATCCTCTATCACAGCCAATGTAGAAATTGCTAGGTAGATGTTGCAAACCTGTATCAGTGGTTTTAAGTTTGACTTTAAGACACCAGCCACCAGTCCATATATTTTTGGTGTCCATTATTGGTTGAGGTCTCTCAATCACCTCAACACGTTGCTTGACCCAGTGCAAAATGTCTGAAATATTGACTCCTTCATTTTTAAAGAGAATGTTGAGATTTTTCCAAGTGGATTTAGTGAGGGGATCACAATGAAAGGAGACCAGAGAGGAGAATTCTTAAGAGTTTGATACTTTAACCAGAACCTGTCAAGCAAAAAGGAGGAGCAAAAGCTAACATCAAACTGGGTGTCCCCTGAAGTGTGAATGAGGGCAAACACTTCGGTAGCTGTAAATTGCATAGTTTCTTTTAACAAACGTCTGGCAACATAAGCTATATCAGGTGGTTCTTCCAACCCTCCCCGTACTTAAAACGCACTGCATTTTTTCATTTAGCTGGCTCCCCATGGTTTGTAAACAAATCAGAAAGCTTAAATGTAGAGGGTGGTGGCTGTTTTATTTTAGGCTGTTCTTTACTGCTATTCGATTTAGTATTAGGCAAGGGTTCTGAAAGTTCAGTTTGTTTATCCATAATGTCACCCCATGAAGTGGTGGGAAGTGATTTCTGTTCCCCCGAGTCATATTTTGTACAGTATCCCCGTTCTGTTTCTCTAAAGTACTCATGATTGCATCTGGAGGGTCTGTCAGCAATTCCATCGATGTTGCAGCTGTATTCACTTGCTGCTATGTGTCCATATGCTGAGCTGGCGTACACTGGGGTTTTGCATTGGGTGCAGTCTCCAAGTGTTTGCTTTGTGAGGTTATGGGGGCAACCAGACCGCAGGAGTTCTGAGATTCCACTTCTGTGAAGCTAACTGGAGAAAGCAATGGTGAGATAGCAGGATCCGACTGAAGCTGCTGGGTCAATTTTTGTAGATCTGCTGTTGTGGGAACTGAGGATGAAATCCAGCTTTTGCCGTCAGCTACTCTTTCCCAACCGGCGGCTTGGAGGGCTTGCTCTGGGGACCATTGTTGCCGCTGTTCTGTGGAGTCCATCGCAAGTCCTGGAGATGAACACAGCTGTGAGGCATGTCGGGCTTCTGTTTGAATATTACCCATTGTGTTTTCTAGGGCTTGGAAAGCTGCTTCCTCGGTTTCCAAAAGTTTCAGAAGTTTGTTGCGGCATTGTTTTATATCCAGAATTGTTTGTGCTGGGTCTGGCTCCTGCAATCTAGTAGTAGAACGCAGGACATCTTTGTTTTGAGATATTGCAGGGTGCAAGGCTGCAGTGTTTGTTGCTGGAACAACTGTATTTCAGGAAAAGGAGAAGTTTGCTGTGGTTTACTAGTGTTTTCTTCTTCTTATGCAATATCCATGTCCTTAGACATACTAATTTCAGAAGCTGTAAAAGGTCTAGTAGTATAATCTAGTTCATTTTGTTGGCTGAAGTCCAGAGGTCCAGACCCAGGTCCTACACACCCCGCTCCTTGGTCAGCCATTTTGCCAACCAGCAGCTGGACAGAGCTCCCCCTACTGCAAGAGTAGGGGGATTTTTTATTACAGAAAACAAAACATCAAGCTTACAAACTGCAGAGACCACAGAAAAAGAAAACAACATTTCTGATATTGTACAAATACAATACATTAGTGTACCCCAATATAAAACCCCATAAATCCCTATCAATGAAACACAAAATACAGTCCAAACTTTATTACTTAAGTACAAAATATATTCTATTTATCCCTATCCCTGTTCTTTCTGTAATCCTACCACACTATATAAGTTGCACTCTTTCTACTAGTATCAGTTTATCCAATGCACATATCTCCAATATCTATTAAAAGTCTGGGCCTCAAATTTCCCTCTTTCATTTCCCTTTTGTTTAATGATGACCGATTCAATTTGTTTTATCAGCACTAATGTTGGTGTATGAGTGTGTGCAGGGAAAATTGACATCTAGCTTGCCACATGTAATACTTGATATAAGCAAAGATTATACAATGGCGAGAAAGAATCTTGGACTGTGATTGGTCAGTTTGGGGCTGGACCCATGGCGTTATCCCAGCATAACGCCACGGGTCTAGTCTCAGCAATGTGAACCAATGTAGATGAGCTTATGGACACTGAGCATCTCTTTTTTTGCATATCCTCTTAAGAAACAAAAATATTTATTCACACTAATAAAAATATTCTTTAAAATTATTTTTTTATTTTATATATAACAACAAGCCATTGTATAATAGGAATAATGCATTCCAGGGTGTGTGTGTGTGTCGTGCTGGGATAACACCACACCTGGAGCATTGGCAGCACTTGGCCTGCAGCCTCGTGCCCAACCCCTCCAGGCGTGGCATTATCCCAGCACAACACACACCCTGTCATGCATTATTCCTTTATTATATTCAAATTACTCAGATGGTACATAGATAGAAACCCTGAGTAATCCCTAGAACCGGGCTTTCTTACTTAATATGCTGCCTAGGCCCCCACCGCCATCTAAAGACCAAATCTGCCCAAAATTGCTTAGCATAGTTACAAGTTAAATAAAAATGTTCCATTGTTTCTTCCAGTCCCGCACACTCTGCCCTAATGCATTGCCTTTCCATTATGGGCTTATGCTTTAAATTGCCCTTGACCCCCAATCTCCCATGGCAACTGAGCCAAAGAACTTCCTACATCATTGTGGGAATTTTATCGTTCAAAATCTTCAGAGCAATATTTAGTTTGGAGGGTACGCACTTAGGAAAATCTACCTGCACTAAGAAAATTCTCCCCATAATATCAGCATACAATGCCTTTCTGTGTAACCTTTGCACTTGGGTCTTAGAGATTCCCCATGTTTTTAATTTTTTAATTGCTGGGTATGCAAATGAAGGGACTTCTAGAGGTACCCTAACCTTAGAGACTTCATTCCCCTATTCCTGCATAAAAGGCTGAAAAAGACCTATTGTCCGAGGTTCCCACAAATGATTATTCACTCCCTTGTCTCCCCCAAAAGCTGCCTTTAGAAAAAAGGAAAAATAAAACACAAGTGAATGTATCATCCCTAGTCCCCCTGTTTCTGTTTTAAATATGTGAAGTCCCTTTTTATGGGGTTTAAGCGACTACCCCATAGCATTTGAAAAAAGATGCTTAATACTTTCGTTTCAAAATTTGTGGGGACTGGAAATACAGCACTAAAATAAAGAAAAACAGGAAGCAAAAACTTTTTAATAACCATTACCCGTTTTTGCTTGGAGAAGGACCATGCCTTCCATATTTTTTTTTTTTATTTAGTTGTTTAACCAGGTATAGCACACTAAGCTGAAAGCTTTTTTACAGGAGCAACCTGGGAGCACACGGAGGTTAAGTGACTTGCTCAGGGTCACACAGTATGCAAGTGGAAGCTGTGGGATTCAAACCCAGGTCTGGTCTGCTGGATGTCACCAAATTTGCAGCTCAGAGCCTTAGATCACTGCGCTATACTGCCTCCTTATTTGTGCCTTCTGCTCCTCTGCCATGATTTTCTATTCCCAATTTAATTCAGCCAGGTTCCCATTCCCAAAGTGACACCCTAAGATTTTAATTGTAGTATTAGTGATTTTAATCTGTGCAATATTTGATTCATAGGGTCCTTCTCCTATAAAACCCCCCATACTCATCCTCTGATTCACCTCTGCCCCTGCTAATGCAGCATATTTCTCTAAAGACTGAAGTGCTCTTACCCCTGACTCTTTGTTTTTAACTAAGAGGCACATGTCATCTGCATAGAAGCTAGTTTCTGGGGTTCTAGTGTCAGAGATGGTGTCAAACCATAAATATCTGTATCCCTGATGATTTCCGTAACGACTGGATCCAGTATAAAAGTGTACAATAGAGGGCTAATCCGGCACCCCTGCTTCACTTCTCGCCTTATATTTACACTTTCACCAATTAATAAATTCACTGTGGGGTATACTACAGCATCTTTATATAATGTTTGTACCCAGCATCTAAAGATGGAGGAAAAAACATATTTCTCAAGCACCTGATATAAAAAATCATGGGAAAATTTATCAAAGGTTTTGGACTGATTCAATGCTAAAATATAACCGGCCAACTTATTAGTTCTCCCATATTCACTAACATTCCTTAAAAAGGCTAGATTTTGCTGTATATTTCTCCTGGGAATTGAACATGTTTGGACAGGATGGATCACTGTAGGGGCTATTTTCTGCAATCTGTGACACAATATTGCGGACAAGATCTTATAATCCGTATTCAGGAGGCTGATAGGCCTCCAATTGCCTATCTCTTGTCTGCCTCCTTTTTTATATAAAAAGACTACTATTGCAGTGGTAAAATTCCTAGGTATGGCTCCGGTTTCCAAAATTTAATTAAAAACATTCAGCAGTATGTCACTTACTTACTCCTGTAAAGATTTATACAGCTCATTAGTGAGGCCATCTTCCCCAGGAGAAACCCCTCGTTTTAACCTGATTATTTCTGCTTTAACTTCATCTTTAGTTATTGGCTTTTCCAAATCCTGACTTTATTCTGCTGTTACTTTTGGGGATGTGAATGTTAATAATTCATCCCATTGCATTTTATGTGTAAAGGCCCTGCTGTATTGTAGCTGCAAAGTCTGCTTTACTATTTCCAACATTTCAGTGTCCGTGAGTTTCAGAGTCCCAGGTTCATCCACTAGACCGTCTATCAGTTTTTTCTCCAGAACTTGCTTACATGCAGAATAAGGGTCTGAAAAACGTGTTTTTTTTCAGCCGTACTTCATTTCAGCCTGACGTGAACTAGCTCTGTCATATTGGTATTGCTTCATTTTATTTTTAATTTGTTCTATTTGTTCCCTTATTTGAACATCACTAGCATTTGGCAATGACATTAACCTATAATATTGATTTCTATATTCTAGGTATGTTATGTAATCCTTATTGCTTTTCTCCTTACCCAGTGAAACAAAAAAAAAATATTGAATTCTGTTTTAGTTTCCCCCCACCAATCAGCCCAGGTGTCATACATACCTGCCACTGATTTTTTATTAGTTAGTACATTTCTTAATTTTATTTGTAGTTCTTGCTGTTCTAAGAGGGAAGACTTTAATTTCCATCTGGTGTAGACTGAAGGGAACCTAGGAGGTATTTTAACTAAGCTTACGGTACATTTTAATCCCAGATGATCAGAAAATTTGCATAGATGCAAGGTGAATTAAACTGTAACTAATGTATTGATAAAAAGAAAAAATCAATCCTTGTAGAAAATGCACTTCTTTTATAGGTGGATCTAGCATCTTTATGTAACTCCCTATAAGCATCTTTCAAATTTGTTTTACTGAGAACATCTTGTAGAGTGTGTGTCTCACAATACACTTTTTTTTTAACCTGATTTCTGACTTTAATGTCTAAACTACAATTCAGGTCACCGCCCCATATAATATTTTTTGATGTGAATAGATAAGGTTTAATAATATTAAATAACTCTATCCTAGCTGTTTTAGTTTGTGGGACATAGATATTTATGATTCTTAATGAAAACTCCTTGTACAGACAATCTATCATAAGGGCCCTACCTGGTTGAATGTCTACCACTTGTGTCATCTGTACTTGAGGATGGCTGAACAGGACCCCACCCCATCTGCAGCATCTGCTCCAAATGACCAAAAGGATGGACCACCTGTCCATAATTTTTTAGTTTGAGTAACATCCTGTAAGGAATTAAATCTAGTTTCTTGTAGCATGATTATGTCTGCACTTAAATTTTTGCAGTAATTAAGAAAAAACAATCTTTTTTTATAATTCTTTATGCTACAGGTGTTTATTGAAACTAGATTTAAAGTCACCATTCAGATTAATGTTTTGACAAAGGGAACCATTCACAATTTCTCCTTTTTTCTTACCCTTTTTTTTCTTTGTTTCTAACACCTCTATTGCTCCATCCTCCTTATACTCTATCTCTGAGATTGCCCCAGCTCTAGAAGACACATCTGACTGTGATCCCCCCTCTTGTTCCTGTAAGTCTTGAAAAGAGTTCTGTGTCTGGACCCCTGCAGATACATTGGTCTGTTTACTATTTGCTCCGGTCACCCTCCTTGGATGTGGTGTTTGAAATTCTGGTGTGCTGGGTGGGGCATGATTTCCTTCTCTATACTCTCTGGTGCTGCTTCCCTGTGTTCCTCCTGCATTCTTGTTTGTCCCGCTGGAGCCTCTACCAGCTGTGTTGTTTCATTTATGCCTTCTTGTTGTGGCTGGTAATTTGTGGAAGGGCCTACATCTGAGGGATCCCTATCAGTAGTATGTGGCCTGTACCTATCCTGGGCCTGGTTTATCAATGTTTCCTTATCTGGCATTCCCTGCCTGTTTTGCACGGCACAAGGACACTGATGATATGCATGTCCCTGCTCTTCACATAGATTACATTTAAAAATGTTTCTACAGGTCCCACTGTCATGATCTAAATCTCCACACAGTGCACATTTAATTTTGTCGCACTCACTGCTGAAGTGCCTCCTACTACCATATTTATAACAGGCCTTGGGTTGGTTAATAGAAGCACACCCCTCTGTCTTTACCTAAGAAAAAACTGTTTGGTATGTGCTGAACATCATTTCCCAAAATCATAAACTTGACTTTAAATCTTCAACCCCCAGTTCAGATCCTTTACTCATCAATTATAGACTCAGGAGGCCCTAAAACAGTACATTTTTTCTCGAGCCAAAATTGAATGTCCCCCACATTAACACCTTCATTTCTAAACATTACATTCACTGTCTTAAACAGGGGTTTAGTAATAGGTATTGCCTAAAAAGGTGTCCACACTGGGAATTTTTTACAAGACTCATATTTAAGCCAGAATTTATCCAGTCCAGAAAATGTCTTAAAACTGACATCAAATATGTCTTCTCCTCTCACATTAATTAATGCATAAATATTGCTGACTTGAAACTGCATAGATTCCTTTAACAGTTGTCACGCTACATAAAATCTATCAGGGTGCTCCTATAATCACCCCTATATCTTAGGCGAACGGCATTTCGTCTAGGAGCCTGCTCAAGTTTACTGTCTTTAAAGAGGTCCGAAAATCATGGACCATCTCTGTAATTTCCTCTCCATGGGGAGAGAGGACGGGAATCATTCACAGTATCAGCTAAACCCCCCTGTTCAACCCTTTCCCCACTTTCATCATTAGAATTGTCAGCATTTCCTTCAGTGTCTACATTTAGAATATCAGAAGTCATTTGCTGACCTGATGTAGCCTGTGCAATGGCATTGGATGGCCCCTGATCATTTCTTGCACTGTCCTGCACATTCGGGAAGAAAGAGATCCATGCCAAGTCAGGAACCCATTTGCCATCACTGTAAATCCAGCCAGCGTCCCTCAGAGCCATCTCCTTCTACCAGTCCTGCTCCGGAAAAGTTGCAGTTACTCTCACCGAGTTTCACATTCCAGTTCCTGCTACATCAGCGGGCTGACTCACCCTCTGTTGCCTGTCTTTCTCCAGTCTCTGACAGACCAAATATTCTGACATTTCAGTGGCTGAAGCAATAGGATCTGGCTCCACACTCTCCTGCAATATCTCACTGCAAACTTCTGTTGTGGTCAAGAACATTTCTCCCACTGCATGAAATGGTCCATGCAAATCTCTGTTCGCCTCACAAGTCAAGTTCTGTATAAAGTCTTCATCCCCTAGATTCTCTGCAATCGGACTCGGAGACTGAACCTCTGGTTGCCTCCACTCCAACACGTTCTGCTCCTCCAGCAACCTGGAGCAGTCTGCCATCATACACTCCGGATGACAGCAGCGCCCCCTACTGAATCAGTAGGGGAATTTCCCTGGTGTCCTGGCCAAATTTCCCCCGTTCACTAAAAATACCACCAACAGCTTAATCTGGTTCAAGGTTAGTTGGCATTCATCTGTATCCCCTCCCCAGGTCGTGCCTGAAAATAGGCAAAATTTGTCTAGTGCACTTACCCGGTCAACAAAAACTAACTAAATAAATAAATACAGACTTTCAAGTATCTTATGGGAATAAACAGAGTACAGGTGGAAAACATATTCAGAGAAAACTCTGCACAAGAACAAGGGGGTATGATATGATGCTGAAGGGTGGAAGGCTCAGGGGTAATGTTAGGAAGTACTTTTTCACTGAAAGGGTGGTGGTGCCGTGGAACAGCCTTCCAGCAGAAGTGGCGGGGACAAAAACAATAGGGGGGTTCAAGAGTGCATGAGATAGACATATGGGTACCCTGGAGATGTGCATTGTAGGAGAGCTGCAGATCAAATAGGATCTGGGGCTGCAGCAGTGAATAGGGACATGGGCAGACTAGGTGGGCTGTACAGTCCTTATCTGCCGACAGAGTCTCTGTTTCTAGTCAGGAAGGACTCGAACCATTTTAACACTGTCCTGGTAAATCACCCATATTCCATCAATCAACACTACATGATTCAAGGTGTCAAATACTGATGAGTGATCAAGAATGAGAGTAGATCATTCTCCTTTTTTCCCTCACCAGAAGCAGGTCATTAAACACCTTGACAAGCACATTTTCTGTTCTGTGCCGAGGCTGGAAATCCGACTGTAATGGCTCTTAGATATATCTTTCAGGGCGGGCCTCAAACTTAGCTGCTATCACCTTCTTGATCTTCCCCAGAAAGGGAAAGTTTGAGATGGGTCTGTAGTTTGCCTGCAGCTCTGGATCCAAAGATGGCTTTTTCAGGCGGGGTTTCACCGAGGCTGTTTTAACTCCTAACCACCTGGAGCACTTTTTGTAGTCTAAGATCTCCATTGCTTAACCTTGATACAAAATGGCCACCAGGGCAAAACTGAGTTAAGAGCACTCAAAAACAATCCTCCAATAAGGGAGCAGCAGATGATGTCAGTGAACACATGGCCCACTGCCAAGCAGCAGTCAACTAACACCCACGTTGGACCTGGGTCCACCTCACAACATATGGCATGCAGTCTGGAGACCACCCCAAGGACATCAGCCTCAGAGACTGGCTGGAACTCACTCCAGACAGACAGAATACCCAAATGGCTCTTCTTCAGATCACTACTGGCCTGTGACAGGCCACCTGGAGTGATACCAGCAATATTAGAGGACACTGTCCAGAAAGAACTGGCCAAACATGTCACGCTTTTCTTGTGACAAAGTATCACTGGACAGTAGGCAGACTAAGTTTATAAGTCTGTTTACGGTGCGGACAAGCTAGGCTGGCCTAGCTGTACCTGAGGCAATAACTTGTGACAAGAATTCTGCCTTTTTTAGAGTTATTCCTCTCTGCTAGTCTCTGTAATGAGACCTCTGAGTCATCTTGTTGTCCAAAGAACCTGAACACTTCCAGTAATGCTCCAACCTCCACCCTGTTGCTTTCATCCAGTGCAGTTCATCATTATACCATGGCAAGCTGCGGCTGAAGGCCAGCTGGCAGACACAGATGAGTGAAAAGGAGTCCAGTCCTGCAGAGATTTCCAAATTATTTTTTTTCTTCATTTTATTTAATACTGATAGGCATGTGAGAATAACTGCCCATTTTCATATGTGACCAGTCTACAATAAATACAGATAGAAATAGAGAGAGCCCTCAATGGACCAGGCTGTAACTCCACCACACACTGACACATACTTGAAATGACCAGTATGCCCAGATGCTTCTTAGACTCCAAGTCTCATTAAAGGAGGGTACAAGACCATCTACATGGGGTGGGGGTTTAACATGACGGGGGGGGACCGAACACCCCACAGGATCCACTTTAGCATCACTAATGTCAATCCTGAGTGAGAAAACCATGTTGAATGTATGGATGTGCCATGGGTAGGAGTGGAGACCACCTGTGTGAGAACCAGTGAATTCATTAACTGGACGAATTGCTGCGGGCACTGTAATGATTCATTGCTGACCCACACTGTGAAGTCCTACAGCACAATAAGGCTGGGGGGACTCAATGCAAAGTCAACAATGAAGTCCACAAATTCCTGTGGAAACTCCTGGTTCCCAGTAGGAGTTTGATAGACCAGGATTATTCTGCATCTCACACCTGCATCACCCTTCACAGTCACACACTCAAAAGACCTCACTTCTCTCACAGCTGATGCTTTCAATCCCATACAAGATCAAAGGCAGATGGCCACCCCACCCCCCTCTATTATCCTTCTGTGGGCAGTGCATCACCAAGTATCTGTCAGAAATGGCTGCCTCTAGGACAGGCCCAGAGTGCTCACCTAACCAAGTCTCAGTGAGACACGCCAGATCCTTGCGGAAATCCATAATCCAATCAGAGATCACAGACGATTTGTACTTTAGGGATCTGCTAGTGCACAGCATGCACCACAGAGGAGGAACAGGGACAGCTGGGCCACTAATTCCTGCCCTCCCACTCCTGGGGGGCTTCTTGGGGACTGGAATGAAGCAGGGAAAAGCCAGCTCCTCAGACTTCAAACATAGGGTGCCTGCTCACCTGACACTCCTAACTCACTCCAGCCCGATACCTACCACCTTCCCTGGTCATGCCTTCAACCTTGTTCCTCCTCTTAAGGATCCTAAGCACCTGCAATGGTAATACACTGAAACTGGAAGTGAGATGACCTGAAAAGGGCGGTGCAGTCCAGAGGACTAAGTATAACCAGAGGCTGTACTGCCAAGGTACATGACTACCACTAATAAGAAACTACCCTCCCCGTGCCACCACTGCAAATAAAACTACCTTCCCCACAACAAAACAAAATAATAAAGTAACCCCCTTCCACAGAGCACCCCACAGCCTCTAACAACACCTTTCATACCACCTATCACACAACACTCATACAGTTACAATATCACAATAGCTATTCCATACACACACCCAACACTTCCAGTAACATTAGCATATAAATAAACAACAATACAATAGGCCAGTCTTTGAATCAAGCTTTAACTCCAACAGAAATCAACAGAAAAACTCAGCACTCTGTTCAAACATTTTTAAGTGGCAATAAATTAAACAGTCTCAGTGCAGTATTATGTACTTACCAAACGATGGGTGTGAGAAGTGGTCATCATGACTCATTCTTTTTTAATTCACAATTTCCCATGAATGCATCTAATTTCTTTTTGAATAACCCAAGCCTTTGCCTCTACAAAGTCGACTAGTGAACTGCTCTAATCTTTTCTTATTTGCTGAGCTGAACATTTCCTGTTAACATTTCTTTGGAATTTGAATGCCACTTACTTTCCTACGCTCTGAGCTGTGTTTCAAGTAGGACTGAGTTCATTTCATCTACACCATGACGCATTTAATAAACTTCAGTTAAAACTCCCCTCTCCTCCTCCTCCTCCTTCAAGACTGTACAGGTTAAGCATTTTCTTATCGTTCCTCATGGCTCAGCCCCTTTGCCTTGGTATCAGCCTATTTACTTCTCATTGCACTTTTTCATACTATTTTGAAATATTATTTTAAATGTATAGCTTGCAATCATTCATCTATATTTTAAGTACATGAGAGAATGTAGCCTGTTAGAAAATCAGGAAAACACTGCTTATTCTAGTTCAAATTCCTAGATACATAAGAAAGATAAACATGACAAGAAACAGACGTGTTCCTGTTAAACTTTGTCTGTGATCCTGCAGTGACCAAAATATCCAGTAGCAGGGATGGGATTCAAACTTCCAACAGCAGCACATTAGTGTATTAAAAGAGTAGGGTCCAGTTATCCAAAAGTTAGTGCTGGTTGCAAACAGGGTTTGCTCCCTTTTTTTTGGTTAGGGGTCATATTCGGACACCCCTGTAGTGCACACTAAGTCCATTGGTGCCCAGGCACTAATATAACACTGTACCCATGCAAATGAGGGGGTCTCCTCCTGCATATGGGCACAACAGCATTTTCAAAGATTTTTGATGGTGGTGAACTGCACCCAAAGTGGATCTATTTACCACCACTGAAAACCTCATCTTAACTGGGTGCTATGCCCATTGATGGTCGGGCAACTGTACTGCAGTCTCCCCGATCCCCGATTGCCAGCACGCAGCAAGGTTGCAGGCCTTGGTGTCCAGTGGCACCCAGGTTACCCCTGAACACCCATCCCATATAACTGGCACCTCACCTTGGTGTTGATCTCCTGGTCCATGTATCAGTCACCGCTCCCTAGTGTCTAGTGGCATCCTTCCCTTGATCTCCCCATCTGTATATCGTTCACCCCAACTTGGTGTCTAGTGGCACCCCTCACCCCCTGATCTCCCATTCCATATTTCAGTCACCACCCCCTGGTGTCTACTGGCAGCCCCTCCCCAGTCACCTGGTCCGTATATCGGTCACCACTCCCTGGTGTCTAGTGGCACCCTCCACGACCCTGATCACCAGACCATGTACCCTACAATATCACTGGCATCCAGTGGTACCCCCACCCTCACTTCCCAAATGCTGGTCGACAAACAGATCAGTGAACACAGGCAGTCCAGTGGCCCCTCCACCCACCCTACCAGCACCCAGAACACCACCCATCCAACCCTTCCCTTACCAGTGTGTCCAGGGGTGTGTGGTGAATCCTGATATGGTGACTAGCACAGCCCTCCTCTCGCTTTCTCTGCCAGCTGCTGTATTAGCTGACACTGAGCGTATGTACAATATACAGTGTGTACTGTACGCGGGCTTCCTATCAGCTCATATGGCAGTCAGCTGAGGAGGTAAGATGAGGTCTGTGACAGTCACCATATCAGGATTCATCACACGTCCCCAGGCACACTGCTAAGGGTGGTAGCATTGGGTGGGTGGTGTTCTGGGTGCAGACAGGGCAAATGGGTGCCACTGGACTGTCAATGTTCACTAGCCCATTTGTTGACCAGCATTTGGGGTTGGGATGGGGTACTGCTGGACACCAGGGATATTGTAGGGTACATGGGCTGGGTGATTGGGTGGTGGTGGGTGCCATTAGGCACCAGGGAGTGGTGATTGATATACAGACTTGGTAATTTGGGGGATAGGGTCCCACTGGATACCAGGGAGTAGGGACTGATATATGGAACAGGAGACTTGGGGGAAAGGGGTTGCCATTAAACACGAGGGAGTGGTGACTGATATATGAGAGGGGAGATCGGGGGGGTGGGGGTGCCACTAAATATCAGGGAGTGGTGACCAATATACAGAATAGGAGATCAGGGGGAATGTGTTGCCACTAGACACCAGGGAGAGGTGTGTATTACATGGGACTGGTGATAGGGAGTGGGGGATGCTGCCAGATATCAGGAATTATGTGACAGGTGCCCAGAGGATGGGCACAAAAGAGTTGCATCTCATCATGCAACAGCACCCATAATGGGCATTCAAATAGCCCCTTAGCACCTTGCTTGCCCAGTGGGCTCATTTGCATGTTGTGGCTGAATATACCAACATGGCTCCCAATGTATCTGTTCCCAGGGAGCTTTCCATGCAGGCTAGATAATACCCAGTTCCATATCGGGGCAGCACAGTTTGACTTAGCGCTATGCCAACATGTGCAGATATTCACTTGGATACTGCTGGTCCACTATCTGACTGAATATAGCAGCCTCTGCGTTGGGCACAGGTACCAGCACAGTGCAAACATTTGCGCTCTACTTGTGCTCATTTTTGAATATCTGGGCCCAGACGTTGTATCTACTAATGTGTATGTATATTGCAATGGTCTTTTTATCTTGACTGAACAAATGAACTGAAATAAAATAAAATGCTTAAAATCATTATGTATATGGCAACTATATTTCTAGATTTTTAGTAGGGATGGCAGAATCTTGAAGTGTTCCGACCCGTATTAATTAAGAACAGGAACACAGAAACTTAGACAATGATGGCAGAAAAAGATCAATGGTCCATCCAGTCTTCTGAGTTCCTATCTAACCCTGGGTCCTAGCTACACTGGGTTAACACAGCGTTAGGCTGAGCATAAAGCTAGGCAGGGAAATGGGCAGACTGGATGACCTTTGGGTCTTTTTATGGTGACGCAATTTATGTTTCTATGATTGACTTGGATTAGTTCCAATGATTTAATAACATATGAGTTAAATTCATTACATGCACAATATGAGAGAATCTGTCGACTGTCAGTCTATACTTGGTTTCAGTAAAGCACCAGGACCTCTGACTTGCAAACCAGAGCTGTTATCTGCTCTGTCCTTATGCTGCCATTATACACAGTCCTGTGGCTGCTCCCCATCTCTGACATCAGATGCAGGACACTCATGGGAGTTTGTAGGATACAGCACTAGAGTCACTCTAACCCAAATACTGGTTGGAGGGATGACACGATGGACAAGATAAAATATAAATGCCACATCAGCAAGCAATTAAAAATTTCAAACACTGCATAAAACTTCGAATTGGGGGTGCCCCACACTTATGTGTGGGGTGTAGAGATGTGGAGGTTTCCCTTTAAGACTGGGGAGGGTTACATGGCAGAGAGCAGGTCAAAATGAATGATCAAATGAGCAGCAAGAGCCCACACATCTACCCACATGATGCAGTTGCATTGCATGTCCCAGTGCACTACAGTCCACTTGTAATACTTGATAAAAACATGTGGTACTGTTTTCCACTTCTACTAAAAAAGCAACTAAACAATAACTAATTTAAAAAAAAGTTATTTTTTGACCACCATCCAGTAACATCAAGCGCAGTCAAAATGTTTACAGTCCACTACTGTGACCACCACACATCCTTCCTTATCAATGTATTTAAAAATTGCTACTACATATCAATTAATTTCAAAAATTCTGCCAGAAAGTCATAATCAAAAATCACTCAATCAAAATAAGAATTCAGCTCAGCTGACAGGTAGCAGTGCTTTATACTACAGATAAATAATTAACAGCATTAATTCTCTGTATCAAAGTGCTGCAGCGAAATATAGATTTGCATATTGTGAGCCAAAGAACAGCATTCAACTTAACCATTTGCTCTAGCAGACATTAGTATTACATCATACTACAGGTAATGAAATAATTTTAGGTGGTAGTTGAGGGTGATTGGTGGCACTGTAGTTAAGCCAGCCTGTATTGTTCACTGTGTGAGCTCTGGGAGGAACTACTCAGAGGAACATCTTGTTAATAAAGAAGCTGCTATCTTACCTTCGGCTTGTTTGCAGCATGGTCCTTAACAGCACACACAACATGATATCAGAAGTGAACAGAATCAGCCCCCATTTGTAATCTAAAGCCTCCATCATGCAGTCTGTCATCAGAGTCAGTAGATGGTTGCAGTAAGGTATTGCCATTTTTTTTTTATTTTGAAATATAAAAACAATTCCATGAGCAATGGTAGAGCCTAGTCCAAAGTCAAAGCCACAACCGAGCCATCAACAGAGAGACCAAGCGAAAGCCAGAGCACCAGTCTGCTGCTGGGACCAAAAGCAACACAGCAGCAAAAGCAGCACCAGAGGGGACAAAAAAACAGTAGCTGGAGAAAGAGAGAGGAGCTGGAGGGAGAAGCACAACTGTACACACTTCACAGGAGCAGAACTGAAGTTCTAGTCAGCTAGTAAGGCTGCTCCATTACTTTTCCTGCCTCCTCCCAGCTGTTGTGGGGAGTGCATGGTAAAGCCACTTTGCTTTCTCTCTCCCCTTCTCAATCAGTTCGGATCAGGAGTATTCAAAAAGGCAGTTTGTAAAGAAAAAAAAAAAACAAGTAAAAGTAACTTCTCACACAGAGTGTGAGAGAAGCAGCAGGCTGGGACTGTTGTAGGCGTGTATAACACTGCGTGGCATAGAGTAATTATAGGGGGAAACTAAAGACTAACCTTGAGTTTCAATGTCAATGTGAAGAAAAGAAAGCCTCAGAAAAACTTTTAAAATTGAAGTAGGCTTGAGAAACAAAAGTTTTGGGAAGCTACAAATTTTTTTCTTAATAAAATTTTATTGAATTTAAATACATTACAGCGAAATACAGGAACTGAACAGCAAATAATACAAGTAAAATACATTAAATACAGTAACAACTTATTTCTACAAGTATGCATTCTTATTATACCTAAGAGGTATATATACATATATATATATATATATATATGTAAAAAGTAACTACCCCAAAAATGGGTATGATACCACTAATTCTTATCATACCATTCCCCTGAAATACTGAATCTGTATGAGAACAGTGAAAGAAAGAAAGAAAGAAAGAAAGAAAGAAAGAAAGAACAGGTAGAGAACACCAGGAGTAAGGAGTTGCTGGTATAACTAAACTTCTCTACTAGGACTAAGCACTAGAACTCTACTACTGGGACCTTCAATTTAGGGTAAAAAAAAGTTAGTGTGTTTGTCAGAGTTAGTTGAAGTGAATTGTTATCTGTGCAGTTATCTAGGTGCTTGTCTTAGGTGGCTGAAGGGAATTGTTATCTTTGCCATCAACTAAGTGTAGAAAGATTTGCAAAGTAGGGGAGTGGCTTAGCTAGAAGGAAGCCAGGTTAAAGCCAGATTTAAACACTGCCCTAGATAGCTTCTGCCAGAGAACAGTCAGAGAACACCAGGAGGAAGGAGCTGCTGGTATAACTAAACTTCTCTACTGGGATTATACTGCCCTCCTTCCCTCCCATCCACCCTAAACCAGTTCTACTTTTATAGGCACAGGATTTGACTGACAACAGGAACTTCCTGTTTGGGAGTGGGAAGTGAGTGGTCACAGAACCACCAAAGGCTCACCATTCTAGAAGGATAAGATTAGTTTTCCATCCCCCCCCAGCTACTGGAGGTCTGACTCTGAGCAAGTAAGGAGACTTCTGAGAAATATAGGAACTTCTTGTCTCAGAACAGAAAGATCAGGAGCTTAAAGGGCACAGAGGCAGTAAGTAAGTAGGGTGGAAAAAATAAATAAACAAACAGAGGAAACAGTAAGTATTCCAAACAACAGCTAAGGGGCCAGAAATAAGACATGATGGGAGTGGTGCAGTGGCTGTGCAGCAGCAGTCTTCCAGGAGATGTTCTGGAGGATGCAGTGTTGTCCCATCTGCAGACACCTCTCTGGGCTGAGGGAGGAGATTGCTCATCTCCAGGCTGAGTTGGCCAGGATTTGTGGGACCTCCTCTCCCACCCAGAGACCACCAGGGCCACTGCAGTTGCCTCAGAGGTTGCCAAGAAACAGGAGTGGTTGGACCACAGTGGACTCGGGGGGGTGAGGGTGGTGGAACACAGGCACATCCTTCCAGTTGTAACTCTCCACAATTCATATGCCATTCTGGCAAAGTGTGGTTCCTCTATGGTGGCACCCACAGTGGAGACCAAGGAGGATGCTGGAAACCTCCACAAAGGAGACCCACAAGAGGGTGGCATGGGACCCAACAGGGGAAGGAAACAACTCCTGGTGGGGGACTCCACTGTTAGAAAGGTAGAACTGGAGGACAAAGAGGAGATAGAGGTAAGGTGCCATGGCTTGGAGGGACAGGGAGCGAATCCTCAGGATCACTGGAGCAACTGCACAGGGGAGGGAGCTGGATGTCAGTGTCCACCTAGGGACAAATGACCTGGTTAAGAAAGGGATCAGAGCAGTGCAGGAAGCATTTGTGGAGTTGGGAAGGGGCTTTAGACAAGTAGCACGCACGGTAACCTTCTCAGAGGTGCTGCCTGTCTATGGCACGGGTGAGGCTAGGATGCTCCACACCATGGGATTCAATTCAGTGGTTGAAAAACTGGTGCAGGGCTCAGGGATTTGGCTTCATTGGGGACTGGGGGTCTACCTGGAGGGATGCAGGCCTATACTGGCATGATGGTCTGCATCTGTCCAGGAGGGGAGCCAGGATCCTAGGTGATAGGCTTAAATGCTTCACTGGCAAGCATTTAAACTAGCCAAGGGAGGAGGCATTGGAGAGGATCAAGGAAATCCTAGACCCCCCCAAAAAATCAGGGTACTAAGTGAGGTAAATACCAAGATAGAGATGTCGATAGGGAGAAGGGCAGAGGTAAATAGAGAAAATGACAAACACAATAAGGACAGAGATGGGGCAAAAAGGGGTAAGGCCATCAAGAAATGGAGGGTAATGAGTACCAAAGCCCATAGTCAGGGCAACAAGCTCTCTGAACTGGTGGCCTTGATGGAAGAGGGATGCCTGGATATCGTAGCAGTCACAGAAACATGGTACACAGAGAACCATGACTGAGATGTTAACATACCAGGGTACACAACCTACAGGAGAGATAGGGAGGGGAGAAGAGGGGGGCGATTAGCTCTCTATGTAAGGGAAGAGATAAAAGCAACTGAAAAAGAGAGTAAACAGGGAGGGGAGGAGGCACTGTCGGTTACCTTAGAGACTGGAAATGGCACCACAATCGTCACAGGGGTTGAATACAGACCCCCATATCAGGGGAAGGGAATGGACAAGAATATGATAGAAGACATTCTTAGAATGACAGAGAAAGGGGAGATACTATTGATGGGGGACCATAATATGCCAGATGTTAACTGGAGCACCTTTGCTGCAGTCACATCCAAAAGTAGGGCCATTCTCAATGCCCTTTAGGTGGCATGCCTCAGACAGCTAGTTTCGGAACCCACTCGTGAGGGAGCAATCTTAGACCTCATACTCTCAAATGGGGACAGTGAGAGGATCTCAGATCTAGAAGTGGGTAACCATTTGGGAACAAGTGACCACCAAACAGTGTAGTTCACGATAAACTCAGCTACAGAGTCAAGCTATACAAAAGTGAGGATTCTGGACTTCAGGAGGGCTGACTTTGGCAAGATGGGAGAGTGTCTTAGAAAAACACTAGCAAACAGGCTAGAAGGAGGGATGGAGCAACAATGGGGAAATATCAGAACTGCCATCACAGAGGCAAAAAGCCTTTGTGTTAAGCAAATAAACAAATCAAAATAAAAGAAAAAGCCACTATGATTCTCAAAAGAGGTGGCGGTGAAGGTTAGGGAGAAAAAGATAGCATTTAGGAAGTAAAGGAAACACAGAAGGAGCAGGACAGAGAACTGTACCAGTTAAGGCAGAAGGAAGCAGGAGGGTAGTCAGAATAGCAAAGGCCCAAACTGAGGAAAAGATAGCCAACTCAGTTAAGAAGGGGTAAAACCTTTTATAGGTATATCAGGGAGCATAGAAAGACAAAGGGAGGAATAGTGAGGCTGAATAGAATGGACGGTGGGTGGGCAGAGAGGGACAGTGAAAAAACAGGGATACTGAATGAATACTTTTGCTCAATATTCACAAAAAAGGAGGAGGGGGAGGTGCCTAATCCAATTAACAGAAGCACTCTGGATAAGGGGGTCGATCCCAGTCCTTTCAGAGAAGAAATGGTTCTCAAAGAACTCCTAAAACTGAAGGTGGACAAAGCAATGGGGCCTGATGGAATTCACCCCAGAATTCTAAAAGAATTAAGGAGAGAACTAGGGACACCACTGACTACCCTTTTTAACAAGTCATGGGAGGATGGTGTGGTAACTGAAGACTGGAAGAAGGCAGATGTGATTCCCCTTCACAAAAGTGGGAGTGAGACAGAGGCAGGAAACTAAAGACCTGTCAGTTTGACCTCTGTGGTAGGGAAAGTGATGGAATCACTTCTGAAGGAAATAATTGTTGAGTACCTAGAGGCCAGTGGGGCACAAGACCCAAGGCAGCATGGGTTCACAGCGGGAAGGTCATGTCAGATGTATCTAATTGACTTTTTTGACTGGGTGACCAAAGTAGTAGACCAGGGAGGGGCTGTGGACATGGCCTACCTAGACTTTAGCAAGGCATTTGACACAGTCCCACACAAAAGATTAATAGTCAAATTAACCAGCTTGGGAGTGCGCCCCAGGGTGGTAGCCTGGGTAAAACATTGGTTGGACAACAGGACCCAGAAGGTAATTGTAAATGGAGTCCACTCTGAAGAAACAGGGATTACTAGTGGGGTACCGCAGGGTTCAGTACTGGGTCCAGTCCTTTTTAATGTCTTTATAAGTGACACTGCAGAGGGACTAGAAGGAAAAGTATGCCTCTTTGCAGATGACACAAAGTTCTGGAACAGGGTTAATACACAAGGAGGTGTGGAAGGATGAGAAGGAACTTGGCAAGGTTGGAGGAATGGTCAGAAGTATGGCAGCTTGGATTCAATGCAAAGAAGTGCAAAATAATGCACCTGGGAAACAAAAACCCAGGGGAAGATTACACAATGGGGGGAGAGGTAGTAATAACAAAAAAAATGGGAAGGGACCTGGGGATAATCATACCAGATGACCTTAAGGTTAGCAAGCAATGTGAGAAGGCAGTAGGGAGGGCTGGGGGGATACTGGGATGTATAGGGAGAGGCATCACCAGCAGAAAACAGGAAGTTGTTATCCCTCTGTACAGACAGTTGGTGAGACCCCATCTGGAGTACTGTGTCCAGTTCTGGAGACCCCATCTCCGCAAGGACATAGACAGACTGGAGGCAGTCCAGAGGAGGGCAACTAAAATGGTGCAAGGTCTGCAAAAGAAGCCATACTCGGAGAGACTAAAGGAGCTTAATATGTATGCCCTTGAGGTAAGAAGGGAGAGGGGGCACATGATAGAAACTTTTAAGAACCTCAGTGGAATCAACAAAGTCCAAGAGGGTAGCATCTTTCAGAAAAAGAGATGTGCAAGAACAAGGAACACAATTTGAAGATAGAGGGGGGACGGCTCAGGGGCAATGTGAGGAAGCATTTTTTCACAGAGAGGGTGGTGGATGCATGGAACAGCCTTTCTGAGGAGGTTGTGGGGTCCAAAACTGTGGGAGAATTCAAGAATATATGGGACAGACATAAGGCAATTTTTGTGGGGGGTAGGAAGAAATAGGTTGTTGGTTAAATAGGATCTGCAGCTTATCCTGTAGGTAGGGAAAGGGCAGACTAGGTGGGCCAAGTGGTCCTCATCTGCCGTCAACGTCTATGTTTCTATGTTTCTAAGAAAGAAAGAAAGCCCTAGAGATGGGGAAATAACTGTAATGAAATTCGGGCACATTTGTTGTTATTGGTTGTTTGAAGCTGTAAAGAAACTGTATATGGTAGCCCACTTAGAATTAAACACATGCGCCTGATCTACCATTAAATGAGCAAGCCTCTCAATCTTCAGAGCTTCCAAGCACTCTACCAACCACTCATTAAATGTTGGGGCATGTTCATCTTGTAAGAGCCTGAGTACAGAATTCCTAACTGCTACCGATATTAGGGTTAAAGTGCAACACTGTTCTTTAGTCCAAATTTCAAACTCGTCAAAATAGCCCACCAGTGTTGTTTTTTCACTAGCTTTGTCTCTTAGACATGTAATAATTTTAAAATAATCAGCAATCATGTTCCATAAATGAGCAATTTTAGGAAAGGAGCAGAACATATGTATAAGGGAACATTTAGTTCCCCCGCACCTCATATAATCAGAGGTTGCCCTTAACTCATCTTATTCATATGGGGGCCTATGCTCTAATAGGTGGGAATTATGTGCCAAAGGCACATATACCACCCTTGGAGCTCTGCGCTTGTGGACAGGTGTGCACCGGTGCCATTCATGACCACCGGCCACCTGTCAGTGGCCCCGCCCACTGGAGTACGGGTCCGCGCAGGTCCACACGGGGCAGCCATAGGTAGAGCTGTGCACCTGGGCGGGCATCCAATGGGATGCCTGTCCTGGATCCCTCAGTGGATCCCTTAAGTGATGGGGGACATGTTGGCTGCACTCCCCTGTGGATGGCTGGTGGCTGTGGAAGTGAGAGGTGAGATGTGCCGCCAGCCATGTCATGCCCTGATCATACAGAGATGTACAGGGGTGGAGGGCAGTGCCACGAGCATGAGTGTGCATGTGTGTGGGGGTCACAACAGCTCAACACACCATCCAGAGCACAGAGAGCCACAGAGGTGGGGAGTGTCATGCTGTCCAGGGGCCAGTGCTCCCGATGTGTGTGTGTGTGTGTGTGTGTGTGTGTGTGTGAGGGTTGGCATACATGGGGATGGTGGGGGGCTTGGCTGAGTGCTGGGGTCAGCAGCCCCAGTGGTCCCAGACAGCCAGTGGCTGTGGAAGCAGTGGTCTCCTTGGTGTGGGGTGGATGCGTGGGGTGTATAGGGGATTTACAGAATGGTTTACCCATGCATATGGGCTACCCTCCTACGTGCCCCGGTGCACAGCTATACAAGGCTATGTGCATGTTGTGTAGTGCTGGCACACCCTTAGCCTGCTCCCCAGCCTATACCCTGTGCATTGCGGTTCAGGAATTGGGTACATGGGGCTGCATGCCCCCTTAGTGGATCCCGTGTGGGGGGGTGCAATGGGTGTGGAGTGTCTCCGTGCCTCACATATGTGGCACGGAGGCACTCTGCACCTTTGAGCATAGGCCCCATGGAGAGGGGTATAGTAACACTGTGTAAATTTTTTAAACAAGATTAGTTTTGCATTGACTGATTGAAAGGTTTTGATCAAGTTCAACCAAATCTTGCTCCAGTTCCTCTGATTAGCTTTGTCACCAAAAAAGTTAGCCCACCATCTTCTACACAAGCAGTCAGGTCCCTTAGTGGTATTCAAAAGTAGATTGTAGAAGACGGATATTTCGGGCCTACTCTGGATACATACTAGGAAGTGCTGAGAGTTGATATTAACATCCCTGATCACCCCTTCTTCACAAATAAGGCTCTGAATGCTTCTGATCATGCAGTCAAACATGTCCACATCCTCCGGAGGAAGGTCATATTTCTGAGCTAATGTACTGAACATGGGACATACCTTTTCAGGCAATAGATCCTTAATCTTTATCAGACCTTTCCTTTCCCAGTCCAGGTTATTGCAAGTCAGACCACTATGTGCAACACTGGGACTGTAAAAAAATGGGCTGCAATCTGGACCTCCTTAGGTTAAAGTTTGGGAAACTAAATCATCAGGACAAATAAGCTATCCACAAGTATTCTATTCTTAGAGGGCTTTTGTGGTCTTACAAATATTAACGAACTAAGGTTGACAGGTATGTCACTGGTCAGACCAAGTTAGATCTCTAACCATTTAGAGTTGGCAGATACTCTTACCTGACTATTGTACCATTTTGTTATTTTGGCCATTCTGCAAGAAAAAATAGTAGTATAAATCTGGAGCCGTAAGGCCTTCCATATCCTTTGATTTAGAAAGTCTGTCATAGGAGATTCTACTCTTTTTGTTTGCCCATAGGAATTTTGAGATAGAGCACTGTAGCCCTAGGACCCAACCTTCATTAGTATTGAATGGTATCATAGCAAACAGAAAAAGGCATTTAGACAGAATCATCGTTTTCAGTGATTCAGGTCTACCCCAGAACCCTAGTGGTAGTTTCTTCCATCTAACCAAGTACTCTTGTATAGTTTAAGTATAGGCAGGCTTTTACCAAGTGTCTTTGTCATTGAGTTAAAAACCTTAATACCTAGGCAATCAGGCTCGTCTGTTTCCCATGAAATGCCTAGCTCACTCATCCTGCTTAATGCAAAGCTGGTTAAGGGGCAGGAAAGATGATTTTCCTTTATTTAATTTGTATCCGATCCTCTGCGAGCTGCACTGGCTGCCGGTCAGGAGGAGGATTGTCTTCAAGATAGGGCTCCTTACCTATAAGACCCTACACGGAAAGGGTCCTGTATACCCGTAAGATCTCCTGGTCCCTTATCATCTGGCTCAGGCACTCCGTTCTGCCAAGGGGGGCCTCCTTGGGGTTCTCAGGGTAAGGTTGAGGCATTCTGGAGATAGGGCATTTGCAGTTGCTGCACCTACCCTGTGGAACTCCTTACCAGAGTATTTAAGGAGGGCCCCCTCTGTAGAATCCTTTAAAAAAGGGCTTAAAAGGCATCTGTTCCAACAGGCATTCTCAGATTTTTGATTATGGAAGGATAATTTATATGATTTTATATTATAACTATTGTATGAATATATGTTTATTTGTATGGTTTTATAGTATATGGTTAGGGTTTGTTGTGGATGGAAAATGATGGTTTTCCAAATCCTGTTGTAGGATAGTTCAAAGGTCAAAAAAGTTGTTGTACTATCGTTCTGACATCACATCGATAGTACAAAAACTTTTAAGACACGTCCTGCAATTTGATTGGTGCAATCTATGCTCTCATGGAAAAAGGAAAAAACATGGCGACGTGACTTAGTGAGTGCTGAGCTGTGCACTGCTGTAGTTCAGACATGGTCGGGAACCCTCGCATTTATAAAAATAAAGTAAACCTTTTTTTTTTGTCATAAAAAAAAAATGAAGAGAGCAGCCACAGGTGTTCGTATCGGCCACACAACAGTTCTTCTCCCTAACACGGTCAGAGTCTCTGCATGCCATACCGAGAGGGACAGATTGGAGAGGCTGGAGTGGGAGTGAGCATGAGTGACAGCAGCAGAAAAAATGCTGAAGGTAAAAAAAAAAGAATGGGTTTCTCTGTCTTTGAATGGGCAACCATATACTATATAAAATAGTAGAGGGTGACCATCCACATTGAAGGCAATGTTTCCATCTCGGCAGTTGGTGACATCATACAGACCTCTCGAGCTTTGCTCTCGAGGTCTGTATAACATCATCAACTCCCTTGATGGAAACACAGCCTTGTTGTGGATGGTCACCTAACCATTGTTCTATATATTGTTGGCGTTTGGATTATTGTTTTGTACAGCACTCAGAGTCCCAGGAATTGGGTGCTTTATAAATAAAATATCTATCTGTCTGTCTGTCTGTCTGTCTATCAAGATATAATACCAATACAAATTAAACACAGAAAAATCGTCTTTCACGAAGCTATAAATTTAAAGAGACAGTCGCCAATTTTGCTAAAGTGTAGGACATAGCTTTGAGCGGTTAGGGAATATATATATTTTTTTTTCCATAGAGATTTTTTCTCACAGGCTGGTAGCTTGTCATTGCAGGGTTATATCCTGTTCAGAGGGATATACTGTGGTCATGCTGAACTTGGTCATTATTCAAAGGGCTACTGGGTTTTTCTCCCGAGTCCTATGTTGCCATACACAGCCATAATGTCACCCATGCAGCAGAAGCAAGCTCCCTGGCCAGCTACAGGGGTTGCTGTGGTGGTGGAGTCCATTGTCAGTACTTTCTGACTGAGATGTACTGCCAAGCAGCAGCTGTCTCGGCCATGGCCTGCCTCCCCATGTAACTTCCTGGGATCACTTCCAAACCCAGGTCACCAGTACAGTGATGCAATGTGCTGCCGTTGGGACATTGAGATGGCTTGTCAGGGAATTATTTCTAATTGACAGTTGTTTATAATGTTCTAGTTTTCAAAAATTATATTCAGACCCCTAAATGATCCATATGTAGCTGTACCTGAATGAAAAATGATGTTAAAAAACATTTTACAGTGTTTTGTTTTTATTTATAGCATTCTGTTACAGTTCTCTTCATGGTGGATCCAGTGGTCAGAAGTAGTAACTATGTCACAGACACCTGAGCTTCAAATGCCAGCTCCTTGTCCGGAAAAACACAGAGTTTCCTCAGATCAACAGAGCCAAGCCAAAGCCTAGTCTCCCTGTCAGGCAGTCACCACTCCCCCTTTATGACCTGGCTCAACAACTAGTACTTCAGCCTTGTTTGGGTTAAGTTCACAACCAGGCTGATGGCATCCAGTCCTGGATCTCGGCCAAACACTTATTGAGCACACTGACCACACCCGGCATGCTGGGTGCAAAAGATGTACAGAGCTGGGAATCATCAGCATAGCAATGAAACCCAAGTCCTTACTGTCTAAGGATCCTACCCGGTGCAGCATGTACTCTGCAAACTGGATGTGTGAAAAACAGATCCCTGGGGTATGCCAAAGGGCAGTGACACCGGGGATGAGGAGAAGCTTCCCAACATCACCCACTGTGTCCTGCCACTGAGATAAGATTTAAACCAGCAGATGACTTTGCTGATGAGCCCCACATACTGCCTGAACCTATCTAATAGCAGCCCATGGTCTACATTGTCAAAAGCTGAGGAGAGACCAAGGAGAGCGAGAACTGACCGTTCCACCATCTCTTGCCCTGAGCAGGCCATTGTGCATCGACCAGTTCAGTCTCTATGTTATGCTTTGACCTAAAACCAGACTGGAGAGGCTTATCGATGTCAAAGGTCATGAGATGTGCCACTAGCTGTAGCATGACCACTTTCTCAATAACGTTGTCCAAAAAAGGCAGATTAGAGATGGGTCAATAGTTTGGCAAGACATTCGGGTCCAACATTGTTTTTTTCAGAAGGGGCTTCATCAGTGTATTTTTCAATGTAGCCAGGAACACCCCTTCTAAAAAGGAATACCAAATAATCTCAGCAAACACCAGATCCAGCTGACCCACACAGTTCGCTAGTGCCATGTTGGACCTGGATCCAGATCACAAAAAGTCGGCCACAGCCCCAAGATCACCCTGCTAATCTCCTCCACTGTCACTGATTTAAAAATATCTCTTGATAGCTTAATGCACCTGAGACACATAGACCTGACACTGCTGGGCTGTGATGGCCCTCTGGGAGAGATCCTAGTCGGAAAGAGCGAGCTGGTGGATTTTTCCTGGCAGTAGTCACCCTGGACAAATAACCTGCCTTTTTATGGGTGACTGCCCTTTGATATTCACCATGGTAAGCAATCAAAGTCAATTTGTCCTGCTGGGCCTTGGACCTTCTCCAACAACGTTCCAGTCTTTACCCCCTTTCCTTCAACTCCCTTAGTTCCTGATCAAACCACAGGGAACCAAGTTGTGAAACAAATAGGCATACATGAATAGGCACCATATGATTGAAGGCCATCCAGACTACCCTATTATAGGCAGCCATGGCTTTCTCCAATTCCACAGCATGTGCTGCCAGCACACCCAAAGTATCTAGGACCACCAAAAGTCCCTCTGGCCAAAGCCCACAGAAAGGGCGGTACTGGATCAACTCCACAGAGGGTGGACTACAAGATGGGGCCTTAAAAGAGAACCAAATGGTGCAATTATCTGACCAACTTATCTGACCAACTGACTGGATCAAACTCAAGATCCCCTACCTTGAACCATAGAGTGAATGCAAGGTCCAAGGCATGACCATGTTGATAGGTTGTGGAAGTAATGACTTGTGCAAGGCTCAGGAATTCCATGCCCTGGAGAAAATCATGATCAAACTGCAAGGGTTCATCACCAACCCAAGCACTGAAGTTACCCAGAATAAGCCAGCTGGGCAACTCAAACACTTGGTCAGCAACAAAATCCATGATTTCCTGCAGAAAATCCCCCTCACAGCCCGGAGGCCAGTACACGAGTATGATTCTACAGCCTGCACCCAGAGTCCAATGTACAGCCATGCATTCAAATGACAAGGTATTCCCCCCGGGTGCACCACCAGGTACAATTCAATTGTAAAACAGATGCCCCCCCCTCACAATCCTTCCTTGGGCAGTGCACAATCGAGAACACTGCTGGAACACCTGATTCTAATATCGGACAATCTTAAAGTAGGGAATCAATGCAAAAAAGCATCACAAAAAGTAAGCAGCATACTTGGATACATATGCAGGGGAATAACTAGCAGGAAACATGAAGTGATCATTTCACTCTATAGATCCCTGGTGAGACCACACCTGGAGTACTGCGTCCAGTTCTGGAGGCCCCACCTGAAGGACATAGAGCCCTTGGAATCAATTCAGAGAAGGGCCACAAAGATGGTGCAGGGCCTCCATCACAAGTCATATGAGTCTAGACTCCAAGACCTAAACTTATACTCCCTGGAACAGAGAACGGACAGAGGGGATATGATAGAAACATTCAAATTCATCAAGGTTATAAACAATGTTCAGGTAGACAAACTCTTCCATGCAAATGGAGAGGCTCATACAAGAGGGCACAACCTACGCCTGGGAGGGGGAAGGCTCAGAGGTAATATTAGGAAGCACTTTTTTAAGGAGAGGGTAATAGACATATGGAACAGCCTGCACCCAGAGTTGGTTGCAGCAAAGATGGTGAATGCATTTAAACATGCATGGGACCGGCACTATGGTATAAACAAAAGCAACAAAATATAGGGGAGGTGGTAAGGTTCATAGGCAGACTAGATGGGCCACTTGGTCCCCATCTACCGTCAAATTCTTATGTCTTTATGGGGCCAGCATTATCACCAAGCCTAGTCTCTGTAATGCACACTGGACTGACTGGAGGACATGAAATAAAGCCCACTATAATAGCAGTCTTGTTCTTCATAGATCTGGTATTGCATAGCACTGCCCAAAGGGGACAAGTAGCAGTGGTATGTCCCTCAGCTACCTGTCCGCTTGGTCTAGTGGGAACCCTGGATATGGGAATTAAACATGCAGATGTTACTCATGGTAAGAACCATAACATCTGCACAGTGACCCTGTTATACTGTTTTGATTCATTACTTTAATTTTTCAGAGTTTAATTTTTTATCTAAAAATGTACCTCCCTACAAAACCCAACAGTAAAAAACAGCAGAATCACACATGCACACACAGTCTATATTTCTTAATATGATTTCTCAGGTTCAGTTACCACTACTTCCCCTCTCTGTTTTCTCCACAGCCCAGACTCCAAGGACCACGGTTCACTCACACGCTATAAAACTATAAGAGCTTGGATAATTACATTGGTGATGAAGGCATTTATCCTAATCACACTTGTGATGATAACATTTCTTTTTTAGACACTTTATTGTCTAGTATAGTAGTCACACTTATTAAAAAACAAATGTTGCAGCTAACTTTCATTGACTTGCTCAGTTTCCTTAACCCCACTTCACCCTTGCAGGCTATAATTCATGCCAGTAATGTACTGTACAGTCACACTGATTACTACAAAATGCCGTTGACTTTGATGAATGCATTATTTCTCTGTCCTTTCTCTCTCTCCAGAGACTGCAAAATCAAATTAATTATGGCAGTGTGGTCTGTTTGCTGTAGGTTAGGTCAGGGCCAGATTTCAGAATTCTTTGCAAACAGACAAAGAGGATCTGAAAACTTGGAAAAGCAGGTGCCAGTCAGCCCAGGCTACAGCAGTTGCCCCTTATATGAAAAATCAACTGAAGAGATACTTATAAAAGAAGCAAAACCTTTCATTTTCTTTTATATCACCAATTTGTAGTGACACTCTACAGTGTTCTGAGTAAAAATTAAAAATGTTTTTAGTTAAAAAATGTTTTTTGTATGTTATTTTAACCAAATAAAAGCTGCACTCTGACAATTCTTATTTTCCTTTTGGCATACCATCCAGTAACTGCTTGTAGCAGTAAACAGCAGGCCAGGCCTTAGACCAGAATTTCCAAGCAGCAAGAGAACCACAGTCCAGTATCAGTCAGTCCAGAAAACAGCACAGGCAGTCAGAAACAAAACAGTTTTTATGTTGAGTGTCTGTTTCTGAGCAATGAATTAAATACTCATGCTCGCTCCCTCTCTTGCACTCTCTTTCTCCAACTACTGTGAAATGGGGTGCTGGCTGGGGTATTTGTACTGTACACCCAGTCAGGCAGGATAACAGGACTGGCAGAGAAACATCTCATGAGTTCCTTCTGACCCTGCTAGACTTCCCAATCCTGCTTCCCAAATGACCTCATGAAGTCACTCACAGCCAGCCTATTGGCTATCATGTGAACCTCACATGAACTGGCACTAACTCCTTACCACAATGAATCAGTGAAAGTGAGTGACACCTCTGTGAGCCAGCTGACCTCACTATGGGCAAGCACACCATCCCACCCAGCTGCAGAAGCCAGTGTACGCTTCTCTAGCACAGTGGCAGCTAGTTAACCCAACCATGGAACACAATGGAGATGGGGACGGACGTGGCCAGGAGCCAAGTTGGCAGCATGTGTGCATAATGAGGAGGCAGAGGCAACACAGGTACGCCTTCTCAGCAGCAGCACTTGCTCATACGCTCATAATTGGACTCCAATGGCTGAGTCTATATTGGACTGTATCAGTGAGTGCTGAATTTGGGGGGGGGCAGATTTCCCACAGAACAGTCCATCTGGTGCTAGTTTTAGCTTTATCTTATTATTAGTACATTAAATATTGCATATTATCACATGCATATTTCACAGTCTGTTTCAAAACTATGGAGATGTTCCCAACTGACCTCACAGCTGTTGGGTTTGTGACATTACAGTCTGTTTATAAAAGAGGGGTGGGGAAAAGGGGGTATTAGAACAGATATTTTGATGTTAGTATTGTGTTGATATTGTTGCTGGTAATGTTAATTATGAAACTCAAAGTATAACAAATTTCAAAACAAAAAAAAATACATTACAGTCTGTTGTCATGGTAAACCCTAAGATGCCATAACAAGTGTACCGTAAAAATCAGATACTCATGACTGATACAACGGACAGGTGACAGAGGGTGGTGGTTAATGCACTCACTCTAATGATGGAAGAGTGTCCATCAGGGTGCCGCAGGACTCAGTACTGGGACCGGTCTTCTTCAATGTCTTCATAACTAGTAGTAGCAGCTTTCTTTCTTTCTGGCTCCCTTCCCCAGAGGCTCAGGGTGAAATTACAAAAACAGAACCAGTAGAAGACATAAAATGAATAGCAAAATACATCATATAAATAAATAAACAAACTTTAAGTTCTAGTAACCACTAGTAAATT
The DNA here is from genome assembly GCA_016271365.2 of Neoceratodus forsteri. Classification (NCBI taxonomy): domain Eukaryota; kingdom Metazoa; phylum Chordata; order Ceratodontiformes; family Ceratodontidae; genus Neoceratodus; species Neoceratodus forsteri. The sequence continues at coordinate 314,639,030 of CM028135.1, forward strand.
GATGAGCACAGAAAAAAATACATCAAATAAATAAACTAACTTACAATACTTTCTAGTAACAAAAATAAATAAATAACTAACTCAATAAAGCTAAATACTGGGGTAGCAGCATCAGAAGGAGATAACCATTCCCCAAATACTTGAATAAACAGATAGGTCTTAAGACCCCCTTTAAAAGCCTCCATAGAGGGGACCTCTCTCAGGGCTTTCAGAAAGAGTTCCATAGGACCAGGCCCACCACCTCAAAGGGCTGGTCCCACAAGGTTTTAAGTCTTGCCCTGGGAACAAAAAGGTGGCCCTTCTCAGTACAGAGGAGAGGGTGTGAGGACACATAAGGATGCAGGAGATCAGACAGGTAACCCAGGCCCAACCAGTGCAGGGCCTTCTAAGTTAGTAAACCAACTTTGAAAAACTTATGCCACTTTTTCAGCAGCCATTGCAGCTTACATAGTGCCAGGGGATTCACCCGTGCCGCAGTGAAATACATTTTGCTGATGTCGATTACAGCACCAGGCATTTAGTCTCCTGGGAGTTACAGCTCCAAAACGACCTCTGTACCCCGCCAAACTAAATATAACCTCCTCCGGTGCAGGCCGGTGTGGGCTGGAGGGGGTAGAAATTGTGTGGGCACAAAGGGTGACATGAGTGATGGGTGATTTAAAATGAAGATTGCCCTTTGACTGTCGCTCTTGCAGCAGCGCTGTAATTGCCATGACCAAAGTGAGTCTGCAACTTGATGGACTACGGTGCCAGGGAGACAAAACTCTTCATTGAAAGGCTGGTCAGGAGCCTAGCAGCTGCATTCTGCACTAACTGCAGGTGCTGTAGCATACCTCCACTGACCCTGAGGTATAGAGCATTACAGTAGCCAAGCCTTGAGGTTACAACAGCATGGACCAGTATGTCCTGGTGTCCAGGAGGATGGGGAATTTAATCTAGCTGGTGTTCCTTCGATGTTAAAAGCCATTCCTGACTACTGCCATCACCTGCACCTCAAATGTCAGCCCTTTGTCTAGAATGACTCCCAGATTTCTCACCTTAGTAGCAGCCCAGAGGAACCACGCCAAAATCTGGTGTTCATCTCTGCTACTCCCCTCTTATGACCTGGTTCCACCACCAGTACTTCAGCTTAGTCAGGATTAAGTCTTAACCAGCCTGATGCCATGCAGTCTTGGATCTCAGCCAGGCATTTATTCAAGACCATCTGCTTATCTGAGTCTTATCTCAGTGGCAAGACACAGAGTGTAGTGTTGGATAGTTTCTCTTCACTCCCAATGGCTCTGCTCTGTGGTGTATTCCAGGGTTCAGTCCTTTCGCCCATGTTGTTTGTGGTACACATGCTGCCCCTGGGTAGGATCATTAGAGGGACCTTGGGGTTATTATAAAAAAAATTGATTAAAAGTGACAGGACAGTGTGACAAAGCAGTGGATAGAGCTAGTGGGATGCTGGGGTGCATAGGGAGGGGTATATCCAGCAGGATGAGGGAGGTAGTGTTGCCACTGTATAGCTCACTAGTGAGACCCCACCTAGAGTACTGTGTTCAGTTTTAGAGGCTGCACCTCAGAAAGGAGATAGACTGGGTAAAGGCAGTCCACAGGAGTGTAACTAAAATGGTGTAGGGATAGCAAGAGACGCCCTTTGAGAAGAGACTGAAGGATCTTAACATATACACCCTGAAAGAGATAAGAGCAGGACAGACATGATACAGACCTGTAAATACCTTACAGGGGTGCACATGGTGCAGAAGGGGAGTCTCTTTCAAATGAGAAAGAGCACCAGGACCAGGGGACATGCAATGAAGCTGGAAGGGGGGGGGGTTAAGAGGGATGTGAAGAAGTACTTCTTCACTGAAAGAGTGGTAGAAACCCAGAACAAAAGGAGCACATTTATTTGTAATGCTGACAAATAAAGGATGCCAACAAGCCCCTGCACTTCTCCTTGCTCTGAAGCTTTTTCAGGAAGCATCCCTATTATTTTTTTTTCTACCTCACCAAGTTAGCACTATCTGCAGTGCGCAATATTTTAACTTCCATGGTCAGCTGACTGCTCAGTTGCCTAGTGTGGTGCAACTGCTTGTTTGTATATTTTCATCTTTGAGAACGCTGCCATGTGCCCCAATTGTGGCTGTGTGGTTAGTCACAGATACTCAGTTGTCCTCCCACATCATTCCAATGTGATGCATGTTGCAATGGCTGCCTGTTAAGCAGTGCATGGTTGCTAAGATTTTATTGCTGATATTCAGGGCTCTCAGTAATCCAGGTACTGGTCCAAGCTTCTTGCTTCTCACATACACTCGCATGACTTGTATTCTGCTACCTTGGGATATTTGGCTGTTCCTAGATCCAAAGAACTCCTTTTTCTCTGTGCTTTAACAGTTATGAGGGATTCAACAAGCAGGATAATTGCGAATAGCTATATCCTCCTGTAAACATGGCCTCTGCAAGTCATTTTGTATACATTGGATGCTACTTTGAATCAAATTAAAGTTAGATTTTCCAAAAATGCTGATTGTTTTAATGGGAGATGTTAATGTTTGAATTGGGGCTAGACAAGAAGTTCATTCACAGGATTTGTATCTTGATAATATATATAATATTCCAATTAGAAATTCAAGGAACCACATAGTAAATAATAAAGGTATTAAATTATTAGAAGTGGCGGCATCCAGTAACATGCACCTTTTGAGTGGCAGAGCCCATGGTGATCGCTGTGGTGTATACACCTTTCCAACTATTCATGGTGGCAGTGTATTGGATTTAGGCCTGATAGATATATTTTCATTTAACCAAATTAGTAGCTTCTCTGTTCTTCCAATATGAGATACTGACCATCTTCCAGTTGCCTTGGAGATAAAAATAAGCAATAATGGTTATAATACAAGGTACCATGATCCATATAACGCAGAGGAGAATATGATAATTAGGAATAGAAAATCTATAAAATGGGTGTCCCATGTTGAGTCAAAAGTTAAGGAATTGCTTATTAGTTTAAGTGAAAATAATGATGATGCCACTCAAGAATTGTTAGCCTTAAGATCCTATTATGAGATATGAGCAAATTACTGATTTTATAAAATGTAAACTTTGAAGGCAAGAGAATGTACAGAAAGATACTTAGGTCATCAATTACACAAAGTGGTATGGCAGGGAATGCCACCAGATGAGAAATGCCATACATATAGTGGGTAGGATAGCCAAAAATTTCACTTGATCTTGTACCCAAAAAAGTATTCAAACAGGGATACCAGCTGTATTATGATATAAGAAAGCTAATAAACAGGAGCTTTGGCATTCCCTACGAAAAGCTATTTTGGAAAAAGATAGCCATAGCTTTTTGGACTTAGTGGCATTTGGAACTGAGAACAAACAACATAATACCATTTCTGTTATATCATCTCTTACTTGGCAGAATTTTTTTTTTTCAGAAAGAGTATGAGTCTGTAAACAAATCACTAGTTATGGTGTAAGACAGACCTTAAGAATTAACTGATGGGCAGGAGTAGACTTGACAATTTCTGATGCAGATGTACTGTATATCTAGCTATTAAAAGTTGAAAAAGGAACAAGGCTCCAGAGTATGACAGTATATTGGCCAAAATCTTTTTAGTATGTCCAGAATAGTGGGTGAGTCCCCTGTGTGATTTTTTTAATCAGATACATAAAGAAAAAATAATTCCTAAAGAATGGGAATATGGATTAAATGTCCCACTTTTTAAAAAAAGATCTCCCAAAGACCCATGTGACTATAAGCCTATAACTGTATTGTGTAATGGTCTAAAGATTTCTTCCCATATTATCTTAGAGAGATGGACCTTTTGGGTGGTGGATAGCAATCTTCTATCAGAAGCCCAAGTGAGCTTCTGTATGAACTATGGAACTATAGATAATGGGCCAGATTTTAAAATAGTCCTTAGAGCAATGCAAGTTGTGTCACTCTAGGGCTACAGCAAACTTCAGGTGCATCAGGGACCCTATGCTCAATTTTATAAAAGGGGGGTCCCTGCACCAAAGATCCAGGAGTTGCTGCAGATGCAGGCTTGCACCAAACATTTTGTGCACCTGTGATGATTGCCACGGGGATCTGGCCAACCCCACCTAGCAAAACACTAGAGGTGTCAGGAGGGTTGATGGGGTGAATATGCATGGCAGGAGGAGTTCCAGGGGCAGCAAGAGCATGAGGGGTGCCTGAGGGGGTGTTGTGGAGACAGCAGCACTGCCAGAGTTGTGTGGTGGCACCAAATGGGGATGCCATGTGGAAAGCCACACAGTCAATAGGATGAGACCACTTCATGGGATGTTGGCAGGATGGACACTGACATGGTCTCAGGTGGACACAGCCCTGGCACCTGCCCCATAGGTGCAACACACACAAGTCTGTAAGTGGGAAGTAGCCTGCCACAAAGCAGGAGGGTGGGTACTAGGGGACTGTTGCTGTACCTGGAGAACATTCCCCTCCACCACTGGCAGCCCTCAAGCTGCAACTACACCTTCCTGCCTACAGGGTTGTGCATGGTACACCTATGGAGCAGGTGCCAGGGCTGTGCCCATCTGGGGCCATGTCATTGTCTATCCCTGCAAACCCCCAAGAAGCAGTCCCATCCTATCAGCTGTGAGGCTTTCCACATAGCTCCCCTGCCGAGTGCCATTGCACAACGATGACAGTGCCACTGTCTCCCCAACACCACCTAGGACACCTCTGTGCTCCTTTTGCCCCCAGCACCCCTCCTGGCAGGTTCCCCCCCAATTGCCACAGTTTGTGCAAATGGTGCAAGTCTCTTAGACTGCATCCTGGATGGTCTAAGTGGAATCCCTTGTTGCATCCATGGTGGGGCTTCAAAAACTGAAAATAAAGGGATGGTGCAGCTTTTTGCTGTTGTGCAAGTCCCCTTGCAACCTAGTGCACAGGCGCTCCTGTTGCAAAAGTGGTGCAGGGCAGCTTGGGTATGAGGCATCTCCATTTTGATACAGCCTGCATTTGGAAATTGGGGTTGCCGCAACATTTGATGCAAGGTGCCACTTGCATCATTCCCATTTGGCGTAGGCACCTTGCACCAAACATATCTTTTTGAAAATTGGACCCAATATGTTTATTTTAAATTGCCTAATAGAAACATATGCTCTGAGGGGACAAGGGACCTTCATATGTAGTATGTCTAGATTTGACATCTGCCTTTGATAACTTAAATATGTATATCCTCTGGGAAATACTAAGGTCAAAAGGTATAGATTGCAATCTCTTACCTACAGTATTTTGCATATGTAAGAATAGCTAAAGATAACTCCATATCAAATAAAATAAGAATGGAAAAAAAGAGTCAAACAAGGTTGTTTGCTCAACCCTCTGCTTTTTAACCTATATCTCGAATTCTTCATAACAAGGACACATTGGCCCTTTAATTAATGGATAAGAAGATCAGTATTATGTTTTGCACAGATGATATATTACTTTGCTCTCAAAGCCCTCTGGGTCTGAAAAGAGCTATTAATAAAAAAAATTGGTGCAACTGAAGAGGATAGATCTTATTGTAAATCCCAGTAAATCAAACATTATTATTTTTGGTTTAAGGATGAATTGAATTTAAAATCTAATGTGTTAATGGCACAGATAAGGGCACGGAAGCCCTGGAAGAAAATGGTCATCTTGGATGACAACAGGATCCTTGCAAAATGTTGAATAGAGACCAGGTTAAATAATTAAAGTTTGAGGTAGTTTGAACAGTTAAATAACACACTGAAGAGTGTTGGTCTCATTGAGATCTGGGATGATTATGTTAGTAATAACATTCGACAATATGTTCATACTGCAATTCAGAGACTTGAAGGTAATTTTTTGCAGCTTGAATTTGGGAAACTGAGGGATATTCCATATTGTTGGTCCTATTCTTATTTGAAATGTCCAAAGAAAATAGAAATGTATGTGCAGTATTGTGAAAATGCATCACGTCGGAATGCCTATTGCAAGTTTCGGGCTGGTATTGCTATGAAAAATTATTATCCTGATATTTGGGGCATATCTAGAGGAGTGGATTGATACTGTAAATGTGATCACTATGTTAGACTGACAGTGAACCATAGGATGTTTGGCTGTTACTATTGGATGCAAGGTCTAAGTGGCTTCTACCTACAGTATGTGGAAAAAATATGGTATTAGACAAAAATAGAAACAAGTTAGTGGAGTGTATGCTGTTGTGTGACACACCTAGTCTTATCATTGCTGTGGCAACATTTGCCCAAATTTCACTACTTACCATATAACAATAGCAAGGAGAAACATTAAGGCGTCTTTTGGCTAAGCAGAGTTACTGTCTTATTATTTTGTTTTGTGCCAACAGGTTGTGCTTACAGGTTTTGTTTTGGGCTTACTGGTTTTGCAGTTCCTTTCTGACATTGAAGAAGCTAATTGCTTTTCTTCAACAGCTCTTCAAGGGGATTAGGAGTGTAACTGGGGGGGGGGGGGGTGGAGCTGACAAAGGCTTAGTATCTTTCAACAAAAGGAAGATTTAAATGGTCAGATTACCTTTATGTTTGTCCACAAGTGCTGTGGTGGGTTATGTTTGTTGGAGCCACTGCCAAAGGCTGATTGTTTTTCTCTACAGGTACCTATACTGATTTTCTGTAGGGCAAGTACCCAACCACCCTGCCCCATTCCCACCCCCCGTGCTCATCCTCTAATATAGCCCCTGACCCCCTGATATCCTTCCTGTGGAAGTAGGGAAGGGGTGGGACTTACTGCACATCTCAGAAAAAAAAATTGATCTTCTTTTCTCTTCACTGACTTTCGTCCACACATTTCTTGGCTGGAGTCTCCACATAATTAAGGATAAAAAAGAAAAAAAAAATTGTTGTTTCATCCAACCTGTTCTAACCTTTGCTTCCATACTTTACTTAAAACAGCTGCTCTAAAACCACAACAGGAGGATAGTCATTTTACTCTCTAGAAGTCACCCAAGTGTATCCTCTCTAACCTAAAATATTCTAGTAGCAATGGAGATTGTCACATGCGGACAATGTGGGGCCCTATTTGGCAGGGTGCCTTTCCATAGCCTGGGTCAATATCTGGCTTGCTGGGCTATAACTGACCTTAGGGCCCAGCTGAGGAAAGCATGGGCCACAATACATAAGCTCCAGGTTAAATTACAAAGATACAGGCACCCGCTCATCCCACCTCCGACCCGTGGTACACAAATATCAGCACCAGTCCTAGGCAGGATCCAGAATCAGAAGGCTGGCAGGTGGTCAGGAGGGGGAGGCAAGGATGTGTGGCAAGAACTAAAACATGAGCATCTGAAAACAACGTGCTTATAAATAACAGAGATGCACCACTAGTAATGGAAACAGTCACTGGGCATTGCAGTGCTTCTAGGGAATGGCTTGAGGAGCCAAACATGATCGAAAAGGATAAAGAAAACAATGGCAACAGGGGCAAAAGGAAACTTATCATAGTGGGAGATTCCATGATTCATGGAGTGTAATACCACATAAATTCAAACGGCGGTACCAGGGTCATTGTCAAGTGTCTTCCAGGTGCATCTGCAAAAAGGGACACAAGATGCATCAAGCAGATTGTACAAAAGGAGGATGGAAAAAAACATGTAGCCATTCACCTAGGGTTAAAGGACTTGTCCAATCAATCAGCTTCAGAGACAAAGGAACACATTGTACAACTTGCTAACAGAATATCCTCTCTTTTGTCCACACTGGCATTCTCGGAGGTGCTTCCAGTCTGGGGGTAGGGTGGAAGCACCAAGATGGTCAGAGAGGAGGACAAACATGAGTTTAACTTATGGCTGAGGGAATGGTGCCAGAAAAGTGGCTACCATCTTATCAGCAACTGGCAGTCCTTCTGGGAGAGGGGCTTCTTTCAGTACTATGGCCTCCACCTGACAAAGGAAGGGGTTGGGGGCTTCATCAAAAATGTGATGTGTACGCGGTCCATTTAAACTGAAGGCTGGGGAGGTAGTGATGACATTACCAAAGTAAAGGTTAAATAGGTTAATACCCCCTGACAGCAGCAAACAATAGGGTAACTACTCCAAAGGATGAGAATACCATACAAATTAGTGAAACTCTATTGTCAATATCTACGGCAAAACTAGTCAACACCATTTTTCATCCAAAACCACAGATACAGATTCAAGCAGTTCTGGCAGGGGTACAAACAAGGGGTGGAAACCTTTCTAACAAAATGTTTTGTCCAAAACCACAGAGGCTGACAGAAAGAGCCCCATGAATCTTTAGTTTGAAACCACAGGTGCAGACCAAAGGAGATCCATTTAGTGTACTAAAGAGGCATGGCAAAACAAAAGGAAACCCACCTGTGCTAAGAGTGGGGGTAGAACATGGAGGTCAATGGCAATAAATGACAGAAGTCTGGTGAACAAAATCCATGACCTCATGGCCACCATGGCAGAAGCTGAACTCGACTTAGTGGCTGTGATGGAAACCTGGTTCACAGAGAACCATGGTTAGGACATGGCTATCCTGGGCTACCACCTGTATGGAAGGGACAGGAAGGGTAGGAAAGGGAGTGGAGTAGCATTATATGTCTGGGAGGAAATCAAGGCTACAGAGATTCAGTGGATCCAGGATGAGTCAGAAGCACTATGGGTAACAGCTGAGACAGGATCAGGGCAGCCATTAGGATAGGAGTCATCTACAGGCCCCCGTCACAGGGAAATACTGGGGACAAGGAAATGAAGGAGATATTCCATAAAATGACAGACAGGGGAAAGACAATAATAGTAGGGTATTTTAACTTGCAGACATAAACTGGAAATCTTGTACAACATATTCATCAAGAAGAAGGGACTTTGTAATGGCCCTGCAGGGTGCAGGGCTGAGGCAGCTTGTGGAAACTCCTAACAGACGTGAAACTGTTTTAACTAACAGTGACAGGGTAAAGGAGGTAGAGGTGCGGTGCCACCTTTGAAATAGCAACCACCACATGGTGGGATTTAAAGTAAACACACTAGTGAAGACATTAGTCATTCCAAGATCAGGGTTTTAGATTTCAGAAAAGCAGACTTTCAGAAGATGAGAGATAGCCCGGCAGAGAGTGTTAGATACAATATAGAAACATAGAATTTGATGGCAGATAAGGACCGCTTGACCCACCTAGTCTGCCTATTTCCTTACCTAACGGATAAGCTGCAGATCCTAGTTAACCAACAGCCTACTTCCTCCTACCCTCCCACTAGAATTGCCTTATGTCTGTCCCATGCATTCTTGAATTCCCCCACTGTTTTTGACTCTATGACCTCCTCAGGAAGGCTGTTCCATGTATCCACAACCCTCTCTGTGAAGAAATACTTCCTCACATTATCTCTGAGCTGTCTCCCCTCTATCTTCAAATTGTGTCCCCTTGTTTTGCACACTTCTTTTTCTGAAAGATGCTACCCTCTTGAACTTTGTTGATTCCCTTGAGGTATTTGAAAGTTTCTATCATGTCCCCTCTCCCTCCTTTCCTCAAGGCTATACATCTTTAGTTCCTTTAGTCTTTCTTCATATGTCTTCTGATGCAGACCCTGCATCATTTAGTTACCCTCCTCTGGACAGCCTCCACCCTGTCTATGTCTTTGCGGATATGGGGTCTCCAGAACTGTACACAGTACTCCAGATGTGGTCTTACCAATTGTCTGTACAGAGGGCCAACAACTTCTTGTTTTCTACTGGTGATGCCTCTCCCTATGCATCCCAGTATCACCCCAGCCCTCCTTACTGCCTTCTCACATTCCTGGACCACCTTTAGGTCATCTGATATGCCTACCCCCAGGTCCCTTTCCATTTTTGTTGTTGTCAATTTCTCACCCCCCTCCCCCATTGTGTACTCTTCCCCTGGGTTTTTGTTTCCCAGGTGCATTACTTTGCACTTCTTTGCATTGACTCTAAGCTGCCATACATTTGACCGTTCCTCCAACCTTGCCAAGTCCCTTTTCATCCTTTCCACCCCACTTTGTGTATCAACCCTGTTGCAGATCTTTGTGTCATCTGCAAAGAGACATACTTTCCCTTCCAGTCCCTCTGCAATGTCACTTATGAAGACATTAAAAAGGACCAGCCCCAGTACTGAACCATGCGGTACCCCACTAGTAACCCTCCTTTCTTCACTGTGGACTCCACTTACTATTACCAGCTGTATCCTGTTGTCCAACCAGTGTTTTTCTCAGGCTACCACCCTGGGACCCACTCCCAGGCTGGATAATTTGCTTATTAATCTTTTGTGTGGGACTGTGTCAGATGCCTTGCTAAAGTCTAGGTAGGCCATGTCCACATCCCTTCCCTGGTCTACTACTTTGGTCACCCAGTCAAAGAAATCAATTAGATTTGTCTGACATGACCTTCCCGCTGTGAATCCATGCTGCCTTGGGTTCTATGCCCCACTGGCCTCTAGGTACTCAAGAATTCTTTCCTTCAGAAGTGATTCCATCATTTTCTCTACCACTGAGGTCAGACTGACAGGTCTGTAGTTTCCTGCCTCTGTCTTGCTCCCACTTTTGTGAAGGGGAATCACATCCACCCTCCTCCAGTCCTCAGATACCACACCATCCTCCCATGATTTATTAAAAAGGGTAGTCAGTGGTGTTACTAATTATTACCTTAGTTCTTTTAGAATTCTGGGGTGAATCCCATCAGGCCCCATTGCTTTATCCAGTTTTAAGTTTTAAGAGCTCTTTCAGAGCCCTTTCTTCTGTGAAAGGACTAATATCAGTCCCCCTATCCAGAGTGCTTCTATTGACTGGATTAGGTATTTTCCCCTGCTTTTCCATTGTGAATACTGAGCAGATATATTCGTTCAGTATCCCTGCTTTTTCACTGTCGCTCTCTGCCCAAGCACCTTCCTCTTTGTTCAGCCTCAGTATCCCTGCCTTAGTCTTTCTTTGTTCCCTAATGTACCTATAAAAGGTTTTATCCCCCTTCTTAACTGAGTTGGCTATCTTTTCCTCAGTTTGGGCCTTTCCTATTCTGACTGCCTTACCCGCTTCCTTCTGTTTTAACTGGTACAGTTCTCTGTCCTGCTCCTTCTGTGTTTCCTTATACTTCCTGAATGCTATCTTTTTCTCCCTTACCTTCCCCGTCACTTCTTTTGAGAACCATAGTGTTTTTTTCTTTCATTTTGATTTGTTTATTTGATTCACACAAAGGCTTGTTGCCTCTGTGATGGCGGTTTTGATGTTTCCCCATTGTTGCTCCACCCCACCTTCTTGCCTGTTTGCTAGTGCTTTTCTGAGGCACTCTCCCATTTTGACAAAATCAGCCCTCCTGAAGTCCAGTACCTTCAATTTTGTGTTGCTTGACTCTACAGCTAAGTTTATCGTGAACCACACTGTTTGGTGGTCACTTGTTCCCAGATGGCTACCCACTTCAAGATCAGAGATCCTCTCTCCATCCCCATTTGAGAGTACCAGGTCTAAGATTGCTCTCTCTTGAGTGGGTTCCAAAACTAGCTGTCTGAGGCATGCCCCCGTAGGGCATTGAGAATGGCCTTGCTTTTGGATGTGGCTGCAGCAAAGGTGCTCCAGTCAACATTTGACATATTCAGGTCCCCCATCAGCAATATCTCCCCTTTCTCTGCCATTCCAAGGATGCCTTCTATCATTTCCTTGTCCATTTCCTCCTCCTGTGACAGGGGTCTGTATACAACCCCTGTGCGGATTGTGGAGCCATTTGCAGTCTCCAGGGTGACCAACAGTGCCTCCTCTCCTCCCTGTTTACCCTTTAACTCTGTTGCTTTGATCCCTTCCCTTACCCTTACATAGAGAGCTACTCCTCCTCCTCCTCTTCTTCTTCCCTCCCTGTCCCTCCTGTAGATTGCGTACCCTGGTATGCTGAAATCCCAGTCATGGTTCTCTGTGTACCATGTTTCTGTGACTGCCATAATATCCAGGCATCCCTCTTCCATCAAAGCCACCATTTCAGGGCGCTTTTACCGAAACTATGGGCATTGGTACTCATTACCTTCCATTTTTTATGGCTTATTTCTTTTTACCCCATCCCTGTCCCTACTGCCTTTGTCATTTTCTCCATTTACCCCTGCCTTTCTTCCTATTGACTGTTGTAGCTTGGTGTTTACCTCACTAATTACCCTGATTTTTTGGGGGGCTAGGATTTCCCTTCTCCTCTTCAGTGCCCCCCCTTGGCTAGTTTAAATGCTTGCCATTGAAGCATTTAAACCTATCACCTAGGATCCTGGTTCCCCTCCAGGATAGATGCAGACCATCTCACCTGTACAGGCCTAGTCACAACTAACTGCAAATATCTCCCAGCTACAGTTCCTCCCAGGCAAATTAAAGTTAAAACTAAGACAAGTCCACCCCAAAAACAGAATCAATACTAGTTACTTACACAGGTCCAAAAAGTAATAATTCAGTTCAGTGTAGCCTAGAAAATAACCTCCCTGATTCAAGGAATCTATGACTGCTTTCTCACTCTCCCTGTCTCAGGCTCAGCAGCCAAGATGAGAAAGGAGTAAACAAAATGTGGGAGTATCTCAAAGGAGCTATCATAGAGGTGACTGAACAGTGCATCAGAAGCATGAGCAAGGCAAAGAAGAAGAAAAGGATGCCCCTCCGGTTCTCCAGGGAGGTGACTGCAATAGTAAAGGAGGAAAAAGAAGGTGCACACAAAGTTTAGGGTGTCAATGAAAGATGAGGATAAGGAAACCTATAATGTAATACAGAGGGAAGCTGGTAAGGCAACAAAGAAGGCTAAAGCCCTGACTGAACTGAGGACTGCACAGAGCGTAATGGAGGGAGATAAAGCCTTCTGTAGGTACATGGGGGAAAAAGGAAAACCAAGGGGGGATAGTTAGACTAGCAGATACTGGAGGGAAACTGGTAGAAAAAGACTACGAGAAAGCAGAAGTCTTAACCAGTACTTTTGTTCTGTGTTCACCAAAGAGAACACTGGGGATGGGCCAAGTCTGCATAGCAGCAACACCCAAGGACCGGGGGTTGACACAAGCCCCTTCACTGAGGCTCAAGTCTTAGAAGCTTTAAATAAAGTAAAGGTGGACAAGGGTACAGGACCAGATGGGATTCACCCTAGGGTTCTCAGGAAGCTGGGGAGTGTACTAGCAGTACCATTCACCAAATAACTAGAGAGTGGGACCAAACAAGAGAACTGGAAAAGGACAACAGTGGTCCTGCTCCCCAAAGCAGGAAGTAGGAAGGAGGCTGGCAATTACCGTCCAGTAAACCTCACATCGGTGTAAGGAAGTTGATGGAGACACTACTCAAACAGAGAATAATAACATATCTGGAATCTAGTTGGCAGCAAGACCCAAAACAGCATGGGTTCATGGCAGATAGGTCTTGCCAAACTAACCTGGTCAATTTCTTTGACTGGGTTACATGGATAGTAGATCAAGGAGCAGTGGTAGATGTCATCTATATGGACTTTAGCAAAGCCTTCAACTCTGTTCCACACGGAAGGCTGGTAAGGAAGTTAGATCACATGGGGATGGGCAGGGAGGTGGTTGAGTGGGTGAGTAGCTGGCTGAGAGGAAGAATCCCCTATTCAGGTAAATGGGGCATTTTCAGCTGAGAGGGAGTTGACCAGCGGGGTACCACAGGGTTCGGTTTGTCCCCTACTCTTCAATGTGTCCATAGCAGACATTGCAAATGGGCTGGAAGGTAAAGTGTGTCTATTTGCTGACAACACCAAGATTTGCAACAGAGAAGATTCCCTTGAGGGTGTGAGGAGTATGAATTCAGACTTGAAGAAACTGGAGGAGTGGTCAGAAACATGGCAGCTGAAATTCAATGCCAAAAGTGCAAAGTCATGCACTTGGGCAGAAACAATCCCAAAGAGGATTACCTCCTGGGAGGAGAGAAGCTAGCCTCCACCAGCCAGGAGAGGGACCGAGCAGTCATTATATCAGAAGACTTGAAAGTGAGTAAACAGTGTGAAATGGTGGAACTAAAGGCAAGTGGCATGCTGGGCTGCATCAGGAGGGGAATCATGAGTCATACGAGGGAGGAGGTGGTGTTGTCACTCTACAGGGTGCTGGTGTGCCCCCCACTTGGAGTACTGCGTACAGTACTGGAGACCACACCTCAAAAGGGACACAGACAGAATTGAGACAGTGCAGAGGAGGGCCATGAAAATGATTCAGGGCCTGTACCTTATGGCATACCCGGACAGGCTGAGGGAACTCAACATGTACTCCCTGGGACAGAGAAGGGAGAGGAGCGACATGATTGAGACTTTTAAATATGAGGGGTATAAATAAGGTTAATGTTCAGGAGCTTTTCCAATTAAAAGAGAGTGGGAGAATGAAAGAGCATGACATGAAGCTGAAGGGTGGGAGGTTCAGGAGTAATACAAGGAAGTTCTTCTTCACAGAGAGAGTGGTGGACCCATGGAATGGCCTACCCATGGAGGTAGTGGGGGCCAAAACAGTTTGTGAGTTCAAGAACGCATGGGATAGACATAAAGGTAGCATACAGAAAGGCAAAGGAGAGGAGGGGGGATAGCACCATGTAGGTTTTTGGGCATACTAGATGGACCTTGCAGTCCCCTTCTGCCGTCACTTTCTATGTTTCTATTGTATTAGGCCACTGATGAGATATTATTAGCATCTAGTTGACTCATATTTATAAAGGGTTTTAGAATCCATTTAGCTGCCAGATTGTGTATGTATTTTATGCATACTAAATAAATCAACTTGAACTTGAATCTGAGTAGTAAAAGCTAAGGATTTTTAATAAAGACTTCTTTGTTTGTAACTAGCAAACAGGAAAGAGGTGATTACATGAGTATAACTGGCAAACAGTTTCTTTCTTTCTTTCTCTTATCATGAGTGAGACTGCAGAATGCTGGTGCAAGGGACTTCATAGGTCGCGTATCCAAGATTTGGAATGCACTTCCATCGGTGGTTAGGTCTGTTGAGTGAATCAATAACTTTTTATGCTGGCTCACACTTGCACACCGGCCAACATCTTGCGGTAGTAGCAGATGTGGAGGCACGGTCACTGTTGGATGAATGCAGGGCACGCATCAGTAGATGTGTCCCTCATTCCCCAATGAGGCAGCTGCAGGCACTGACACCAGGCATATGTCAAGTGGCCACCAGATCTAACAAAAGGTTTGCTGCAATGATGCAGTGGCACAATAACACACCCTTCTGATGTGCCTGTCCTGGTGACAGTGCCTGTAGAGTGCCCCAACCCCCTTGTTTTGCCAACGGGGGAGCCCATTCCCCGTCAGCATATTGACAATCCTCCCAATTAAAATGTATGCTGAGGGGGTGTCCAATCCCCCTCAGCATCATGCGCCCCCCAGCAGTCTTTCTTTGCCATGTGGGGGCCCAGTCCCCATCAGCTTTAATCCCCTTCCCCATTTATTTAGCTGATGGGGAAGCCCACTCCCAATTGGCATAATGCCCCCCTGCTTTTGTTGTGTGCCAAGGTGGTGCCCAATCCCCCTCGGCTCTTGTTCCCCCCCTTCGGTATGTGCTGATGGGGGTACTCAATCCCCCATCAATTACAGCATCCCCCCCAAAAAAACACTTAGGTGGCACACTGGGAGCTCACCCCAGAATGCCAAGTCCCCTGAAACACAAAAACCATCCCGCGATATTCCCTTTTTTATTTTACCCTGTAAAAAAGAAAATGGTCCCTTGCGGTCTCCCTGCCCCCTCCCACAACCAACGCCCACCTACTGAACACCCTGCCCCCCCACACCCCCCTTACCCCATACTTACCTCTGGAGTCCAGCGTGACGATCTTCGGTGGACCGGGAACATGTCTGCACTTTTTAAAGCCGACTGTGAACTGAAGAAATGCCGGTAAGCTGTATAATGGCACAAATAGGGTTTTTTCAACTTTGGTGCACATTTCGGGCATTTTTGGGAATTATGACACCAAATTTTCAACATGGGGTTATTAGTACCCCATCTTATGAATTCAATCACTGTCATGGCGTTATTCAGTCCCAAAAGGTGATTTCGCGGTCACTGCACAGAATCACCTTTCTGGACCGATTAATGAAACAACAGTGCCACTGTTCATGAGGGGGGCTCTCAAAAAGCCTGTGTTGCAAATTTGGTGAAAAATAAAAAAATGGCTGTTTTATGAGCGTGCATTGTGCAGTTTCCATGCACGCTCATAACTTCGTGAATTTTTTATATTTTTTATATTTTCACTCCAGATTTTCAAAATTGTCATTTTTACACACCTCCTGATGAACAGCACAGCTGTCATTTTACATATCCTGGTCGAAATGTGTTTTCGCATGTCCAGCGCAGAACAGCTCGGTTGCTGTGCTAAATCAGTTTTCGGGACAGTTTGAGGAAATGACGGTGACACTGTTCATGAGCAGAGGTCCTAAAATGCGTATGTTGAAAATCTGGTGATGAAAGTTCATAAAATTACTGTGTTACAAGCGTGCACTGTGCAGTTTCCATGCACCCTTGTAACTTCGCAAATTTGCAATATTTTCATGCCAGATTTTCAACATTGGCATTTTTCACACCTCCTTATGAACAGTACAGCTGTCATTTTTCACATCCTGCCCAAAATGTGTTTTCGCACCTGTGGCGCACAATGACGTAGTCACTGTGGGAAATCAACTTTTGGGACAAATTAACAAAATTACAATGTCACTGTTCATGAGGGGATGTCCCAAAGTGCCTATTTTGAAAATGTGGTTAAAAAAATCCCTAAAATAATTGGGTTATGGACGTGTGTTGCATACTTTTTTGCATGCTCATAACTTCACCAATTTTTAATATTTTCACTCCAGATTTGCAACGATGCAATTTTTTTACACCTCCTCATGAACAATACAGTTGTCATTTTTCACATACTGCCCAAAATGTGTTTTTGTCTCTGTGTCACCAATGGCGTAGCCACTGTGCAAAACCACCTTTCTAACAAACTGATAGTGTCGGTCTTCATGAGGTGGGGTCACAAAAAACCTATGTTGAAAATTTGGAGTGAAAATACCAACACACGCCTACCACGTTAGGGTTTCCAACTGTAACTCCCCACCCTGTAGAGACTGACAGGCATCAGGGGTGTGACTTGGGATCATTGGCTGTAATGCTCACACCATTCCACCCCCACCTCTACCCTGTAGCCACTGACAGGCATTGAGGTCTGCCTTGGAGTGTTCGGCCCTAAAGTTCACTCCATTCTCCTATACTGCACCCATCTCAGTGTATTTACTTATGGAATGGTGTAAGTATAAGGCCCAATGACCCCAAAGCACACCACGACACTTGTCAGTGTCTGCAGGGTAGGATGAGGTAGAATGCATTATAGCTGATGACCCAAAGGCACACCCCAACACCTGTTAGTCTCTGCAGGGTGAGGGTGACGTTGACTTCAGTTCAATACTTCACTGCCATTCCTATTATGCATCTCTAACTCCTGTACTACCAATGCCAATGCCAGCGAGGCAACATTCGGCATTGACAAATGCTTGTTTAATGGTAGACTGGAGGGATATTTGCCTACTAAGGGCTTCCTGTACTTTATTGCATTGATTAGATTACTAAGCAATGAGAAGCTAAAATGAAAGGTATTTTACAACTATAACTGGTATGGTATTGTTGCAACTAATGGCAAAACACCAGTCTTTTTAGAGGAATTGTATTAAAATTAATTCAGTGTAAAAGCAAAATATCAGCCCTAATTAAATTCAGCTCTTTAAACCTCCGTAGTTTGAAATTCTCTGTCACAGCAGAGTTTATAGCAACTGTTATCACAGGAGGTTGGCACACAAATCAGATATTTTTCTATTAAACCATCTGCCCCATTTGTACTCACTGGGAAATTCAAACAAGAGAAATGCATATCCTGCACTCAGGTCACTAAGCAATTTATTTACAGTGCATCAATACATTACATAACTGAATGGTATTAAGATGGGTTTATTAGCCAATTATTCAGCTATATTACATTTTGTTCATATGTCACTCCATATTAAGCTCGAAGCACACTAGGTAAAAGGAATTATCAGAATGCTTGTCATAAAAATGTTCAGGTTTTGATTCACTACTATGCCCCAAGGCTGAGCACCAAAACAGCAAAAACATATATTTTAAAATCCAGCGAAGCCATAACAAATGATGCACCACATCATCCCTAAGTACATAAGAGTTATAGTTTGAAATGTAATGTACTTACAACCATATTTGAGGTCTCATTCCGAAAGTGCAGGAAAGGCAGTGGGAATTACTGCTTTCTGATGGGACTAGATCCATAATAACATACATAAAATGGGAAGACAGCAGGATCCAGTGCTCAAACCCCTGAAGTATGAAACTTGACATTACAGATTCAAATCCACCCACAGCCATTAATTCAGTGTGCAATCATGGTAAGACCACTTGATCCCCAGCTGTAAAACTAGATAGAAGCAGGAACCCACTATAAACAAGATACTGCAATTTATTTGGGCTAACCCAGGTAAATATATTTTAGAACAAAAAATATCAAACATCAGACTATATACTGCTTCAGTTACATTTATAAAATAGTCTGGGAAAATGTTGTATTGTGATTGGTGGAAACTGATCATATTGTACAGGTATATCTAGTACAGTCTATGATATAAAGTATGCACAGTTCAGAAACCCTGTCTATTTTTCTAGTATTACTTTTTTCTCAGCAGATAAACAATTTATATGAGCAATAACACACACCAAGGATGCATGTTTATACTGTGCTATACACACACCTTGGGGTTGTGCAGTCCTGATGAAGCCTCACAGTGAGGTGAAATGCCAAGGTATGTCAGAGCAGCAAATCCCCCGGTCTGTGTCTGATGAATAAAATTATTGCCCTGCTACCTTTGTGTGATCAGCTGTTACTGTGAAGACGTGCCTCTGATTCAGTTGTTGCACTGCACTTTTGTGTGTATTGTAGTCACAGTTTCCTGCCATAAGCAGTATGCAGCTTTAAAACGCCAGGATAAGCACATCAGCAGTTGGTGGCTGTTCAAGTTCAGCCAAAAGCCACAGGCCCCTGTGTTACAGGGAGCAGGAACCAGACTCCCAGCTACACATGTCGCACACTATTGTTCATGAAATGGCATCAATAAACATATAGCTGTTGGTATTTAACTCCAGCTCAGTGTATATACATGGTTTGTATCATCAGGGAATACTGGGAGAAAATGAAGCTTGTCCATCCAAAGACACAAACAATGCATGTACATTTGAAGACACAAACAATACATATATTTAGTAGCAAACTACACAGAATGCTCACAATAACTTTGTGAGTTTTAGTTGGGTCAGCAAAACATGCTCTTCCCCCTAATTGGCCAAAAACAGAATGGGAACACTTACAGGGACAGCAAGAACGTGGGAGTGGTTCAAAAATTAGATCAATATGTTGGACAGGCAAAACATTTTGAGGAGACTACAACATGGGGGATAGAGAGCCATTACAACATAGAAAGGGAAGGGGTTGGGAACAAGACCAAGTGGCAGAATAAAATAAAGACTGAATAAGAAAACCAGCAAAACACAGGAAAAAGGAGGCAGCAATTCTGGAGGGTGGTGTGCATAAGTGCCAGGAAGCTGGGGAATGAGATCTGTGACCTGCAGGCACTGGTGTCAGGGGCCCAGTTAGACTTAGTGACTGTGAAAGAGACATGGGCTTTACAGCACCATGACTGTGAACTATTCATGCCCTGTCACCCAGCTTTCTGAAGAGGTCAGAAACAGGGGAAAGGGGTAGGGGACCTTGCATCAAGGCTCACAGGACAAAGATATGGGGGCATCAATACAGAAGTACTGTGTGTACATTAAGTCATGGATGGGGGAGAATTATTAGAGTTGGAGTGGCAAATATACCATATCTCAAAATGAAGAAGCAGACAATTAGTTGTGAGAGGTAAAAAAAAAGACTACGCAAAGCATGGTGAAGTTCTACTAATGGGAGACTTCCACATGCCAAATGTGAGTTGGAGTGTCTCAGTGGTACCAAGTGGCTGAAACAAGAAGCTGATAGTTGCCCTACAGATGCTTCCTTGGTACATAAGGTAAGGGAGCCCACAAGGGAAGGGGTCATTATGAATTAGTTCCACATAAATAAGGACAGCATTAGAGGGGTCACAGTGGGGGGGCCTGGGAACCAGCAATCACCTGACTATAGTTTTACATATAACTAGGGTAGGAAAGCATGCACTCACAAACTAAAGGTTAGACTTTAGAAAGGCAGATTTTGATAGAATGAAGGAAATGGTTAGAGAGAAGCTGGTAGGGGTAGCAGCAGGAGTGGACAGTAAATGGGGCTTGATTAGAAAACGGTTGTTTAAAGTAATCAGTCTGTGTATTAGGGCAGTAGGAAAAGATAGGAGAGGAAGAAAACCAATCTGGTGCATAAAGGAGGAGGATGAAGAGAAAAAGAGGGCCTTCACAAAATACAAGGTCAACCAGACAGAGAAAATAGGGAAGTGTACCAGACCAAAATAAGAGATGCCAACAAGAGAGTAAAGAGGGCAAATGCAGAAGCACAAGTGAAGACAGCAGAGGTGGTGAAGAAGGGGAAAAAGATGATCTGTCACTACATTCAGGAGAAGCATAATTCCAAGTGGAGGATAGTAAGACTGATGAAGGGGAAAGGGGGAGTGCAAGAGGATGGAACAATTACTCACTTTAGTGATGTTTCCTCAAAGGGTTTTTCCTAGTGATTCTTACAAGTTTGCAGTCATTTTGTGCTTGAGTTGTTACCCTGGAGACAGACTTTGAAATATTATGCAAATACAAACTCTGCACAGTGGTCATGCTACCTCCAGCATCCCAACAGCTGATTATTTGCTTAAGAGCCCAAGAGAGCAGTGACCACAGTGCAGTTACATAAGAACTTACCAGAACAGTAGATCTTGAGAGACTCTCTTGCAGCAAGCCACATCTTTGGAACTATAGCCATCAGGCACTAGGACCACATGGACACTTTTTAGCTAGCAATTTACTGGGACTGCCCACAATGACAACATCAGCTGATGTTATCACTGTCATGAACCCACTGCTGGGGGTCAGGCCCACTGAGTTCACAGTGCCCACCCTTAAGTGCAATCCATGATGGGGGGGGCAGGGACACCCTCCACTTCCTTTTTGAATGCTCACTGAGGTCACAACTGCACCTCTGCCATGAGGATCCGGGGTGCCCCTCTAACTCTGGATAAGGGCACAATACCAGTCTCAAGTCTTGTGGCCAAATATGAACCCTTCCTTGCTATTACACAAAGGAGGAAGACCCAGTCATCACACTCTCTTCAGGGTAGCAGTATAAAACCCGATTTGGCCTTCTCACAACAGGACATGCAACAGCCTGGTTTAAAATCCCTGCAGACTCAACCCTGAGACTTTGGTGTTGTTCCTGTCCTTACCCAGATGTTCCTTACAGACCCTTTTCTCAATTTGGTTGCTTATGGTGGCCCCTCTAAGCAATTAACAGTTGTCACAGATTATTAATACTGTTTTCACAATTCACACACAAGTATAGAAATATCACACAGGCAGAATTTCTTTAGGAAAGCAAAGGTTTTTACTAAAATAAATAAATGCAGTTACAACTAAAATAGAGCATATACTAATTTAGATTACAGTATAAGAAACAAAACGGAAAAATATATAGAAAATCACATTAAAATATGTTAGCTAAGTCTACCTTAGGTATGAGAATTCAAAGTAAAGAAAATCACTGGTTTGCAAAATAGTTCAGTCTTTCTGTAGCAGCCTTTGGTTCTTAGGCAGTCTCTGTGCTGGCAGCTGCTCACTTGTGGTCAGGAGAAAGAGTCCACCAGGGATATATAGTGAACCCAACTCTGTTTGAGTACCACTTTATCCACTCTGTGCCTTTTTATGACACTGTCTAGCAAGATGCCCTGGCTCTTTGCAAAACTAGCAATCATCATTTCTTTTATCTGATAAAACCCTTTTTGTAACCTGGGGCTTCCCCCTTTCTGTGGAGGCAGTGAGGGTTTTAGCTTCCCTGAAGGTGTGCTTTTCCCATTCTGCGCTGCCACACCAGCCCCACTGCCTTTCAGAGCAAGCCTGTTCCTGGCATAGCTGTCCGAGAGCTCAGCAGTCTGTTGCACTATTTTCAGGTCTCGGTCCTCCAACCAGGTTTTTAGATCTGCTGGGCAAGCCCAAAAGAATTGCTTCAGAAGTGCAACCTCCTCAATTTTCTCTACAGAGTTTGTTTCCACTCCCTCCCACCAATGTTTCAAAAACTGACGTTGCTTTGTGGCAAGTTCTTCATAGCTCAAGTCAGGGCTTCTCCGTAGGTTAAGGAACTTAACCCTGTATGCTTCAGGTGTTAATTCATACTTTTTAAGCAATGCAGCTTTAAGTTTCTCATAATTACTACTGTTCTGATTGTCCATTTGGCATTGTGCCTCACATTCTTTCCCAGTAAGTAGCGGAGATAGCTGAAAGCTCCAGGACTCCTTTGGTATTTTAGCCTAGATACAGATCTTTTCAAATGTATTTAAAACTGCATCCATATCCTCTCCCTCTTTCAATTCTACTATTAATTTGGAATTTAATTTATACCTCAGTCCTGGAGTTCCAGGTTCACCCCTGCCACTTACCTCCTCTGACACTGCTCATTGGAGTCTTAGCATCACCATTTAAAATTCCATCATGGCACTCTTTTTCCTCTCTCTCAGCCTCTCTCCAGTGCTGGTTTTCTTTTTTCTTGGCCTCTCTATGATGCTGGTTTCCTTTTTCCTGCATCTCTAGCTCCATCTGAAACATCCTCTGCTTGAAGTCGAGCTCCAATCTCCTCAGCTCTAGCTGCAGCCTGATCACTTCTGGCTCCAGAGTTGTAGTGACTCTCCCCTGGTGCTGTGACTCTGGATTTCCTCTGGTCTCACTGTCCTTCTCCCTGGGACTGGACTCTGCGACGTCCCTTGGCACCCCCATGCCCAAGGTCTGGTCTCTTTCAGTCACCGGCTGTGACTCAAGGTCCTGGGCAGTCACTTGCTCATCAGCTGCCACAACAGCCTCCATGAGGTACTTTTTGGTTTTCCCCTAGCACTGGACTCCTCTTTCCTGACACAACTGCTTCAGGTAGTCTTCAGTGTATTTGCTGTACAGTGAAGCCATCTTCTTTCCTAACTACTGCTACACTAACTTGCACTTGTAAAAAAAAAAAAAAAAGAGGTAGGGAACTTTATACTGTAACCAAAATACGTATTTCTTTTTTTTTATTATTTCTGCCTTGATTGTGCGTGGACTGTTTACAGTTTGTCAACTGGATACACTGGACTTGAATCTAGCTGTTATGCCTGTGCCACCAATATCTCTTGAATCACAACACTATGCAACCAAATCTCTTGGATTCCAATGCTGCTCACCAGATCTATCACAAGCCAACTCCTGGGGGTCAGACCCACTGAGCTCTCAGTGCTCACCCTTAAGTGCAATCTGTGATGGGGGGCAGGGATACCTTCCTTGTCCTTTTTGAATGCTTGTCAAGGTCACCACTGCACCTCTGCCATGATGATCCAAGGTGTCCCTCTAACTCTGGTTCAGGGCACAATGCCAGTCTCTAGTCTTGTGGCCAAATGTGAACCCTTCCTTCGCTATTACATAAAGGAGGAAGACCCAGGCATCACACTCTCTTTGGGGTAGCAGTGTAAAACCTGATTTGGCCTTCTCCCTACAGGACATGCAACAGCCTGGTTCAAAATCCCTACAGATTCATCCCTGCGACTTTGATATTCTCCCTACTCTTACCCAGATGTCCCTTACAGACCTTTTTCTCAATTTGGTTGCTTATGGTGGCCCCTCTAAGCAATTAACAGTTGTCACAGATTATTAATACTGTTTTCACAAATCACACACACATATAGAAATTTCACACAGGCAGAATTTATTTAGGAAAATGAAAGGTTTTTTTTTGTATTTGTACTCCTGACCCCTACAGCCCTTGCAATCTGGAGGGAGCCCCAGCTTCATCAACCTGGCTTCCACCAGCCGGCACAGAATTGGCTCCCTGGTGGGGTTGGGAAGGGGGCCCTCCCTCCAAGACCAGATAGAGACTTCCCTGTACCATGGCTAGTAGTGTACAAAGCCTGCAAGCTCCTTCCTTCATCCTCTTTGGGTGAACTTTTTCCTGTTTTTTCTCTTCCCTGGGGTGGCATGTGCAATGATGCCTTTGACGTTGCTGCACAAGTGCCCTTGCATGCCCCTGTCTAGCATCTGTGTCAGCTCCCCAATCCCCCATGTGCAGCACCAATGTTCCTGCCCCTAGCCTCCACTAGGGGCCAGGCAAGCTCCTACTGCTGGAGTCCCCCCTTCCCAGAGAAGGAGAGCTGTCCAGCGGATGCTCAAGCCTTCTCCTCTCTGCCGACCCCTGATATTCTGCACTTGTTCCTGAATGAGGGTCACCATGTGGAGTGAGGTGTGGTGTCCAGCATCTCAACCCTCAACACCACTGGGCCAGACTGGAAAACAAAGTTTTTACTAAAATATTTAAATAAATGCAGTTATAACTAAAAGAGAACATATACTAATTTAGGTTACAGTATAAGAAACAAAATGGAAAAATATACAGAAAACTGCACTAAAACATGTTAGCTAAGTCTACTTTAGGTATGAGATTTCAAAGTCCAGAAAAATCACTGGTTTGTAAAATATTTCAGTCTTTCTGTAGCAGCCTTTGGTTCTTAGACAGTCTCCGTGCTGGCAGCTGTTCGCCTGTGGTCCCAAGAAAGTGTCCAAATAGAATGGTCCTGAGTGTCTGTGCTGGAGAGATTAAATAGAAGGTCACTCACAGGTCAGTGAATAGAGGTTGGCCCTTCCACTTTAGACCACTGGGTGTCACTTTTGCATTTTCCCAAAGTCTTTTTTTCCTGATAATCTTTGATGGCAGATTCCCATAGTTAACACAGGGTTTATAATCATAACCCCTGTAAGTGGAATTTTACATAGGTATGCTATAAGGATGTGTTTTTTTTTCTAACACAGGCCTGTTAGAAGGATCTTTCCTGGCTAAAACACCCTGGGATTTTGAACTGGCTTCATTTAGTTATAAGGAAGATTTTGTATGTCTTATGATTATACAAGCTGATTTTATTACTTCTGTTTCCCTTGGCCAGTGAACTTAAAGGAATACTCTTTGATCAGTTATCCACAAGCTTTTTGACAAGATCTTGTGAGATTCCTAGCAAGCAAGGCTGGCCTTTTAGGTCAGAGGAAGGTCAAACCCCTCTTTAAAAAAAAAAAATCTTTTATCTATGTGCCTTTGCTGATGCTGGCATGTACACAGAATTACATAAAAAAAACATAAAGAGAATAATATCTACAAATAAGGACTAGCAGTGGGGTAGCTCACCACAGTCACCCCTATATTTACATGGGTGGCACCGCACCCTCCTCAGTCCCCCTGTCAGAGACCAGACATAAAGGATGTCTGCTGAAGGAACTGAGGCAGCATAGAGGTTCCCACCACTAGAAA
The DNA here is from genome assembly GCA_016271365.2 of Neoceratodus forsteri. Classification (NCBI taxonomy): domain Eukaryota; kingdom Metazoa; phylum Chordata; order Ceratodontiformes; family Ceratodontidae; genus Neoceratodus; species Neoceratodus forsteri. The sequence continues at coordinate 314,664,454 of CM028135.1, forward strand.
GAGAGAGACAGCAAGCAAAATACCTTGGAGAAGGAGACAGACACAGAGGATCAAGGGGGATGGAGGAAGAGATGACATGGCTTGCAGAAAGAGTCTCTCTCAAAGATCTACTGTTAGGGTGAGTTCTTGCATAACTGCACTATCTTCTTCAAAGATGTCTCTTGCAGCAAGCCACACCTTTGGAACAAGTCCCAAGCAGTTCTAACATTGGAAAAGTCTGGGTGGTTGGAAGCAACAGGCTCAAGGAAGGAGGCCATGGAGCACAGCTAGGCTGAAACCTGCCCTTCCTCTGGAAGCAATATCCAGACTGTAGTGTCTAGTGAAAGTGTGGACTGTACTACAGGTAGCAGCTGCACTGATCTCAGCAGCTGAAACATTTCTGAAACAGGCAGTAGAACTAGCCACACCACGGGTTGAGGAGCCATGTACAGCACCAGGAAGTTCCTTACCGTACTTCCTATAAGAGAAGATAATGCAGCTGGCCAACAATTAGAACAAGCACTGCTTCAAAACTGGAAGGCCCTCTTTCCCAGGGATGAAAGAAACAAACAGCTGTGAGGACTTCATAACATCCTTCGTACAGTAAACATAATACCTGAGTATTCTATGTACATCTGAGGTATGGACTAATGCTTCCCTTGGATTGGCATGCTCTGGAAAATAAGCATGCAGAAACTTAGGATTGGTACGCAAAGATACCATCCCTTCGTGGAAATTCAAGTAAGAAGGATCAAACATGAGAGCCTGAAGCTTGGAAATCCACCAAGCAGAAGTAATAGCAACTATAAATAACACTTTCCATGATAGAAAGCATAGTTTACAAGGCACGGCTGGCTCAACCGGAGTAAAAAGTAAGCTTCTGTAACACAAAATTCAGATCCCACAGCGGGGCAGAATTGCATATGGGAGGCTTCAAGTGTAGGATGCCTCTCAAAAACATACAGGACACATCCAGCTGGGCCACCACTATATGGCCCTCATTGGGTACGTGGAAGGCCAAAATTGCTGACAAGTGAACCTTAATGTTAGAGTACTGCAGCCCGGCATTGAACAGAGAGCGAAGTACTCCAGAATCTCATTCACTGGACGAATGAAAGGATCCAAATGATGGGAAGCTGCTCATGAAGCCAAGTGCTTCCACTTCTTGGAATAAGTGGCCCTGGTAGAGGGTTTTCTGGTGGTCACCAGGACATCATCCACCTTCTGGAAAACTCCAAACCTAGCAATGGTTATGTCTTTAGGAGCCTTGCATGTAGCCAAAGAGACTTCAGGTCCGTATGGACAAGAGTGCCCTGCTCCTTTGAGAGCAAGCCTGGACACTGAGGTAGAGGTACAGGGAGTTCCACTGCAAGCTACTGTAGTAAGGGGAACTGGATCTGTCAAGACCAGAAGGTAGCCACTAAGATCAGAGTGGTCCCTTCCATTCGAAGCTTGATCAGGACACTCTGAATCAGGGGGAAGGGAGGGAAGGCATAGAGGAACCTCCTTTTCCAGGAGAGAGACAATGTGTCTTGCCAGAAAACTCCAGGCCCTGGAGAGAACGAGCAAGAAAGTGGCAGTTTTGCTTTGAATGGGGATGCAAAAAGGTCCAACTCTGTATGGCCCCACTTGTGGAACAAGTCTCCTACGACTGAGGTCAGCAGCTCCCACTCATGCATCCTGGATTGCAAGCAGCTGAGACTGTCTGCAAGGACATTTTGTATGCTTGGAACATGGATGGCTGAAAGTTCTAGACCATTTTCTTGAGCCCAGTACCAGACCCTCATCGCTTCCTGGCACAGAGGGTATGAGTAACCCCCCCCCTTGTTTGTTGATGTAATGGACTTTGCTGGTGTTGTCCATCTGGACCAGCAGATGTTCCAGGGGCAAAACAGTCTGGAAGACCTGAAGGGCATACAGAATAGCTATCATCTCCAAGATATTGATATGGAGGGTAGCCTCTACTGGGGCCCATGTTCCCTGAGTCTGATGGAACCACAGGTGAGCCCACAACCCGATCCTGAGGTGTCCATTATGAGGATCTGCTGGGAGGAAGGAAGGAGGAAAGAAATCCCTATCAAGAGGTTGTTGGGTTCCATCCACCACTGCAACACTCTTTTGACTCGGGAGGAGACTAAAACTGGCTGCTCAAGGTCATTGATGCATTGATCCCATTGGACCCTTAACATTCTTTGGGAAATCCTCATGTGCAACCTGGCTAGATGCACAGTCACAATAGCCACCACCATCAGACCCAGAAGCTGCAAGAAGGTTCTGGCCATTACATACTGACTGTTCTAGAGCAGTTTAGCCTGAGCCCTTGGGAGGTCTGCCCTAACCTGTGGCAGGAAGGCAAAGCCCCAAGCCATGTCCAGCACTGTCCCAATATACAGAAGGTGTTAACCAGGGGACAAAACTGAATTGGGCAGGCTGACTGTGATGCCCAATGCTCCGAACAACTAAATGGTGTGCTGCAAAGTTTAAATTAACAGTTCCTGGGATGGTGCTTTGAGCAACCAATCATCCTGGTGAGGGAAGATGTACAGGCCCTCCCTCCTGAGAGCAGCTGGTACCACTGCTAGACATTTGTTAAAGACCCAGGGCACTGAGGACAAGCCAAAGAACAAGGTTAAAAACTGGTAATGTTCCCCATGGAAGTAGAACCTGAGGTACTGTCAGTGGGGGCCAAACACCTTGATATATAGGTCCACATCCTTCATGTCCAGAGAACAAATCCAGTCTCCCTGGTGTAGCAGGGGCAATAGACCCTATAAGGGTCACCATTCTGAACTTTTTATACTGGATTTAGGAATTGAGGTTCCTTAGGTCCTGAATGGGGTGCAAATCCCCCGTGGATTTGGGGATGAGAAAGAAGTGGAAATAGAACCCCCTATTTCTCTGGTGCACTTGAACAGGTTAGATGGCTCTTTTTTGTAACAAGGTCTGATTTTCCCCTAGCAGCATGGGAATTTGATCTGGTGGGTAATGAGACTGAACTGGAGGATGCTCTGGAGGCTGGTCTAGAAGTTCTATAGTGTGGCTGTATTCTATGACACCCAGGCATCTGTTGTTATCTCCCGCCACTTGTTGAGGTGGAGGGAGAAGGACCCCTGACCACCATCTCCTGAAGATCTGGAGGGTGGGGGTCTGACATGGAGTCAGGCTGAGGTAGGGCCTGTTGCTGGGGCCACACCACTTCCTCTGGGTGCTCTGGCAGCTGGGGAAGAAGAGGTGGGCATGGCTGAGGCCACTCAAAGCTTGGCTGGGGTTCTGGTGCACAGCTTAGTCTTGTTGTAGGCCAAGCAAAAGGGCACCTTCTGGGGACCCTTTGTCTGTGTATGATAAAGGGAGTGAACTGACCACAGGGTCCTACCCAAAGCCTGCAGGTTGGAAAGGATGTCTTGCACATCTGTCCCAAAGAGCTAATAGCCTCTGAAGGGGGCATTCAAAATGGACTGTTGGACATCAGTGGTAAAGCCTGACACCCTGAGCCAAGAATGCCATCCAAGACAAAAGCCCACCGCGGCTGCCCTCGTGGAATCATCGTGGATGGGGAGGGGGGTCTGCTACACTATGGAAAAGGGGGTAGTATATGTTATTTCATATTGTCAGGTGATCAGGGATGGGGAGGGAGTCTGCTACACTATTGAAATGGGGATTGTTATTTTATTTCATACAGTCAGGTGCTCAGAACATGGAGGGAGGCATATGTGCTTGGCCTTGAACTGTGCATCGGGCACCAGCCTGCCCCACACATAGTTAAAGCAGGGTTTTGGAAACTTATCTTTGCACCGGTGCAGCTGGCCGTGTCTTCACTAGGGGGGTTTAATATTGTGATGCACAGCCTATGCATGAGGGACACCTTATTTGCATAGGTTCATCACAATATAGTGTGCCATCGTGCAGTCAAACTTGCATGGCTCATCAGGAGTTTTTGAATAATGCCCTGTCCCTATCGGGCCATGCAGGTCTGGAGATTCGTGGTGCATCTAGTACTGCGCTGTGCATCTTCTTTCAGTATGGGGGCCCCTGTACCCTAATTATTGCAGAGTATTAAAATCTAACTAAAATTTACTTTTTTTTATAAATAAAACAATAAATTTAGCCACTCAGGACTGGAACAGGATTCCGAGGCATCTGAACTCTTCAGTGGAGAAATAAATCTACAATTGGGGTGCTAGAGAAAGTGTGACTACAGTGCAGAGTTTGAATTCACATAATGTTCCAAATTCTGTCTCCAGGACAGCAACTCAGGCTCAGGGTGATTGCAGACTTGTGTGACATTATTAGTAAGCTCCTGTTGTTAGAAAAGGGTAAGATGGAAATACTAAATGAGTTTTTCTGCTCAGTACTCACGGTTGAGAACTAGGGGCCAATACTTGAATGCGGTCTGAAGGCTAAAAGGATGGGGGGAGCAGATTCAGCATGGAGTCAATCATAGGTAAGAGTGTGCTGTGGGGTCCATGCACTCTTAAGATCGACAAATCAATATGCCTTGAGAGGAGGTTCTCCAAATACACAATCCAAAAAAACAGTCACTCTGAGACAATAAGTAAATGTTTATCACTCATTGGGAAAAGCTGCTGCCAACAGGAGGCCAAGTGAAACATTGACTAATAGTCAAATGTTGCCAAGTGACAAGCCCTGAAAGGGAACACCCATTGCTATTAAGCAGACTGACTGTCTGACACCTGTGCAGGCCTTATAAATGCATGAACAAAAATAACAAGCAGCATATACAATGAAAGATGTTGTGAATAGAAATTGGGAGCTATTAGGAGGCCCTCATCCCCTAAGGATGCCCAAGGGGCGAAACATTGGGCCTGGCCCTGAGGGCCCCTGTGATGTCTACAACAAATATGAGAATGGTGATAAACATATACCTTTTGTCTTGGGAGTGGTTGCCTTTCTGGATTGTGTATGTGGAGTATCTTATGCCCACTGGCTCACCTTCAAACTACTGCAACACCAGTATTGACATGGAAGAGTACCCAACTGGACATTCTGGATTTCCTGGATTGCACCCTAATGTGCTAAAAGAATTGCATCAGGAGCTGGCTGTACCAATGGCAGGCCTTTTTAGTTGTTCACTGGAAACACTGAAAGCAGCAGTGGTGGTAACTGAACTGAGGACAGCTGTTGTGGTACCCCTGCACAAGAGAGGGAGCAGAGATGAACCCAGGAACTATAGACTAGTCAGTCTGATGTCTGTAGTGGGCAAATTACTTGAGTCCCGTATTTAAGAAGAGGATGGTATAGTTTCTGGATACCAGCTGAGTCCAGGACAAAAACAAACTCAGCATGGACTCACCATAGGGATGCTGTGTCAGACAAATCTGATCGACTTCTTTGATTGGATTATGAAGGCAGTGGATGAAGGACAGGCAGTGGAAGTACCATATCTGGACTTTAGCAGCCTTTGACTCTGTATCACGTGGGAGAATAGTTAAAATAGAATAGTTAAAAAATTGAAGGACCTGGGGTTGGGGGACAAGATTATAGGATGAGTCAGAATGTGTCTGAGTGGGAGCCCACAAGGAGCAGTCTTAAATGGGAAATACTTGCAGGTAATGGAAGTCACCAATGAGTTCCCAAGGGATCAGTCTTAAGCCCAGTGCTTTCCAAAAACTTGATTTGCGACATCAGAAAAGAAATCCAAGGGAAAATGTGCCTATTTGCTGATGACACAACAATCTGTGGTAGAGTGGACATTGATGAGGGAATCCGGACATTGAGAAGAATTTGAAGAGACTAGAGAAACAGTCATGGGTCTGGCAACTAAAATTCAATACTAAAAACCTGCAAAGTTTTGCACACAGAGGTCAGGAACCCAAAGATGGAATACAGAATGGGAGATGTTGAGTTAGAAAAAATGATTGAGGATAGGGACTGCAGGGCCTTAATAACAGACAACCTAAATCAGTCGGCATAATGCAACAGAGCAGTGGGGAAGGAACATAGAAAACTGTTTGCGTAGGCAGAGGGATCAGCAGCAGAAGGAAGGAGGTGAGTCTGCCCCTGTACAGATCCCTGATGAAGCCACATTTGGAGCACAGCACATGGTTTCAATGGTGCAGACGAGGGCAACAAAAATTATTCAGGGGCAGCAAGAGAAGTCCTACACGAAGAGGCTTGAGGACCTCAACAAGTGTACACTGGAGACCAGGAGGAAGAGAGGGATGTGATTGAAACTTTCAAGTTTCTTCACAGGGTAAAGAAGTTGTACACCTGTTCACAAGTGGAAATATGGGTACCAGGAGGAAGTTACAGAAGCTGGCATGAGGGAGATTCCAGAAGGAAATCAAAAAATATTTCTCTAAAGAGAGGGTGGTGGATAAGTTGAACAGACTGACGGAAGAGGTGGCCTGTGCCAGCTCAGAGATGGGATTCAATCGAGGAGGTGGGACAGAGGATGCATTCCAGAATCTGGTGACAATCCAGACACCCAGGATCTAGAGTCGAAACCAGGCGCAACTACTGCCTGATGGACCACCATCCCGACCACAGAAAGCCCGACACTGGGCTTATGCCATGTTTGTGGGCTGAAGGGGGGTTCCCCCCCCGCCGCACCTCCTAAAATATTATAATGAACTCTGCATCGTGGCAAGTTCCACTGTCAGGCTTTCAGTGGTCAGGATGGTGGTCCATCAGGCAATAGCTGTGTCAGGATGTTGGGCTCGGGATCCTGGGTGTCGGGATTCCAATTTTCAGTGTTTTAAAATACTCCCAGGACAGACATATTATGCTGGTGAGGATAACAAGGGAGGATGACATTGGGAGGGGGACTTGAGTGACCACTTGGCCATTCACATCATACTATAGGTAGGACTGGGCAGACTGGATGGGCCACTGAGCCTCTTCCTGACATTGGTTTCTACATTTATATGTAATTATTTATTTAGTTGTTTTTTGGTGACAAGGTAAGAGTACTAGACACAAAATTGTCTACTTTCAGGCACTACCTTACCTTCAGTCTGAGGGTTGTAATAGCTCAAGATTAGACTTTACAGTTTTATACCTTAATTTCAATCAGACCCACTTCCTGCAGAGATGTCAGCAAGCAACATTCAGCCTTTCATACATCTGGACTAGAAAAGAATGGTGTTTATTCTGTGGTAGGAAAATTGATGGAATCATTACTCAAGGAAAGGATCGTGACACAGTTTGAATCCAGCAGACAGCAGGATCTGAGGCCGCATGGTTTCATCGTAGGCAGGTCTAATAACGATCTGCAATAGGGTAGATACACCAGGGGGGTGGAAAGAATGAGAAGGGGCATGGGCGAGCAGAACAAAGGAGGTGATGATTCCACTATACAGATCATTAGTGAAACCTCATCTGGGGTACAGTGTTCGGTTTTGGAGGCCGCATCTCAGGGAGAACATAGACAGATTGGAGGCAGTCCAAAAAAGGGCTACAAGAATGGTACAGGGGCTGTACCCAAAGTCCAATGAGGAGAGACTGAAAGACCTTAATATGTACTCTCTAGAGATGCGAAGAGAGAGGGGGGACATGATGTATAAATACTTTAAAGTGATCAATAAGGTACAGGAGGGTAGCATCTTTCAGAAAAGAAGATGAATGAGAACTAGGGGACAGGAGATGAAGTTGGAGGGAGGAAGGAAGAATCAGGGGTAATGTGAGGAAGTATTTCTTTACAAAGAGGGTGGTGGATGCTTGGAACAGCATCTCTGCAGGGGTGGTAGGGGCAAAAACGGTGGAGGAATTCTAAAATGCATGGGACACACACAAGAGAAACCTAGGAAAAGGGAAGAGTAGGAAAGCTGCAGATTGATTACAATCCGCAGCATAAGTTAAAGGTAGAAAAAATGAGCAGACTAGATGGGCCAGGCGGTCCTTATCTGCCGACAAATGTATTTATGTATCTTATTCTCAGAACAACTACTAGTATCTTCTGACCATTTTCAACAATAATCTTTTATTCTATATTATGAGGCTTGAAATTATATTTTGACAGCTGTAACATTTGAACTGTCAGGCACAGAAAGGCAAGTTTTTTGTTTTGTTTTTTAATGAAAGATTGGAGTCTGATTAATGTGAATAGATCCTAACAATACAGTTCTCATGTGTTGGTACATGTCTATACCTGTCGATATATGTTACAAATATCAGGACTTTAAAAGTTTTGTGTACTATGTTTTATATATATATATATATATATATATATATATATATATATAGATAAGATAGATATATATGTGTGTGTGTGTGTATACAATATATGGAAGATGAAGCAATGTTTCATTTCTTTTCATTTTTATTTTTTACCACTGAATGGACTGGGACAAGCCCTGTTACAGCCATGACTGACATTTAAGAACACACAAGAGACATAATATTGGCATACAACTTGGCAATCATAAAAAAAAATACATCTAAAAACATCAAAAGGTGCAAGGTGCAACAGAATTATACTTGTGGTGTAGTACTTTTTAAAAAGTTTGTGAGGAACAATTGAGAATAACGTGAGATGATAATTGTTTAGCAAGTTAGGTCATACATTATATCGATATGTCAACTTAGCTGACTCCAAGCTTTCATTTAAAAAAAATTAAGTTTCTAGCCCTAATGGTTTGAAGATTATCCCATTTTATAGAAATTATCTTTTGAAAGGTCCAACTTTGGAACCGTTGGGGTGTAAATTTTAGTTTTCCATATGAAAGCTTGGTGCCCAGCTGTTAACAAGTAGCTCTGTTAATACAGTTTGTATGTGTTGATGCTATTAATTACATGATGGTGTAAACAAAAATTTATAAAAATATTTTTTTTTACTTTTCTGAATTTTGATACCACACAAGCTTTAATTAGAAACAGTGTAGTTAACATTCAATAGATAAGCTTACAATAATAGATATTAACTGTACTGTAATAGTTTCAGTCTTATGCTATGTTACCTTTGTACTACAATGACGTACTAGATTGCTTTTTGTATTGTATTTGTTAACGTTTATAAAAATTGTAATGAAGAAAAAAAGAAATGGTGTAGTTTGCAACTTTATTTTCATTCATCTTATGCCCTTAACTGCATTGCAAACATTTATTTTCCCATCTAGCAGTTCCTACTCTTTGTAGCTTTCACAGCAAAAGAATAAACAGTGACATTTCAGTAAAACCATATGTACTGCCCCCCCTCCAACACACATAACTTTGTATAACTGAACCTTCTTTATGGGTTTAAAATGTTGGTAACTGCTATCATAGGGGGTTACAACTGAGATAATAGGGGTCTCAGCAGCTGCTCCTAAATGAATCTGCAGAGGATAACAATCATGCATTACTATAAATTATACAATTAGATCTTAGATTGTCTAAGTTATACTCTTTTCAAATGACATTTTTACCATATACACTTACAGTAATACACTACCACATATGCAGATACAATACAATAAAAGACAACTGGAAAAAAAACAATGGTTCCTCCTATAACGTATTTATTCCATGTGGAGACTGGAGGAAGAACCATGAGTATGCTTAATGAAGGCTATAAAAAAGCACACAGCAGGGTCAGTCAGCTCCTTATACTTAAACAATAATGCATGACAAGGTGTGTGTAGTGCTGGGACAAGGAGGTGTGAAAAAATGCCAATGTTGAAAATCTGGAGTGAAAATATTACAAATGCGCGAAATTATTACGGTGCGTAGAAACTGCACAATGTACACTCGTAACACAGTCATTTTATGGACTTTTGTCACTAAATTTTCAACATAGGCATTTTAGCACCTCTGCTCATGAACAGTGTCACTGTGATTTTCTTAATCTGTCCCAAACACTTACCTACAGCAACCCGCTTATTGTGTGCTGTAGAAGCACGAAAACACATTTCGCCAGGATGTGAAAAAGGACAGCTGTACTGTTCATAAGGAGATGGAAACGCCAATGTTGAAAATCTGGAGGAAAATATTAGAAATTCATGAAGTATGAAAAGCGTGTAAACTGTGCAATGCACGCTTGTAAAACAGTAATTTTTTGGATTTTTTTCACCAGATTTGCAACATAGGCTTTTTGAGAGCCCACCTCATGAACAGTGGCACTGCCATTTCACTAATCAGTCCCGAAAGGTAATTCTGCGCAGTGTCCATGAAATCACCTTTCGGGACAGAAAAATGCCATGACAGTGACTGAATTCATGAGGAGGTGTCCCAATAACCCCATGTTGAAAATTTGGTTCCAAAAGTTAAAAATATGGCCTAGATATCCACATAAGTTGAAAAAAACCTATTTATGCCATTATACAGCTTATCATCATTTTTTCAGTTTGCAGTCGGTTTTGAAGAGTGCAGATGTGTTCCTGGTCCACCGAAGATCGTCGCTGGGCTCTGGAGGCAAGTATGGGGTGGGGTGTGGGAGGTGGGGTGCACAGAGGGTGGCTGCGGGTTGGGGAGGGGCACGAGACACCTCGAGGGACTATTTTCTTGGTTTCAGGGACAACAAAATAAGTAAAAGATGTCGTGGGAAGGTTTTATTTTGCAGGCTTGCTTTGGTCACACTGGGGTGGGCTCCCAGTGCCACCTCGTTTTAAGGAGGGGACTTAAGCCGATGGGTGGGCCCCGTCAGCAAGAAAGACTGTTTGGGGGAGGATGATGCTGAGGGGATTGGGCACCCCCTCAGCACACAACAAATGGTGGGGGACATTATGCCGACGGGCAGTGGACTCCCCCATCGGCAAATGAACTGGGTTGAGGACATGCCGACAGGGGGATTTGGCACCCCCGTTGGCTTTCATGGGGCTCTGAGGTGGACGGAGATAGCCGCTGCCATGTTCATGGAAATGTTACACCAGGCAAGGTACCTCCCTGCAATGAAGGGTCGCTCCCTCATTGCAGCTGAATGACTACACTGCAATGATGAGGTGGCCACTGATTGCGGCTGCCAAATCATTTCAAGTTGGTGGCACTTCTGGAGAACCAGTGTCATCAGGACAGTGGGCCTGCATTGGTTGAACACTGCCAAGCCCACAAATGCAGTACCAGCATTGGCCACCACAGTGCCGCACCTCCACAACCCGCTTCTCTCCTAAGCTGCTACATAATGTTTCTTACGCATGAGTGCAAGCAAACATAAAAAGAAGTTCCTTTTTTCTGTTCAGTAGGTGGTGCTGTGCTTTACGGAGTAGGTTGCATGTGTGTTTGTGTCAGTTTCTGCTTGCCTGTCCCGCTGTCTGACCCTCGCCTCATCCTCCACAGCATTAGCATCACCATGACAAAAACCTGTAGCCCCGAGGGGGAAAAACTCCAGAAACATACAGGTAGCCAGCAAGTAAGTAGTATGCCCAAAGTTGAACCGTGAGTAGGTCGAGTGGACGGTGTTTCATGTTTGATCTGTTGAATTCACCAGCACATCAGGGGATTCATTGTGCTGCCAATAAGCCAGTGCTGTTTTAAATTTAAGTCACTTTATGGATGATGATGTGATGCTGTGCTGAGTTTATGGCTGCCAAATGATCGGGGAACCACCATTCCAAATCCGTTCAGAGCAGAATGGGGGAGTGCGGTCACGGTTCTGTTGTGAGCCTCGTATGAGAATATTGCTATAACAGCAGTTTAAGAAAAAAAAACAATGCTGTTTGGTGCCAGTTTTTGCTGTTGACTTGAGGTCCACAGAGAAGTTGGGGAATAAGAGGGTGGTACCAGGTGCTCACTTCAGAAGGACATCCTGTGCTATCTGACCTGGCAATAAGCCCGAGGTACTGAAATCTGAATGGAGCGGTGAAGTGTGAGGTAGTTGGTGTGCTCAATTCACACTACAGAGCCATGTGTGTGAGCCAGTCATTCATTGGCAGTCTGAAAAAAAGATCTGCAGTTTGTTTTGACTTGGTGGTGTTTTCTCTGCAAGGCTGTAGTCTTTTAAGACAGTTCAGGGGAGGCTTTATTATACAATGGGAGCTTGTGAGGGAATTGTGGGGACTGAAATGTTTTAATGTGACATGGTCACGTTTGTGCCTGGACTTGATACAGTGATGTTATACTCGGATAACATCACTGTCCCAGACAAACAATGACCAATCAGAGTCAAGGAAAATTTTTGGCCGTTGTATAATATAAAACATAGATCCACACATTACTTCTTCTGGAAATCTGTATGTGCCTTTCAAAGTTTTCTGTCAATAAACACTAGACCTGTTTATACTATTGGTCTGCACCATTGCAAGAGGTGCAGATGAGTTGCAACAGTACAGGTCACGCAGTGTAAACAGCAAGGGGAGCACTGCAGATGGCTTTGTTGCAATACAGGACAATCCCTTTTCTTGTGGGATCATGAATCATTGCAGATATTTTTGCTGGCATGTAAACATGCTGTTTCATCTGCAACGGTACAGTCCCATGTTGTGCTACACTGTGCCATACTGTCCCCCTTTTATACACTGCCTGCATAACCTGAGCTCTTCTGTTATAGCTATGGAGAGCAGCTTGCTGCTGCTGATGCTCTGAATGGTTTGCAAATGTCTCGATGTTTTTTTTTTGTTGTTTTTTTTTACATTGAGCGCTTACTTGCTTTAATGGACTAATGAGACAGCCTACTGGGTCATAACATTATACGCTTAATAGTGTACGACATTATGGCTAACCCGGCATAGCATGGCAGCCGAGAGCAAATGGTGCAATACTGCATATACAGTACTTCTGTATGTAGTATTGCACCACTCACATAATCCCAGGCAGAGGATAAGACCTCTGCTGGGATGGGGTTCTGCCAAGCAGCTGCCGTGGCTCAATGGCCACAGTAGCAAGGAACCCAGGCTCTGCTTCTGGGACCGGGTTTGATTCCCAAGTTGAGAATCCTTATTGGGGGGGGGGTTTGAGGGGTGCAGCCCCCCCCCATAATGGGGGTTGCGGGGAGCAGGGCCCACCACAAAAAAAAAGATTTATGCCGCATGGCAGAAATTGTGCTGTACTGGCAGTGAGATTTTGCCATGCGACATAATGTCTTGTGACATTATGACCCCGTGCCATGATACAGTAGCAGCAGCAGGATCCACGACCCCAAAGGACTGAGTGATCAGTAGATCCGAGCAGCAGCGCAGAGCATCAAAAGGTAAAGTCATCCTGGAATCATGCAGACCCACCAGTGCTGGCATTGGCTGAAATACATTAGGTCAGGGCCGACAATAACCCCTCCTGAATGTATCAGAAATACAGTGGCGACTTGGTGGAAATACAGTGGCGCCTCAGTACCAACCTTACAATGCTGCACAGTGCCGTGTGTGTAAACAGATTTGGCAACAATGCAAGAGGAGCAGTGGGTGAGCGGCAACCACTGTAGCAGAACAACAAGGTAAGTGAAAACGCACCTACTGTCATCATTAGTATGGATCTGCCAGCACCAAACCTATATCACAGTATCCAGCACGATTTTAGGGAATACTTCAAACTGCCCTTTTTAGTAAGATAATGCAGTTTGGTATCCGACCACTGTCTAATACTGTGTTATTTGTAAGGATTTTTATTTCTTTCTGTAAAATCTGATTTTTTTTTTAAATAATTGAAAAGGCAAAGCCCCATTTACATGGGTGAGGAAGCAGGCAGCAACATGCATACAAACAGAAACAAACACCCATGACCACTATAAAATTTTTTAAATTCACTTAATAAATTCTGTAGCAACATAATACTGCAGTACCATTAATATCTTCACTGGCCCAAAAGTATTTATTTATTTGTAAGTGGTTGACCAGGAAAGCCACGCTAAACTGGATGCGGACCAGGAAATGCAACCTGAATTGGTTGTGAGCCAGGAACAGCAACCTAAACTGGTTGTTGACCAGAAAAGGTACACTGTGCTTTTTGTAGACCAGGAAAGGCACAGGGAACTGTGTTCACCAGGAAAGGCACAGGGAACTGTGTTCACCAGGAAAGGCACAATGAAGAGCTAATAATATGAAAAAACAGGTGCTATGACAGCTGTCTAGCATTATCTCTCACAGTTTGGACAAACAGAATCACTCAGCTTTATTTTTCAGTTCACTCACCTAAACTGCACAAGATGACATTCTAACACCGTAAGAGACATCGTCCCCACAACACTTGTTTTATTACTGTTTTTTCACCTTCCTACAAGACAGTCCCTGTCTGCCTGTGCTTGACCACCACCCATCCCTGCCACCTGCTTGCACCCACAGGGTTCATTACCTGCCTTAGCTTACCTCCTCCCCACCACAGGGGCACCTACAAGGGGTGGCATCCCCTGCAGAAACTCTTAAGTTGGTTGCAGGGACCCTTAAATGCTAGGCAGACAGGCAGTATGAGGTCCAGTGTGTGCCGAGGTATTATCCTGCCATACTGCCAATTTGTCCCCTGTTCTGTCCTCCCCAAGATGCGGCTGCGTATGCACATCATAACACACAAAAGGCATGTACAGTGCGTTGCCCTGCATCTCCCATTCCAAAGTCATTCCCAGCTAGCCTGCACCACCAGGTAGGGCCCTAGCTGTTGCTACTATAGCAGGGATCAGTCACACTCCCACCTAGAGGAGGGGAGCATTCTATGAAACACTCACCCACCCTCCCAACTTCCCCTTCCATGCCCTGGACTTATTACCAAATCTGGGTCATCTGTGCCATGAGTGACAATGCTGCAGCTATTCTGACTGCCTGGGGTTCTCTCACACAACAGCTATAAACTGCTAATGAAGCTGTAAAGATTGCTGACCCCACCGGTTACTGGAAATGAAAGAAAACAACTTTAAATTAAAAGATTACCAACTCCCAAGCAGCCTACAGCAGGACATAGTGGGAGCAGTATATTATGTACGATATGTTAAAAACTATTAGTTGAACAGCACTCAGAACCACATGGCAGACCCAAGTACTGTAATTAAATACCACAGTATTAAGTCATTATCTTCATACACAGGGGCTGCACATTGGGCTGACTCAAAATATTCCATATCTTCATAAGTGAACGGGGTGGGCGACAATAACTTATGAGTAGTAGTAGTAGTAGAAGTTGTGATTTTATTTATTTGGCACACTATCTCACAGGTTCAGAGTGACTTACAAAGTACACATGTAAGTGGCACAGTTGCATTGCTTTGTATGTGGATGGTCTATTGTTGTATCTAACTTGTCCAGAAAAGGCACTACTAGCAATCTATGACCTACTCCAGGCCTTTTGCAGAGTGTCTGGGTACAAGCTAAACACAATAAAGACAGAAATACTATGGCTCCACTACTCCCCCTCCCAGCAGATGAAAGACAGTTTCCCTTTCTGAAGGGAGCTTACCCAGCTCAAATACTTAGGGATCTATGTGGCAGAATCCCAGGATATGACTTATGCTGACAACTAAAAACCAGTCACGTTACGAATGATGCAGGATTTTACAAGGTTGGGCAAACTCTCCTCCTCCCCCAAGCCATTCATATTGAGTGGATGCCATCCACATGATTACGCTCCGAACAGCTCTTTATCTTATCCAGAATGTCCCACTGCATCTTCCAACATCCACGTGCAGGCAATAGAGAAAGGAGATTTTACATTTTCTCTGGGCAGGACAGAGACCACGCATTAAGTAATGCATCCTTACCCTCCCAAGACAGGCCAGAGGTCTTGCCCTTTCTCATCTCTGACTATATTACTGGGTGTGCCACATCCACAATATCTTGATTAGGCACTTAGGCAATTCCCTCACATGCTGGCTTGGCATGGAACATGAACTATTTCCCTACCAGGATTTTATCTTTGCTCTGTATCATGCAGGAGCCACATCAGAATTCATGCAGGGATCATCCCATGGCTCCAACATGAAGTTGGAGTCTGGCTCTCTGTTAGACGAGTGCTTCGCCTTACCCCTTTACTGCTCCTTCTATGCCCGATAGTCCTTCTGAAGGAGTTCCAACCAGCACTTATGGTCCTGAGCTTCTATACCTGTGAACAATATTCGCCTCTGTACATTAACCAACTGATGACAGAGGCACCCTCCATACTTTGATTTACTGAAGTCCAAGTGTTCCATGACTCCAACACATGGAGTTTTATCGATTTCTGCAAATCCAGCACTATATACAATCTCGCCCAGTAGGAGCACACTCCCCAGGCTCATACCTGGCCATAATAAGCTGCTTCTTTGCTTTCTTTAAGACAGAAGCCTCCACTCATATGATATCTCACATGTACAGCACATTAATGGACTCCATGGGAGACAGCTCTTTGGATATTGCACTTAAATGGGAGGAGTTCCTTGGTGCTCTGCTCTCAGTCAAAACTTAGGTCTCGGCATATCAGACCTCCTCAAGAGTTACAAGCTTGCACAAGTGGAAAGAATATGCCTGGAAGCTGCTAATCAGATTTTTCTGCATCCCAGTCATCAGAGCTCACTACGTCACAACCCAAAATTTCTCTTGCTGACATATCTGCTGAGAACATTGGGCCACTTGCACTCATGTAATGTGGGCTTGTCCAGTTTTACTCCCTTTTCGCCAGAACATTGAGACTAACTTGCAGGAGCTATTTAGCATGCCATTACCCTTAATGGCCGAGCTCTATCTGTTCTTACAATACCCAACAGGCCTGCGAGACTCTAACTCTAGATATCTTCTGGGCATCCTAGTAATTGCTGCAAAGAAATCCATTACCAGACTCTGGCTTACACATTGAAACCCAGACCTAAAGTCCTGGTGCCACATACTCCCTAAATGATCATGCTGACTGTTCTTCTCAGTAGACTGGATGGCTCAACAATGTAATGAGTAAAGAGCCAAACTTTGTGCCGGGCTGCAAGAAAGAACACCCACCACATCAGAAAGAACACCCACCACAGTACGTCATTACTGCTGGCTTGGTGAGCCCACATCTTTCTTTGAAGTATAGATATGGGATATACGGTTGCAGCCCGCATCCCTCCTTCTGTGCCCCTCCCCCCACTGTCATGGGTCCTTGAACTAACTGCAAGACTTGAAGACAAATCACAAGTCAACACAATGTCTTTACATGATGCCACAGTGCCCCTCATGTGCTGTACCTTAGATGGGGGTACAGCAGTCAGACTCACATTTCCCTTGCTTAACTAGTGACTATTTTGTAACTGAAATAATGACTGACACCACTTGGAAACCAGCTTGATATTTATTTCATTTTATTGTACTGTGCAGACTTGTTCAATACAAATTATATTAACAAACAACATGGTAGAGTCATGAGTGAATTATGTAAGTCCTTCCCCCTTACTAGTGATGATATGTGGCATATTCTGAGTCACGCCATTGTGTGTTCAGTTTATACAGTGCATTTTTAAAGTTGTAAATCTTTCACATTAGTTCTTTATATAAAAAATTAACTGTTTCTGCTTGATTTCAGGGCTCTGTTTTGAGTGCAGAAGAGGCCATTGTGATGTCATTAGGTATTGTTCTAGCTGCATTCCCATTGGTTAAGGTTCCTTTGTGATCTGACTAGAGTGAAGTCTATTTTGGTGAAAAATTTTAATGTGTACTATATAGACCAACAGCCAGCACTTCTTCTTATAGTACATACTGACTTGTATAAATCAGGCAGACAAAACACAATATAGCTAAATACTTCAAAAAGACCAGCAAATAACATCAGTTCTAACTCTATGGGTACTCAAGCTCAGGGGCATGTCTGTCAATACGCATAATGAAAACTGACATTTTGATGTTGTGACATTTTCCTCAGCGTCAGTATGCACGGTACAGGCAGTGCTAAAGTGACCATTAAAGTGCTCCCCTCATTTTCTGGTCTGAGCTTGATTGTCTCTGATTGCTTATATTTCAGCATCCAGCCCTTGCATTACTTATAGCCACTATTGTGGGGTTCTATGCATGCCTTTTGCCATTTCAGATATTTTGCATAGTATGGATGAAATTCTGCTACTGACCATGCAAAAATGTCTTTCTGCAAAATTCTATCTGCACAGCTCCTTTGTTACGATTTATAGGCACTGTTTCCATTTCTTAAAGTCACTAATGGGGATCTCCGTGAGTACTTTTTGCCATTTTTGATATTCTATACAGTACTGTATAGATGAAATTCTGGTACTGACCATGAAAACTTTATTCTGCACAGTTTCACCTGCATGGGCACTTTGTTGCTATGAATAGGTACTGTTTTTAATTGTTTTTAGAGATATATGGTTTATAGGTGTGACTAGGTTGTTTGCACAGCACCGGCACTTTACAGATTGATTATTAGCACTTGCACTTTTTGATCAGGGTTGCTGTGTACATTATTGGTCACTTTAGTACTGCTTGCAACTGGCGGACATGGGTTGTCCAGGATAGGCTATAATTCAATCATACGAATTTTCTCTGTTGCACTGGCTGTTAATTTTAATTAATTTTTCCCCGAGGTCAGAGGTAATATGATCTAGTTCCAAGGGCTTCACCTTCTCTGACATTGTATTTAACTTCTATGCCATTTTTCTTTATATCACAAGCAATCTCTAACAGGTATATACGCTATTAGTTCATCACTCCCGGTATTTATCTTTTATTGTCTTTTACCCTCTCCCCCCCTTATTCCCATCCCTGTCCTCACCTTATACACTTCTCTAATAATAGCACTATTTATCATTTAGTAGGAAGGTGAATTCTCTAACTACATAAACATAATATATAACCCACATTAATTGTTTTACCTACCTACCCTATCTTCTACAGTACAATAAATTCTCATTCTTTTTCTATTAAATTCATATAAAGATTATAGTTGTTCCAAATGTTTTGATACTTACCCAATTTTATTTCCCTTTTAGCTACAGGTTTCTATAAACTAGATAAATGATCTTGTTTCTAAACCAACAACTTAAACTTAAATTCTGTAAATATTTGAAATTCTGAGTAATTATTCTTCTTGCTGTTAAATATGTCAATAGGCACCATTGCAACTGTTCCTTAGATATGCTTGATTAATTCATTGATTTATTGAAATCTGGTAACCAGGAAAGACACACTGAGCCAAGGCTCATTTCCAGGTGTGACGTGGGGGAAAGGGGTTGGGAAGGAAATGAACATTTAAAAGGTAAACTACAATCACTGTAAAAAAAAAAATACAGTATACAGGCAAATGTGAATTAACAAGGTTATTGAGCAATAGTAAAGAGTCAAACAGGAATTTTGATAATTAAGCAAAATAACAAGAACTAAAATAAATATACAGAAATCAACAAGAAGATACAAAAAACAGGAGAAGGGAATGTGATTTAGGAAAACATGAACAGGGACAGACAGAAGGCAGAAAGAGTAAATAAGGCAGAATGAGTCAGTTAGGAAAAGGGCAACCCAGCCAATACTCGAGCAAGAGCAAGTGAGAGCATAAAGAAGTTTGAGATGGTGTTTGACACAGAGATAGTAGCAAACAAGCAAAGTGTAGAGGAGAGGGAGCTTCAAATGGAAGAAAGACGAGAGGAGAAAGTTGATTGTCCAGTAGCAGATTTGGAATATGGGATAAAGAAATTGTGGAAGTACCTATAATGAAGTGCATAGAAAGGGGGGTTGGGAGACAGGAGAGGTAAGTAGGGAGAGAAGAAACAGTATTTAGAAAAAATGAATTGCTGTGAATATGAAGAGAGACACAAGTGGAGGTATTGATAGGCAAGTGTATAGGGAAAATGATGAGTAAGAAAGGGAGAATCAGTAACAAAACTGCAAAAGGCATTGCAAAGAATATCAAGCCTGGTGAAAGAAGTGGAAGGAGTAGCGCCAAAAACCACATCTGCATAGTCAAACACTGGAAGGACCATCTTAGTGCATAATTCATGGTGAACTGGGAGTGACAGGCAATCGTTGTTGTGATAAAGGGTGCCCAGTTTGGGGAAAGCTTTCGGAAGATGGCATCAATGTGAGTGGAGAAGTCAAATCAACTATTCAGCCACTCACCTACAGTAGGTATTTGAAACTGGGAACAGTATCATGGGAAGTACCAGCCATGGTGGAAAAGACTATACTGGAGGCGAGGCTAGCAAGCTTATGGCTAGTATCAAAGGTCATGGATATGGTCTTCTTGGTATTGACCTGTAGTTCATGTGCTTGGAAACAGCATCTGTATGGTGACCCAGTTACATGAAAAATAACAATTTTCTTCCCCCTACTCAGTAGCATCCATTCCATCCTCTTCCACCTCCCCAGCGCACTTCAGTATAACCCCAGCCCAATAATACCCCATCTCCACACTCCTCCCACTCTTGCTACCCATAATTAAAATAAAAAAAAGAGGCACCCACCATCTGAATGAAGAAAACGCATTTATTTATTGATCTGAAATTAATTCAACCAGGATAAACCCATGAGATGCAGCATCTCATTTTCATTGGGGTCCCAGGGAAGATAGCAGCAGCCTACAGGTTAACATAGTCTAGCAGGAATAGTTACATACAGGTTTAAATATACAAAGGAAAGAAAATCTGTAAAGATAAGTATATCCAAACAGTAACCAAAGTAAGCTGACAAACTGGAGTCACAGTAACCCAAAAACCTGAGCACTAATATGCCACATCATGCTCATGGTCAGGGAGATGGGGATTCTGGACCAAAACAAATACCGGGAGTTCTAGGATGACCAGAGAGACAGGACTTGAACATTTGCAAGCCAGAAGCATTCTTCAGATGGAGAGGGAGTTTGGTCCTGGTATCTGGTCCTGTAAATGCAAAGGCCTCTCTACCAAATTCATGCTACACCCTTGGAACCGAGAAGGTAATGTCTGCTGTTGAACAGAGTGAATAGGCCATGCTTGACTGTGTAATGTGTGAGGTCATCTAGGAGCTAATTAGGGGCTTTCCCCAGTGCACAGCTGTACAAAAAAGAAAGCCAGTGGTAGTCACACCTCCTTGAGGGACTTGTCCAGCTAAGCTGGTCAAACAGCAGACAATGATGGGTAGCCCACTGACAGGAGACTATGAACCTGTAGAACTTGTTGTACAAATGATTCAGGAGCAGCAGAGTGTTTTTGTTTGTACAGCAGTACATGATGTTTCCATAGTCAATGGAATGGAGCATGAAGTGGGAGACCACCTGCTACCCCACGTTTGCACTGAGGCAGCGTTTAGACTTGTAAAGAAAGTTGAGCTGGGGGAGGCACAATGGTACCTCAGCTGACAGGCAGCATGATTGTGCAGCTCCGCTTCCTGAAGGGAGAAGCAGAAAAAAAAATTAAACCTGCATCATTCCATATAGCAACATAGATTTTATAAAATGGGTAATCCTAATAAAGAGAAACAGATGGCAGATGGAGGGAAATGCAGGAATACTGCAACAGTTCAGTCCTTGTGCTCTGGAGCAGAGGCCCAGACAGGGGCCAAGCATGGCTCAGACCAAACATTACAATTATTGGTGTTGAAAATTCAATGTCTTATCACATTAGTGGCTGGTATAAGTTCTAAAGCAGATGGATTTAACACAAGAGTTACTGTGATTGAATCGGCAGTGAATTCTCTTAAACTGGATATATTGGAGATGCAGAGCCAGACAGTTGCCTCAATTACCACAATGACCCTGTTGGAGAAAGAAAACACTCACCTCGGGGCTCGTCTGGAAGCGTTGGAGAATCAGTCCCATGCTGTAAATCTGAAAATCCTTGGTCTTCCAGAGGGGTTCAAGGCTGACCACCCACTAATGTTTCTGAGAAAATGACTTGGAGGAAAGTTACTACCAGAGGGTCAAACACTTGATTTCAGTTTCCAAAAAGTTTACCGGATCACCCCACATGGCAGGAGGGAGAATGCAGAAGAACTTGGTACCGTGCTATTCATTATGGATAGCATTGAAACAAGGGAACGGATTATGCAGCTGGTCCTTAGGTATGGGTCAATAATTCAGGACGATCATTAATATCTGTTTCCTGATATTAGTTACATGACCAGACAACACTGCAAGAAGTTCAACTGGCATTTAACAACAGCTCTGGGAAGCTGGGGTAGTTCACTCCATGATTTATCTGGACAGCTAGAGATTGTGCATGAGGGGAAGGCATGGGCCTATTCAGACCTGGTCGAAGCTGAGAAATGGATCTCCAATACTGTTTCAGGACTTCATTCCAGGAAGGTAGACAATGGTAACTCTGATTCAGAAAAGATACCTATAAAGGACTGGTGATGTGAGCCTGTGACTATGCCTCCGCCAGGTGGTCCATAAGTGATTTTTTTCCCATTTTCTGAGACTTTCTGACTGACTCGAGTTAAAGCACATTCTTTTTTCTGCTTGCCTGAATTTCAGGCTCTGTTTCATAGAGATTTTCTCTTCTGTTTCTTTCCCCAGGGCTTTGCTAACACATAATGCTCAGACTGTTCATTTGAACTGAAATATTGGTGGGGTTGTATGGTATTTTACCACTCTTATTGATATGATAGCAAAGAGAGGAGAGAATAAATTGATCTGTACTTTGTTATGATATGACAGGAATGCCAGTATTGCAGTTTGTCTGCAGGTTGGACAGTTTTCAATACTCTTTATCACCTCTCCTCCAAGGGGGGGGGAGGATCTAGACATCATGGATATTGTCATCCATTTCAGGGGCGGGTGCTAATACCAGTTTCTGAACAGTTTCTATCTTGGATACATTTGTTGCTTGCTGCCAAACATAATAACAGTTCATATAACTCTTCCAGGTATACAGCATGATGCCATTAGCCCAGTGGTAGGGCATTGCATCAAGGACTGATTTCTTGGACATTCACTTTTGTAATTAGTCATGCTGCCCTTGGGCACTGTTGTTCAGCTTATCATTTAGAATTTTAAAGTTGCAACATAGTTATTTTCCCCAGTGTGGTACCACAATATACTGACTGCACAAATCCTGGGACAACGGAAAATGGATCTGCTAGCCAGTCTATGTAGAGACATTAGATTGGTGATAAAGATAAAACAAACTTGCTGGTATTTGGACATAAATAGAAAAAACTGCCTTCCCTGTATATAGAGAAAGAAAAGATAGCCACAGTTAAAGCCTGTCTTTACAGAGGTATGTATCTCTCCCAATGTATCAAATGGTTGGAGCACCTTAAACTAGTTAAACATAAAGTGGGTCCAAAATGAGTACGCACTGGGAAGTGGTGCACAGAAACAACTGAAATGCAAACAGAACAGTTTCCAGCACACACAACCTCCTTGGTGGGACACAATAAACACTAAAGTTGGTAGTGAAAATAATCCATTTTAATGAGCTTCCAGGAGCCACACCCCGCCTGACATGTTTCAGATAAAAAAATCATTTATCAAAGGCTGAGGAACATCACCAACCGCCAAACATATACTGGATGAATTACACCACGTGATTAAGCAATGCAAACAACTGACATACCCTCAAATAAGGGAGTGGTAACAAATCAAGTCCTTACATAGGAACATCAAATAAAATCATCACTTTAATATGAATAATAAAAACCTCCCAATGTGATATAAAGGCACCATAAGTAAAATAGTAAAAATGCATGAGAAACTAAGACACACAGTGTATAAAAAGAACCATGGAATGGGGGACGGGGGAGGGAAACATGAACAGGAACAAGGAGGGATAGACAAAAGGGGAAAAAAAGGGGAACCGACTGGACGGGACTAACAAAAAAAGGAGAAATTGTACTCATCTTATTAATAAACATAGGTACATAGAAATCCAAATCCAAAATAATGTATATTTAGTAACTATATCTATAAAAAAATGAGACATAAAGGAGCAAAAAGACTAGGGAACACAAATCTTATAACCTGGAAAATAAAACATATCACATTTAATACCAACTGCAGCTTATATACTGATACTGTATATCTAGTTGCCTCAGCATTTTTTCAAATAGGGACACAAATTAATGTGGGCCTTAAGTCCTGTCTTTTTATTGGACCGCAAAGTAAGGATCCAGAAATTCTTCCTCTGTAAAACCAGGTTACCAAAATCACCGCTCCGGGATGTCTACACACCTTGTCAATGGCCATAAAATTGAAAAAATGTGGGGCATAGTCAGACATTTCCATAACACACTTAGTGCCTTACCTCTTCCATGCTAGCAGTCTGAGTTCAGGGGGCAAAGCCAGGGAGTGGCACTGTGACTGGTTACTGCTTGCCATTATGGCCAGCATTGTCATTCCAGGGACTATTCACCTGGCATTTGTTAATGCCACATTTTGTGCATGGTTATAGTATTTGTCTTTGCCTGTACAGACAGGGTCTAAGTTAGGGCAATGTCAAGGCTTCATCACATGATCATTCGAAACCCCAGTAACACACATCATAGATTTACCAAGGCACAGGGGACTTTTTATTTTAGCATCACTTTTCCCAACTTTTGATGCTTTGTGTTTAAACCCTAACTGATGCATTAACATGGTTTTGTACAATGAATATATTATTTAAAATACAGATACCATGTACTAGAGTGATCTGAAAAATGGGTAGCAAATCACAGAATCATAGACATGATTACAGGGTTCCACCATGCCGCGGCAACATGGAATTTGCAGACCATCAGCACAGTGGTGGCACAACACCACCAATTGGTATTATGCCATCCCTGGGAGAACGTCTGTTTTCTGTGGGGGGCTTTGCCCCCCACACCCACTGTGTGGGAGCCCTTCTCACTTAAATTATCCAATTCCGAGTCTGAGTTGGTTCGGGAAGGGGGGGAACACCCTGGAGACAACAGTGTTGGGAACCCAGCGGACCATCACAGTGAACTGCCGAAAATGTTGCTGTGATGGTCTTCGCTGTATTCCTGTTGCTGTTGTGATGTGATACCTGATTATAGTCAATAAAAAGTCAAGGGTCCATCAAGTCTATCTCGGTCCTACATACTTCCGCTCTACCCTACCACTGACAAGCTTAGCCTTAACACCCTATTAGCAGCTCAGTCTATTTAATGACTTTAACCCCTCCCATCCTCCCTTGCTATCAATCTTTTATACCTGTCACACCTCATCTTGAATCCCTGCACCATCTCTGGCTTGTCTACTTCCTTTGTCAAGCTATTCCACTTGTCCACTACTCTCTCTGTGAAAGAAGTATTTCCTCACATCTCTCCTGAAATTACCCTGGCTGAAAACACCGAGCTGAAATATTCAGTGCCCTCATTAGTCTTCCTCATTTCCATAATATACCTAAAGAAGGTCATATCATTCTCCTTTATCACCTCTGCTATTCTGAGCTCTGCCTCAGCTGTAGCCTTTTTTACTGCTGCTCCCACTGCCCTCAGTCTGTTCTGATAAATTTCCCTACTCTCTGCTGTCTGATCCTATTTGCAGTTTTTTGAAGACTGCCCTCTTGGCCCTTGTAGCGTCACTCACTTCCTTGGAGAACCATATATGTATGTATATACAGTGTCAATGGCTCAGTAGGTAGCACTCTTGCCTCTGGGGCCAGAAGATCAGATGGTCGTGGGTTCTAGCCCCACACCAGGTACTTAGGGTAATACTCATAACTGACACAGTAGTGCAGTACAAGGGGGATATTGCACAATTGAGGTGCCATCCTTTGGATGAGACGTTAAACCTAGATCCCTTCTACCCATCGCTAGTCACTGTCCCTACAGAAGTACAAGATCCAATAGCACTTATTGATGCAAAGTAGCGTAGTCACTCCATTATGTATGTTTGTCCAGTTTTCATTTGAATTCGGGTTTTGTCCTACTAACAATGATTTCATTTGATAATCTGTTCTATGGATTCACTATTCTTTGAGTATAAAAATACT
The DNA here is from genome assembly GCA_016271365.2 of Neoceratodus forsteri. Classification (NCBI taxonomy): domain Eukaryota; kingdom Metazoa; phylum Chordata; order Ceratodontiformes; family Ceratodontidae; genus Neoceratodus; species Neoceratodus forsteri. The sequence goes on from CM028135.1 coordinate 314,690,078, forward strand.
TTCTATTATTTGTGTGAAATTTGGAGATTTCAACTTGCAGAGGGTGACCCCTGGTGTTTGTCCCTGATGTTTTAAATTCTATATTCATTACACATAACGGATATGGGTCTTTAATGATGTCTTGCATAAATAAAATGTCACCTCTAACACTCCTGGTTCCATGTAATACAAGGTTTAATTCCCTTAATCTTGTTTCATACAAGTGGTTTTTGAGTATAGTAATCATTTCAGTCACCCTATGCTGGACCCTGTCCACCCTTTTTATTTCTTCAGTTCCATGGAACCCAAACCCCAAGGGCACTCCTGGAAACAAGCCATCACAACTTAGTAAGCATTCCCTGGTCAAAAATTGTAAATAAAGAAAGATATTTCTTATGCTTTTTGTCTTTCCCACCATTGTATGCAACATTTGGAAACCTCAAATGCCACACCTTTAATCACTTCACATTTTTCCAACTAATTCAACTGCCTTACCGCCTTAAGCTTAACTTGTAGTAGGCCCTCTGGCCTCACAAAATCCACCCTCCTGAACTCTGGCGCTGGCATCTTGGTCCTGGGATGCTTATGTTAAACCACATAGTGTTGTGATCACTTGTTTCCAGGGGGCCTCAACCTGTACTACCTCAATAACATCATGGTTCGAGAGTGCAAGATCTAGGGTGTGTCCATCTCTAGTGTTTTGTCTGACATGCTATACTAAGAAGCGGTCCTGAAATGCATCTACCAGTGCCTATCTTATGACACTTCTAGTCGCGGTTATGTCCCACCCCAGGTCAGTCAGGTGAAGGTCTCTCGTCAGGAATACGTACCCCATCTTAACAGCCTTCCTAATTTCACCTCCATCAACTTCTCTCCTTCCTTAGTACACCAATAACTGTACCTACAGCAATTCCACCCCCTCTAACCCCCAATGGACTTTTCTTCCATTGCCCTTATACAATTCCTTGTGAAACCCCCCCCCCTCCCAATTTCTCCGGATGAGAGAGTAGCCTGGGACTGAGATCTTTATTTGCCCAAGACATCTCTAATGTTGCAGAAATTTGTGTTGGCCCTGGTGTGGTCCTTTGTTTCAGGTGGGTAGAAGGAATTTCAAAAATCAATGGGTAGGAATCCCTTGAGATGCCATGCCCATTTCCAGAGACAAGTCACCTGGACCAGCAGCTGCATAAACCAAAAATGAGTCAAGCAGCTCCAAAACAGCTGACAGTTCATCCGAAACCCCTGTCTCTTTATGCTTAACTGTTATAGATGTCAATCTAAGATTTTTTTCCAGGATAAAGAGCTGCCTTTTCGGATATTGTTGCTAAAACTTACTTCACGGATTACATGAGGAAACAGAGGCTGCAGCTACTTGGCAGCCAACTTGTCCCAATTGGCTGGAACGTTTAATAAAAAACAATAAAACGGTGTGCACATGCTTTGGGAAGAATGCATTGTTTAGTGTAAAATGTTAATTATGTTAATGTTCTTGCTGTCATGTATCTTTACTGTACTGCACATTACTAAGTACATGTCCCTGAAAATGGGAAACTGTTTCTCTATTGGGTCTACCTCCCAGTCATCCCATGCAGCGGCTGGCTGAGGAAGTGAGAGGATGGCTGTACCGGTCATCATCTGTACGAAGGAAAGGAAGGAAGGAAGGGAGAAAGAGAGAAAGAAAGAAAGAAAGAAAGAAAGAAAGAAAGAAAGAAAGAAAGAAAGAGAGAGGCACAGAGTCTCAAATATACTTTTCCAAAAGATAAAAAAGGGGTGATGATTGAAACTAGAAATATTAACAATGCTCCTGAGCACCAAGCAGTGTGTAAATGAAGCCTATGTTGCACACGTTATTTAGCTCTTAGTTGGCAGCAAAATCTTTGGTTATGTCTTAAATCCTTGCTAGTGAAATTGGTTACTCTGTCCATATGAATTTATTGCATATTAGGACTAGAATAGAGGGGTAGCATTACCATTGCAACTTATTTTTATCAGGAGAATCAAAAGTTTCAGTCTTCAGTAAAATTCTAATTCCTGTGCAGAACAATTAAGTAGCTTCAAACTAAAGCCTTGAAAGTTATCGATCAAAGTCAAAAGTCAAGCAATGCACATGTAGCTCGCCCCTCCACAGAGTCTAGGGGTATAATGGTGTTACTGTCTTTTGAGAGGGGGGACCTCAACAGAAACTGCAAAAGGTGACTTATGTTTTGTTCTTTGGCACCGGGGTACATATACATCTATGGGGCACTGGGCTAAGGAGCCATCTGGTTAGTGGCAAAATCAAACATCGGAACTGTGAATAACTTCCCAAACTAGGTAAGAAGAAACAGGATCCTTTAATTTGGAACTTGATTAAATATAACTTGATTCCAGATGGTTATGTTGCTCGAGCAATACCTCCACTGGAGAAAGGTTACACGGGTCCACAGCCTCAATGACCATGCATTGTCCATTTCTAAGTCCAGGATTGCAAAGTATATTCGCATCCTCGGCAACATCCAATCCCCAGACTAATATGTGATACCCAAGCACATATTCTAAAAGCAGACAAGTTCATTTTTCCCACACTCGGTACATTTGTGCCAGGCAGCTTTCCCCAGCTTTATATACTGCTTTTTTTCAGCTTCTCCCACACTCGGTACAGGCAGATTCCCTCTGCTGTCTATTCTACTGATGGGGCCACGATCTCTCCTCTCTCCTCTCTCTGTCTCTCTCTCTCCCATGACTGCAGTTCCCCTTCACGGTCCAAACCAGAGCTTCCTTTCTCCCTATAAAGAAATGGGCGGCATTGTACCGCAGGGGCATCTGGCACAACACCTCCAAATGCTTGACTATGACTAACTCCTTATTCCTTTAGCTGCATAGGGTTCTATGCCTCTGAATACCACAGTGACCATCTGACTAGTGGAGGTTCTCCCACCTAGGACGAGAGGTTCAATCACAGTTCATGTTGTGGAATAAGCAGTCCATCTTCCCTGGGTTCTCATCGCACTGCTGGGCCAAGCAAGATAACTTGTCTCACTCACTTTTAAGGGCAGCTCACCCCCTGACAGAGTCCCCCGAAGAATACAGCCTCTGTCACATCCTCTCTGGGCTTGTCTTCAGGCCTTTCATTCCTGAAAACCAGATTGACATCACACAGGAGTGGGCAATGGCCCCCCCCCAATGGGACTGACTCCTTCGGCCTGTGCTTTCCTACACAGGCCAAATGAGTCCCGCCCTCCAGGGGTGCTCTCAGCCAATGGTGGACAGCCTCCCAAGGAGTTCAGAACCAAAGGCTTCCAGAGGGACACCCCATACTAACCAAGTTCTACCTATTATACAGCCAAGGGGAAAGGGGGGGGAGGGTTACACACAAAATCCTTTATCATCAGTGGAGCATCTTAGTAAACAAATTAGTGCACTAAAATTCTAGTTTACGGTGACATTGTAAAGTAATACACTTTCTGATTGCACGTCTACATGGAAAACTAAGATGAACACCATATCCAGCTATACCTTTTGTGACTAAAAGTCTGATCCAAAGTTGGCCCAGCATAAGCACAATTCATACATAAGTAGCCCAGGCAGCTTTGCATTGAGATGTCAATCTACACCAGATGGTATCCACAGTCCCCAGCCACCTCAGTCCATAAATGGAGCTTTGTGAGGGCACTGTTTGTTGTTCTGAGCGGAACTGTGTGAGACACCAGGCTTCCAATAGCAAATGCAGTTCAGTTGTAGAGTGGATTGTATGATATATCCCATTTTTAGCTATTTAGATTTATTTAAATAAAAAAAAAACACTGCTGCTATACCCCCAAGCACTCCATGCTGGTTTGGAAAGCAATATGTTGGGTGCATTTGGGCCACGAACAGTCCAGACTGTTTGTGTGAGTATAGGGAGGAGGGGACTGCTACATAAATGTGGGGTGTTCTTACATGCTGTGGAACGCTTCCAATCTGTGAGAGGGTACTCCATGGCCAGCCCTCCACAAACATTCCCCTGATAAATGTACCGTTACCTGATGCCTTGCTTAATTTGCCTCTACTAAGTTGTGTAGGTATTTATTATGTGAGGAATCCATATTGAAGACTGTATGTTTACCTTGCCATTGTGTGTCTTTTGCCAGACATTCTTGGTAACTATTGCTGTATCTTCTATTTTCATGTTCGACTCTTTGACGTGGCATGCCAATAGTGTTTTTGGTTACCTTGCTTCTGCATTTCTCTAACATATCCATATTGTAACTATTGCTCTCCAGTCTGCGTTACAATATGTGCACCTGTTACATTACCGTTTCTGCTAATCATGAGTTTCTGATTGTGTTCTCCTGGATTGTGCCTGAAAATAGGCATTTTATTGTCTACTGCACCTACTGGGTAAACAAAAACTAAACATATAAATAAATAAATAAATATGCAAATAACTTTGTGGATCAGCCCCTAAGGATGAATGTATCATAATTCAAACGGTTTTTCTCCATTTTTGCTTCATTATGTACTCATCCAGGAACAAGAAGCTTGTTAGAAATGTCATGTATCAATATTATGAATGATACAGTGCTGTGTATTGTGTTATGCAGTTTGTGATAACCCTGTGTTAAGTTTATATGATCACAGCAGTCATTTTCAAAACTGCAGCTGTCAACATAGGTCAGGGTACAGATAGTGCAAAGAGAGAAAACAGACAAATCTTATACTTCTGTGGTGTTTGAGCTTTAACTAGAGTTCTTATTTACAATTCCAAACTGGAATGGAACATAAGAATGTTTACCATAATTGAAGTAAGCAATAATACCCAACAGGGTGGGCTGTTTTGTGCTATACTGGACTGCCCAGGGGCGTAATGAGACCCAGTGCTGCAGGCGGAGGGCCTTCTAGCCCCTGGAAGGTCCAGTATAGCACAATACTGCCCACCCTGGAGGGTATTATTGTACTTAGAAAATGGGCATCAGTGTAAATTTTTATTAAGTAAAAAAATAACAGTGGAAATAACTTTGAAAATGAATATAAATATTACAAACAGAATGGGGGGGGTAAAGTAGTCCCTCTGATTCTGTCCTGTTCCATCTTCTGTCTCCCCTGAGCCATTCTATTTTACATATCTCCACCCCAACCATATCCAGAAGAAGAGGTGGATTTTTTTTAATAAAGTCACCTCCCCCTTCCCTGAATCTAAAACACTTATCTGCCTTTCCTGGAAGATTTTCCTTTTTCTTTTTTCATTTAGAAGATGCAGCTGTGAGGAGCGTGACTTTATGCTACCCTGGGCTGTAAAATCAGGAAGTGGAGATCCACAACTCTGATGTGCAATGGCAGCGATATTGACTATCTTTATTTTTAATTTTTTTTTAAGCTTAACTCACCAGCTCTTTGCTGGCATTATATGGTGCCCCCCCCAAATGTGACAGATAGACAACAGGAGCCGAGCTGGCAATTTGTGTCAATGAAACAACTGGAGCGGACTGGGAGAGGTCAAATAATGCCACTGTTATTTCCTGTAGCAGTTGTGTTCATGTTCAGGATGGAAGAGTGGGTGAGGTAGCAACGGGAGTAACCGCACTGTTACTTATCACCATGGACGCAGAAACTGAAATGCAAGTAACAGTCCCAAAGATCATACAGTGAGTTGCTGAGGTGAGTGTCAAAACAAGCGCTGTCCATTACCAACCCCGCAGTCTGTCTCTCACTCTGATTGAAAACTGCTGGTGACCAACTGACCACAGTGCATGTTTAACTGCACTTTAAATGTGTGGAAACAAGGGTTGAGGTAAAATAGGGAACCAGAGACGGCAGTTGTCTGCTGAGTCAGTGGGCTGTTGGACAGACTGAGGAGGTGGGTATGAAGATAAGCGGGTAGTGCTATGCCGAACAAAAGTTTCCATTTTTAAATTTAAAACTGCAAGGAGAGACTGTGCAAAGGAAATTGTGTGTGTGTATGTGTATGTATGTGGGGGGGGGGGAGCTTGAGGACTGCCGAAATACACAAATCAAAAACTGAGTTCAGCACCAGCAGCTGTATCATTTGGACAGGGAGTTGGCACTCAACTACTGAGCTTGGAGGGGAGCAGTATCCCTCGCTAAGTGAGAGAATGAAAATGGTAGCTCTAAAATAGTGAACGTTCCAAGGGTACAGTGATTTCAGAAGGTAATCAGGCAGCCAGAGACTGGGACTCATTAATTCCCGGTCTCTGTTGCCTGATACCCGACTGGTTACCTGGTGGCATTAGTCAATCAGAAGTGAGAATGCCTCCTACCCATTTTCTAAAGGGAACTGAAGAGTATATCTGCAGTGACAGCAATCAGAATTTGCATTGTTAAACAAATTAGTCTGTAAAAGCAAAACATATATAAATTTACATAAAAGTATATATTTTAAGTATTGTATTTCATTGCTGTAAAATACCTTATGCTACTCTGCTTTTTTCTAAATACAGTAGCTGTTGGCAGAAATGGTACAGCTTTATCCCTACAAGTTGCCGGAAATTTTACTTTGGAGTGGCTCCTGGAAATAATGATAATATACAGCATTGTTGTGATTTGCTTTGGAACAGTACCACAGGGACTTACTTATTTAGCCCAGGTATGTTAACCTGCATCTTGCTCTACTGTCTAATCTCTAAAAACAGCTGTTTGTGCAGGCCCTTGCTTATTTTTTTTTCTGAAGTACAACAAAAGTAGGATTTTAAACAGAGGATGATTCATTGGAATCAGTCTATTTGATCTCCCTAATAGGCAGCAGCTACAGTACTGTAGTTTAAAATAATGTAGAGGGTTTGCCATTTAGGACAATAAATATTCATTATACCTGATAGTTCACTCCCATGATGATAGAAGCTAAAATAGAAATGATGATATCTGTGTAACCAGATAAAATACTGCAAGAATTGAATAGTTCAGGCCACCCCAATGACCTAGTGGTTAAGGTGCCTGCCTTCCGTATAGGGGCTCTGGGTTCACATCCTTGGAGCTGGGACAGTCATGGTGTCTGGAGGATGAGCGCGATCTGTTCCTCTTGGTAGGGCTCATGGTGCCTGCTGCTGCATGGCTGCCCACTGGCGGCTCATGGGGATGGAAGTCATATAGGACAGGACCTCCCAAATGGTCTCCCAATGTATGGAGCAGCACTGATGTGCATTCTACCGCTGACGTGGCAAGTTGTGGGCACACTGTGGATACTGCTCCTCTGACCTCCCTAGTCAGCAATGCCTGCTTCTCTCCTTTGGAATAGCTGCCACCCCAAAGGAGCCAGCCATGGAGTATGGCAAATTGTGATGGCAGTCAGGGGAAGTGCAGATATGGAAACCAGTGTGGTGGAGAACAGAGGACAGAAACTGGTGGGAGCCACACAGGGAGTAATTAGAGGAAAAATAGAAAAAGGAAAGAAAGAATTAAAATGAAAAGAATTGAGGAATTCAGTAATGGGATAGATAATTCAGTTAATACTCTCAGGTTACTGGATATAATTGGGACACAAGTATAATACAGAACTGTCTCATGGCACAATCCAGTTTTAGCTACTGGATGGTGTCAGATTTCTCTGTGTGCTGTTTCTTTACACTAAACTCATTAACACTGCTGTGCCTCTAGAGCAGGGCACCAAGGAAAGCATATTTAACTCTGAAGAGAACTCATGCTAGATTTTCAAAACTTGCAGCGCTGCAAACTGCATTTCTGGCTGCGAGTATAACTGTGTGTCTGGTATGATTTTTAAGTTTTTCCTTTTCTGCTCATCTAATTTTTTAAACGTGGATTATGAGAAAGCATGGTTTATAGCATTTTCAAAACTTATACCGTGGTTGGATAGTAGTGAGAAAACCATGCTGAACCAAACAGATGTCTGAATTTCACCAAATGACACTGGCTGCACTTACTTCCTATGAAGAAACAGGGTGGAGGGGAGGCTATAGTGCAAAAATAAAATTAAAATTGTACCTATTTTTAATTTAAATTGACTCTTGTGGTTGCTGTAACCTCAGTGTCCCAGAGTCAACCCATTTACCAGGCTGCCTACCATTGATCAGATGCATTCTGATCTCTTACAAAATGAACAAGGGGGATGTAAATAGACAAAGGTCTGCTCCTCTGCCTGGTGTCTTAAGTTTCCCCCCTCCCTGACTCCACAGCAAGTTATTTGTGTGTAAATTAAGGGCTAAACTGTATCAGTGATGGGTGACAGTGATCGATAACATACCTCAGGTGCTAAATAATCTAATTTAAGACCAGAAAAAATCTAATTTAATCTTAGGGACTGGTGATTCGTTTTAAATATAGAAGCTAAAGCAATTTAAATTAACTCTTGGGTAAAATGTCATGTGTCTTTGAAGCAGTCCAGGATTAAGCAATCAGCTGAAACTAGTTGCTTTAGAAGAGATACACACTGCAGTATAAGCCAGCCATCAGGTGATATGGCACTGAATGGGCACAAGGCAAATAGGAGTTGGTTAAGTGGGCACTGGACTGAAGGAACTGGGTGAAGGGGCTAACAACTATTTCTCAAACACGGTAGGCTATGAATTCTGGAGTCAAGGACCATAGCGGTGCACCCAGTGTACTGCAGAAGATGCAGAATATACAAGCTCAAGACTATTACTGTGGACAGGTTATTGTGTGACTGCTGCAAGCTGGTTGCAGCATTCAAGGCCAGAGCTGCCATGCTCAGGGGTCAACTAGCAATGCTCCATGGATATGGGAGAGGAAGAATCATGTATTGGGTCACATGGGGAAGGGGACTAGAAAGCTAAGTTCTGGAGTCAGAGGTAAGTGCTAGGTTATGACAGGTAGGGATGTGAGGGCAGGGACAGGTTTCTGAGGGAAGGTAGGGGCCACCACCAGTGACCATCCAGAACTGTTTGGGAAGGCAGAGGGAGCTTCAGCTGGGGGCCTGAGAACAGGAGCTCCCACAATACAAGAGGGTCTGGGGAGGAAGCAAGCCAAGGTATCAGGAAGGTTGTAGCGATAGGGATAAGGAACAACTTGTGAGGTATGTTACTGTAGCAAGGTGGGTAGCATACTGGGATACCAGAGCAGTGTGGACTGCTCAGTCACTTGCCTGTCTAATGCATGGGTTATAGACATCACAGTAAGGGTGGACAGACTCACAGCTTTAGGAGCAAAAGCAGTTAGGGCATCCCAAATCCATTAGTGCTCTTGTACAAACTTGCTATATTTAAAAGTCCCCATGCAAATGACCTCTTTGTTCAAACAAGTGGAAAAGAAGTCATTTGCATCTCATTATGGACTCATTAACACATGAGGTACAAGCATTTTATCCTTGGAATGCACTGAGGGATGACCCTCCTGTAAACTGTGGACCTGCAAACCCCTCCCCCCACCCACAGAGTAAGCATCCCTAGTGCCGCTTGTGGGAAAAATAAAAATGCATCTGCTACGTTCCTTCCCACCCCGATCCCCATGGCAGTGCTGAAAGAAAGTATTCCCTGTAAGTGTGGCAGATCACCTTCCCTCACTTTGTCTTCCTCCTCTGGATGACCTCTATCAGGTTTATGTTCTTTCTCAGGTAGTATCACCAGTACTGTACGCCATATTCTAGGTGCAGGTGCTAAACAGATCTGTAAAGTGGCAATATGACCTCCTCCCTCCTGCTTGTAATCCCTCTGGCAATACAGCCAGCATTTACTTCCTCCTTCCATTTGGTGACCAGGACCCCCACCCCTACCCAGCTATATTTGGTCTTCGGGTTCCTATTTCTTATATGTATGACTTTTCATTTCTTAGCATTGAACCGGAGTTGCCATATCCCTGACCACCTTCCTAGCCTGGCCAGGCCTTCCCTAAGGTTCTGTATCCCCTCGACAGAGTCTACCTTTCTGCAGAGCTTGGTGTTGTCTGCAGAAAGGCAGATTTTGACTTTTATGCTGTCTCCAATGTTGCTTGTGAACACTTTAAACAACATTGGGTCAAGCACTGATCCTTGTGAAACCCTGCTGTTGACCTCCCTTGAATCTAAGAGCCCCCCCGCCCCCCAACTACTACCCTCTGGGTCCTTCCCCCCAACCAGTTTGCTATCCATCTCATAAGCATCTTCCCTGCCCCTAGGTCCTCCAACTTTCTGATCAACATCTTGTAGTGTACAGAGTCAAAAGCCTTGCTGAAGTTAAAGTAAGTATGTTAACCACCTGGACAATGTCTGCTGCTCTTGTTACTCAAAGAAATTGATCAGGTTAGTTTGGCAGGATCTTTCTGCCATGAACCTGGGTTGCCTCTCATCCTGGAGACCACTCTCCTCTAGGAACCTTACCAGTCTTTACTTAAGGACTGTCTCCATAAGTTCCCTGACAATGGAGGTCAGGCTGACTGGCCTGTAGTTTCCCAGGTCATCTCCGAGCCCACTCTTGTGGAGTGCAACCATGTGTGTGGTTCTTTGTGTCACCTCTCCCAAGTCCAGCGAGCTGTTGAACAGATCCACAACTGGTCCTGCCAGGACCTCTGCCAGCTCCATCAACAGTTTTGGGTTACAACATCTGGGTCTGGGAACTTAGCAACTTTGAGGGCCATGAGCCCTCTTTTCACCTCTGTGATCCTTCCTTCTAGCCCATCCCCCCCCCACACATCCTCCCTTGCATTAATGGGCCATCCTTTTATTTTGTAAAGACATCAGAAGTATTAGTTCAATACTTTTCTGCCTTCTCTGTAATACTTTCTGCCCAGCCCCCCTTTTCAATTTCACTAATCCATCCTTTTTGTCCCTTTTTCACATCTGTCTGATGTCCACCTTTTTGAAGGCCAGTACATTTGTTCTAGTATTAGCCTGTTCCCTGCCGATGTCCAATCTGAATGAAACCATATGGTGGTCACTCCCTCATAGGGGCTCCTCCACCTCAATGTCCTGAACATGTTCCCAGTTTGTTAGCACTAGATCCAGGATTTCCCCCCTCCCTTTTGGGCTAAGTGATACCCTGAACCAGGAAACCTGGCTCCTGGCACAGGCCATGGATGGGACCCTTCAGTCCACCTTAGGGAGCCTGAAATCCACAACTATCACCGCATCCCCCTTTCCTGAAGCCATCCAGATCATGATAACTAGTGACTTGCAATTTGTCACACATTGTAACACTATTGTTATGAAAGCTAATCAGATGCTAAATTGCATTTTACGGCACATTGGGAGTAGAGATAGCAATGTGCTTGTACCATTGTTTACTGCACTGGTTTGTCCACATCTTGAGTATTGTGCACAGGTTTGGTCCCCATATAAAAAGGCTATCATTAGAAGATTGGAAGGGGTACAGCGTAAGTTAACTAAAAGAATTAACGTACTGCGTTACGAATCATATCAAGATAGGTTACAAGAATTAGGGTTATATACATTGTAATACCACAGGTTAAGGGGTGACATGTGCATGATATTTAGGGCACTGAGTGATAAACCCTTAGGCAAAGATATAGGTCTTGGGGTAAAGGAACATTATCACTATGAACCTAGAAGGCATGAACTACAATTGGAACAAGATAAGTGGAATATCTTGAGGTGTAAAAAATGGTTTAGTCAGAGAGAAGTCCAGTTATGGAACTCCCTGCCAAGAGCGGTAGTAATGAGTAAGACAATGGATTAATTCAAAAAAGGTTTGGACAATTTTACAATATCAAATACAAGTTAACATAAGATTAAAAGGCAAGCATTATGGACGCAAGTCTAAGTAGCTGGAAATACCTATGAAACCTATGATACCCAATTCTCTGTCCCTTTCCTCTTCTTGATTATGTGGTCTGTACACCACCCCTAGCCTGACCCTTCTTCCCTTTGCTGTTTGTAATTGCACCCACAGTCCCTCTACTTTCCCATCCCCTCTCCCCCCCTTGTGCTAGTAATGCCCTCCCTTATGTAGATTGCAACCCCCCTTCCCATTACCCCTGTTCTTTCTGTATAGCTTGCACCAGGAATAGAAAGGTCCCAGTCATGGCTTGGAGTAGCCCAAGTTTCTGTGACTGTTGCTATGTCCACCTTCCCCTCTGCCATCATCACCTGCAGGTCATCCATTTTGTTCCCTGGACTTCTAGCATTTAGGAACAATACCCTCCACCATGACTCCATGCTCCTCATCGGCCTGGGTACCCTCCTTCCTCCCCTTTTCTGTCCCCCATGCCCCTCCCTTCCCCTAGCTCTTCTCTGGTCCCTGTGATTCCCTCCCCATTAGAACCCTCTTAAGCATTTTCACTATCGCCCCCTCCCTTAGCATCCCCCTCTCCTTGCCCTTTCACTCTTTGCTCTCCCTTCCTTCCCTGATTTTGCTGCCAATCCACTGGTTGGGGGGGGCGCTTAGAAGCCCCCTACTTCCAGAGACCCTGGGTACCGTGACCCATTCTGCCCCCTTTCAATTTAAATTCAGCCTCTTGGTAATATACTCCCTTAGTTTTTCCGTTAGTACCCTGGATCCCCCTCTGCTAAGATGTAGCCCATCAGGTGCGTAGAGGTTGTTTTTCCATTCCAGGTCCTCTCCCAGCTCCTTATGTAACCAAAAACCTTCTTCCCTGCACTACTTTCTCAGCCAGCTGTTGAAGTCCTTAGTTCTATGCTAACTTGCTGTGCTGGCCTTGGTACTGGTAGCACTTCTGAGAAGGCTGCTGTCCTAGCCACCCCTTGCAACTCTGTCCCAATGCCCAAAATCTCCTCTGTACTACCTCCAGCTCACTTCACACTAGGTCATTTGTGCCCAGGTGTACTATTATAAGAGGTTCCCCCCATCCCCTGCATGAATGAGCCCATCATTGGGCATGCCCTATCTGCCATCATTCCGATCAACAATACTCCTGGTGCAAATAAGGGCAAAAATGCTGCACCCTTAAATAGAACAACAACAACAAAAATATGGTATGCAAGAAAAGAGACAAATGCCAAGGGAGATATGCTGAAAGTGCTAAATTTAATGGAGTCGGGTGTAGATACAGAAAGACCACACACACTCCCCAGCACTTCATATTACTCTGATCCTTCCCCAAGGGGCCCCCTTGAGGAAGGATCAGTGAGATCCAAATCGCAGGAGAGTGTGTGCGATCTTTTTTGTATCTACACCCGACTCCATTAAATTTTGCACTTTCAGCATATCTACTTTGGCATTTGCCTCTTTTCCTGTGTACCAATGTTTTTGTTGTTGTTATTCCTGGCATACGCAATGCCTTCCTGCTTTGGTATGATTACCCCTTCTTCTCCCATCTCACCCCTTTCACAATTGAGTCTCCCACAACTACAACCCTGCTGCCTGTCCTCCACTCATTTTCCCTTCCTATACTGGTCCTCCCGATTCCTGTATTGCCCCTTTCTATCTTCCTCCCCACTCCCCCTTCTCACATTCTGCTCCCCCATCTCTGTCTGCCTATCTTCCCCTACCCTTCTCAGCTGCCCCACCTCTCTTCCCCTCAGTTACACTTTGCCCTCCCTTTCAGTCTGTTTCTCCTCCCCCCCCTCCCCTTCTGGCCTCCCCTCCTAATCCCACTTCCTCTACTGCCATCCCTGCCACGCCATCTTTCTGTGTACTCTCCTTATTTCCCTCCCTGAGCTGACCCCCATCCCTTCCCTGCCTCTCACTATGTGCCCCCCTATCCCCCACCCTATCCTGTGTAGGGGACCTATTCCACACTGGTACCTAAAATGGTGTTCCCAATCTCCTGCCTAACTCTCCGTCCCCCCAACACTTCACCTCCCTTCCCCCAGGCTTTCTCACACTCTGAGGTAGAAGGACCAAATGCATCTGACCTCCCTCACCTCTGCCCCACATTACAGCTCGTCTCTCCTGCCTACTGAGCCCCCTTGCCCCTTCCTCCTATATGACGTATTTTACCCCTCTCCCCACAAGTGATCCTATCTCTCACCTTAGCAGTCATACCTCTGCCATGAGCTAGTTTAATTTTCTGCACACTGGGCATCCCCCTGCCTCCCATATTGTCCCCAGGAATACTGCATCCCTACCCCTTTCACAACTCACCACTCTTCCGCTACCCTCTTGATGTTTATGCATGTTCCTTCCCCTCTTATTGTTTCTTGTTGTAGTCTTGTGCTGACCCCCTTCCCTTACTGATTGATAACCTACTTTTCCCTTTTGCACTCTTTCACCCAGCTAGGTAGCTATCCCCACTTATCTCTACCCTTTCCTAGGCCTCCTGCTTTTGCCTGCCTTCTCCGGATAGGGTGTAGCTATTGCCTCTCTCTTTATCCCGCTTCCTCAGGCCTACCCCTAATAGGGAGCAGTTCTATTTACTACTCTACCCAGTGTCTGCAACTTACCAAAGATAGGGAGTAGCCGTATTCACCACAATTTCCTACCTCTGCAGGTCTACCCCAGATATGGAGTATCTGTTTTTTGGATTTGGCCCGTGTCTATGGCCTACCCCAGTCTGAGCCAAAACAATTCTGTAAATTATTACAGCAGCAGTAGAATGAAACTGGGCAAAAAATATGACCGTACCTTTTTTCACTATTAAAGACTCCAGGCATCTTCCAGTTTTATTTGGTGGTAACATTTTAGAGTTCCACCAATATCTGAGTATTTTATTAATGGTTTCATTTAAAAGATGCCCATCACATTTGGCTTAGAAATATTATTGTTGACCTGGCAAGGACTAGGATTGAGAAAATAAAAAAAACCTCATGGTGCACAGCATTGGAGGTACCTAGAAAAGTAGATTTGACCAGGATGCTAATATATTTTTTTAGTATAGCTGAGACTAGGTTTCTGTAGAAAGAATTTTCATTGCACAGCTGTTTTAAATACCCACTGAAGGTACAGAGACAGAGAAGAAACCCCATACACCATCAACTGCAAGGGCTGTTTTGTCTAAATAAAGCATAACCTTACTGATATTGCATGATGAGGGCAGTGGATTTAATAGGCTAAACAAAAATGGTCCTGGGATCAAACAGCAGACAAAAAAACAGCACTCTTCCATCAATGGAACGAATGCCACAACATAACAATATGGTGCAAAAAATATGTGACAATATGATTAGAGTTACACATGTAAGATGGTAAAAACATGCACATGGTGGTAGCAGCACAAGACCCTGGCGTTTCATGCTCATAGTGCTTTTTCAATCCTCTTACATGTGTAAGTCTAATGAAATTATCACATATTTTTTGCGCTATACTGTCGTGCTGTGGCATTGTTTGGGTTGGTGGGAGAGTACTGAGGTTTTGTCTGCTGTAGTAACTGCCTTTACTAGAAGCACCACCTGGCTGGTTTTGGAGCTGATATTTTTTGTTAATGACTGTCCCGTGACTGAACCCTGGAGAACACCAACTGTTTCTGGAAGCTGAGGAGAAACTATGGATCCAACCTTAACCACCTGAAACTGGTTAGATATTTAGAAAACCATCTTTGCACAAGACACGAAAAACCAAGTGACTCAAGTCTGAAAATCTGCAACCTGTGGTCAACAAAGTCGAAGGGATTAGATAAATCTACGTAAACAGCTCCGACTAAATCACCACTGTCCAAAGCTCTGTACAGAAACTCCATAACTGTGGCTAAAGCAGTAGTAGTACAGTGTGTATTTCTAAATCTATGTTGTGCTGGGGTGAAGATGTTAGTCTTCTCTAAATATGAAGTTATTTGATAGTATGCTATCCGCTCCAAAACCTTGGACAGTGGGGACAAGACAGAGATCGGCCTATTAGTTGTTAAGAGATAACTTGCTATCACCCCTCTGAACAGAGACCACAGCTACTAACTTCCAGATATTGGGAAATTCCTGTGTTATCAAAGGTAGATTCTAAATTTTAGAAACTGGAACAGCCAATTCATGGATCCTAACCTATTGTTCCTTACCCTACCTTTAACATTTGTTTTCTGTAGGTACTGCACCGTATCTTGAATAGAAATGTTCCTAAAATAAAAATTTGGTCTTAAAGGAGGTGCAGAGTCTGCTACAGATATCTGAATTGGGGCTTAGAGATGAATTTTCAAACATTGACAGAGGGCTTGTGTCAAGCCCTAAGCCAAATCCATTTTTTTTGGCGCAGCTGCATTGACCACCTTTGCCGCAACTGTGCCCGATTTTAGTTCATCAGGTACAGTTAGACAGTTTTCCCAGTTTATATCAGCTTGTGCCAAATATTTAGCACAAGCCCCAGAAAACAGGTACCGGGATTTAAACGACTAGACCAGCAAAAGCTGGTCTATTCTGGCACATGGCATTCAGTGCACGGGATGGAACATCCCAATCACTGGCTGGGAAAATGCCGCAAGCTCCGTGTGCCAAATGATTGGTGCACCAGGAGACTGTGGCATTCTCGGTGCTTTGAAAATCCGGCTCTTGATCTTTTAAAGGAAGGTGAACATATCAGTCATATTGCAGAGCAATTGATCAAATTCCATTGCCAATATTTCTGGATTATCAACTAACTGCCACTGTACTTCAGTTGTTTTTTGGTTTTTGTTTTTCTTTCGACTCTGTTTATTGCCATGCTGGCAGATGGGGCTGTACCGAATATCAGACCCCCTGCCCTATGGGGAGAGCATGAATAAAATAAATTTAATTTTCAGAAGATTTCAAGGAATCAGCATAGGCCATTGTGGAAATCCTGCTGGAGCAGCCCAATCACAGCAGTGGCCATAGGGCCTGAAGTGTAGATAACCGTGTCATCCATGTACATATGTTCGAGGAAACACATGCAGAGGTTAGGCCATTGAGAAAAATGGAGAAAAAGACAGGACCTAGGATGGAGCCCTGTGGAACTTAAGCTAGGATGGGGGGGGCAGGACTCCTTCCGCCTCTACAGACTGCTCACAGCCTGAGCGGTACGAGCGGAACCAACCAACAGCGTCAGTTGTATGTGACATTTGTCTGGTATTTTTCTAGGGCCCTATCATGCCGTTGCATTCATTTCAATAGTTCACACATTATCAAATCTTTTGGGTCTCCTTTAGTTCTCAACTTCTATATTAGCACAAATAAATAAAAAAACAAACTGATGAGACTTGCTGTATAAAATTAGGGTCAGGTACACTGTACAGATAAGTCCAGTCTATGGCAGACACTGCATCCTGAAATGCCTGACTTTAAGATTAGTTGAGAAAACCATGTAAAAATCAAATTAGTGCCCAGTTTTCTACACCTTGCTGACCAGATGCATGCTGCTGAGGTGTAGTCAGGTAGCATCAGAAAGCATGCAAATATCCTAGCCTACTCTGGATGATATACCAGGATCCAGTCAAAGAACATGTGCATACCTGTTCGATAGTTCACTCTGGTGGGCTCAGTGACTAAGTCATATCTAAGTTGGGGTGTCTTACAGACGAGGCACACTGATGAGTCCTGATAGGATGAAACACATGTCTATGTCTTTCTGTTGGCACCATTTACAGACTGTAAGAGGCCTTTCGGCACCATGCATTTCTGTTTAAAGTTGAACCAGCATAATATTCTGTGGTGATTTGCATATACAGACCATGATGTTTTGCATTGTGGGGGTATGTGTGATTTTGTATTTCTTTGAAACTTGGCTTCCAGCCAGTGCCCTTTGGGGTAATCATTGCCTCAGTGCTTACGCACTGAGGTTCTTCATATCTAAGTTACTGAATACATCAATTGATCCCTTTTTATTATTAAACAAGCAAGTAATGTTAAACTCCCATGATCACATTCTCTCAATTTCATTTAAATTACCCAAATGTATGCTACAAAGTTCTCTGCCACCATTACCTTCATCCTTGGGAGAATAATTGAACAGCAATCACTAAGTTTCTTTCCCCTTTCAATTTTATATTACCAGCTAAAAATTCACATGCTGCATATTTCTGTTCAGTCTCAGTTTTAGTACCTATTAAATAATCCTTATACTTTATTAAACTGTCCCCACTCCACTTTCTCTCACTATCCTCATGAAATAATTGGTAAGATGGTAAGGTAACCTCAGTATCAGAAATTCTTCTCATTAACCAGTATTCAATCAATGCTATTATAATAGCTTTATATTAGGCAACCCATGCTTCAGAATTGGAAAAATTTAGGAAGTAAGCTTCAAATGTTCAGATGTATTTTTATTTATTTATTTAAAATTTTTGACCAGGAAAGGCACACTGAGCCAGGGCTTGTTTCCAAGTGCGACCCGGGTACCAAGGTGTTCACAGAAGCTATGCAGAGAAAAAGTACAATTCATTGTTACAGACTAGGGGTGGGATATTCAGAAGGGTTGCACATGGTGAAACACAGTTGCGCCATGCGCAACCCACTGATGCGCCCCAGCACGATATTCAAAAGGGGAAAGTGCGTGGTACAAATCCCGATGAGCTGGGGCTCATCAGTAATGGCGTAGTGTAAGAAGGGGGCGCGCCAGATACCCCGCACATCCCGAGATCCAGCCCGGATGTGAAACCCATGCAGGCACAACCCCTACATGCGCCACATATAGTTGTTCCAAAAAATAAGGGAGCAACAGCTGGCCACCCACAGGTGAGCTGCCGTATTGCAGGGTGCAACACAGCAGCTGCCAGCTGTGGGTGGCCACCTGAGCTCCGGCAGCACCCTCCATCCAGTAGCACCTTCCCATGCCCAATCGTGGGCATAAGTATAAATATAAGAAACCCCTATATCCCTCGTGGTCCAGTGGACCACTCACACCCCGATCGCAGGCATAAGTATAAATAAAAGAAACTCCCATATCCCTGGTGGTCCAGTGGTACCCACCTCCTCACCCTCCCACTGAGCCCCACCACCGTGCTCCCCCTCAGTCAGTGGCGGGTGGCAGTTCCCCACCCTCAAGCCACCCGGCCGCCTGCCGACTGACTGCATACAGTACAGCTGTATGCCCATTGGTCCACAGCATGGGCCAATGGGAGTGCAGACCATACTGCACTACACAGTCCAGATATGAGAATGGATTCATTTATCTATCTGGACTGTGTAATATGGTATGGTCTGAATGATCATTGGCCCACGCTGTGGACCAATGGGCGTATAGCTGTACTGTATGCAGTCAGTCACTGGGCGGCCTTGCGGAGGGGTGCTGACACCCGCCACTGACCGGGGAGCGGGGTAGTGGGGCCAGTGGGAGGGTGGGGTGGGGTACTGCTGACCACCAGGGATGGGATCTATTATTTTTAGACTTCTGCCTGTGATCAGGCTGCGAGTGGTCCACTGGACCACCAGGGATATAAGACATTTTAGTTCTATACTTATGCCCACGATCGGGCTGCGCGCAGTCCACTGGACCACCAGGGATATAGGAGATTATTATTGCTATACTTATGCCTGCTATCGGGTTGTGGGGCACTTTGCCGCTTGTGCAGGGGGCGTCGGTCCCCGACGGCTGCAGCCTGGCAGGGCGCCAGGCGCAAGTCACCAGGGATGGGTGCACCTGCATGAAAAGAGGGCCAAAATGACATGCAAATCACCCCATTTGTGCCTTGCATGCATTATGGGTCATTTGCATGTGCACCTTTGAATATCATGGTTGATGCACCTAGCGTAATGGCACTTGCGCTGGCGCATCCCCCTGCTCCTCTCTGGCCACTTGCGCTGGTGCAGTGCCGCTGCGCCATGCACAATTCGGGTGGCCACAGAGAAATATTCAATGGTGCTGAGCCATGGTGCAGCACCATTGAATATCACCCTCTCAGCGCCCTGGCACATCCTAGTTGCGCTGCACCCAGGCTTGCGCCACAGCATGGCGCAATCTGAATATCCCACCCAGTATGTACAAGAGTTCTTGGTTACAGACAGTAAGTACAACATTTAGAGCTTACAATACAAACTTTTATCTTGTGGTATGGTATAAACAAGTGCAGGAATTGTACAGTAGAGATGCAGGAATTAGTTATAGTTTGAGGTTAGCATATACAATATTGACCATCTGAGGCCTCCTAGTGTGGGATTAGGCCTATGTTGGGCTGGGTCCCATGGAGCATCTTTGGCAAGGAGGGGATGGGAGGAGCCTGAGGAGTTGTTTAACTGCTGAGAGGGAGGAGGCCTGGTGAAGGATAGGTGGGAGGTTGTTCCATAGGAGGGGGAGATGGTTTGAAAAAGGTGGCTTGACCAGAAGCAGTGTGGGGGTGAGGGATGTTGAAAGTGCGGGTGTCCCTGTGGCAGAGGGAGTAGCCTAGGGAGTTGGCTGGTGTAAGATGGGAGGTGAGATAGGGGGCAAGGAGCCCAACCAATATTTAGCTATGAGGGAGGCACTATGGACGGTTCTCCTATGGAAGAGCAGGGTCAGGGAGAGAGTTGTGTAGCAGGGGCAATAATGAGTAAGGGGGGGAAGGAAGTGGCAAAATGAGAGAACAAGTTGAGTAGGATGTCAAGTTTGGAATGGGATGAGGTTGGGGCTGTACTGTACATGATGTCCGCGTAGTCTGGTACAGGCAAGATTGTTTTACATATGAGTTTGCTGCCGGTGGGAAGGGGAAGGCTGGCTTTGTGGCGATAGAGGATGGCAAGTTTGGGCCAGAGTTTGGTGCAGACGGCCTCTATGTGGGTGGAGAAATTGAGATGGCTGTCTATCCAGATTCCCAGGTACTTGAAGGTGAGGACCAGCTCAAGGGGAGAGCCATCTAGGGTGGAGATTACTGGGGGGGCAGGTAGGGAGGCAAGCTTTTGTCTAGATCCAAAGACCATAGGGGCAGTTTTTTTGTTATTAAGTTTGAGCTGGTTTTTCAGGAACCAGAATTGGACTCTATTGAAGTTGTTTTGAAGATCTGGAAAGACACTGTCGTCAGAGGGGCCTCAAGGCAAAAATGGTTACATCATCGGCATACAGATGCACGTTAGCGGAGAGACAGGCAGAGGGAGGTAATTTATAAATAAGAAGAAAAGGATGGGGCCAAGGATAGAGCCTTGGGGGACACCTGAGAGGATGGGAAGGGGGTGTCACCTACTTGTACAGATTATGCCTATTCTGGAGGTAAGAGTGGAACTAATTGATGGCAGGTTGGGTGAGGCCAAAGGAGCTGAGTTTGCAGAGCAGCATAGGGTTGGAGACTGAGTCAAAAGCTTTTGCCAAATCAAAAAATATGGTGGTGGTAGTCTGGCTGCTGTCCATGGCCGAGAGGATAGAGTCTGTTATGCACAGCAGGGTGGTGATGGTGGAGGGGTGTTTTCTAAATCCTGACTGAAAGGGAGAGAAGGTGCTGTTGAAAGAGAGAAAATCAGACAGTTTGGACAGCATGAGGGATTCTTGGATTTTGGCGAGGGAGGGAAGGAGCAAGATGGGCCTGTAGTTTCCCAGCAGAGAAGGGTCACTGCCTTTGTGCAGAGGGAGGATCTTGGCCAATTTCTAGGCAGAAGGAACTGTGGCGGTGGTGAGGGAGAGGTTGAGTATGTGTCAAGGGTGCTGCTATGGCCAAGGCAGAGATGCGGAGCAGTCTAAGGTACAAGCTGTCCAGGCTGGTTTTGGCCTGGTTTAGAGAGGTAAGTGCATTGAAGACTTCCTGGGATGTGAATGGAGGAAAGAGGACGCCGGGGGAAGTGGGGAAGGATTCGGTGGGATCGGGTGGAGGGGGGGTCAGGCATGGCACAAGAAATGAAAAACTAATTGAAAAGAGCTGCTACTGAAGTAACATAGAAACATAGAAACATAGAATTTGACGGCAGATAAGGACCGCTTGGCCCACCCAGTCTGCCCATTTCCCTGCCTACTGGATAAGCTGCAGATCCTAGTTAACCAGCAGCCTACTTCTTTCTACCCCCACCCCCTAGAATTGCCTTATGACTGTCCCATGCATGCTTGAATTCCATCACTGTTTTTGACTCCACGACCTCCTCCGGAAGACTGTTCCATGCATCCACAACCCTCTCTGTGAAAAAATACTTCCTTAAATTACCTCTGGCCGCCCCCCATCTTCAAATTGTGCCCTCTTGTTCTTGCACACCCTCTTTTGAAAGATGCTACCCTCTTGGACTTTGTTGATTCCCTTGAGGTACTTGAAAGTTTCTATCATGTCCCCCTCTCCCTCCTTTCCTCGAGGCTATACAAATTAAGCTCCTTAAGTCTCTCTTCATATGTCTTCGGTGCAGACCCTGCACCATTTTAGTTGCCCTCCTCTGGACAGCTTCCATCCTGTCTATGTCTTTTGAAGACTGGGTCTCCAGAACTTACACACAGTACTCCAGATGGGGTCTGACCAGCTGTCTGTACAGAGGGATAATAACTTCCTGTTTTCTACTGGTGATGCCTCTCCCTATGCATCCCAGTATCCCCCAACCCTCCTTGCTGCCCTCTCACATTGCTTGCCCACCTTTAGGTCATCTGATATGACTATCCCCAGGTCCTTTCCATTTTGTTGTTAGTATCTCACCCCCATTGTGTACTCTTCCCCTGGGTTTTTGTTTCCCAGGTGCATTACCTTGCACTTCTTAGCATTGAATCTAAGCTGCCATACATTTGACCATTCCTATAACCTTTCCAAGTCCCTTTTCATCCTTTCCACCCCACCTTGTGCATCAACTCTGTTGCACAAGGTGGGGTGGAAAGGATGAAAAGGGAATTGGCAAGGTTAGAGGAATGGTCAAATGTATGGCAGCTTAGATTCAATGCTAAGTAGGATCTGAGATTGGTCTGCCATCAATGTTAAGGATAAGACAAGTCTGCTTAGAAGGGGGGTTGATAATGGAGTTGATTACCTTCCAGAAGGATGCAGGGGAATTTTAGTTCTGGGTGAGCTGTGCTTGGAAGTAGGAGAATTTAGATGGCCAAATAGCTTTAGTGCATTTATTTCTGAGGTGTTTGTAGGATTGGAGGTTGCTAGTGGTATGGGAGGCTTTGTATTGCCTCCATGCCTTGTCCCTGGCATGACACAATGTGATGAGGTCAGATGTGATCTAGGGGTGGTGGTGCCTTTTCACTCTGACTTTCCTGAGGGGAGCATGGAGGTCCCAGGTGTATTGGAAGATGTCACAGAAGTGGGATAGGGCAAGGTCAATGTCTGGCATGGAAAAGACTGAATACCAGCCTGCATTAGTTAGGTCATGCAGCAGGGCAGATTCATTGAGGAGGTGTACAGGGCAAGACCAGATAAATTTGGGGTGACAGTGCGGGGAACAGATTTTGTGGATGCAGTAAGTGATGCAGTGGTCACTAAGGGCATCAGAGAAGATTCCTGATGTAGACACCCTGTGGGGATGGGTGGATAAAATCCAGTTCAGAAGGGTGTGATTTTGGAACCGGTGGTTTAGACAGGTTGGTTCCTGGATTAGCTGGGAGAGATTTAGGGCTTCAATCCTTAGGGCAGTGGGTTTGGCAGAGGAGGAGAGCCAGTTGAGATTGAAATTGCCTAGTACAGTAATATGAGTTCACCATTTGTAGTGCTCGAGGAAATTACTGAGATGGCCTTGACAAGAGAATCAAGTGAAGTCTTTGGTGGGGCATACAGAACCTCAAAGTAGAGAGGGTTGGACGAGGGAAGGGATAGGTGAGTGAAGATGTATAATATTTACTTGACTAGTACAAGCACCCTGAGCAACTTCTGTGCCTGGATTAGGGTGCACATTCTCGGACAATAAGAGCATTAACAGAATTGATCATCTTTTTGCACTAGCAAATTGCAGTCTGTGAATACCTGAAGTGGGCAACATTAAATTTGAAATACTACATTCACCTTTAAATGAAACCAGTCCTGTGATTTATCCAAGATTTAACTTAACAAGATAAATTATTGTCAAAAGCACATGAATGCTGAGCTAAAATATGACTTCTGAAATAATCACAGTACAAAACATTACTTGTAGCAATAATACTAATTGCAGCTGACAAATTTTGCATCTCTCCAGGAGAAAATACATACCCTAGTTATGTACCTAAGTGTTTCACTGCTATTAAACATAGCAGCAGTATTGGACAAAGCACAGACTAACCAACTTAGCCTTTCTTACACAGGAGGCAGTATAGCACTGTGGTTTAGGGCTCTGAGCGGCAAAATCTGGAGATCTGGGTGTGAATCCCACAGCCCCCACTTGCATACTGTGTGATCCCAAGCAAATCACTTAACTTCCTTGTGCTTCCAGATCGTACCTGAAAACAAGCTTCAGCTTAATGTGCCTTTCCTGGTTAAACAATTTCCCTTTTCCTTTACAGAGCTCTAATTAATTCCTGATAGTTGCATAAAACATCAAAACCCAGAGGGACATTATAAAAGTAATATTTTTACTAAATATTTATATTTATTTATGTAACCAGGAGAAAGCTCCATTGAGCAATGCTCATTTCCAAAGAGGTCCTGGTAAGGACAGCAAAATTATTGTAAATTCAGAGGGGTACATGTACAGGTACACAACAGTACGCCAATAAAAAAAATATGAGATTCAGAAATCATACAGTATACAATGAAGGTAAATGCAGGGTTTTGCACAGAACATGAGTCTAAAAGTGAAATTAATACAGACATAATACATAAATAATAACTGTTCAGCAATGTTTTCCAAAGGGTGACCCAGTTATAATTTGAAGTTATAACACACGGATTATAACGACAAACACACACTATGTCACTCAAACAAAAGCTGCATCATAATTGGCTTTTTACTCCTCTGGGCGGGCTTACCGAAAATAAAAACATGGTGATTCCTCCATCCTGCTTAACGAGGAGCCGCCACACTGACAGCGCATCTTTTTTTTAAATATTAAAATGATCTTCTCTCCCTTATTCCATCTGGTTGATCCTGACGTTCAAAAACTGCACAAAGCAGTTTACAGATGCACTGGAGAAAAACTTCCATGGGGAAAGCCTGGGATGTGCTTCTGAGGTAAGCACCAATGAGAAGGGACAAACCAGAAGCCAAATAAATTAAAAATGCCAAAGAAAATGAAAACACCAAAACCAATCCTGTCAAAAAGCGAGAAATAGATGATATGTGTGCTTGTGTGTGTGTGTGTGTGTGTTAGACATAGGAAAAATCAAGTGTGGCAAAAAATTGCTGACCAGCAATTATAAATAATAAAAGATGGAGAAGTATGCTTAAATTCAAATTAATGGTTGCCCTCAGTGTGGGATGCTTTAATAAACCCCTCAGGCTTCACCTTCAGGGTTTATGTAGCATCCCACACCTCAGGCAACCATTAATTTTTCATTAAGCACACTTCCCCATCCATTATTTTATATATAAGGTAGTACATACAGATTTTTCAAACAAAGTAGTCTTACAAAATATTATGGTGAAGTCGGCAACTGCACTCATCAACGCAATGGGTGTCTAGAAGATTTTTGAAGGCAGTAGTGTTAAGTGAAATATTTAATTTTAAGGTGAAATTAAGCTTATTCCATAGCATAGGTATAGACCAGCTGAGTGCAGCTTTACCATAGCGAGAGAGGAATCTTGGAGTTGGCAGCAGAATGCTATTACAATTTCTCAATCCATATGATCTAGTGGATCTGTGGAACAATGTCATAATGTAATGTAACATAATGTTTCATAGCATTTTAAGAGACTATGGGCAGGATTTTCACAATGCTAAGAATGCCGCAAACCCCTCAGGTAGGCCAAACATACTGGTATGCAGGTTGCGGCATTCTCCTAACCACATCAGGATTTTCTATCCACTGCACCAATTGCTGCATGCTGATCAGCTTTTGTGGTCTAGCTTGTGGCAACCCTGAGGGCCAGTTTTATGGAGCATGCACCAGATATTTAGTGCAAGCTGCTGTAAATGGTGGAAACTGTCGCAACTGCACCCGAGATTGCAAAATTGGGTGCAGTTGTGGTGAAGAGGTTTGGTGCACTGCCAGAACTTAAGTCCGGTGGTGCAGGACTAGATACAAGCCCTGTGCCACCGTTCAAAAATCTGACCATATATATAAATGTTTTTTAGTTATCTGGTGGGCAGAGAGGGCCATCCGGTGATGAAATAAAGTGTACAATGATGGGTTGTGTGGGTTGTCCTGTTATGAAGCACAAGGCCTTATGGTAAAGTGCATCCAAGTCTGCCAAACTGGAGGATGTACTACAGCAGTAGATTAGGTCAGCATAATCTAAGTCTGGGAGGAAGGTAGCTTCAAGCTTGCAGCAATCTTTTACATGCACCAGCTGTAAAGCAATATTTGTCCATTAGTAAAAGCCTAGTTGGGAGTGACATTTTTTGTGAAATGTATTTATATGGGTGAAAAAGGACAGTATGCTGTCCAATCAAAGTCCCAGGTATTTGGAATTGTCTACTAATTCAAGACTGTCCCCCAGAAGAGTGTAGATGGAGAGGGGGAAAGATTCTGAGGACACATTTCCATTAGCAGTGAAAACCATCACCTTAGGTTTTGAGGTGTTTAGTAATAATTTAGAGTGGAACAGGTTAAGCTGCAGTATGTAGAAAACAGTCTAGAGATCTGCCACTACCACAGATACTGTGGGCCTTAAGATGTGGAGGTCAGTGTCATCACCGTAATAATGTAGATGTGCATTCATCAAGTTGGACCCTAGGTCATTTATAGTGATCATGAAAAGTAATGGTCCCAAGACTGATCTTGAGAAACAACATTGACTAAAATGGTACACATGGAGGTAAGACCTTCCACCTTTAACTGCTGCTGGGATCAGGTTAGATAGCTGGTGAACCAGGGGAAGGATGAGGGACTAACCCCAACTTAGGAGAGTTTCTGGAGAAAAATAGAGTAATCGACAGTATTGAATCCTTTACTGAGATCAGGGAAAACAGCCCCACTAACAAGTGTTTGGTCAAGTGAGGTGATCCAGTTGTTGGTGACCTTAGCTAATGCAATTGGTCATGCAATGTTTATCTCTGAAGCCCGAATGATGTGGGGGTGATGATGTCATAGGCATCAAGGAAGTTGCTGAGTTGCACATTTACCAACTTTTCCAATAGTTTTGCTAATACGGGCAGAATGGAAACAGGCCTGTAGTTCTTTAGATTGCTTTTGTTGCGAGTTTGAATAGTGGGGTGATATGAGATGTTTTCCATAATTCAGGTAGGTCATTGTGGGTAAGGGATAGGTTAAAGAGGTGAGAGATGGGGCAAAGCAATGAATGGCTCAATTTAAGGAAAAGAAGGTCCAGATTATCAGCCCCAGCAATTCTTTGAATCCAATTTCAAGAGGAGCTATTTGACCTGATTGTAACTGTCACAAAGTGAAAGAATGTGGTAGTTGCCTATCGTCTTTGACTGTCCTGAGTTGGGAAGTGGAAAGGAAGCTGCAGAAGAATTGTTGAAGGCCATTCCTGTGGAAGCACAGTGGGTATTTAACTCCACCGGAATACTTTTCTTTTTAGAGATGGTGAATCTATTATTTACCATTAATTCTTTTGACAAGGAAAGGGAAGCAGTTCCTGCTTCCAGGGATATGACAGCTCTCCAGAAGTTGGACGGGTTATTTATGTGTTTGTTTTAGGCTCAAATAATAGCTGGCTTTGTTGGTCCTGATTAGCCTAGTGCAATAGCTCCTTTTTTGTCTAAAGATGGTCCAATCGTGGGCAACTTTGGCACTCCTATTACTCAGTGTTTGTCTATATCCCTTAATGCCTCCTTCAAATCCTTATTAAACCAGGGGCAGTTTGCCTTTTTTACTCTATATTTGACTATGGGAGTATGCTTATTAACTGCCATTAAGAACAGCTCATTAAAAATTTTTGTGACTGTAGTTACAGGATGTGCAAGAAAGAAATACTGCCAATTAATAGCTATCAGATATTGAAGAAAACCTGCCTCATTGAAATGGGTCAGGCACCTTTTCTTGACAATTTTGGGCTGAGACCTAGATTTCTTTAGGCATTTAATGCAGACTACAGTGCTGTGATGGTTGATGTCATTGTCAAGGGCCATGCAAAGGGTGATTCTGCATGTCCTATTCATTAGGATAAGATCTAATATTGAAAAGCTGGCAGAGGTTTTGTGATTAAGCCTGGTGTGTTCAGTTATAAACTGGGTTAGTCCTAGCTCCTTGCTGACCTGTTTTAGGTCAGCCAATTTAATAGTGAGCTAATCCACATTTAGATCTCCAAGAATGAGGGTTTCATTATTATGGGAGTACACAAATACAGTTTGTGGTAATGCCACAAATACTAATATTTTCCATCTTTCACTTCACTTCTCTCCTGCCCCCCAGTCACATATGTATACACCTGAAAAGCACCTTTTTATTCAGTACTATTTAGAAATCCTTTCCATTCCCAGTCATATACAGTATATATATATATATATATATATAAAGACAAAGAACCTCTGTGTGCAAACACTGAGGCAAGGGTTACCCCAAAGGGCATTTGGCTGGGAAGCCAAGTTTCAAGAAAATACAAAATCACACATGACCCCACAATGCAAAGCATCATGGGCTGCATATGCAAATCACCACAGAATGTTATGCTGGTCCAACTTTAAGCAGAATTGCATGGTGCCGAAAGGCCACTCACACAGTTTGCAAAGGGTGCTAACAGAAGACATAGACACGTGTTTCGTCCTACCAGGACTCATAAGTATGCCTCGTCTGTTTGACACCCCAGTGGAATGGACCAGCTACCCTTAAGGCAGTGTGCCTTGGATATATTATGGTGAACCCATTAAAATAAAAACTATTTAAAAGACAAAAGAACCTCTGTGTAAACACTGAGGCAAGGTTACCCAAAGGGCATTTGGCTGGGAAGCCAAGTTTCAGAAAACACAAAATCACACATCCCCCACAATGCAAAGCATCATGGGCTGCATATACAAATCACCACAGAATGTTATGCTGGTCCAACTTTAAGCAGAGGTTCTTTGTCTTTTAAACAGTTTTTTATTTTAATGGGTTCACCACAATATATCAACACACTACTAAAACAAAAAACACAAAATCTCACATGCCCCTACAATGCAAAGCATCGGGCTGTATGATGCAAATCACCAGAATGTTATGCTGATCCAACTTAAGCAGAGGTTCTTTTGTCTTTTAAACAGTTTTTATTTTAATGGGTTCACCATAATATATCCAAGGCACACTGCCTTAATGTAGCTGGTCCATTCCACTGGGGTGTCAAAACAGACGAGGTATACTGATGAGTCCAGGTAGGACTAAACACGTGTCTTTGTCTTCTGTTAGCACCCTTGCAAACTGTGTGAGAGGCCTTTCGGCACCATGCAATTCTGCTTAAAGTTGTATCAGCATAACATTCTGTGGTGATTTGTATTGCAGCCCATGATGCTTTGCATTGTGGGGGCATGTGTGATTTTGTATTTTCTTGAAACTTGGCTTCCCAGCCAAATGCCCTTTGGGGTAACCCTTGCCTCAGTGTTTGCGCACAGAGGTTCTTTGTCTTTTAAATAGTTTTTTATTTTAATGGGTTCACCACAATATATCCAAGGCACACTGCCTTAAGGGTAGCTGGTCCATTCCACTGGGGTGTCAAACAGACAAGGCATACTGATGAGTCCTGGTAGGATGAAACACGTGTCTATGTCTTCTGTTAGCACCCTTTGCAAACTGTGTGAGAGGCCTTTCGGCACCATGCAATTCTGCTTAAAGTTGGACCAGCATAACATTCTGTGGTGATTTGCATATGCAGCCCATGATGCTTTGCATTGTGGGGGCATGTGTGATTTTGTATTTTCTTGAAACTTGGCTTCCCAGCCAAATGCCCTTTGGGGTAACCCTTGCCTCAGTGTTTGCTAGAGGTTCTTTTGTCTTTAAATAGTTTTTTATTTTAATGGGTTCACCACAATATATCCAAGGCACACTGCCTTAAGGGTAGCTGGTCCATTCCACTGGGGTGTCAAACAGAGCGAGGCATACTGATGAGTCCTGGTAGGAATGAACTGCGTGTCTATGTCTTCTGTTAGCACCCTTTGCAAACTGTGTGAGAGGCCTTTCGGCACCATGCAATTCTGCTTAAAGTTGGACCAGCATAACATTCTGTGGTGATTTGCATATGCAGCCCATGATGCTTTGCATTGTGTGGGCATGTGTGATTTTGTATTTTCTTATATATATATATATATATAGCATTGGAAGAGCATGCTGGCTGTCTTTATCCATATTCTGTTCTGAGAGCCCTAACATTTTGTACACATGGGCCGGATTTTCAAAGTGCCCCCAGATCTCCACAATTTGCGATGATCAAGGGCTACGACACATTCTGGCCACATCAGAGACCCGGTCCACACCCCTCAGCATGGTACAACAAGAGAGGATCCAGGATGGTGGGAGAAACATACCATGCAGAAGTGGTTCAGGGATGGAAGGACCACAGGGTGCCATAGTGGGAGGTGGGGAGGCTGTGGGCTTTGTCATCAGTGATGCTGCACCTGGCAGGAGTGCCGATTATATAGTAAGCAAGCCAATGACACGGTCTCATGGAGGGGGGGGTATAGGAACACATGGTGTCATGGCTCCATGTGGGCACAGCCCAGGAAGCAGCCCCAGCCTAGGGCCATGTCACTGTGTGTTCCTGTAGCCTGCCCCCGCTGGACCATGTTATTGGTGTGCTTTCTATATAATTGGCACCTTCTGGGTGCAACACCAATGATGGCAGTGCCCACAGCCTCCTCACCTCCCACTATGGCACCTTATGCCCCTTCCACTCTCGGGCCCTGCATTCAGTGCCCCCCACCTGAGTCACTATTGTGTCTGCCCCTGGCACAAGGGGCTTAGACCAGCTCAGTGCTGGTCTAACACAGGCCCCTTGCTGCACCCACAGTGGGGCTTTCTGAATCCCAGAAAAGGGGATGGTGCAGCCCCACCATGGGACAAGCCCCCTTGCGACCTGCCACACCCTGCTGTGTGGTATGGGGGGGGGGGGGGGGAGCGCAGTGCCATTTTGATGCAGCAACTCCTGATTTAGATGCAGACTGAGGTTCTGAATTGGGAATGTCACATCTTTTGATGCAAGGTGTCAGTTGCATTAGAACTGTTTGATGCATGCACCTTGTGTACTTCTCAGGGCTTTGAAAATCTGCCCCCATATGTCTTCCCACACCAAATGCCTGCTGAGAGTTCTTAACCTTTCTTGTTACTAAAAGCATGTACAGGGACATATATATAGCTTTAGAAGAACCTGCTGGCTAGTTTCATCCATATTCTGTTCTGGGAGGCCTGACATTTTGTTCATATGTCTTCCCACACCAGGTGCCTGCTGATCCTTAACCTTTCTTGTCACTAAGAGGATGTATCCTACACAGCCTCGACTGATCTGAGTGCACACACAAAATCATTTAATAAGCAATAAAATACAACAGAGAATGATCACTAACATCTATGTGGCTGCAGCTGAAACAATCACTGCAGTCGAGTCTTACTGTTTTTGAGCATTGCCTAGCAACCATGAGAATGAGCACTGGCGGGAAGGATGCGAATTAAGAGTCACATGATGCATGCAACACCTGACAAACCTCTGACTGGGCTGCTTCTATAAAACTGAAGCCCAAATGCAGTCATAACACCTAATAGCAAGCAAGGAAGCAAACAATATTATGCAGTGCTCCCAGATCTACAGGGATTCCTGTATTTTAAGGGATTTTTACTACAAAAATAGGATACGGGAAGGAAATCATTTATTTTTAAAATATCAGGGGAAATGGACAAACACTATGGGAAAATGCCCACTATGAATCTCATGGCTGCCAAGATCCAGACAGCGCCCTCCAATTGGTGCTCAGTTTGCTGACTTTGCTACACTAAGCCATTCTGTTGGTCCATTTGCAGCCTGTGTTTCTCTGGGGTCGTAAGGTAGTGTGTTGGCAGTGCATCTTTCTGAGGATGAATTCAGATCTTCTGATCAAGAGCCAGTGAGCTGCTGTATGATCCAAACACCTGCCATGTGGCCCTACTCAAAACAGCAACACCGTTGAGTCAGCCGAGCTGCATCTCAAATGCCACTGTTCTGGACTGGCAGAGGGCCTAAGCCACTGAAGGTAAACAAGCCTTCTTGTGGGCAGCCTCAGGTTAGTCTATTTTAAATTCATTTTAAGTGCAAAATGAGTCAGACAAAAGACTGACCACTTGATGATGATATGCTTTGGGGGGGTGCAAGAAAGAGTGCCTAAGTGTTACTTGAGGGAAGTAGCGCCCCAAACCACTAAGGCAAACAAACATTCAGTTTTGCAAATGTGTCTATTTTAAACACATGAAGTGCAAAAAGCGAGCCAGACAAGAGACGCGATGATGGTGGGCTTTAAAGGGTGATGGGGACACAAAGAGTGCTTAAGTGCTACTTGGCTTGTTTGGTGCACAGAGCAGAGTTGTGTTTTTAAAAAGATCACCAAGGCAGCACTTCTTCTGACCAGCCTAGAGGTTGAGGTTATTTGAAAAAAAATTAGACAGTGTTTCTATTTAATTGTGAGCCTAGGAAAGGTATGGGATGTCTTCATCAAGATAAGCAGGAGTTATGAATTATATGTGTGAGATCAGAAGGGACCCATAGACCCTGGTCTGGCCTAAGGTTAGTAAAATAAATGAAAAAAAAAGGGAATATTTGTTTTTACCTGAGAGAGTTCAGTGCACAAAGCTGTGTGTGTGTGTGTGTGTGTGTGTGTGTGTTTAGGGGGGTGCTTAAGCATGCCAATGAAAAACACAACAATACACTGAAACAATGTTTATTAATGGAGCACTACAGGTACACAGAGCTGTAGGCTCAATGCACGATTGGTGTGCAGCGGCTATGCGCGCATATCTGGGGCGAGTAGCTACTCCACACCCCCTGTGCCCCCCGCATGGCATGCACGAAGGAGGCACATGCAGACCCACCACACCTGATCCCCCATGTCTGCAGACAGCTCCACGATGGGGACATTCCGGGGGTGTGCCAGCACTACGTGTATTCACTAACCCGTGTAGTGCTGGCCGCATGGGTGCAGAGGGTGGTGCAGGGTACACCAGGGATTCGGTCACTGGGGGACTAGGACAGTGCACACTGTGCTGCTCCTGACTGCTGGGCAGCAGGAGACGGCAGGGGCAGTTGGATGGGTGAGCGCCCAGAAAGTTTATGTGAGGTAGCACTGGGACTGGAGGGTGCCGCGCTGGTCCGGGTGTATGCTATCGGCATGCACAGCCCAAGACCCATGCCACCCTATGTGTGAGATCCACTATGGGTCCCTGGGGGCATCCCATTGGATGTCTGCCTGGGACAACTCCTCCCCTGGCCACCCTGTAGAGTCCTGTGCATTGGGGGAGGAACCATGGATAGGTGGTCGGCATTGGTGAATGCCAGTATGGGTGCACCTGTTCGCGGGGTGCAGGGGCAAGGGTGGGGTATGCACATTTTGTGCATCCCTATGCCCCTTTCATGCATTGTGAGCAGAACACAAAATGTATCAGTCTGTGATTAAGGGGTAAATTTGAAGTTAAGGCATTTCATACTATAAATAGAATACTGTATAAGGGACTGTATTATTACAAGGTTATAATACCTTCAGGAGGTTCTGGAGACATGTGAACCTTGAGAACTGAGCTTTATACGTTCCAACATGTCCCCAGAACCTCAAGATGGTATTATATTGTTACATATAAAGTTCTTATAGTTGTAGAGTTGTTATGTGATACGTTGTAGGTGATTTTTTTATATTTAAAATAAATAAGAACACATAAAACAGCCTGAACGTTTGTCCTGGTGATTTTATTGACTGGCACAATGACACCAATTGCATACTTACATTGATTTGTGCATACAGAAAAATCGACAGGAATTCCATCCCAGTTTTACAGGGAAAATACAGGGAAAATTAGGGTGCACGACAGGAAAATGCTTTGCCTGATCTGGGAGCACTGATTATGTGAGTACCATGGCTGGCCCCATTTTACTTTTACATGGAGGTCTCACTCTCTCTGCTGTTTGAAACATTGTCCTGTTCTCTCTGTTTCACACTATAAGGAAATAAAAACAAAGAGGTTTTTCAACAGCTTACTTGAGAAAAAAGTTCTAAAGTAAGTGAAAAAAACCCTGCTCAGACTATAAAGGGTTTCTTAGAGTTCAATCCTCACTTAATGGGAACAGCTCAAACCAGTAAGACACAATTAATAAAACAGCCACTGGGGATTGTCTATCTCACTTTAGATCTCATGCAGGGGAGATACTTTCCCTAATGACACTGAAATGAACACACAGTGCACTTACATGCAAAAGTGGGAATAGAAATGAGCAGCTACAAGGGCCAACTATCTCTACACGTGCCTGCTGCTGGGAAGATATCCTCCCTTATATCCATTAGGCAACTAGAATACAGGGGTTACAGACAGCAAAACAACAGGCCCTGGCTCCTGCTGCTCCTCTCCGACTCCCTCAATGACTTGCACTTAAAAGTCACACTTCAAAGCCACCACTAGGGATGCATCCAACCTTTTAATTCAATTAACTGCTAGTGAGCAATTAAGCCAGATCCCTTCTGAGAAAGCCATAGGTAGCCTCAGGCACTATGGGGTAAATACAGTTGTCAAGAATGAGTGCAAACCAAGAGCAGGTAACAAGTGGCTAGAAACACTACAAGCTATATGGGAAACTCAACTGCCATAGAGCAATACGAGGAATACTAGCCATGATGCTAGTCTGATGCGATTTGTTGTTATATTGGGCTAGAAAGGAAAAATAGGTCTGCTTGCATGCAGGTGGCTGACTACTATGACTACAAGCAATAGACAACTGAACTGCTGGAGTGATATCCCTCTACCCCCCTCCCCCAAAAGGCTCCATGCATGATGTAAACATACCAAAGACTGGTGCACTTTATTTGATTTGACAAACAAAAGAAAAATATTCCTGCTTACAAGCAGGTAACTGGCTACTAAAACTACCAACTATGGGACACTCAACTGCAACAGAAATATACCCTCTCCCCCCAAAACAAGGCTTTACACATAACGCAAGTCTATACACAGTGTGGTACAATTTATTTTGATTGGGCAACAAAAGAAAAGTATTCCTGCTTGCATGTAGATAACTAGCTAGTGAAACTACAAGTTATGGGCTACTCAATGGCTGAGGGATACACCCTTTCTCCTAAAAAAGGCTTCACATCTGATGCAAGCTTATAACAAGTCTGGCACAATTTATATGGATTGGGCAACAAAACAAAAATGTTCCAGCTTGCATGCACATAACTAGTTAGTGACTGAGATGGCAAGACAGGCAATGCTTAACTGCCAGAATGCTGCCCCCTCCTCTCCAAAATGATTAACAAAAACAACTGAAGCCTACATCAAGTCTGTTTCTTTTAATTGAGACAAGGAAGAAACATATTTTTGCTTGCAGGCCAGTACAGTAGCTGGCTAGTCAGATTAAAAGATGGCACTGGATACCACACCTTGCCATGCCAGTGACCTTGGAGGTTAGCGGGGGGGGGGAAGGGAGAGGATGTGTGCAGGCTGCAGGCTGGCAGCTCTATGCCTCGGGAGGGAGTTCCTCATCTCCTCGGTGCATGGCTACCCCCTGATGGAGACCAGAGTGATAGTGTTGCTCCGAGGAGTGCCAGCGCTAGGCCGAGAGAGGGCAGAAGAGACCTGGCACTAGAGCTACGTGCTCATGTGCGCCTCTCCATGCACATGCATCACTGCTTCCAGGGGTCTCAGGATTAGAGCACACATGGTGAGAAAATGGAGGATAACATGGGGACCACCTAGGATGAATCCTCTGAGCCGGGCTCTGGGGATTCGCTGGAGTGCACATTGACACTACAAGACCCCGAAAGACCCCAAGTTCTGGTAGAGTGGCAGACGATTGGGTGACCTGCTGTAGGATAATACAAATAATTGAAAAAAGAAAAGATTAAAAGATGGCCTACTCAATTGCAAGAGGGGTATACCCTCCCCCAAAAAGGCTTAACCTTGAACATGTAACACAAGCCTAACCCAAGTCAGCTACAATTTATTTTTATTGGGCTATGACATAAAAATATTCTGCTTGTATGCAGGTTATTGGCTAGGGGGACTAAACTAGGGGCTATTAAACTGGCAAAGGGATACAAACTTCCCCCCAAAAAATAACTTACCTCTAAACACATGACACAGGTCTACACCAAGTGTAGCATAATTTATTTTTATTGGGTTAAGAAAAAAAATAAATACTAGGGGCTCCTCAAATGACAAAGGGCTAGACAGTCCCCTGAAAAGGCTTCATTTCTAACATGTGACACATATCAACACCAAGTCCGCATGCAGGTAACTGCTTAGTAAGTGTACAGTACATGCTGGCATGCAGGTACCTGGCTTCTAGCAAGAGTCTAGAAAAAAAAAAGAAAGAAAGGAAAACAGGACTGGAGGCTACCAGGGGATACTCATGCCAAGTCTGGTTTGGATTAATAAAAAATACTTCTTTTCCTGCCTGTTTTGTAAGGTTGTATTTGTGATTTTGTGATTTTTTTTTATTCAGCACACAGGACACAGGATCAGCCTAATCACACATACTCCTCCTATTTTCTTTCCTCCTTCATTGGCAGATTTGTTACGTGAGCTGTTGCCTGCATTTTCAGCACGTAGGGTTGGGCTAACCCCCACACAGACAAGATGGAAGTCTGTTGTTAATTTTCTTCAGTTAATTGATTTTATATGTAACTGTTCTGAAAGTGTTTGTATATGTTCTTTTTATGTTGTCTTGCGCATGTGCAAGAAACATATTGTGGTAACTTGAAATAGCAGCTTTTGGAGGTGCGGTCCTGTAGTGGCCAGTGGCACCAGTGCTTTTTTGGGCTGGGCTCTGTGGCATGAATTACATTGCACGCTGTCTATGACAGCAGTGCAAAAGCATGCCACCACCTTGAAAGGATTTAGCCACTGCAATAAGGGAGTGCCCCCTCATTGCAGGGCATGCCTTCCCTGGTGTAACATTTCAATAAACATGGTGGAGCCATCTGCTCTCTCAGTCCCTACAGCCAGTCATGCCGTTCCTAATCCTGCATTTCCCTCGGCTGTTCATTTGCCAATGGGGTAGCCCAATCCAGTTGGCATAATGTCCCCCAAAAATTTTTTGTGTGCCGAGGGGTTGGTCAATCCTGCTCAGCTCATGCTGCCCCCCAAAAGCACACTGTGTGGCTGATGGCGGTGCCCAATCCCTGTCGGCTCCAGCTCTCCCCAAATAAAAAGCCAGGTGGCACGCTGGGAGCCCACCCCAGTGTGCTCATGCCCCTCCCCATAGCACACTGTATGGCTGACAGGGTGTCCTATACACGTTGGCTCCAGCCCCCCCTCAAAGAAACACCCAGGTATGCCGGCATGCTGGTAGCCCACCCCAGCATGCCCAAAGCGTCCTACATTGCAGTTTTTTTTCCCTGTAAAAACAGAAAAAGGTCCCTTGTGGTCTCTCATGCCCCCCAACCCGCACCCACCACCCTCTGCGTGCCCACCTCCCCACACCCGCCTAATTCCCCATACTTATTTCTGGAGGCCAGGTGGATGATCTTCAGTGGACTGGGAAGATGCCTGCACTCTTCAAAGCCAACCGCGAACTGAAGAAGTGCCAGTAAGCTGTATAATGGCATAAAGAGTTTTTTTTTTCAACTTTGGTGGATATCTCGGCTATTTTGGGGAATTTTTTTCACCAGATTTTCAACATGAGGTTCTTGGGACCCCACCTCATGAACTCAGACACTATCATTTTGTTATTCGGTCCTGAAAGGTGATTTCACGGTCACTGTGTGGAACCACCTTTCGGGACCTAGTAACAAAATGACAGTGTCACAGTTCATGAGGCAAGCTCCCACAAACCCTATGTTGCAAATTTGGTGAAAAAATTCCCCAAAATGACTGTGTTACGAGCGTGTGTTGCGCAGTTCCTACGCATGCTCATAACTTTGAGAATTTTTTATATTTTCACTCCAGATTTTCAACATTGCCATTTTACCACACCTCCTTATGAACAGTACAACTGTTATTTTTCACATCTTGCCCAAAATGTGTTTTCGCACATGTGGCTCACAATGGCACAGTTAGTGTGCGAAATCAATGTTCTGGACATATTAAGAAAATCACAGTGACACTGTCCATGAGTGGAGGTCCCAAAATGCATATGTTGAAAATCTGGTGACAAAATTCCACAAAATGCCTATTTTATCAGCGTGCGTTGAACTGTTTCCACACATACTCATAAGTCTGAGAATTGTTAATATTTTCACTCTAGATTTTCAACATTGCCATTTTTGCATACCTCCTTAAGAACAGTACAGTTGCTATTTTTCACATGCTATGCGAAATGTGGTTTTGCACAAGCGGTGTACAATGGCACGGTCGCTGTAGGAAATCAATGTTCGGACAGATTAAGAAAATCACTGTGACAGTGTTCATGAGTGGAGGTCCTAAAATGCCTATGTTGAAAATTTGGTGAGAAGATTCCACAGAATGACTGTGTATGAGCATGCATTGCGCATTTTCCATGCACACTTACAACTTGGAGAATATGTAATATTTTCACTCCAGATTTTCCATATTGCCATTTTTGCACACCTCCCTAAGAACAGTACAGTTGTCATTTCTCACATCCTGCCCAAAATGTAGTTTTGGGCTACTGGCGTAGAATGGTGCAATCACTGTGGGACATCAACGTTCAGGACAGTTTAACAAAATTACAGTGCCACTGTTCATGAGCAGAGGTCCCAAATGCTTTCATGAGGTGGGGTGAGAAAAATCCCATGTTGAAAATTTGGAGTGCAAATACCAACAAATGCCCGGGGTATTAGGGTTTCTAACCACAACGTTCCACCCTGTAGAGACTAACCGGCGTCAGGGGTGTGACTTTAGATTGTTGGTTCTAATGCTCACACCATTCCACCCCACCCCAACCTGCAGCAACTGACAGGCATCGAACTGTGCCTTGCACTCTTTGACCCCAAAGTTCACCCCATTTTCCTATACTGCACCCATCTCAGTGCATTTCCACATGGAACGGGGTGAGCATAAGGCCCGAGGACCCCAAGGGCAGAATGCAATACTTGGCCTAGATTCTGCAGGCAGGGGGTGAGGGCTAAACGATGAGCTGCTATGGCTGACACCCAAAAGGCACACCTCAGTGCCTGTCACTCTCTTCAGGGTGGTGTGGGCTTCGCATTACTTCTGTACTTCACTGCCATTCCTTTCATGCATCTGTCTAACTCCTGCAATACCAATGCCAGCAAGACAACATTTGGCATTGACAAATGCTTGTTTTGAGTTAGTGCCCTGGCCTATGCTCTGTTAGCATACAGCTAGGGAGCCTAACTCCCATCACTGCAGAGGGACTATCTGGATAACTTCATCACATTCCACTCCTAGTTTGTTTTCTTCCATTTGTTATTTATTTTTACATGTTTCTGTTTCTGTAGCCCCTCAACCTTTCTTTTGCTGCTGCCCTCCTAACCTCAACCACATGTCCCCTGGACCCCAACACTGGACTGTAGGTCTCTTCCCAGGTTTCTGCTCCTGTGCTGCCTCCCATGCAGTCAAATGGAACCCTCTCAGACTCTCTTCCTGATAACTAGAATGGCGTTGAATAAATGTGCACATTGTATTTATAAGAGGCACTGCACATATGCACACTTCTTCCATGATAACAGTAGATGATGTGGTTATTTCATTGTGTGGTCAGATGATAGGCAGTGATGCAGCAATCTGGAGGACTGCCCCCCCCCCCATTAGCCACCACTCACCACCACCTTGGGACAATGCAGTCACATAATGGTTGGTGACCTGGACCTCAGGACTCACCACCACTGCCAGTCAGCCTGGAGGGTGCTGGGCAGGTAAAGTATTTTTTTAATTAAAAAATAAAAAGCCTAATACTCCCCTGAAACTGAGCCAAACAAGTTCATGCAGGCTTGGTTTTCACAATAAAGATTCTGCAAACAACTAACTCAGAGGAATATGTTTTTTCTTGTGACTGGTTTTCTGGACTATTTTCAAATTTCCAACACCTGGGTAGAAAGGTTTAACCTAGCAAATTCTAGCTCTTTAGGAACCATGCTTTTAGATAATGAACTTTTTCTTGAGCCAGAAAAAACGAAGGCCCTGTCTTAGAAGGAGTGATACAAGCTTCTTGACAGAAAGTCTGCAAAAGCAAATAATACTAGAGCTGCCTGTCCTAATATGGGGCTATGAGAATCACCTCTGCACTCTAATGAGTCTGAGAAGGCCTCTTAGAAGTAGAGGGAGTAGGTTAAATGCATACAGAAATTTGCATCTTCAACATACATAGGCCACCTCTGGCACTGCACCTGCCATTGGAGGTCTACTGCAGAACAGGTCCAGTTTCTCATTCTCCCAGAATACCAACAGTTCTATCATTGGGGAACCCCATTTTAGGAACAAGAAATTCAGCATATCCTGGACTCGAGATTAATCATGTGACCCTAACCCTAACCCTAACCCTAATGTCTGATCACAAAATCTGCTAGCACATTCAGTTTATCTGCTAGGTGAACTGCAGAAATCTGAAACTGGAATTTTAATGACAGGCTCCAGATTTTCAAATTCTCTTGGCATAATTTCAAAGATCTGCAACCCCCTATTTGTTTATGTAGAATATTGTGGTTGTACAGTATTGTTGGTTCTGACTTGCACCATTTTGTTCTGAAACAGACTAACACATGCTTTGAGGGACAAGTAAACTGCCTTCCATTCTAATAGACTGATGTGTTCCAATCTGTCTTGGGGGAGAGTACCTCATTTACAGATTTTCTTGTAGATGCCCTCTCCAATCCAGTTGTAAGGCATCTGTAGTCTAGATTACACTGCTTTCTGGAATGGAGATCAGAACTCCATCTATGAGAATGGTAGACTCTTTCTGTCACCAACACTAACTGAGGGCTGTTGGAAACCTAAAAGTAAATGTGTGATTAAAAAAAAAAAGACATTTTGGGCTGGCCTGGTGGCATAGAGGGCTGAGGCGCTGACACCTTACCTCGACCCATGCTGGCGACCCGGGTTCGGGAATGGACTCAGGTTGCTGGAGGTCGGCAGAGGGAGGATAGGGTCAAGCGTTCGTAGGACTGCTCTCCTATCATGGGGTGGGTTTGGGGATGGTTTCGCTCAGCAGTGGCCACCAGTGGAGACTAGGGGCACTACTCAGGCGGCAT
This sequence comes from Neoceratodus forsteri, assembly GCA_016271365.2. NCBI lineage: Eukaryota > Metazoa > Chordata > Ceratodontiformes > Ceratodontidae > Neoceratodus > Neoceratodus forsteri. Next base: position 314,730,919 of record CM028135.1, read on the forward strand.
GCAGGGGAACCTAGAAAAGCAGAAACACCATTCGCTGGCTGCTGGATGACAGCTCTCTGTCCCAGACACCTCCAGTGCCTTCTGGGGGGCCTCCTTTTCCTCAGTAGCATCCCTTAGCCCTATGAGAGTACACTGGGCTATCCTCCCTTGGTGCCTTCCCCCTCAGTAGAGGGGGACCCGCTCGGCGAAGGTTATATCCGGGATATCCCAGGGAACTGGCTGCGATGTGCGGAGTCAGAGAGGCTCGGGTAAGGAAAGTGGGGTTTGGAGAGGAATTGCGGAGCCCAAAGGAGTGGGGGTCATCAAGCACGATGGGAGAATAAATAAGATAATGTAAAAAAAAAAAATAGTAAAATTGGGGGCTTCATATCCCAAGCCCACTACCCTGGGGTGGCGAATGCCCCTCTGTGTAAAAATTATAAATTTTTACTCACTCTGTAAAGTTTGGGAAGGGATCATAATTCTGGCCAAACTGTGAGCTAGCCGATTCCTTCCCACTTCCCAGTCCACCTGCTCTGCCCCCTTGCTCCCCCGTTTTCTGACGTGGTACCAGGGGGAGTGTTGGGACACGCCCCATGCAAGTTTCTGGGGCTCATTTTCAGAATGATTTTTCTAAACTTTAAACTATCTTTTGATAAAAATGAAAGCCACTGCTCAACTAATAGGACTGGAAACACAGTAACCATAAGGCACTTATGGAAACCTCCACACAAGGCTGTGGACAATCCTGTCAGCTTATACCTCAGAACGAGGGGCAGATGGTGGGTGCTCTGTGGCCCAATGGAAGAGATTCTCTTAAAGATCTACTGTTACAGAAACATAGAAACATAGAATGTGTCAGCAGCAAAGGACCGCCAGACCCACCCAGTCTGCCTAGTGTGCCTAGCTAGCTGCTTGGACTTTGCTATTTCCTCCCCCTCCCCAGATCCTAGATTATGATGAGTAACTGTTCTATCTTCATCAAGAATACCTCCTCCATTTGGTCACACCTTTGTAATGATTCCCAAACAGTACGACGCACCCAGGGAGGATGGCAAAGTCTGGCTCATGACAGATGGCCCAGCAGTACCGCAAGACCAAAGCCAGCATGTCTACAAGTGCTGACATCTAGACTATAGTGCTTAGTGAAAGTATGGCCAGTGCTCCATGTGGCAGCAAGCACATATGTCAGCTGCAGAAACATTCTGAAAGCAAGTAACAGAAGTAGCCATACCACATGTAGAATGGCCACTGACAGCACCAGGAAGTTCCTTACCATACTTCTTATAACAAAAAACAATATACTTAGCCAGCCATTAGGACAGGCAATGTTTAGTCACACTGGCACCCTCTTTTCCAGGGTGTGAACAAAACAAAAAGCCGAGAGAACTTTCTGTAGTCCTTAGTGCGAGCAAAGTAAAAATGGGGTGTTCTATGTGCATCAAGTATATAGAGCAGTGTCTCACCCTTGTCAGTATGCTCCAGATAATGCACAGGAAGCTGTATGGTCGGACTCAATGTAAAATCAGAGACCACCAGGTAGAAAATGAAGATTAGTCTGTAAAGACAACCTGTCATTATGGAAACTTAAATAAGGAGGCTGGTGCATCAGAGCATGATGCTCAGAAATGCTATGAGCAGAAGTCATGGTGACCAAAAACAGTGCTTTCCATGAAAGGAGATGCATCTCATGGGTCATGCAGGCAGGCTCAGTTGGAACCAAAATCTGTTTCTCAAAAATGAAATTAAGGTCCCAAAGCAGAGCTGGTTTACTAATTGGGGCTCATACTTACAAAATATCCTTTAGAAATGTACCAGGCACCTCTAGTTGTTCCACCATGCACCCATCAATAGGGGCATGGAAAGCCAAAACAGCAACAAAATGCACTTTAATGGACGAGTACTACAGACCGAGTCAGATAAGGACAGAAGGTATTCCAGTACAGTATTTACTGGACCTGTAAATGGGGCCACAGAATGGGAAGCACACCATATGAGGAAGTACTTCCCATTCAAAAAGCAGATGTGCCTTTTACAAGGCTTTATAGCAAGACATTAGCCACCTGGGGGGAACCCCAAAACAGGCAATGGCTACATCTTCAGAAACCAGGCATGCAGATGCAGAGACTGCAGGTCCAGGTGGACCAGGGACACTTGAGCCTGGGACAGCAGACCTTGACAAAGGGGGAGCTGCACAGCAGGCTCCACTGCCAGAAGCTGCAGAAGGGGTAACCAAATCTGGTGTGGCCAGAAGGGAGCCACTAGAATTAGGGTGACCTGTTCCATCTGTAGCTTGAACAGAATCCTCTGAATGAGAAGGATCAGAGAAAAAGTGTAAAGGAGAGGAACAACACATCTCACCAAAAAACTATAGGCCCTGGAGAATGCAAGCAAAAAAACAGCAGTTTTGTGTTTCGTGGGGACGCAAAGCGGTCCAGCTATGGATGACCCTATCTTGTGAAAAGGTCACTTGCCACCGAGGTCAACAACTCACATACATGCACCAGGGAGTGAGACCTGCTTAGCCTGTCTGACAAGACATTTTGGACACCTGATAGAAACACAGCCAGCAGCTGAAGGCCATGCAACATGGTCCAGTACCACACTCTCATTGCTTCCCTGCACAAGGGATAAGAGTGAGTGCTCCCTTGCTTCTTTACATAGTGCATGACACTGACATTATCAATCTGGATCAGCAAGGGACTGTGGCTCAGATGCTCTTCAAAAGCCTGGAGACCAAGCAGAACAGCCCTCATCTTCAGAATATTGATATGGAGATCAGAATCTACATTAGTCCAAGCACCTTGGGTCTGATAGGACCCAAGATAGGCACCTCAGCCGGATCCCAAGGCATCCATTGTGAGGATCTGAATGGAAGTCTGAGAAAAGAATGGAATGCTCTTCCACCATACTAGAGCACAGCACAGAAGGGATGTGATGAAGACCATCTGTTGTAACTTGTCAGTCATCTGATTCCATTTTACCCAAAGAGCCCAATGCTGTTTGTACACATGAAGTCGAGAAAAGAGAAGCATAATGATGGCTATTAAACCCAGAAGATGCAAATTCATCTGAGCTGACACATAACGGCTTCTATGTATCAGCTAAGCTTGGGCAACAAGGGCCTCTGTCCTGTCTGCAGGCATGAAGGCACAGCCCACCACCATGACTGACACCACATCAATATACTGGAGGCTCTGAAAAGGAACAAGTACAGATTTCAGTACATTCATTGTGACACCTAATTACTCAAACAGCTGTCTTCTTCTGGACAATGTGCACAGAATCACTTCCCTGGATGGGACCTTCAGAAGCCAGTCATTTAGATGCATGAATATAGAAAGCCTTTTCCCTTCAGAGGGCTGCTGCCACAACCGCTAAACAGTTGGTAAATACCTGTGGTGCTGAGGATGAGCCAAAAGGCAAGACTCGGAACTAATAATGGCTGCCCTCCAGAATGAAGTGGAGTTACTGCCTGTGGTATTTGTGAATCCTGATATGAAAGTATGCATCCATCAAGTCCAGGGCACATCGACGAATCCCCAATTGGCAGCAGGGGGATGAGAGCTTGAAGGGACACCATTCAAAATGTTTTGTATTTAATTAACAGCTTTAGGTCTTTCAGGTCCAGTAAAGGACACAGATCTCTGGTCATTTGGGTGTCATGAAGTATCTTAGAATCTTTTGTTTCTGTCTTGGACAGGAACTGGTTAGAAAGTCCACTTTTGTGTAAGCGATTAAACCTTCACTAGCAGAATGGACAAGTGGCCTGGAGGATAATGACCAGGGCCCCGATTTTTCTGCGGCACATCAGAGCAAAGTTCTGCGGCAGGGTTCTCATTTGTCGCAGAACTTCTGTGCCACTCAGCACCAATTTCTGTGGCAATTCGGCACATTTTTACCCTTAATTTTTTTCCTTTTTTTGACCAATCCGACACAATGCACGCTGGTAACACAGTCATTTTAAGGGCGTTTGTCACCAAATTTTCAACATAGCCAGTGTAAGACCTCTGCTCATGAACAGTATCACTGTGATTTTATTAATCTGTCGGAACATTGATTTAGCACACCGACCCGTGCCATTATGCTTCACATATGCGAAAACACATTTTAGGTGAAATGAGAAAATTACAGTTATACCGTTCATAAGAAGAGTAGTAAAATAGCAATACTCAAAATCTAGGTGAAAATATTAAAAATGCTCGAGAATTCTACAGTGTGCGTAGGAACTGTGCAACGCCCTTAAATAAAACAATCGTTTAGGGAATAATTTCACCAAATTTTCAACATAGGGCTTTTAGGGCCTGCCTCATGAACTGTGACACTGTCATTTTGTTAATCATTCCAGAAGGTGGTTCCTGCGCGGTGACTGCGGAACCACCTTCGAGAGCAGTGTAATGAAATAACAGTGTCACAGTTCATAGTGAACTAAAACCCCATGTTGAAATTTGGTAAATATTCCAGAAATAACTGAGATATGCACTAAAGTTAAAAAAAATCCATTTATGCCATTATACAGCTTACGGCATTTCTTCAGTTCGAAGTCGGCTTTGAAGAGTGCAGAGCGTGTTCCCGGTCCACAGAAGATCATCGCGCTGGGCTCGGAGGTAAGTATGGGTTGAGGTGGGGGTGAGGTGAGGGTGTGGGAGGTGGAGTACGCAGAGGGTGGGTGCGGGTTGGGGAGGGGCAAAGAATCACCAATGGAAGGTTTTTTTTTTCAGGGTGTTTGGAAGCTTCCAAGGAGGACTTTTACCACGCTGGGGTGGGCTCCAGCATGGCACCAGGCAACAGGGGGTCGATGAAGCCGATGGGGTTCTAGGCACCCCGTTGTAAAGGAAGTTTGCCACGCTGGAGTGGGCTCCCAGCATGGCACAGAAACTTTGGGGGCAGTGAAACCAATAGGGGATTGGGCACCCCGTCGGCAAATAGAGCATTTGCCACGCTGGAGTGGGCTCTGGCGTGGCATACTAATGTTTCAGAGGGGGCACGTTTGTTCCGCAGGCGGCTGTGAATTCTGCGGGTGACGGCAAATTCCGCAGATATTTCCGCGGTTTGCCGCACCCGTGGAATCGCGGAAAACTCAGGGCCATGATAATGACATGAAGGCAGAGAATAAACTGGAGGTGTAGAAATCAACTCTAAAGCATATGCTCTTTCTACTATTTCCAGGAGCCATTCATCTGTAGTGTTCTCATTCCATTTTGGAAAATGAACAGAGATCCTTCCCCCCTCCTGCACCCCTAGAGGCAGCAGTGAAGGGGGAGGAGATGGAGAATTGGAAGGTACCAAGGGCAGTAGGGGCATGGTGTTTTTGCATGGGCATGAAGGGGGAGGGAACCCAAGATGGGACCTCCACCACAGGCATGGGGCTGCTGACAGGAGGCATGGCCATCATGGGCAGAAGGCTTATGAAACAAGTCCCTACCATACCCTCTGGTAGGCTAAGGGGTCAGGGCTTAAGTGAGCTTAAGGTCAACCTGACGGTTTGAAGTTCACATAGAGCATTTTCAACATCACCATTAAACAGTCTGTAGCCATTAAAAGTGGAATTCCACAAAGATTGTTGTACGTTAGTGGCAAACCCAACCACATGAAGCCATGAATATCTCTAAAGGCATATGTCAGAAGCAGCAGCCCTGGCACAGGCATCGGAGGCATCATATGCAGAGTGCAACAAATGCTTACCAGTATCAACACCAGCCGAAGCAGTTTTAAGCAAACCACGCAGAGCCTGAAAAGTAGACATGGCAGAATTCCACAGGCACTTTTGATATTTAATCGTACAGGCCTGATAGATACTGATTCTGAGGCTTAAGGATGCAGAGGCATAAGTTATTTTGTCTATTACATCCAACTTCCTAGATTCTTTCTCAGAAGGCAGGGAGCTCATATGTCTAATGGCCTTAGAATGATCCTGAGCAACCATGAGAACTACAGAATTTGCTTCAGGCTGTGAAGCATAGTAAGGCTTCACTGGTGGAGCAGGTTACTGCTTATTAGCCTTTCTAGGCACTGCAGACAAGTCAGGCAAGTTATTAGGCCTTTGCCAAGCAACAAATGTAGCATCCTCTGAAGCAGGATATACAGGAGGGAGCAGAAGGAACCTCCAAAAACTCCATCAAATTCCTCATTGTGAAGTCTTCCTCCTCAGCTTCAAATCCCATAACTTTCTAGATTTGTCTGTAAAAAGCATGGGAAGAGGCATCTTCTGGAGGAGACCTGGGGATGAACACCACAGAGTGCTCACTGCATGAGGAGAGGGTAGAACTGGAAGGTAAATCCCATTAATAGGGATTATATTCCCTTTCTTCACCCTCCAAATCCTCCTCCAATATTAAGGAGATCATGATTATACTCCTCCTCCTCCTTGTCTGGAATGATAATAGGAGTAAAAGTCAGAGCCTGTGATGGAGGTGGCAATTACAATGGAGGAATAACAGACATGCTTTTTGATCCCATCAATGACAGTGCCAAAGGGGGAGACTCAGTCAACAGGACAGCCGGCATAAAAGGACAAAGTTGATAAGTAAGTAAAATTGGAAAATAATAAAGCCACAGAAAATGATAATGTCTTTTCTCTGAAGGTCTGACAAACAGAACCATACCAGTAGAATGAACCGAGGGGCAAAGAGGCCACCCACAATTACATAGTGATGGTCATTGCACCTCTAGCTAGCAAAATTTCCAAGTAGTCCTGAAGCCGACGGCTTACAGTTCCAAAGCGTTGGCCTAATGGAGGAGATATACTCGATGAAGACCTTCACATTCCACATTTCATGTATATTACACAGAAACAGAATCTAATCACAGAAGGAGACTGATGGGCCATGAGGTCTTCCTATTGTTGTTAATATCTTACACCCCCAAACCTAGTGCTGCAGTGGTTGTATACTTCCTCACTTTCTCTCCTTTTCCAGTTCCCACAAGTGGGATTATGAGTCCCTTGGCCATTTCCTATCCATGTTTGAACCCATTAACAGTCCCTGTCCCCACAGTCTCAGCCGGTAATCTGTTCCAAGACTTAACCACTCTATTAGTGAAGAAAAACTTCCTCACATGCTTCTTGAATTTTCCACCCACCAATCTCCAAGTGTGCACCCTCACAACCGCATCTCTGTTTCTAACAAATACATGTTGCAGTTTACCCTAGCTATACTCCTTAGGAATGTATTCATCTCTATCATGTCCCCTTCCCTCTCGTCTGGTCTCCAGTGAGTACGTGTTCAGATCTTTCAGTCATTCCCCATGACATCTATCCAGCTGTCCCTGAATCATGTTTGTGACCTTTCGCTGCACTGACTCCAATGTCATTTCTCAGGTGACAAGTCCAAAACTGGGCTTAATATTCCAGATGAGGCTTCACCAATGATCTGTATAGGGGCAGTATCATCTATACACTACAACATCCTAGATGCTTATTGCACTGGCAGTTAGAGTATGTCACAAATGAGGACTCCCAGATCTCTCTCTCTCCTCTACTGACATGACCAGCTCGACCCTTACATCCAATACTTTGTGAGTAGGTTCTTAGTTCCTAAGTGTATCCCCTTATACTTTTTGGCATTGAATCTCAACCACTAGACCTTTGACCACCTTTCAAGCCATTCTAGATCTCTCTGAAGCTCATTCATCCCCTCTGCACAGTCCACCCTGCCGCAGAACTTTGTTTCATCAGCCAGGAGACATGTCTTACCCTGGATACCTTCCCCAGTGTCATTAATGAACATATTAAATAGTCCAGTCCAAAGACTAAGCCCTGAGGCACCCCACTCATGACTTCCCTATCCCCAGATTTGACCAAGTTAACTACCATCCTCTGTCATCTTCCTCTTAACCAGTTTCCCACCCACTTGACTAATCCCTTCTCTATTCCTAAGTCCTTCTGATTTTCAGCAACCTTCTGCATGACACTGAATCAAAGGTTTTGCTGAAGTAAAAGTAGGCCGGAGCCACCACTTGGTCTCAGTCAACCACCCTAGCAACCCAGTCAAAAAAACATGATCAGGTTGGACTAACATTAACTTTCTGACACAAAACCAGGCTGCTTGCTGTCTTGTGGCCATTATTCTCTAAGTAGGTTACTAGTCTTTACTTCACTAATGTCTCCATCTGTTTACCCACAATGAAGGCAAGGCTCACCAATCTGTAGTTGCCTGGGTCCTGCTTGCCCCTCCCCACCACCCGTGGAGTGAGACTATGTCCACAGATCTCCAATCCACTGGAACTATCCCCACCTCCAGTGGGTATACCATTAGAATGGGGACTGAATTTTGTCACTGCAAGTAGGGCACTGCAATACGGGTGATGATGACATGGTCGATCTTGATTTTAGATTGCCCTTCAGTCATGCCGTTCTTTGTGCCCACACAATTTCTACCCCCTCCGGGGCATGCCCACCCTGGAGGAGGTTATATTTAGTTGTGGGACAAAACATGACTATTTCCTAGGATGCTTCTTTGGCACTCTCCATCCTGGGAGCCACAATGCCTGGTGCAGAAATGCTGGGCAGCATATTGCCTGTGCCCATATCGGTGTCGATAAAATGACTGTTGCACTGATATGGGTGACTCCCTCCATTGAGTCATAAATGGCTGGAACAAGGGGTCTGCCTGCTATGAAGCAAGTTCACTAAGTATTTCGGAGCAGGCCGTCTGGGCCTGTCGCCTTGTCCACCTTTAAGACCACTAAACCCCTTCCTTGTTGGTACACACACACACACACACACCACCTAGCCTGGCAGTCCCTCTCCTAGCTTTCCTTTTCTCTTACATTTACAAAAAAAAAATTCCTTTTCCTGTACCTTCACACCTTCTGTGATCCACAGCTCTGTGTCTGCCTGTACCCTCTTTATTAATGCATTCACCTTCTAGCTTTGTCTGATTCTCCTTCCTGAATGTCTTAATAAACAAGTTGTAAGGAGAACAGTAGTAGTAAAATCTTTATTGTTATACAGGTAGATGGTAACACACACCATTAGGACCCGAAGGGCCTGTTTTCAAGGTAGTCCTGTTTAAATTAATGAAGTCACATTCAGGAGTGGACACTATTAAAATTATTACAACTCCAACATTTGTACACAAACAATGCTAGACATAGTTAAAACTTGTACTACAAGTACACATAGAATAAAAAAGCATTCACTAAAGCTTGTGCTATAAAATTCTTATTAAACTCAAGTTTAGCTATCAGACAGATTTGATTACATTATTTTAATTTTTTTATCCGATTTCATGGGTAATCATTATTCACATAAGCACCATATTTTAGATCATTCTTTAAGATGTATTTGAAAATGTTTAGGATTTTTTATCAACTCTTTATCATGTGGATTCAATGTATCCCAATATTTCCTGACTAAATGTGAAAAAGTAATAACTACAAATCTATTAACTATTCTAGGGAATGTAAAGTTATTTCTGTTGCTTTTACATAACCTATATTTATGTTCTGTTGTTTGTAATTTTTCCATTAAATATTTAGGACTATTAAAACATGTTGTATATTTGGCTTGCCCACTTTATTTTCCTTTTCTCTCCAAGCCCCTCCACTCCAGTAGTTTATACATGGTACAATGATATGCATGGAAGTCACATCTTAACACAAATCTCGCTAACCTGTTATATAATATATTAACTTTTTTGAATGTTTTAGTATTTGATAGCCCATAGATGTGATCCCCATAATCCAATATTGGAATGAATAATTGGTTAACAATCATTGTCCTCATTTTATGGTCTGGACAGAGCACAGTACTCTTAAAGACTCCCTAGTCTGGCATCAATTCTCCTATCCATTTCTTTTATGTGATACTCAAATTTTAGGCCACTGTCTATCCATATGCCCAGGTATTTATATTCATTTACCTGATCTAATCTATCTTCATTAATGGTTTTTATACTAATTTCCCTGTCCTTCTTATTAGGGGATGGTCCAAAGACCATTATTTTTAATTTTTTACTATTTAAAACCAATTTTGAGTTTGTGAACCATTCACATAGAGCATAAAAATCATGCCAGAGATCATTTTTCATCTCTTTTAGGTCTAAGCCACTAGCAATGAGAACTGTGTCATCGCATAAAGTCTAATATTTGATTTTTTTTATAATCAAAAATAGGGTTGATCCCAAGATTGAGCCTTGGGGAACTCCCCTTTGGTTCCTTGCTTTATTTGAGATTGTATTACCTAGCTGAACCTGCTGCAATCTATCACTTAAATTAGAATTGAACCATAGACACATGTCTTCCACTACCCCTAAGTCCAGTAGCCTCTCTCCCACCATCTCGTGATCCACTGTGTCGAATGCTTTGGATAAATCCACGAGCACCACACCCACCTCCCTTTTGTTGTTCAAAGGTGTTACAATTAAATCAACTAGGTCGGTGAGTGCGGAGTTCATGGAGTACCCTCTCCTGAAGCCAGACTGGTAATTTGATAGTAAATTATATCGAGCCAGGTAATCTCTTAGCTGTTCTTGGACTATTCCTTCTAGTACTTTAGAGATAATGGGTAAGAGGGCTACTGGGTGGTAATTTGCCAGGTGGGTTTTTACACAACTTACATTCCATCAGACTCCAGTCGAATGTCATGGTTAGGACTGGGGCAATTATATTAAGTGAATCTTTTAAAAAAACTGCACTTGATTCTGTCTGGAACACAAGCTTTGTTGGCCTTTAATCTCCTAATATGTTATTTCACCTCACTACACTTTACCACCCAAAATCTAAATCTTGGTGTATCTGTTCGTGTTTCTGTCCCTAAATATATATTTTTTATTTCATGTATGTTTTTTGGAATATCTACATTAGGCAGTGTTACAAAGTAAGTGTTGAGTAGGTCAGATGATTCTTTTGTGGGTTGCAACAATGCATTTTTTGCAATTTGTATCACTGGTCTGTTGTTAGCCGGGGACTCAAAGGACCTTATCAGTGACCAGTATTGACGTGAGTCAGCTGTCTCATTTATTTTATTTGTGTAATATTTTCATTTTTGTTTCTTAAGTTTTGTTTTAATCTATTCTGTGCCTTTTATAACTTTCCCAATCTTCTGATTTTAAAGCTTTATTAACTATTTTCCATAATATATTCTTTATCCTGATGTCTTTTTAAGTTTTTCTGAAATCCATGCAGCCTGTTCCCTTTTTTGAGTCTTTTTGGTAAAAGGTGCTACAGAGTCACATGTTTCCATAAATAATTCAGTAAAGTGTTGAACAGTCTTCCATAGGATGAGAAGGGGAGCCAAATTCTTCATTGCCTGTATTATCAACAGTTATATCCTCATGTTCTTTGTGCTGAATTCATGAAATTCATTCCCTTCTTCCCCTTCTTCAGGTAGCGGGGGTGGGGTTACCATAGGGGCCTGCATTTTCTGCATGAAATTAAACATCTGCTACATTTTCATGCATATTTGCAGGGAGGTCATCTGTCTCACTGCAGTACAAGGTGATCCAATGGGAGCATCCAAGTGGTATATGGATATTTCACTGGTTCGCTTCCACTGTGTGGCTGGCTGCCTTTCAACACACTTAGGAGTTTAGTCCCTGGATCTTTCACCAGTTTCCTCTCCTTGTGTGATTTCTTTCCCCCAGTGACACCAAGACACAAAATGGTCTCTTCTGCATGTCTCTAGCCTTAGTGAAATTGTCACTGGTCGAGGGGTTTAGTCACATCTTGTGAATAAATATTAATGTTACTGGATCCCTCCATATTAACCACATTTTTCTTTACAAGGGAACACTGTGAGGAAACATGAGAGAAAAGTGACAGCCTCCTAGATTTTTTTCTTTTTAAAGTTTTAGAACATAATTTCTGGCATTTCTCACAAGCCTGTCTAAAATGCTCTGATCCCACATAGTTAAAACACACACTACTACTGTATATGTCAGTCGGCCTTAGGAACCTTACTACCACAACCTTACTGCCACAACACACACACTTTTTAAAATCCAGTAGGCCTGTTTGTGTTTGAGATTTCTGTGACATAAGTTGTTACCAGGAAGTAACATATTTTAAACAACAATTTATTCTTCAATTGTGGTTCGTAACAGAGAAAAAAATGAACCATTACACAAAAAACCCTTGGATACTATTTTAATGTGGAACTGAAATTGACAACAATAAACTGGTATAATGCAGAAACAAATCTCAGAAATGATCAGTACCTGAATCAGAAAAAAAGTACAACTCTGAGGAGGACAGTTTTTTAAATTTCTGCTCAGAATACCAAAGGATTTTGGTACCGGGCAGACTCAATGGACTAAGAGTTTTTTTCTGCCTGTGAAATTCTATATGGATCAAGTCTTTACTGTGACTGAAACTGATCTGGCAGCTGTGGCTCAATGATTGTGTGATCAATGCCTGGACTGATTTGCACTAAGCCAAATTCCAAAATCACTGCGGCATATACACCATGTAGATTGCAAAGAATTCTTTGACTTTTATTAATTAAGATGCTCAAATGATAGTTCAGCAGCAGGTAAAATTCAAAGAACATGAACTTACAGCAAAGCAAAGTCCATTTAGAGTCCAGGAATTTGTAACTAGTCCAAACAGTTCCTAACCAAGGCTGCTGAGTTCAGTTCCTCTCAAAAGAGTGAAGTCAAAGAAATTAGAGCTGCTGTAAAAAATCCAAGGTGCAAAAAATGCAGAGGTGACGGGAACTATGAAACTTCATTTTTATGGCTTACAGTGGATGTGGAAAGCTTATGTGCTTCTACTGAATCAAATCATGATTTAGGTTTACATGCAGTAGAAAGAAATACTCTTACATATTCCTGTAGAACTTGAAAATATTAGAGACCCTGAATTTTTACTTCTGGGCTTAGAATTTGTACTTAAGCATAAGTATTTTATGCAAATCACCACAGAATGTTATGCTGGTCCAACTTTAAGCAGAAATGCATGGTGCCGAAAGGCCTCTCACACAGTTTGCAAAGGGTGCTAACAGAAGACATAGACACGTGTTTTGTCCTACCAGGACTCATCAGTATGCCTTGTCTGTTTGACACCCCAGTGGAATGGACCAGCTACCCTTAAGACAGTGTGTCTTGGATATGTTGTGGTGAATCCATTTAAAAAAACTGTTTAAAATACAAAGAACCTCTGTGCGTAAACACTGAGGCAAGGGTTACCCAAAAGGGCACTTGGCTGGGAAGCCAAGTTTCAAGAAAATACAAAATCACACATGCCCACACAATGCAAAGCATCATGGGCTGCATATGCAAATCACCACAGAATGTTATGCTGGTCCAACTTTAAGCAGAAATGCATGGTGTGTGAGAAATGCTGTGTGAGAGGCCTTTCGGCACCATGCATTTCTGCTTAAAGTTGGACCAGCATAACATTCTGTGGTGATTTGCATATGCAGCCCATGATGCTTTGCATTGTGTGGGCATGTGTGATTTTGTATTTTCTTGAAACTTGGCTTCCCAGCCAAGTGCCCTTTTGGGTAACCCTTGCCTCAGTGTTTACGCACAGAGGTTCTTTGTATTTTATACAGTTTTTTTAATGGGTTCACCACAACATATCTAAGACACACTGTCTTAAGGGTAGCTGGTCCATTCCACTGAGGTGTCAAACAGACGAGGCATACTGATGAGTCCTGGTAGGACGAAACACGTGTCTATGTCTTCTGTTAGCACCTTGCAAACTGTGTGAGAGGCCTTTCGGCACCATGCATTTCTGCTTAAAGTTGGACCAGCATAACATTCTGTGGTGATTTGCATATGCAGCCCATGATGCTTTGCATTGTGTGGGCATGTGTGATTTTGTATTTTCTTGAAACTTGGCTTCCCAGCCAAATGCCCTTTTGGGTAACCCTTGCCTCAGTGTTTACGCACAGAGGTTCTTTGTATTTTAAACAGTATTTTATGTTTGACAGAAAATATTACTATCAATGTAGTGGCACAGCAAAAGGAACAACGGTAGCACCATTTTACGCGAATTATTTTTAGCATGGCTTGAGCAAGAATTTATTCTTAACATCAAGAATTCATAATACAGCAGAATTTTTAAGTGGTACAGATATTTGGACGATGGGCTTCCTATTTGAGATGGAATACATGCGAAAACAATACAGTTTGCTAATTGGTTGAATGAGAATACTTGGGGTTTAAAATGTACTTTTATTATTCATCCAAATCAGGTTTATTTTTTGGATCTGTGTTTAATTAGCACTGCAGAAAGTACTATTGAGACACACAGATTTAGGAAACCAACTGCAGGTAACACTTTACTTTTACTAAGTAGTGCTCATCCATGAAAGACTGCTGAAAATATCCCCTATAGCCAAGGCCACTGATTTACAGCGATTAAAACAAGGAAATTCCATTTTCAAGACTTCAGATTCTGGAATTGCACTGGTGATTGTGACTCTAATTCCCAGATTTTACCGGGATTTTGCTGCCATTCTATTAGTATGTGTATAAATAATCAAAATAAAGCAAGGCTTAATATACAGAGCATTAAATACAGCAAACTGAAAATAGTACAGGAAGCAATTATAAGAAAAATACAAGTTTTGTAGATTTACTGATTTGGTATAAAATGTCAGATTCCATGAAATCTTTGTTTTTACCAGTGTTCAGGCAGCCCCAATTCTGGAATTTTACTGAGTTTTCCAGTAAAAACCAAAAAAACAGTGGCCTTGCCTATAGCCAATGTTTATGATTGTTGCATAACTGTAGTAATACTGAAAAATTTCCTGAGGAATCTCAATATCTAATGCACTGCTTCCAAAATAGAAGGTAAAATACACAGCTCCTTACAAAAGCATATAAAAAAAAGCAGTTCCTATACGTAGAGGCATTACTGTAGGAGTGGTTCAAATCGAGGTGTGTGGATGCAAACCTGAATGAGGCAGCAGACCAACTATGCACTCTCTGTCTTGTGGAGTAAGGCAGAGAAGCAAGGAGACATAACTTAAAACCAGTTTATAAAAGGTATGCCACCAATGCCTGAAAGTGTGCTTCCTTTCCAGACAACCTTATTGCCGGCTGTTTGTTGTATGGTGTCTTCCGGGTGTTTGTTCTTTCTTTTGACCACTGGAGGAAGGCCTATTGCAAGGTGAAAGACCGGGGGGGGGGTTTCTTCCTGTGGTAGAACAGGACTGCTGCCAAGGAAGGAGGTCATTCAGGACAACCAAAGAACACCAAAGTGTGTTGACCAAGACGCTCAGGAGAGCTGCACTACCTGAAATATATTTTCATCCACGTACCCAAGGCTGTTATATTTTGTTTTCAGATGACAAACTGAAGCCTTAAACTGAAGGTTTAATTTATATGTAAATCCCAACAGAGAGCAGTGGGGATATCGTCTGTTTTGGCCATTCCAGTTAATATGCTGCAGACTCAATTCTCACATAATTGCTGATTTTGTATAAGTAGCTATATTTCACATATGCAACAGATATAATATTTATACATGAAACTGATTATATATTTTGTTATTTTAAAAACAATTACAAGCTTTCGCGACACATGCCATATGCAAATTGAGTCATGTGGCTTAGAGTTTAACTATGCATGCATGATGTATAGTTGACAGACAGCTCCAGCTCAACCTTTGATAAACAGAGAGCAACTGCTGTGCCACGGAGAGTTGAATCTCTTGATTAAAAATCAGAAAAGGGGAGAAGTAACTTCTAGAGAGCTTAAAGAGCTGAAAGAGCCTGCACTTCTAATATTTTTAAGCAGTTTTTCATTCTCTGTAATTGTGCTATGCTGTTCAGGTAGGCCTTAGCCCATGTCCCGACTCAGAGTACTGCGTATACACTAGCCACAGTTCTGTAACTCTGTGACACCAGTTTTAGTCAAGACTTCTCGTAGAAGAGCAATCTAGCACTTGCCGAACAAGATTACACGTCAGCTTTTGCTCAGCATTAGTAACTGCAGCTATTGCTAACAGTAAGGAAATAACTAAAAAACAAATGCCGACATTTTAGTTTTTATAAAGTTTATTTCATTTTGTTACAATTTTTACTACAAAAGAGGCCGCTATAAAGTACATTTTATAAATTTATATTTTTATAGTAGACTTTTAGTCCTTTTCTTGAAGTGTAGGGTAAGTATTTGTAGAAGTTGCTCCCATGTGTATTTGGATGCATAGTTACACAGATATATGAGTATACCGAGTAGCAGGAAATACAGCAAGATATACCAGGAAATACAGCAAGATATTGGACGGGATATTATTTAATATGGTCTTCAACTTTGGGTCTCCTCTCCATACAGTGAGTGCTTTTGGGGGAAGAGCTATACTCTGTCCAGATATATTTCTGTGGGAATGAAGGCAAAGGACACAAACCAAGGAGAAATTTGAGACCTTAATCCCGACAATATATTTTTTTAACCTCTGAATGGGCTGATCTGTGGATAAGTACATTGTCTCTATGATCATTTCTTTTGCTATTATATATCTAACTGTATTAAGCTACTCAAAGCTCACTGACATCCTATATTGTGCACGAAGCTGGAATCCAGGAGTGCGACCCTGAGCAACTCATTTACCAAGTAACCTTCTATTTTTCTGATAAAATAATTGGGAAAATAACTTACATTTGCTATTATATGTTATTTTGTGTGGACCAGCTTTCAGAAACATCAGAATGCTATATCTAGGGACATTTAGAGCCAGATAAACTGGAAATACAAGGTGATCCAGAAGCAACATAAAAGGACAATATAAGGACATTTTATTATCTTTACTTAGTAACTGTTGCCTAGGGGACATTGCAACCTGGTTCAAACAAGAAGTCAGGTACAGAAAACAGATAGCAGTCAATTAATTACTTGGCTGTAGATCAAACAATGACAGTTAAAGGAAAAAAATAAGGAAAAATAATAGACAGGAGTTGGAACTAACCAACAGTACTAATCAAAATGGCAAAAAGAAAGCAAATAAGACAACTGCCCAGAAAGAGATTAAGCGTCCAACTAATAACAAGGGTGTAAAAAACAACAATTTTAACAAATTAGGAAAGCAAACTAAAATCATGGATCATTTTGAGCCAGTAGTTATGCATGTTGATACTAATGAAGTAATAACTATCCTGGATACACAAATGATTCTAAAAATGCAGTAGAAGTTTTTACATAGTATAGAGAATGGAATAGATTGTCTACCTCTCCAAAGATTTTTGAGGCTACTTCTACATCAACATCAAATAATTATAAAGCTCAAACTGATCTAGAGACCAAAAATAATGGAATGGGGTTGATCAGTGTAAATAACATAATAAATAAAGAAGCCTCAATAAATCTTAGTCTGCTAACAGACTCTCTGACTATATACCCTACCTCACTTGATTCTTCCCCTGATTGCCTTAATGAGTCAAATCAGAAACAGACCTGGCAGACAGATCTGAAAAGCATTGCTAATGAACTACAAAACACTATTAATGGGCTAAGGCAACTGAATACCCCAGTTAAGGAAACAGGTGGCAATAACACTACACAGAAACAGCCCAGTATGCAGGAATTTACCCTAGTGATCCCATATCTAATTATCCATTTGGACTTAGTGAGGAGCTAAAAAACTTCATGCACAATCCATATGTTGCTCATTTAATGATAATGGATCAAATAATTAACTTTAAATATGAATTAGACACTTTAAAAGAAAACATAGCACTGAATGGTTTTAGACTGGATGACATTTTGTTGAAAAATAGAAAAACTCCTCCTGCAAGAGGGTTCACCCTCCATTCCATTAGAGGAGTCTTTACAAAAGGAACAAAAGGGAAAACAGGGAGGAGAAGAAGCACTGTGGGTAAATTTGGAGACCAGCAATGGCACCACAATCCGCACAGGGGTTGTATACAGACCCCCTTCTCAGGAGGAGGAAATGGACAAGAAAATGATAGAAAGTATACTTAGAATGGCAGAAAAAGGGGAGATATTGCTGATGGGTGATCTGAATATGCCAGATGTTAACTGGAGTGCAGTTGCAGCAGCCACTTCGAAGAGTGGGGCTATTCTAGATGCCCTACAGGGGGCATGCCTTAGACAACTAGTATTGGAGCCCACTTGAGAGGAAGGAATCTTAGACCTGGTTCTCTCAAATGGAGATGAAGAGAGGATCACAGATGTAGAAGTGGGTAGTCATCTGGGAACTAGCGACCATTGAACAGTATGGTTCACAATAAACACAGCAATGGAGTCAAGCCTTACAAAGGCAAAAGTACTGGACTTTAGGAAGGCTGACTTGTTAAAATAGGTACGTGCCTAAGGAATGCACTAGCAAATGGGCAGGAAGGAGGGTGGAAGAACAATGGGAATAATAAAACTGCCATCACAGAGGTAACAAGCCTTTGTGTGAAGCAAATAAACAAAACAAAACGATGTAAGAAACCACTATGGTTCTCAAAGGAAGTAGCAGTGAAGGTTCAAGAGAAAGAAAAGCATTCAGGAAGTACAAGGAATCACAGAAGGAGCAGGACAGAGAACTGTATCAGTTAAAGCAAAAGGAAGCTGGGAAGCAGTCAGAACAGCAAAGGCCCAAACCGAGGAAAAGATAGCCAACTCAGTTAAGAGGATAAAACCTTTTATAGGTACACCAGGGAGAAGGAAGACCAAGGAAGGGATAGTGAGGCTTAATAAAGGGAGGGAGGGTGGGCAGAGGGTGATTGTGAAAGAGCAGGATACTAAACAAATATTTTGCTCAGTATTTACAAAGGAAAGGGGAGGTACCTAAAACAAACAGTAGAGACACTCTGGATACAGAAGTTGATACCAGCCCATTTACAGAAGAAAGGGTTCTGAAAGAACTCTTAAAACTGAAGGTGGACAAAGCAATGGGGCCTGATGGGATTCATCCCAGAATTCTAAAAGAACTAAGGGTAGAACTAGTGACACCACTGACTACCTTCTTTAACAAATCATGGGAGGATGGGGTGGTACCCGAGGGCCGGAGGAGGGCAGATGCGATTCCCCTTCACAAAAGTGGGAGCAAGGCAGAAGCAGGAAACTACAGACCTGTTAGTTTAACCTCAGTAGTAGGGAAAATGATGGAATCACTTCTGAAGGAAAGAATGGTCGATTATCTAGAGGCTAGAGGGGCACAGGACCCAAGGCAACATGGATTCACAGCGGGAAGGTCATACCAGACAAATCTGATTTCTTTGACTGGGTAACCAAAGTAGTAGATCAGGGAGGGGCTGTGGACATGGCCTACCTAGACTTTAGCAAGGCATTTGACACAGTCCCACACAAAAGATTAGTATACAAGTTAGCCAGCCTAGGAGGGTCCCAAGATGACAGCCTGGGTAAAGAATTGGCTGGAGAATAGGACACAGAGAGTAATAGTAAATGGAGTCCACTCTTGAAGAAAGGGGTAACTAGTGGGGTACCGCAGGGTTCAGTATTAGGACCGGTCCTTTTAATGTCTTTATAAGTGGCATTGCAGAGGGACTGGAAGGAAAAGTACGTCTCTTTGCAGATGACACAAAGATCTGCAACAGAGTTGATGCACAAGGTGGGGTGGAAAGGATGAGAAGGGACTTGGCAAGGTCAGAGGAATGGTCAAATGTATGGCAGCTTAGATTCAATGCTAAGAAGTGCAAGGTAATGCACCTGGGAAACAAAAACCCTGGGGAAGAGTACACAATGGAGGGTGAGATACTAACAACAACAAAAATGGAAAGGGACCTGGAGGTAGTCATATCAGATGATCTAAAGGTGGGCAAACAATGTGAGAGGGCAGCAAGGAGGGCTGGGGGGATACTGGGATGCATAGGGAGAGGCATCACCAGTAGAAAACAGGAAGTTATCATCCCTCTGTACAGACAGCTGGTCAGACCCCATCTGAGTACTGCATGCAGTTCTGGAGACCCAATCTCTGCAAAAACATAGACAGTATGAAGCTGTCCAGAGGAAGGCACTACAATGGTGCAGGGTCTGCACCAGAAGACACATGGAGACCCTAAGGAGCTAATATGCATAGCCTCCTGAGGAAAGGAGGAGAGGGGGGACATGATAGAAACTTTCAAGTCACCTCAAGGGAATCAACAAAGTCCAAGATGGTAGCATCTTTCAAAAAGAGTGTGCAAGAACAAGAGGGCACAATTTTAAGATCGAGGGGTGGCTCAGAGGTAATTTATGGAAGTATTTTTTCACAGAGGGCTGTGGATGCATGGAACGCCCCTCCTCGGAGGAGGTTGTGGGAGTCAAAAACAGTGGTGGAATTCAAGCATGCATGGGACAGTCACAAGGCAATTCTAGGGGGTGTGGGTAGGAAGAAGTAGGCTGCTGGTTAACTAGGATCTGCAGCTTATCCATTAGGTAGGGAAATGGGCAGACTTGGTGGGCCAAGCGGTCCTTATCTGTCATCAAATTCTATGTTTCTTTAAAAAATTGACCTGAATTCTCCTCTAACTCTTTTATTGATCTAGAAGAGACATGTATTGCTGTCACTAAACAAAAAACTAAATAAGGGGGAAAAAATAAAAGAAAAAGAGGTACTATGATGTGTAAAAGCAAGATGATGACCAGAGAGGGAATAGATCCTGACAAGGAAATAAAAGGTACCTCTCCATTTTACCACAATACTGAACAGATAGTATTATAACAATCTGATAGCATTATTTCACAACTTCCCATGATGGAGAACTATAGAAACAACTATGATATCCCTCAGCTAGAAGTAATATCAGAAAAACATGCCAATTATAATGAAGATCTGAAAGTTTTTAAGGAAAGAATGGCAGGCATGGTGCAAAAATAAACTGTACAGAATATTAAACCTAAATATCACCTTTATGTAAGGAACAGAAACCTAAGGAACACAAAACTGAGAAAAACATGACAGAGTTGTCACAATGTGCCATTCTTTGTTTATATTGGTATCACATAACAAAAAGCATAATTTCAGACACTGCTATGGAAAAGATTGTGAACCTGTTAAGGACGGTAACTGAAGTTGATATGAAGGTAATTTATGTTGTCAAAACGTGGAAAGATCTGGACATGGAAGGAGTGGAGTGTATCTTTATATTCTGTTCGGCACCAAGAGTGCAAATCAAGTCTGGATCAATAACAATGCATCAAGGAAACAAGGCTACACAATTGATTATATTAAGAGAGAACTAGTAAATAATGCTCTGGTGCAAAAAAGAAGAAATAGACAAATCAGTGTCTTTAGTCTCAAAGCCATACTGATGAAAACTACTGGCAAAATTTAAAATGTCATATATAATCTTTTTATACATGTACTTAAAATATCCCCAGCAGCTCTAGTTATAAGTAAAGCATTTTGAAGGAAAAATTAAACTAAAACTTTTTGTGTGGATGCCATGATACTAGGATCAGAAATGGCAGACCAGATGTTGGAGAACACCACCCTTTTAGACAGAGTGGGTGTGCACATTGTTGATAGAGTGCTCATGATAGACTATAGGGAATTAGTAAATAATGGGGAACAGGAAAATACAGAGGACAGAGGGTTGAACACATTTTACATTTATGGACTCAAAAAAAACAGTAAACAGAACAACTCAAAGTTAAAATCAATTGTATAGCACTTGTTTGAACAGCTTTTAAATATCTCTATCGAAAATCAAGAAGCCATTTCTGTACTAAGACTGTGATTTGAACCAGAATGTGACCAAATTAATGTAACGGCAACTCACTTGAGTTTGTATAAGAAAATAATAGAAAACATAGGAGTGATGGATGCCTTGGGACTATATGTAGTCCCAATGGGCCAGATATTCAAAAGGGTTGCGCCATGCGCAGACAGGGGGCTGCGCCTCTGCGCCCAGTCCAAACTTGCTCCATTCTGTGATATTCAGCAGGAGGCAGTTGCGCCACAGAAAACATGCTGAGCAACAACACAATGCAAATGAATGCATGCTGAACTGGAGGGGGAGGAACCATGTGTAAACTGCACAGCTAGATATTCAGCCGGGCTGTGCAGAGTTGTGCAGGCGCAACCCTCAACCTGCGCCTGCAGGACTTTGAGCCAAAAAGGCTTAAGTCGAGGGCCACCCACAGGTGAGCTGCTGTATTGCAGGGCGCAACACAGCAGCTGCCACCTGTGGCTGGCCCCCAACCCAGTCCTGTGCCCCCGCAGCCCGATCATGGGCAAGAGTGTAAGAAATCCCCCACCCCCACTGGCCCTAACGTGAGCAGTAGTCCCCCAACATATCCCTGGTGGTCCAGTGGACTGATAAGCCCGACCTGGCTGCATAGATGTAAAATAACCCCCAAACTTATCCCTGGTGGTCCAGTGGACTCACAAGCCCGATCATGGCTGCATAGATGTAAAATAATCCCCCTAACTTATCCCTGGTGGTCCAGTGGACCGATAAGCCCGCATGCTGTATAGATGGGAAAATAACCCCCGTACTCCCAAGACCATATACCATGGTGATCTAGTGTCCTCACCCCACCCACTCCACTAAGCCCTCACACCGGCCTCGCAGCCGGGCGGACAGCAGCATCCCCCAGTGCTTCGGCCGCTCTGCTTGACTGACTGTCGGAAGGCATCATCTTCTGCAGAGCAAGAGCCATCGGCTGAACATAGTCAAGACAAAACCGCAGACGGTGAAATGAATTATTCACAAATCTGGACTGTCTTTGTATTTGTATAGCTGCACGCTCATTGGCCTTGCCTGCACCAATGGCTGCAGCACTTTACCGGGCAGTCAGTTGGCGGCAGGTGGGGCGGCAGGTGGGTGGATGCCGCCGCCCACTGGCTGCGGGGGCGGGTGGGTGGGGCCATGGTGGGTGGGTGGGGGACACCAGATCACCAGGATATGGTCTGGGAGTGGGGGTTATTTCATCCTGCAGCCCACGATCGGGCTTATCGGTCCACTGACCACCAGGGATAAGTTTGGGGGACACTTTGCTGCCCGTGATCGGCCAGTCGGGGAGGGGAGATTAATGCTTTGCCCGCGATCGGGCCAGTGTGGGGGTGGGGGATTATTTATTATTTTGCCTGTGATCGGGCTGCAGGGGCGTTGGTCCCTAATGGCTGCTGCCTGGCAGGGTGCCAGGTGCAAGTCCTCGATTACGCACCTGCATGCTAATGGCATGCAAATGGGGCTATAAACAGATGCAAATGGCCCCCCCTGCACCTTGCATGAATTATGGCCCCATTTGCATGTCACCTTTTGAATATTGGAAATTTGCACATGGCACAATGGTACTTGCGCCACCGCAAGTTGAATGCACCACTCTGACCACTTGCAGTGGCGCAAGTTCCACTGCGCCATGCACAGTGGCTGTGGCTGGGGGGTGATATTCAAAGGAGTTGCTCAATAGCGCAACTCCTTTGAATATCACCCGGGCCACACCCCTGCGCAACTATTTTGCGCAGTGCAAGGGCTTGCGCCTCAGAATGGCGTAGTTTGAATATCCAGCCCAGTGTGTACAGAAACCAAAAATAATATATACAAAGAAGATGGTCCCAAAAATAGCAATCGAATAGAATACACAAGACTGAAACATAATTTGTCTGACCACAAGTTACATGCAAACTACAATATAACAGTTACAAACAAATATTAAGAGAACAAAATAATAGACTACAGGATATCTCGAATCTTGAGAAACAGCAAGGGGATGTATTATTTTTTATCATTGAACGTTGCAGGATTAGTGAGAAAATAGGTAGACGATGAATGTCTTGATTACATAAACAATTACACCATAATATGACTTCAAGAAACATGGCACACAAGGGAATCTGATGTAACACTAAATGGGTATACAACCTTTCATGCCCCAGTCAAGAGAACTGCTGAATCAGGAAGATATGCAGGAGGACTAATAATATGGGTAAAGTATGACAAGAACATCAAAGTAGATCAAGTGATCTGCAATGATCATTTTATTTCCTTACTGGTCCAGATTAATAAAGTCAATGGTTGTATTATTAACACTTACATTCCACCTGTAAATTCAAAATATTACTATGAAGGTATATGGGATGCACTGGATGATACCATACATAGAAGCTGGGCAACATCTGCCTGCAATGACATCCTCCTTTGTGGAGATTTAATGCTAGAATAGGAGACTATGATGGTTATGCAGATAGCTCCTTCTACAACTGGTGCCACATGGATGTGCAGAAATTCCCAAGATGCACAAAAGACAAAAAGTGAAGTAAAACTGGTGCATGATTAATAGAACTGTTAAAGACATACCATCTAGCACCCTTAGACAACAGGTTTAGGGGACAGTAACATTGTAATTTTAAACATTATGGACCCTTTGGACCTACAATTATAGATTTTCTTTTTTGGAATGGACAGATGAACTATTCGGTTAAGTGCCTCATAGAAAAAAGGGCAGACAGTGATCATTTCCCTTTGGCAGTTAAAACAAGCTTTTCCAACAGTGTTCCTAGTAATGTACAGACATTACCACAGATAGAAATTAGGAATCAAAATAGAATTATTTAGAGAAATATACATACAATCTTAATTCAACAAACAACTGAAACAGTGATGACTCCTCTAGTACACTTGGTTAATAGTAAAATAGAGATCAGAGACACGATTCAGGACAGCCTTTAAGCTATAAAAGCACTTATAACTACAACAACAATAAATAATATCACAAAAAGAATGAGGGGAAACTTGGTTTGATTAGGGCTGCCGTAAAGTTAACAAGCATTTGTTAATGCCGAATGTTGTTTCGCTGGCATTGGCAGTGCAGGACTTAGAGATGAATAATAAGAATGGCAGTGAAGTATTGAACTGACGCCAACCCCACCCCCACCCTGCAGAGACTGATAAGTGTCGGGGTGTGCCTTTGGGGCATCAGCTATAAATATATGCCATTTTATCTCACCCTACCCAGTATAGACACTGACAAGTGTTGCAGTGTGCTTTGGGGTCTTTGGGCCTTATACTTAACCCATTCCACAAGGAAATACACTGATATGGGTGCAGTATAGGAGAATGGGGTGAACTTTAGGGCTGAACACTCCAAGGCACACCTTGATGTCTGTCACTGGCTGCAGGGTGGGGGTGGAATGGCGTGAGCATTACAGCCAATTATCCCAAGTCACATCCCTGATGAATGGCAGTCTCTACAGGGTGGGGTGTCACAGTTGGAAACCCTAATGTCAATGGCGTGTGCTGGTATTGTCACTCCAAATTTTCAACATGGGCTTTTTGTGACCCCAGCTCATGAAGAGCGGCACAATCAGTTTGTTAGCCGAAAGGTGGTGTTGCACAGTGGCTATGCAATTTGGTGACACAGGGGCGAAAACAATTTTGGACAGGATGTGAAAAATGACAACTGTATTGTTCACGAGGCAGTGTAAATAAATGGCAACGCTGAAAATCTGGAGTGAAAATATGAAAAATTGGTAAAGTCATGAGCATGCATAGAAACTGCGCAACACACGTCCATACCCAATTATTTTTTGCCTTTTTTAGCCACATTTCCAATATAGGCATTTTGGGACCTCTCCTCATGAACAGAGGTGCTGTGATTTTGTTAATCTGTCCCAAAAGATGATTTCTCACAGCGACCACGCCATTGTGCGCCATAGGTGCGGAAACACATTTTGGGCAGGTGTGAAAAATGACAGCTGTAATGTTTATAAGGAGGTGTGAAAAATTGCCAGAGTTGAAAATCTGGCATGAAAATATTGCAAATTTGTGAAGTTACAAGGGTGCGTGGAAACTGCGCAACGCATGCTTGTGACACAGTCATTTATGGATGTTCGTCACCAAATTTTCAACATAGGCATTTTAGGACCTCTGTTCAGGAACAGTGTCACGCATAGAAACTATGCAACACACGTCCATAACCCAATTATTTCTAGGATTTTTTTAGCCACATTTTCAACATAGGCATTTTTGGACCTCCCCTCATGAACAGTGGCACTGTGATTTTGTTAATGTGTCCCAAAAGTTGATTTCCCACAGCGAACATGCCATTGTGTGCCACAGGTGTAGAAACACATTTTGGGAAGGTGTGAAAAATGACAGCTATACTGTTCATAAGGAGGTGTTAAAAATTGCCGGTGTTGAAAACCTGGCATGAAAATATTGCAAATTTACAAAGTTACAAGGATGCGTGGAAACTGCGCAATGCATGCATGTAACACAGTCATTTTATGGATGTTCATCACCAAATTGGCATTTTAAGACCTCTGTTCATGAACAGTGTCACCATCATTTTATCAAACTGTCCCAAAAACTGATTTCGCGCAGCGACCGCGCTATTCTGCGCTGGACGTGCAAAAACACATTTTGGCCAGGATATGTAAAATGACAGCTGTACTGTTCAAAAGGAGATGTGGAGAAATGCCAATTCTGAAAATCTGGAGTGAAAATATTACAAATTCACAAAGGTATGAGCATGCATGGAAACTGCACAATGCATGCTCGTAAAGCAGCCATTTTTTGGATTTTTCACCAAATTTACAACACAGGCTTTTGAGAGCCCCCCTCATGAACAGTGGCACTGTTGTTTTGTTAATTGGCCCTGAAAGGTGATTCCATGCAGTGACTGAGAAATCACCTTTTGGGACCGAATAATGCCATGACAGTGATTGAATTCATGAAGAGGGGTCCCGATAACCCCATGTTGAAAATTTGGTGCCAAAATTCCCAAAAATGCCTGAGATATGCACCAAAGTTGAAAAAAAACTATTTATGCCATTGTACAGCTTACTGGCATTTCTTTAGTTCACGGTTGGCTTTGAAGAGTGCAGACGTGTTCCTGATCCTGAAGATCATCGCGCCGTGCTCTGGAGATAAGTATGGGGTGAGGGGTGGGGAGACCGGGTGCACAGAGGGTGGGCATGGGTTGGGGAGGGCCACCGGAGTTGATGAGGGACCTTTTTCTGCTTTGCAGGTTTAAAAAAAAACCAACAACATTGCAGGCTGGTTTTTCCTTTACAGGGTCATTTGGCATGCTGGGTTGAGCTCCCAGCATGCCACCTGAGTGTTGTTTTTTGGGAGGGGTTCTGTAGCCTATGGGGATTGGGCACTCCCGTTGGCACACAACAAATGGGGGGGCATTATGCCGATGGGGAGTGGGCTCCCCCATCAGTAAATGAAACTGGGAAGGAGGACATGATGCTGAGGGGGATTGGGCACTCCCTCAGCACACACTTTAAATGGGAGGGGGGTTGCATTATGCTGATGGGGAGTGGGCACTCCTGTTGGCAAATGATGTGGGTTGGGGCACGCCAACAGGGGGATTGGGCACCCCTGAAGTCAGCTCTCTGGGTGGCAGCAGTCAGCGCCGCCATGTTAATGGAAGGGCTTCACCAGGAAAGGCACATAGGGAAGGCTTGTTTTGGTGCCACTGCATGACGAGCTTGGCTGTCATTGCAGTGGACCTTTTCTTAGATGTGCTCGCCACATTATGTATTCCTGGTGTGGTGCCTGCATGTTGTGCTTATTGGGGAATGAGGGATGCACCTACTGATGCATGCCCTGCATTCACCCAACAGTGACCATGCCTCCAAATCTGTTACTAATGCAATATGTTGGCCACGCAAGCATGAGCCAACATAAAAAGGAGCTAAACCAACAAATCAGGGCATATAAACATACTAACAATGAGAAGAGTTATAGTGAATTAAATCAGTTAAGATAAAAATATAAGAATTTATTGAAGATAAAACAAAAAGAGTTTCAAATAAAACAATGGAACAAAATGTTAACAGTAATAGAGAAAAATGATTCACACCCATACTGGTTGATGGTTGCCTAGGGAACAAATAACTCAAAGTATGAAACAGATTTCTATATCAAAATTAAATGTCTAGATTTCTCACTATACAAACATCTTTTATGATTCAGATATTTTACAGGATAATGGGAATAATGTAGACTTGACACTATTTAGCCCAGTAAAGGTATCTGAGGTATATTTTGCTGTAAGTTCACTAAAAAAAGGGAAAGCAGCAGGTTCAGATTCAATGCCAGCAGAAGTCTATTTACTTTTTCCCTCACAATGGAATATCATTCTTACAACTTATTTTAACCAGTGTAGTTTTAACTTAGACTTCCCATCTTCCTGGAAAGGGCAATAATAAAATATATTTACAAGAGAGGGGATAAAAGTGACCCAATGATGTATAGACCTATATCCTTATTGGACACCATGGGAAATATTTTCTCAAAAGTAATACTGGCAAGGTTGGCTGAGCAGCTGACAAGTTTAGGGGGGCTTTCAGAATTACAAGCTGGATTTCAAATAGGGTTTAAGTACAATTGATAACTTACATTATTAAACATTTATAGTATAGTATTATTGAGGCTTATCCATGTATTACAATATGTTAAACTACAAAAACAAAGACTCTATGCTATATTCGTAGATTTCAGTTCAGCTTTTGACATGGTATTCCATGGATTATTATGGGAGATAATGAAGGAATGGGGAATATCACATGACATTGTGGACATAATAAGAGAACTATACTCAGAAACATGGGCACAAATTAGATTAGGAAGCAGTGGACGATATTCAACTACATTTGTAACGAACGAGTGAGTTGGGCATTCTTGACTCCCCCATTATTTTGTACAAAATATATATATATATATATATATATATATATATATATATATATGTAATATATTTCAATAATTTATTCCTCCAGCTAGAAAAATAACACACAGACTGACTGAAGATTCTCACCAAGAACTGTGCTGCATTGGTGTGCACAGATGACTTGGTGCTTTTTTCTCTGACAAAATCAGGTCTAGCTGCCAAATTAAAAATCTTGCAGACTTATGCCACTAAACATAAATTGAAAATTAATTAAATGAAAACCCAGGTCATGGTTTTTGATAAATGAAGCAATAAAAAAATAAAACTGGTACACTGGAGACAAAAAATTGAAAATAGTGCAACGCTATAACTATTTAGGATTACAGCTGGCCAGTATTGGCAGATGGAGCAAACATATTAACTAGTTGAAGATCAAATTAAAGCAGAGTGCAAATTCTCAAACAACATGTAATAGAAAGAATGAGGGGAATTCACTTAAACCTCTAATTACTGCTGCAAAAGCAAAATATGATGCCCAAGCTCTATACGGCTCTGACGTATGGGATACCAAGAACTTTGAGCCCTTAGAGATACCACTCAATAAACTGTTTAAAGTAAGTCTGGGACTGAGTTACTCTGTCCCTGTTACAATAGTCAGGGCTGAATTAGGGATACCCAAGCTGAAAGCCCTATATACAGCAAGAAAAATAAATTATTGGATAATTATATTACAAATGGGCTATGAGAGATTACCAAATATCTGCTTAAAAGAAAAATATAGTTGACATTCTATGAGGATATTCCAGTCTGATTGGCTCAAAAAGATTCAGAGCATCCTGAAAGAAACATATTTGGATTTCCTGGAAAATCTATATAACAAAGGAATTTCAATCAGTTTGAAGTATCAAAAGTATGCTACCAACAGACTAACAGAATATTATGCTGTTCAGGACTTAAATGCCATTTCTGGGCTACACACTTCCCCTTGGATTAAGCAAAATGACATAAAATATCATTATAGGTCATATCTTGACATTCTGACAGAATATCAACAAAGAAAAATTTTCACTAAATATAGACTCAAGCTATTCCCAAGTAGATTTCTTTTTGCAAGATATAATAATTTATCTTCAGAACAAGTCAGATTCTGCTCTAGTAACTGTCAGACTATTTAAAAATTGTTCCATGTTATATGTGAAAGTCCATGGTACAAGAATCCAAGAAACAGCTGGTTGATACCACTCTGGGAAACCATACAAACAAAAGATTGTCATCAACTATTAAACATAGCCCTTACAACAAATGATGAATTTAGAATTACAAATATGATTGGGTATTTAACTGCAATACTAAGAATAAGAACCAAGGGGGAGCAGTTGATGTCGCCTACCTTGACTTCAGCAAAGCTTTTGACACTGTTCCACATAGAAGATTGATAAATAAGCTGGGTAGGCTCAGGTGGGTCAGAAGTTGGTCAACTGGATGGAAAACTGGTTGACAGGCAGAAAACAGAGAGTGGTGGTAAGTGGTACACAGTCAGAAGAGATGCAAGTCACAAGTGGGGTACCTCAGGGATCAGTTCTGGGGCCAGTCCTCTTCAACATCTTCATTAATGACGTTGCAGATGGACTAGAGGGTAAGGCTTGTCTGTTTGCAGATGACACCAAGATCTGCAACACAGTAGATGACCCAGATAGGGTGGGCAGAATGAGAAGAGATCTGGATAAACTAGCAAAATGGTCAGAAGAGTGGCAACTGGGATTTAATGCAAAGAAGTGCAAAATTATGCACATAGGGAAGAAAAACTCTGAAGCCACCTATAGGCTGGGGGGGAGTTGCTAGCAGTCACAAAGGAAAAAAGAAACTTGGGCATCATCATCATCACTGATGACCTGAAATCATCCAAGCAGACCTCTAAAGCAGTAGGTAAGGCTAGGGGGGTGTTAGGGTGTATTAGTAGGGGTATCACAAGTTGTAAGAGGAAGGTAATAATCCCTCTTTACAAGACACTGGTTAGGGCCCATCTGGAGTACTGCGTGCAGTATTGGAGGCCACACCTTCACAAGGACATTAACCAAATTGAGGCAGTCCAGAGAAGAGCAACCAAAATGGTGCAGGGACTGCATCAGAAGACATATGAAGACAGATTAACTGAGCTCAATATGTATACCCTTGAGCAAAGGAGGAAGAGAGGTGATATGATCGAGGCATTCAAACACCTTAAGGGCATTAACAAGGTGAAAGAGTCTAACATGTTTAAATATAAGAAAAATAGTAGGACAAGAGGACACAGCATGAGATTAGAGGGGGCTGATTAAGAGGGAATGTGAGGAAATTCTTTTTCACAGAAAGGGTGGTGGATGCATGGAATGGCTTAACACAAGAAGTGGTGGCTATGAATACAGTGCAGGGCTTCAAACAGGCATGGGGTAGGCATAAGGGAGTAATACAAATGACTATGAATAGATAGGCCACTGACAGAGGAAAGGCAGATGGCACATTTATAAGGTAGAAAAAGAAATGGGCAGACTGGATGGGCCTTGAGGTCCTTATCTGCCGCCAACTTCTATGTTTCTATGTTTCTATGTTTCAAATACATTAACAAGGATCTGCTGACTGTATCTGGTTGACAGAACATAATTCTAGTAGTAAAACAATTAAAAAACCAGCACTATTTGTTGCTTATAATATGTATTTATATATGAATGTTAGAAAATGAATCTATAAACTTTTAAATGTATTTTTACACTGTCATAGAATTACATTTTAAATGTATTGCTGTAAAGTCTGTACTTGCATATAACCAATGTTATTTTTGTATACATATATTTATATACTGTAATGGTCAAAAAAACGAACAATAAATGTACTACTACTATTATAAAAAAACAGACAATGCTAATAGAAATAGGTTGTTATATCTTAAAGTGAAGGCAGACGCAGGGGAAAATAAAATAGTCTTTTTTTACAGAATTTAATCATATTTCAAGTATCGTAGCAAATATTATCTTTCCTAATTGGAAAATTCTGCAGACAGATATTATCTTAAGACCGATGACTGGTGAGAAACCGATAATAGCATATAGTAGAGCAGCTAATTTAGCAGACTTATTAACCCATAGCCACTTTTTAAATATGGAGCCTAGGAAAGACAGTAAGGGAATAAAGGATATCTTTTGCTGTGGATCATGTTCAGCTTGTAAATACGCAGTCAGATCTAAACAGTTTACTCATCTGATATCAAGAAAACCTGTGGAAATTAAGAACTTCTAGAACTGCAAAAGCACATATATGATCTATGCTACATGGTGCAGTTGTAATAAAATATATTGGGAAAACTGTGAAGGAAGCCTGAACTAGAAGAATTTTTTATTTATTTATCTTTTAACTCCTCATGTAGGGCTGGCAGACAGGCTCCAGATCCCTCTCAAAGGGCTCATTTCATTCTAGCACCCTGCTGCTGCTGCTGCTGCAGGGGCTGTCATAGAGCCTGCCAGACCCATTTTCCATTTTTCTCTCATCCCTGGTTGCGGATGTGCTCATACATGCATGGAGACACATGCACACTACAGTCCCAAACACTCATTCATTCACATATATAGACTGACTTTTAGTTATGGGCTGCACGCCCATTGGCTCTTGCTCTGAACTAATGAGCATGCAGCCCTACTGAGCTGTCAGTCGGTGGGTGGTGTGCATGGAAGGCGGTGGGGTGCTGCTGCCCGCCGCTGCGGGGGGAGCGGGGTGGTGGGGCTCCGTGGGTGGAGTGGGTGGGGTGGGGCCACTAGATCACAGGGATTGCAGGCGGGGTGGGGGTGGGATGCCGCCCATGATCTGGCTTCTCGCGTTCACTGGACCACGAGGATCTTGGACTCTGGAGGGGGGAATATAACTTAATGCCCGCGATCGGGCTACTGGGAGGGAAATAACCTTATGCCCATGATCAGGCTCCTGGTGGGGAGAATAACTTCATGCCCGCAATTGGGCTACTCGGGAGTGGGGGATGTTTGATTATGACCGCGATTGGGCTAATGGGGGCAGGGATAATTTTATGCCCGCGTTTGGGCTGCTGGGAGGGCGACACTTCAGCCAGTGATCGGAGCATGGGGGGGGGTGCTGCCAGGTGCGGCAGGAACGAATGGAGGGCCACCCACAGGTGGCAGCAGCTATGCTGCACCCTGCAATGCGGCAGCTCACCTGTGGGTGGCCCTTGACTTGATCCTTTTTGGCGTAAGTTGTGCAGGCACAGGTAGGGGTTGCACCTGTATAACTCTGCTGCGGCCAGGCTGAATATCGGGCTGTGCATTTATGCATGGGCATGCCCTCACCCGTGCTCGATACATTACTGATGCACCCCAGTGCATCAGGATTTGTGCAGGCGTAGTTTTTCCTTTTAAATATCGCACCGGGGTGCATCAGTGGGTTGTGCATGGTGCAACACTGTTGTGTCATGCGCAACTCTTTTGAATATCTGAGTCATTGTTTGAATTTTATTCCAACATCAAATGTTAACAGATTCAAGTTGGAAATTGAACTCTATAAATTCTTTAGAAAAATTAAGTTGAGACATTTTTTCACATCCAAACAATTAACAGATTTAGAATCATTGCCTCCCTCTATTGAACAAAATACTCAGGAGAATTTTACAGCTACAATAGATGATGATAATATTGGTCAGAGTATAGTAGCAGAGAGAGATTTAATTATACAAGACATAACAGATTTAGTAATGGACCAAGCTATTGAGATGTTACAAAAAAGAAAACCCCATCTAGTTAACTGTTGACAACGATGTGAGGGAGAAACGTTTGAAACCACAGTCTACATTTTAAGGGGATGTGAAGAAAATTCCAGCTGTATATATTTAAAAAAAAAAACAGTTTGGGCAGATGTTGAGAAATTGTTTAAATAGAAGTTATATCCACATTTTCCCAATATGATAAAGGAAAAGAAATTAGCTTTAGATGAAATAAAAAACTGGACTGAAATCATTATTAAGAGCTT
The DNA here is from genome assembly GCA_016271365.2 of Neoceratodus forsteri. Taxonomy (NCBI): domain Eukaryota; kingdom Metazoa; phylum Chordata; order Ceratodontiformes; family Ceratodontidae; genus Neoceratodus; species Neoceratodus forsteri. The sequence continues at coordinate 314,764,368 of CM028135.1, forward strand.
TAATAAGGGTGGCAATGTGGTACTGTTGAAAAGAATATGTATTTATTAGAGTTGGAGAAACAGTTACGTGATAAGAGGTACTACACTAGATTAGATAGTGACCACTCACCAATTTTAAATAGACAATTAAATGATTTATTGGATACAGCCTATAATAATGGTAGGATCAGTATGGATAAGAAAAAATACCTCACTACACCTTTTCCTATGACACCTACTTTCTATACACTTCCAAAGGTCCATAGAAGTATTGAGACTCCCCCCCAACCCAGGCATCCAATTGTTTCTGGCACAAGTTGTATGATTGAGAAAGTATGCAAATGTCTGGACTTTTTTCTAAAAGATGTAGCGAATAAGTCACAGAGCTGTGTTAGAGACACTGTGGACCTCCTGGGGAAGATAAACAACATTAAATGAGAAATGTCATTTCTGTGGCTTACAGTGAATGTGGAAAGTTTATATACTTCTGTTTATCATGAATTATGTTTACATGCAGTAGAAAAAAATGCTCTTACAGGCAGATCTTAAAAATATTCTAGATCCTGAATTTCTACTCTTGGGCTTAGAATTTCTTCTTCAGCATAATTATTTTGTTTGACAGAAAATAGTCCTAAACTGCAATGGGAACAGCGTTAGCACCATCTTATGCAGCTTTAGTTTTAGCATGGATTGAGCAAGAATTTATCCTTAACATCAAAAATCCACATTACAACAGAATTTTTAAGTGGTACAGATATTTGGATGATGTGCTTGCTATTTGCGATGGAACACCTGCAGAAGCGATACAGTTTGCTGACTAGCTGAATGACAATACTTGGGGTTTAAAATTTACTTTTAATATGCATCCAAATCAGGTTTAATTTTTTGATCTGTGTTTAATTAGCACTGCAGAAGGTACTATTGAGACACATGGGTTTAGGAAACCAACTGCAGGTAACACTTTACCTTTACTAAGTAGTGCTCATCCATGAAAGACTGCTGAAAATATCCCCTATAGCCAATTTTTAATGGTTGTTGCATAACTGTAGTAATATAGAAAGAGTTTGTGAGGAGTCTCAAAATCTAATACACAGCTTCCAAAACAGAAGGTACAATACACAGCTCCTTATAAAAGCATATAAAAACACAGAGAATGCTGATAGAAATTAGCTGTTATATCTTAAAGTGAAGGCGGTTGCAGGGGAAAATAAAATAGTCTTTGTTACAGAATTGAATTGTATTTCAAATACTGTATGGAATATCTGTTCTAATTGGCTGGAAGTATAGCCTAGTGGTTAGAGTAACGAGTTGTGAATGAGCTTGGTACAGCATCCAGCAGATCTGAGTTTGATTCCCACAACCTCCACTTGCATACTGTACGATTTTAAGCAAGTCACTTAACCACCCCAGTGCTCCCAGGTTGCCCCTGAAAACAGGCACTTGTGTGTACTGGGCCTTACCTGGTTACCAAAAAGAATAAATAACAACTGGAAAATTCTGCAGACAGATAATATCTTAAGACAAACTATTTGTGAGAAACCAATACCAACATATAGTAGAGCAGCTGATTTAGCAGACTTATTAACCCATAGACACTGTTTAAATGTGGAGCCAAGGACAGTCAGTAGGAGAAGTACAGTAAGAGGGACTGAATTCAGCAGCTTCAGTCAGGAACTGTATGGACTTGTTACAAATTCTAGTGCTCTAAATGGACTTTGTTTCACTGTAAATTCATGTGCTTTGAATGTTACCTCTGTTGAACCATCTTTTGAGCATCTTAATTAATAAAAGTCATGGAATTCTTTGCAGTGTACATGGTGTATGTGCCACAGTAATTCTGGAATTCGGTTTGAGGACATTTGGATTGTGAGTACCCCTTATTTCTGTGTGATTTGTTTTTGTAAACTTTATTTATATAATAAAATATCAAAGACATAGAGGCAGTACATATATAGGTCATATCAAATAACAGTTATCAGCTGCTGGTGAGGACACTTACCTAGTGAATAAAAAGGAATAAGATATTGATAAAAGCAGAGAAAGCCCTGCCAACATGCAATTTACTCACACAAAATTATAGCTGACCACGGTCACGTGGGTTTCCCTACATGTGTTAAAGCTTAGGTGCCATAATACTACAATTCTGGAAAAAAGAACAGGAACCACGACATATCAGGTGATTGTTCCACACGATTCCCACCCATAGTGTGGTAAAATCTTAAACGCTTATCTAAAGTGATACATGGGTACTGAAATGTCAATGGTATGCTTCTTGGTAAAGTGACTCATCCCTGTGTCCCCCTCCCAGAGGAGACCCCCCATTCAGTCTCTCAAAAAGCTGGGAACCAGGTCTCTGATACTGTCCTTTCCAGGGGCCCTAAATTGAGTTATATTTGTCTTCTTGATTGGTTGTTTTGTATTAAAGATGTTCTAGTTTCATACTACTATATGTAACAAAGAGGACACCCACTGGGACACCATAAGGACATTTTCTGAACCCCAGTTAGGCACCAATGTCTGTTTAGCAATAACAATGCCCAACCTCCACAATGGGAGACCCCCTCCTCTCCCAATCCCCAAAAAGCCCAGTACCCCCAACAGGATACTATTGGGGTCAAAACCCTCTGAATTGTTCAAGACCTTACTTAACAAACGTGTAACCTCCATCCAAAATGCACCGATCTTGGGGCATTCCCATACCATATGGAAGATGGTACCAATGCTAATTTTTTCATTTGGGCAGAGGTCAGACTTATATGTGCCATTACAGGAGTAAGATAAGATCAAAGGAGTATGTTATAGTGAATCATCCATAATCTATTATTTCTAGAGCATTCCATTCCCTTCCTTAGTATATTGGCAGTCCCCTGCAGTTAAACAGTCTAGAGATAAGTCCTGATCCCACTTCCTTTTGATTCCTGCCAAGGGATCATGCAGACCCCTGAGGACAGCCCTATAGACTCTTGTACGAGGTTTTGGTTTTAATTTCCTACCCTTGGCAAGCAAGATTTCCTCCGCAGCAGATCATTTTAGGTCAGGGGGTATCTCCAAGGGATCCCCTCACTTACATATCTTAGCCCTGACCTGGAGGGATATAAAAAAATGTGCGGGTGTCAGGTGGAATTCTCTAATTAGAGTCTGAAAGGTTTTCAAGTGCCCATCTTCATATAACTAGAAGAGTACCTGGAGCCCTTTTCTTTCCCACTGGTCTAGTCCCCTACAAGCCTGAGCTGGGATGGTGTCTCTGTCCCATACAATATAACTAATGGAAGCTTCAGGAGAGAGAGAGAGCAACACTTTTCCCGATCGCAAAGTGGGCCATCAACCATGCCCTCACTGTAGATCTAAGAAAGGGGTTACTAATATATTTCACCACTTGTTTTTTCTGAGATGCCGCTAAGGGGGCAGAGTATATTGGGGCCCCAAAGGAGACCTCCTCCAACCCAACCCATGTCCACTTGTGGGCAGTTTCCAGGATCAAGTCCACTAAGAAGGCCAGTTGTGCTGCTTGATAATACAGCAGAAGGTTCGGTAACCCCAGTCCTCCCCTATTTAATGGCTGCCATATTGTTTCTTGTTTAATCCGGGGTCTGCACTGATTCCACAATAAAGAGGTGATGCAGCTCATCAGAGATTTGTAATATTTTTGGGGTAAGTGGCAGGAGATGGTATGGAACAAGTATAAACACTGGGGGAGGACACACATTCTGACAATGTTGACCTGACCAATCAGTGTGAGTGGAAGGGATTTCCATCTATCACAATCCTCTTTTATTTTCTGGAGCAATGGCTTATAATTCACTTCACCCAAAGTAGAGAGCTTTTTTGGTAAGAAAATTCCTAAATATTTAATTGCTGAGGCTGAGGGGATGAGTGTGTCCCCAGTCTGTATGGGTACATTCCTATTAGAAAGTGGGAGTCACTCACATTTGGCCCAGTTAATTTTATGGCCTGACAAAGGGTCATAAATTTCATAAAGTTTCATAAGGGCAGGCAGGGCCCTAGCTAGGTCAGCCAGGAAGAGCAGGACGTCATCCGTGAAAAGTGAGATCATGTGCTTATCATCCCCATGGGAAAAGCCCCTAATGTCCAGATGGCATTGAACCGCCTGTACCAATGCCTCTATTGTCAACACATATAACAAAGGGAATAAGGGGCATCCTTGTCTGGTTCTCCTGGAAAGATTAAAGGGTGGGGAGAGGGTATCATTTGTAAGGATATGGGCATGAGGGATTTACAAAATGTGTGTATCCATGCTCTAACATTTCGTCCAAAGCCATATTTTGACAGAACAGCAAACATAAAAGACCATGCTACTCGATCAAAGGCCTTCTCTGAGTTCAATGCGAGATGGCCCTGATCCCCCCCCCCCAGGACACCCAGCCATGCATAACATTATGGGTTCTTCTAATACTGTGCTTGGCCTGTCTGCCTTTCACAAATCCTCCCTGGTCTGGATGGATGAAGGTCGGCAGAACACTCTCCAACCTGAGTGGCAGGACTTTTGCCATGATCTTATAACTGGCGTTCAGTAATGAGACGGATGGTAAGAGCTGCATTTAACCAGGTCCTTATCTGGCTTGGGGAGGATGGTAATAATAACTAGTGTCTGGAATTTTGTTAACAACCCGCCCTCCATAACTTCCCCAACTATCATACAAAATAATTGACCAATCTTGGACCAAAACACTTTATAAAATTCCAAGGGGATATCATCCAGTCCCGGGGCCTTACCTGTGTTGGATGACCAAACCGCTTTTTTAATTTCATCAGGGGTAACCGGATAGTCCAACTCCACCACCGTCTCTGAACCCAGATACGACAGATCGTTAGTGTCCAAAAAATGTTGGGGGTCTGATCCCCTAGAGATCTCAGAAGAACACAGATATTGGTAAAAATGTTAAAAAGTGTTGTTTATCCTTCTCTGATCAGTTGTAATAACCCAATCCAATCCCTCTAACTCCAATATCTGACTTTCCACCCTTTTCTGTCTAACCATCCAAGTCAGCCATTTACCTGTCCTGCTGTATCTCCCTCAAAATAATTACCTGCCTTATTCAATGGTAAGATTCCGTTCAATGTTCCTAGATGTTAAACAGCTCAGCAAACCCTTAAGCTTCTTAAGTTCCTCCACTTCAGCTCCCCAGCATCCAACATCGCTTTCCTCTCTAACTCAGTTATTTGAGCTTCCATTTCCTTTTCTGCCTGCTGTTCTTGTTTGTGTTTGTGCATCGTGAATGAAATCAAAAGCCCCCAAATAGAGGCCTTTAAGGCCTCCCATGTTGCTACTACTGATGTGTCTTCCACCTTGTTATACTCCAGGAATTCCCTCAACATCTTGACCATGTACTCTTTATAGGAAGAGTCAGTCAATAGGGCTGGGTCTAACCACCACTGTGGCCACGGTGGGGATCTGGTGTCCAAGCCATCTCCACCTCCAAAGGGGCATGGTCAGAAATACATATTGCTTCATAGCATGTTGACCAAGTTCTGCTTAAAATTTCAGCGGAAATCAATGCCAAATCGGGTGCATGTGGCGTCAGATCTCCTGAAGTGCCATCTCCTGTGCAAACTGTCTGAATGCTGTTGCAGCCTTGGATGGGGGGGGGGTGTCTTATTACCTGAATAGTCAAAATTGGGATCCCAGCATATATTAAAGTCCTCCCCATATATGTCATCTCTCATATGGGCTACCACCAAGGCCAACTTATGGAAGAACTCAGGGCAGTCAAATACTGGTTCATACACAGATACTACAGTAAGCCACTTCCCCTCAATTTTAACCTCTACCACTATATAGCATCCTTGCAGATCTAACAGGGTAGATGTAATCTGGAAACACAGACCAGGATGAAACCACACTGCCACTTCCCTGGCCTTGGAGGTAAAATCCACTAATAGAGCTCCCCCCATGATCTGGCTAACTTAGCTGATTCCTCCTTGGTTTGATGCATCTCTTGTAGTAGGACAATAACCCCCTTAATTTTTTTAACATAAACGATAACCTTCTTACTCTTAACCACTGATTTTAGACCACTTACTGTACATTCCACAACACCACTTTCATGTGTACCATAGCTGAGAATAAAATATAACACCACCAGTGAGCCAAAAAAACACAAGATCCTCCCATACTTCAAGCAGAACATGTGCTGCATTTAAGTAAAACAGACTGTTTACTGCATATAGATAAGTTACAAAAGTGAAACAACAATATAGCCTCTAATATAACCCAAATGAACACAGGAGCAACCACTGTCCTCCCAAGAAAATTAACAGCATTGGGTTGTCCAATGACCCTCTTCAAACAACCCACTCCCTTCCCGCTGTATCTCCCAACCTTCCCAAACCCACTAAAACTAGGAAAAAAACAACAATTAACAAAACCCACCAACTGCATACCTCCCTTAACCCCTGTTGCCAAACAATCCTCATTATTTGACATCCTCCCCATAATCTCTGCTTATTGTGGAGGAGCCAGTGTGTCCCATCTGAGCTGTAGGCCATCATGAAAAAAAAAACTTGTTCCAAAAGGCCCAACACTGTAACAGTCCCACCAGGGCATACAGAGAACCCTACCCCCAGAATGTGGGGCACCCAGCAGCCCAGCCCTATCCCCCAGCAAGCCTATTAGTCCTTTCAAGATGAAGATTTACAAAACAGGAGAGATCACCTAGAGGAGATGATGGACCACCCCCTTGGGCACACTGATTTGTGAACTAAGGCATGCCCCCCCCTTCCCTAGCTATGCAGATCACAGCATTACCTCTAAGTGCACTTTCATCCTCCCACTGTATGGTTAGTGTTCTCCATATTAAAGAAAACCTCCTTTTGCTATTTATTTAGTTTTTGTTGACTGGGTAAGTGCACTAGATAAATCCTGTCTATTTTCAGGCATGACCCAGGGGAGGTGGATACAGATGAATGCCGACTGACCTTGAACCAGATTAAGCTGTTGGTGATATTTTTAGTAAATGAGGGAAATTTGGCCAGGACACTGGGGACATTCCCCTACTCTGCAGTAGGGACACTGCTGCTATGGAGGCTGATGTGATGGAAGTTCATTCTGCTGGTGTACCTGAGGGCGAGCAGGTCTCCCAGCCCTCAGGTCCAGAACAGGAGGCCGAAATTGTTTCTAACAATTGTATGGTTATGGAGGATATTGAGCCTCATACAGTTCTAACCTCAGTATGTGCACCGCAAGGGTTGTTTGGTACGGATGATGTTTGGCTTGAAACAATCGTGCAACAAAACAGAGCATTTCATCAGCTGAATTTGGCTTTACCTTCTGGAATACAGCTGTCTGGTGTGGTGGATTCAAACATTTCTGATAATCAGAGTGAATCCTTTGGATAGTGGTCTTGTTCAAGAAGCAGCATGAATTATTCAAGCAGAGCAGCAAAAGCAGGGCTTGACAGATTGCAAACAGAGAGGCGTATGAGTCAGACCAATGACGCACTATCATCAAAGGAATCCAGTCTGACAGAGTCAAACCCTGAAATGCTGAAACTGACAACTGAGTCAGGGTCTGCTTTGCTCAACAATGCAATGCCTCCCTCAAAGTGCATTTTGGTTCCTGTGAGTACCTCTTTGCCTCTTGTTACGGAGACTGTTGGTGTAAAATGCAATAGTTTTGGCTTGAGGAAAGGTAGAGTGGAAGAAAATCCTCCCTTCCCAGCCTGTGAATGCTCTCTGTCCTCGTTGGAGCGTTCCCAATGAGCGCAGGATGGAAACGTGGAGCAACAGGGTGTGTGGATCCCAGACCCAGCTCACAGCCCAATTCTTGGACAAACCTCTGGCCCTACTGCTGTGCAAACTACTGTAGGAATCTCTACACATCCACAGGAGAAGCCTGAAGAACTGCAGCCTGTAGTACGTGACAAGACAGAGCAGTGTGAAAAGGAAACAGACCTAGTACACTTTTTGGAGCCTTCCTCTTCAGAGTCGGAGGGGTCGGTTACTAAAACCAAAGAATGGGGAGATATTGTAGTGACAGAACTAATGCAGACTGACAAATTTCTTGACTTACGCAATCAATCTAAGACTGCATGGGAGTTCTTTCGATGGAAAGATCCTTTCTCAGGCCCCCCCCCCCACAAAGATGGAATGCTGTTCGTTTGGAGTATTTGGGAGGTTTGGGCATTGCTCCGGACCGTGCATATGTGGGGAGGACACTGTTAAAGGGTTCAATGTTTTTTTTTTCAAATGAAATCCATGCCTTGATTCATGTATCTGGATCAGAGATTTATGATGTGAGCTTTACCTCTGCAGAGCCTGGACCGTTTTTGGGCTAAATTAGACACTCTTAAATATACTGAATTATGGCTGCCCTTTAAAGTGTTGCCTTTGACAAAACCTTCAGTTAAAAATGTGACAGTATCATAGGTATCATAGGTATATTGAAGCCGAAAGATAGAAATTCTACCCTATAAGGCTTGCCAACCAATTTTATTAGAAAATAAATTTATTATTTCCTAAATGCAAATCTATTCCATTCTTGAACTCGTTCATCGTGGTACTATTCACAAGTTTGGTCGGTAAGTTGTTCCAAACTCCAACCACTCATAAACTATACCAATGTCTACGAAAATTGTGATCCCAAGCTTGTTGACGTAGTTGTTTCATATGTTTTCTTGTACTAGTTCTACCATGATTATGAATAAAGCCCAATTCCTCCAGCAACAGTTCATCCTTCATGCTCTTGTAAAGAAAACACAGATCTCCCCTTAATCTGCGGTAATACAAGGAATAATGATTTAAACTTACTAATCTGTCATGATAACTTTTATTTTTTAATCCCTTTATTTGTTTAGTTAGCGTTCTCTGAACCCCCTCAATAGAAAGTATGTCCTCCCTATTTTTGGGTGAACAAACCTGGATGCAATACTCCAAGTGTGGCCTTACCAATGCACCATAGAGTGGGATCAACACTTTCCTGTCTCTACTCGCTATATGCTTGAGTATACAGTATCATTCCATAATGAATCAGTCTCAGTCCATGATGTTACCTATTGGTTGCAAAAAAATTGTGAAGTACTTGGTTCTCCTTCCCCCATTTTTGATGGAGTGTATATGGAATGGGGGGTTGAAATTTATAGTATGGTTATGGAATAATAGTTTAGGCCCAGTTCATCTGCCTAACAGTATATTTTTGGGTAGCAAGAGAGGTCATTGTTTTTATCCAGGACAACCAAGGGCTTGTTTTAAATGTGGGGCCCACATGCATTTATGCTCAGAATGTGACCTCTGTTTGGAGTTTGGACACCATAGTTCTGATTGCCAGGCAGATTTTAAATGTAACCTATGTTTTGAATCTGGACATACCTATAGAATCTGTCCATGGGCTACCCATAACCGCACTGATAGGAAAAGTTAGGATGTCGTCATTCAGGATGCGCAGAAATGAGTGATGTCCAAAAAGAAAGTTCAATCCCAGAAATCACACCCTGAACCTCGGACTGATCCTCCTGTCCCCCCTTCCCCTCCTCCCTCTTCAGTGGAGGTCAAGAGAGTTGAGGAAGCAACCACTATAATGCCTGGAGAAACAGATAGTATAGTAAGCCAGGCTCTTCAGTTGCCAACTAAACAACCTCTATTGTTTTGGGAATAAAAGTGTCTGAGATGCCCCCCTGACTTGTTAAAAGTGGTGCAAAAAAAACAAACCTTGAAGCAGACCAAACCCAGACCAAAAGTTGTTAAGGCAAATTTTCCGGAAGATGAGGATATTGTTTTATCAAATATGAAATTTTGTTGCATAATTCCCAGGAATCAGAAACAGGTGGCCTCGTCCTTAGCCGCCCACTATTCTGATTCTGACTGAGAATCTCATGAGAAGGGAGATGTTGCTGCTAGTGACACAAGGGTTTGGTCGAGGATACGACGAAATACTAGATTAAGGAAACCACCTTAACTTTTTTAAATAATTTAATCACAGACTACCTTTATTCCACAGTTAAGTGTAGCTACTATTAATGTTAATAGTATAAAAAATGCTCGAAGGAGACTGATTGCACTCTCGGTATTAAAGGATTTGGGGAGTGATATCAGTCTTTTGCAAGACACTAGGTTGAATACCATTTCATTGGTAAGATCGGCCCAACAATTGTGGTGTTGGGGCCCTTCCTTCTTTTCTTTTGGCACAGATGTCTGTGAGGGGATTGGTATCCTATTTAAAGGGGATAGATTTAGAATTTCTAGATTAGTAGAGATTTCATTGGGGAGGGCTTTACTGGTGGACTTCACATATGCAGAGGTTGATTAATGTTTATGCCCCTGTCACTAAGAAGGAAAGGACAGTTTTATTTAACTCTATTAAACCCTTCTTAGCGGCAACGCAGTATGTGATTTGGGGGGGTGACTTTAATTGTGTGGTGGATGGTGGGGACAGGAGTGCAAAAACTACGAAAATGTATTGCGACTCCTATTGTTTTCTTAATATACTGGCTCAAAGTCACTTATGAGATACATATTGGTCTGTACATCAGAAGGGAGGTCATACCTATTTTTGAGGAGCACTGTCAACTAGGAATGATTTTGTGTTTACTAAATCTAATATTGGGGTAGGAAAAGCAATGATGATAGAAACATAGTCTTTGACGGCAAATAAGCACTGCTTGGCCCATCTAGTCTGCCCATTTCCCTACCTACAGGATAGGCCGCAGATCCTAGTTAACCAACAGCCTATTTCTTCCTGCCCCCCCACAAGAATTGCCTTATGTCTGTCCCATGCATTCTTGAATTCTCCCACAGTTTTAGACCCCACAACCTCCTCAGGAAGGCTGTTCCATGATTCAACTACCCTCTCTGTGAAATAATACTTCCTCACATTGCCCCTGAACCACCCCCCTTCTATCTTTAAATTGTATCCCCTTGTTCTTGTACGTCTCTTTTTCTGAAAGATGCTACCCTCTTGGACTTTGTTGATTCCACTGTGGTACTTAAAAGTTTCTATCATGTCCCCCCTCTCCCTTCTTTCCTCAAGGGTATACATATTAAGCTCCTTTAGACTCTCCTTGTATGACTTCTCTGCAGACCCAGCACCATTTAGTTGCCCTCCTCTGGACTGCCTCTATCCTATGTCCTTGGGAGATGGGGTCTCCAGAACTGGACGCAGTACTCCAGATGGGTTCTCCTACCATCTGTCTGCAGAGGATAACAACTTCCTGTTTTCTGCTGCTGATGCCTCTCCTATACATCCCAGTATACCCCAGCCCTCCCTACTGCCTTCTCACATTGCTTGCTAACCTTAAGGTCATCTAATATGATTACCCCCAGGTCCCTTTCCATTTTTGTTGTTGTTACTACCTCCCCACCCATTGTGTATTCTTCCCCTGGGTTCTTGTTTCCCAGGTGCATTATTTTGCACTTCTTTGCATTGAATCCTAGCTGCCATACTTCTGACCATTCCTCCAACCTTGCCAAGTCCCTTTTCATCCTTTCCATGCCTCCTTGAGTATCAATCCTTTTGCAGATCTTTGTGTCATCTGCAAAAAGGCATACTTTTCCTTCCAGTCCCTCTGCAATGTCACTGATGAAGATATTTAAAAGGACTGGACCCAACACTGAACCCTGTGGTACCCCACTAGTAACCCCTCTTTCTTCAGAGTGAACTCCATTTACAATTACCTTCTGTGTCCTGTTGTGCAGCCAAGGTTTTACCCAGGCTATCACCCTGGGACCCACTCCCAGGCTGGTTAATTTGACTATTAATGTTTTGTGTTGGACTGTGTCAAATGCCTTGCTAAAGTCTAGGTAGGCCATGTCCACAGCCCCTTCCTGATCTACTACTTTGGTCACCCAGTCAAAGAAATCTATTAGATTTGTCTGACATGACCTTCCCGCTGTGAACCCATGCTGCCTTGGGTCCTGTGCCCCATTGGCCTCTAGGTACTCAACTATTCTTTCCTTCAGAAGTGACTCCATCATTTCCCTACCACTGAGGTCAGACTGACAGGTCTGTAGTTTCCTGCCTTTTTCTTGGTCCCACTTTTGTGAAGGGGAATCACATCCGCCTTCCTCCAGTCCTCGGGTACCACACCATCCTCCCATGATTTATTAAAAGAGTAGCCAGTGGTTTCACTAGTTCCTCCCTTAATTCTTTTAGAATTCTGGGGTGAATTCCATCAGGACCCATTGCTTTGTCCACCTTCAGTTTTAGGAGTTCTTGCAGAACCTTTCTTCTGTGAAAGGAATGGGATCGACCTCCTATCAAAAGTGCTTCTGTTAACTGGATTAGGCACTTCCCCTCCTCTTTGTGAATACTGAGCAGAAATATTAGTTCAGTATCCTGCTTTTTCACTGTCCCCCTCTGCCCACCCACCGTTCATTCTATTCAGCCTCGCTATCCCTCCCTTTGTCTTTCTACGCTCACTGATGTACCTATAAAAGGTTTTATCCCCCTTTTTAACTGAGTTGGCTATCTTTTCCTCAGTTTGGGCCTTTGCTCTTTTGACTTCCCTCCCTGCTTCCTTCTGCCTTAACTGGTATAGCTCTCTGTCCTGCTCCTTCTGTGTTTCCTTATACTTCTGGAATGCTATCTTTTTCTTTCTAACTTTCACAGCCACCTCTTTTGAGAAACATAGTGGCATTTCTTTCATTCGGATTTATTTATTTGCTTCACACAAAGGTTTGTTGCCTCTGTGATGGCAGTTTTGATGATTCCCCATTGTTGCTCCATACCTCCTTCTAGCCTGTTTGCTAGTGCTTTTCTGAGGCACTCTCCCATATTACCAAAGTCAGCCCTCCTAAAGTCCAGTACCCTCACTTTGTATGGCTGACTCTGTAGCTGAGTTTAACGTGAACCACACTGTTTGATGGTCACTTGTTCCCAGATGGCAACTCACTTCTAGATCTGAGATCCTCTCACTGCCCCGTTTGAAAATCTGAGGTCTAAGATTGCTCCCTCACAGTGGGTTCAGAAACTAGCTGTCTGAGGCCTGCCACCTGTAGGGCATCAAGAATGACCCTGCTCTTGGATGTGGCTGCAGTAAATGTGCTCCAGTTAACATCTGGCATATTCAGGTCTCCCATCAACAGTATCTCCCCTTTCTCTGCCATTCTAAGAATGCCTTCTATCATATCCTTGTCCATTCCCTTCCCCTGACATGGGGGTCTGTACACAACCTCTGTGCGGATTGTTTCATAGTTTTATAGTTCAATATGTGTTTAGTAGGTATTTCTACCTTTTGAGAACACGCCACCTTTTTATGGGTGGAAGCTAAATTTTAGATCGCCTTTATAATTATCAATATTATTTTTAAATGATTACATAGTTTCACTATTAACCACATTGGATGGTAAGTTATTCCAGATATTGACAATCCTTTGTGAGAACCAGTTGTTTCTTTTTACAGTATTATTGGAGGTTCCTTTAAGTTTAAATGAATGAGATGTAGTTGTTTTGTTATTTTTATTCCTTTCTAAGCCAATAGTTTCAAGAATTATGCCATTCTGGAAAGCTTTATAAGTTAGACATAAATCACCACGGAGGCGCCTATAGTCCATTGAATAGAGATTTGTAGCTTTTAATCTACTTTCATAATCTAAATTATACAATCTGTTTATTTTCTTAGTTGTTTTTCTTGGAATGTTTTCTATAAGTTGTTTGTTTTTAATTAAGTATGGTGATACTACTGAGCTACAATACTCTAGGTAGGGTCTTAACCAGACTGGTGTATAATGGCAATAAAACTTTAGCGTCCCTGCTTTTTATATTTCTGAGTATACAGTTTAGAATTTTATTGCCTTTTTTAACAGCTGAAATTGTATGAGTATTGAAACTAAAGTCATTAGAAATAATAACTCCTAAATCTTTTTCATGTATAGTTTGTTCTAAGTAAGTCTCAATGATCTTATATGGATAACAAGGGTTGTGCTTTCCCAGATGCATTACCTTACATTTAGTCTCATTGAATAAAAGGCTTTTATTTAAGGACCAGTCAACTAAATGATTTAAATTTTTCTGCATTTCGTTCATGTCATTTTGATCTTTTATAATACATCCCATTTTACAATCGTTAGCAAATTTTACTAAACAACAGGAATTGTTAAGGGGCACATTGTAAATATTAAGATGTTAAATAAGGTTGGGCCCAGCACAGAACCCTGGGGTACACCACTTGTTACCAGGCCTGGGTTAGATAATTAACCCTTTACAGATACTTGTTGGGATCTGTTAAGTAACCAAGCTTGAATCCAGCCTATGATTTTGGAATCTAGTTTCAATTTAACTAATTCCGTTATTATTTGGTGTGAGACTGAGTCAAATGCTTTGGAGAAGTCCAGAAAAATTATGTCTACTGAAAATCCCTTGTCCAAAGCATTACTCACTGGTTCCAAAAAATACAGTAAATTAGTTTGACATAATCTATTGTTAAGAAATCCATGCTGATGAATGTCCAATATACTATTGTCATTTAAATGATTAGTGATTCTACCCTTGAGTACCCTTTCTAGTAGTTTGCACATACCATCTATTAGACTAATTGGTCTATAGTTTTGTTCGAGATGTCTATTACCATTTTTAAAAATAGGAATAACAATGGCTTTATTCCAATTAGTGGCCATTTTTTCTGTAGAGACTGATAAATTATATAATAAAGTTAGTGGTCCAACTAGTTGTTCTTTTAAATTAATAATGAACAATGGGGGATACCATCAGGTCCTGAGGAACCACTATTTTTTAATATATTAATAGCTTCCATAGCTTCACTTTCAGTTATATAAGAAAAGGATGCAGTTTTAGTTTGTTCTATTGTTGAATCTATCGTGCTTTTTTGGAAAATATTTATAAAATAGTCATTCATTTTATTAGCAATTTCAGTTTCGTTAGTAATTAGCTGCTGAGATGACTGTAATGGTCCTATTGTCGGACTATTTTTTTTTAAAGAACCTATATTGTTGTAGAAAGTTTTTTTGTTATCTTTAACGTTGGTAGCTAATCTTAATTCTAAGTGGTTTTTTTCTTTTATGATCATATTTTTACTTTTATTTGATATTAACTTATACCTATTCCAATTTTCACTTGTTTTATTTTTTATATATTTCTTGTACGAACAATGTTTATTTGCTAATATTTTCTTTATTTTGTGGTTCCACCATACGGGAGCTCTTTTATTTTTGGCGTATTTCTTTCTACTAGGGACCCAAAGCTTAATGCATGTGTTAATTTTTAACATTAATTTGTTATAAACTAAATTAATATCTTTGTCAATAAGGTCATTGGCCCAGTTCCATTCTGATAAATGTTATTTTATTTTTTTATAGTTTGCATTTATGAAATATTTTACAACTGTGCAGCCAGAAGTTGCAGTCGAATAAATTAAGTTCATTGGTGTACGGACCATATTATGGTCACTATTTACTAGTGGTTGATCAATAGTAACCTTTTCTTCTGCATTTTCAATGTTGGAAAATATCAAGTCAAGAGTATTGTTTCCTCTGGTAGGAGATTTTACTAATTGCCTCATATTATTAATACTCATTAGGTCAAGAAATGAGTTTTCCAAAATGGTATAGGCTTTTAAATTTAGCCAATCAATATTAGGAAAGTTTAAATCTCCCATAAACAAGCAATTTTGATCTAATATATTGCTTTCTATATTGTTTATGAATTTTAGGTTCTCTTCTAAAATTGAGATTTGGGTTCTATAACCTAAGCCTACCATAATAGTATGTTCTGGTATAAGATTAATTTTAGTCCAATTATTTCACCCGGTGTGACTTCATTTGGTTTAGCTACACTATAGCTTTTGAATTTTTTTATGTATGTATAGTGCAACACCTCCACCTCTGGTGTTGGTATGATTTTTCTCATATTTTGTAAACCCCCTTATTTCAGTGCCCCAATCGTCATTTTTGAACCAGGTTTCTGTTACTGCGCATATGTCTATTTTGTTTGAATGGACATATTCATCTAACTCATCAATTTTATTTAACAGACTTCTTGCATTTAAGAGTAATATGTTGAAATTAGTATTATTAATTAATAAATTATTGCTGCCATTTGTAGTGATAGTATTTTTAGTATGATTTTGGTTTTGCTGGTGTAGTCTGGTAGTATTTAGAGTATCTAAATTTTTTGGGTACTCCCCCTCATGATTTAGTTTAAAACTTTGTCAATGTGGACTAACGTGTTTACTCAGTAAGCTATTTCCTCTTCTACTGAGGTGTAGACCATCATATGCAAATAATTCATCCTTGTAAACAATCTTCCCAATGAGTGATACAACCGAGTTCCTGTTTCAAACACCATTTTCTTAACCAGTTGTTGATCACTTTTATTTTGTTTTGGATATATTCTGAGGCCTTAGGTACTGGGAGGATTTCTGAAAAAGTAATACTACAATTGAGTTTAGTTAGTTTATTTGTCATTGATACATAATCTTGTTTGATTTTATACTGTATATTGTATCTCTAAATATGTTATTCGCTCCTGCATGGATTATAACATTTGAGTTATGCAATTTGGTTAAAATATCCTCTAGCATTTGGGTAATATCTCCTATTTTTGTACCTCCAAAGGTAGACACTCTTCTGTACTCTTTGTCAGGGTTACAGATTTGTCGGTCAAGAAACTTGACCAAAGAGTCACCCAATACAAACAATTGATTGGGTGATAAACTATTAACTTCATCTGTTTGAGATTGATTTATAGTGGGTTCAGAATTTGTTTTTTGTTCTGGATTATGAAGTTCCATAGGACTAGTAGGAGGATTTTCTGTAGTCCCAATGTCTAGGCAATTCTCGATGTATTTTACTGAATTAAAAATAGAATATCAATTTGACAATGATAATTCAAAGGCTTTTACCCTTCTGCCCTTTTTAACAGCTCTTGTGTTATTAACAGTTACCCAGTGTGGTGTCCTTTCCAGTCTCCAAGGTGACCCACAGTGCCTCCTCTCCTCCCTGTTTACTCTTTTGTTCAGTTGCTTTTATCCCACGCTTTACATAGAGAGCTACTCCTCCCGCTCTTCTCCCCTGTCTGTCTTTCCTGTAGGTTATGTACCCTGGTATGTTAACACCCCAGTCATGGTTCTCTGTGTACCATCAAGGCCACCGGCTCAGGGAGCTTGTTGCCCAGACTATGGGCATTGGTACTCATTACCCTCCATTTCCTGATGGCCTTACTCCTTTTTCCCCATCCCTGACCTTCTTGCCTTTGTCACTTTCTCCATTTACCCCGACCTTCTCCCTATCGACACCTCTATGTGGGTGTTTGCTGCACTTACTACCGTGATTTTTTGGAGGGGCTAGGATTTCCCTGCTCCTTTCCAGTGCCTCCCCCCTGGACTAGTTTAAATGCTTGCCAGTGAAGCATTTAAACCTATCACCTAGGATCCTGGTTCCCCTCCTGGACAGATGCAGCCCATCATGCCAGTATAGGCTTGCATCACTCCAGGTGGACCCCCAGTCCCCAATGAAGCCAAATCCCTGAGCTCCACACCAGTTGTTCAACCACTGATTGAATTCCTTGGTGCAGAACACCCTAGACTCTCCTATGCCATAGATGGGCAGCACCTCCGAGAAGGTTACCGTGCGTGCTACTTGTCTAAAGCCCCTCCCCAATTCCACAAACTCTTCCTGCACTTCTCTAATCCCTTTCTTAGCCAGATCATTTGTCCCTAGGTGGATAATGACATCCAGCTCCCTCCCTGTGCAGCTGCTCCAGCAATCCTGAGGATTCGCTCCCTGTTCCTCAAGCCATGGTGCCAGGCAGGCTGCCACCTCCCTCTTCCCTTCCTCCCCAGTTCTACCTTCCTAACAATGGAGACCCCACCAGGAGTTGTTTCCTTCCCCTGCAGGGTCCCCTGTCACCCTCCTGTGGGTCTCCTTTGTGGAGTTTCCCAGCATCCTCCTTAGTCTCTACTGCGGGTGCCTCCATAGAGGAATCACACTTTGCCAGAATGGCGTTTACCTTTAGAGATTTCAGACCATGTCATACTCCAGGTTATCTTGGGTAACATTAATGGTCTTTCTTATGGGAGAAGATATTGGAAAATGAATACAGCAGTTTTATTACAGAAACAGTTGCAGGTAGAGATTATGGAATTTCTTAGAGTTGGAATGTCAGTAGCTGGTTTGACTGATAATGTGACGACGTGGTGGGAAAACACCAAAACAGGGTTAAAGAAAGTATTTCAAATGTATTCCACTAGACAATGACAGGATCAATATAAACAATATCTTAAGTTGCGCTTACAGTTAAACAAAATTTATTCGATAATCAACATACAACACCTTAGTTTGATGACACAGGCCTTGAATATCAAAAAGGCTATGTTTGATATTCAATATTCTAGAGCCACTACAATGTTACATGAACATAAGATATGTTCTCAGGGTAAAACAGCTTTTGGCGATGCTTTTAAAAGCTGTTCCCAGAGAGTGAGGGAGGTTCATCCATGACCGGAAAACTTCTTAGAGGTCGATCGGAGGATCGGGGCAGGGGAAGGGGTTTGGGGGTTGGTATAGGGAGAGAGAAGAGTCCTCGGTGGGAATAACAGGAAGCATGAATGGGGAGGGCAGGAATTTGGTTATATCTGAGGTCGCTTTTTCTTTTATTTCTTGATTTGAGGAAGGATGAGTCATGTTATCACTTTATCATTGGAATGTTAAAGGTCTTAGGGGTAGACGAAAAAGAATGGTAATCCTGAGACATATTAAATACTTGGGCGCCCACATAGCTGCCCTGCAGGAGACCCACCTTTTAACAGAGGAATTAAGCTGTCTGAAGAAACTATGGGTGGGCCAGGTTTTTGGTCAGGGTAGGGAAAAGGCATCAGGAGGGGTGGCGATTTTGATTGGTACCAATTGTCCCTTCAAGGTGGAGCAAGTGTTCCTAAGGGAAGATGGTAGGGGGCTCTATTTGTTTGGGGCTCTAGCGGGTAAGTCGATTTCTTTGGCCTCTAGTTGTGGTCCCACCTGCCATGGAAGATTTTTGCCTCGGTGGAGAAAAGATTTGACGCTATATCTACAGATTTTTCTTATCTTGGCTGGGGACTGGAGCGTATGCCCCAGTAATTTAGAAGACAGGGCCGCACCGGTGGTAGGGCCCTGAATAAGGCGCAGGTTGCTTTAAAGAGGATGATGGAGGCGCTTGCTCTAGTGGATCCGGGTAAGACCCATTCAAAGAAGGGCAGCGTTATGACCTTTTTTCCCCCCCATAGGATTCATTCTCGTATTGACTTTTTTTTGGTCAGTGGTCCTGTTCTTCGGGAGGTGGTAGATATGATGACAGGGGTGAGGGTCCTCTCGGATCATTCCCCCATCTCTTTGTTATGGGAACCAACCCCAGTTCCCCCTAGGTTACCTAGATGGAGACTGAATGATTCCCTACTTCTTGAGCCTGTGATACAGGGTGAGCTGGAGGAGGCCTTGAAGGGATTTATTCAGTCTCAATTACCATCTTTACAAGATTATAAGCTGGCCTGGCTGGCATGTAAGGTCTTATATGCTGGAGCATTTCAGGCTTTTGCAGCTCGGAGGAATAGATTGAGGAAGGCAAAGGAAGAATTTATTATGGGGGCAACAGAATTGTTATCTCCCTTGGAGGGTTCCTCGAGTGAAATTGATTTAGAACTTAAATCTCTACGAGGGGAATGGGTGGATTTATGTTATGGTAGAGTGCAATACTGGTTGGAGAAGATTCAGGCTAAATATCTCTTGCAGGGGGATGTTCCGGGCCGTTTATTAGCAGCTAGGATTAGGGAATGGGAAGCTAGTAGAACCATCACCTCTATATGGCATGGGGGAGCTGCTAACAGATCCTCAAAAATAGGCGGATGCATTAGCATCCTATTTTACAGACTTATATGGGTCTGGAAATACGGTAGGAGAAAGAGAAATTAAGGTTTTTCTTGATGGAATATCCCTCCCTGTGCTAGGGGAGGTTCAGGCTAAGGCGCTAGCGGCTCCTATTAGGGAAAAGGAGATATTGGAGGTGGTACAATCCTTGCCCTCGGCAAGACACCAGGTCCAGACGGTCTTACCGCCAAATTCTACCAATCACACATCAAGACTATACTGCCACTTTTGTTAGAGTTTTATAACATTATTATGCAGGAGGGGCTGCCACATCCCCCATTATACCAGGCATATATATCTCTGATACCTAAACCAGATAAACCTAGGGACAGGATGGACAGCTACAGACCCATAGCTTTAATGAATCAAGATATCAAGATACTAACGGGGATTTTGGCTAACAGAATTTTGGACATTGCCCCAAATTTAATCAGTGAAGATCAGGTGGGATTTATGCCAGGGAGGGGAGCTCAAGATGCTCTTAGGAAATTACACCATATTCTTAGTTATGCCCCGGACTCCCAGCTATCGATAGCCTTGATATCTTTAGACGCTGAAAAGGCGTTCAATAGGGTCTCGCACAGTTTTCTGTTTGCTACAATGCGGAAGATGGGGTTTCCAGAGGGTTTGCTTAAAGGTATTAAGCACTTGTACGCTATTCCAACGGCTAAGATATTGTGCAATGGGTACAGCTCACGAGAAATAATGTTGAAAAATGGGACAAGGCAAGGATGTCCTTTGTCACCGATACTATTTAATATTTATTTGAAGCTCCTCTTAAGAGCTATAAATGGAGATAAACTAATAAAAGGGGTAAATTTAGGGGGCAGGGAGCTTAAACTGTCAGTTTTCGATGACGATATCCTGTTGCATTTAGAAGACCTGGCCTCTAGTTTTGAAAGAGTAATGGTTTTAATAGGCCGTTTTTCGGAGGTGGCAAACTATAAATTGAACTTAACAAAAACTCAGGTTCTTCCTCTGACCCCGTATGTATTTAGAGTGATTTTGCTCCCTGGAATCTTCAATGGAAGTCGGATGAGATCAAATACTTGAGTATCACAATTTTAGCAGACAGTGAGAAAGGGGCTGGGCGAATATGGGAGGAGTGCTTTCAGTAGTCAGAGGAGATGTAATGAGGTGGAACAAACTCCCTCTGAACTTTTGCTAGACTTGGCCTTATTAAGATGAACTCATTGCCTAGGCTGTTATATCCTTTATATATTTCCCCTATGTTTTCTAGGCTACTTGGTTCAGGGTTATCAGGAAACTTATTTCTGATTTTTATGGAATCATAAACCTCCTAGGAAGAAATATGGGTTGTTAGTCTTACCTCAATCAATGGGTGGGATTAAACTGCCTGATCTCCAAGTATACTACGTGGCAGGACAATTGGGTCTTATGCTTGATGGGTTAGGGAGACAGAGAAGTATATATACAGCTGGTTGCAAATGGAGCGACAATTGCTGAAAGAGCGGGGTTTTATCAGAGTCGCTGCGGTATGCTAATTTTGTGAAAGAATTTATCAAGGGAGGGAATCAATTGGGAAATCCTTGAGTGCGTGGTGGTCTTTTCTTCCCCTGCACAGAGGAAGGCCCAAGTAAGAGCTTAGGACCAACCCTGGTGGTCAACCCTACCTTTAAGCTGGGAGGCCAGATGGTCAGTGTGAGGTTGCCATCCAGGTGAGGGGCCTTAAGGTGAGGGATTTTATTCAAGGTGGAAAGGTTTTTATGCCATCCTGGATGATGGGACTGCCCTTATTTAAAAGATTGCAATTATCGCGTCTGTTGGAGGGGGTGGGGAAAAGAGTTGGAGGGTACACAGATGGTCTAGTCACTTGGGACTCTATGAAGGGGGTAAACTTGAAGGCAAATGTTCTTTCTCAAATTTATAGAGTCCTGGTGGAGGTCAATAGTCTGCCTTCACCCCTACAGGTATCATACTGGGACAGGACAATGGCTCCCAGGACGCTTGCTTGGGATTCAATCTGGAAAACCCATAAGTTTATCCCAGTTCCTAAACTCAGGATTATGCAATTTTTTATTGTCTCTAACCTATACTTTACCCCTGCAAAGCTATGTGACAGGAAACTGAGACAGACGGACCTCTGTTTCAGATGCGGGGCAGGGATAGGACACCTATTGCATGTGATGTGGGAATGCTGCAGAATTTTGACCTTGTGGTCTGAAATTAGACAGCGGATGGACCCCTGTCTGAACTATTCAGACTATATTACTCCAGAGGTCTGTGTTCTGGGGGATTTCTCAGAGGTGTCGGGTGTTCTGCCCAAGTTTCACCTGCGTTGATGTCTGCATTAGTGAAGTCCTTTGTGGTTCAGCATTGGAAGGATGATCAGGAGTATATTTACTCACAATGGGTACGTGATTTGGTAGTCTCTTTGGGAAGATTAAGGAGACAGTTCTGGGGGGAAGGGAACAGTAGTTTATTTGCTCAGAGGTGGTCTCCTTTGGAAACAATTTATATGCTGCAAAGACCTCTGTAGGTCCGTCTGTCAGGCTCGGAGGTGTAGGAGCTTAGTCTTTTTTACTTTTTTGGAAGGAGGAGGAATTAATTAGCGACCCTCCTTTCTTTTCCTTTTTTCTCTCCTTCGCTTCTCTTTTCTCTCTTCTCTCTTCTCTCTTCTCTCTATGGGTACGCATCGTATATTAGGGTTGAGGTGCAGGTCATAAGCGATCTGACGGTACCCTTAATGAGTAGTCTAGATACGCCCTCGGACCATAGATGGGGTTGAGGACTCTCTCTCTCTCTCTCTCTCTCAGGGGGACATGGCAGGACTTCTTCTCGAAGTCATCAGGTGGATGGTGGTCTTTCATATCTGGGGAGCTACTTCTTCAAATACTGCTTGGTGTGAGCTAAGGGAGTCTGTTTTCGAATGAGTTCATTTTTTCACTGTTTCCCCGTTACTGCTTTTTATATTATGTGGATTAGAAATTTGTTCTCTGTTTACTTGTTTGCATTATGTGACTGCGGGATATTCGACTATTTGGGAATGTGGTGTATTTCAGCTATGGAAGACCACAATGGAGTTAATGCAACTTTTGTTATGAGATGGACTCCTGCTATGTCTGAAATCTGGGACTGTACATAGTTTATACAGCCAGTTTTTGGGCTGTATACCCTGGCTTGTCCAGGTTTTTTTTTCCTGGTTTTTCCTTTTCCCTCCCCTTTCTTTTTTCTCTTTTATTGTTTCTCTGTTGATTGTAAACTTAAAATTAATAAAGAAGTATTGAGCAAAAAAAAAGCTGTTCCCAGAGAGTGTCAGCTCACTTTATGACTTCCCTTATAACACGTACTGGTACGGTAGTAACGGATGGTCATAGTATCTTGGAAACTGAGTCTGTGTATCTATTAGATATGTACATGGCTTCTCCAGTTGATGAGGGAGTACTGAATGACTTCTTATCTCTCCTTGATATACCTGATGTGCCCTCAGAGTGTTTATCAGTACTTACTACACCCATTTCCATCAATGAAATTGTGCAGGCAATTGGAAGTCTTAAGAAAAATACTACCCTTGGTATTGATGGACTCCTGGCTGAATTTTATCATACCTTTAAGGAATTGATTACACATGTTTTGATAGTTGTTTTTAATTGGGTATTACAAACCTTGAAATAGATTTCCATTTTTGTATTGCTGTACAAATTTTAGTGTAAAAAAATGTGGAGATAGGTCTTGTCTTGATAATTGGAGGTCTTTAAGTTTCTATAATTCAGACTGCAAAATCTTAATGAAAATATTACATTATCGATTAATCACCTTGACATCTTATTTAATTACTTCAGCTCAAACATGCACAGTACCTAATCCTTCCATACAGCATAATTTGTTATTGATTCGAGAATTAGTGGAACAGGGTAAAGAGGCACAGATTAAGGGGTATATTATGTCATTGGACCAGGAAAAGGCCTTTGATAGGGTTACACATCACTTTATCACATGGGTTCTTACATCTTATGGTATTCCAAAAGGTTTTGTGCAATGGATCACCTTATTGTATGATAATGCACAGGCAATTCCCATGGTGAATGGGCATCTAGGAACTTACATCAACATCTCTAGGGTAGTGTGGCAGGGATGCCCATTGAGCCCTCTGCTTTATGTGTTTTGCTTAGATCCATTGTTGTACCTTTGCAACAGGATACAGGTATCAGGGGTATTAGGCCAAGGGGGGGGTAGAGGTACATGTCACTGCTTATGCAGATGATGTGTGTATAATCATAGCTAATGAACAGTCAGGAGACAGAGTTTTGAACTTGATTGAAAAATATTCCCAACCAACAGGGGCATTTTTAAATAAATGGAAAAAGCATAATTTACCCTCTTGGAGGATTAGGCACCCTGACAGACACTTGGCATGGTATTAAGGTTACTAATGAACATTAAGGAGTTTGGTTTGGGAGTGGGGATAATAGTGTATTAAACTGGAACAAAAAGTTGGAATTTGCTTCTACTAATGTAGCCATCTGGAAATCATGGAACCAAACAAAAAAAAAAGAAAGTGGCGGTGGTCAAGACATTTTTTATTCCAATCTTTTTATTCATTAGTGCCATCTACCCCTTGCCTTGGACGTTAGAAACATACCTTTTGGGGCTTGTATTTCAGGTCATATGGGGTAGCCGGCTGAATCTTATTAAGAGGAAAATTTTATATCTTCCGGTGAAGAAAGTGAGATTAAATTTGATTAACCCAATTGTGGGTTTTTTTACAATATTTTTTCGTAACAATTTAGTTGATCTAACCAAGCCAAATACAGCACTGTGGATTCCTTTTGCTGAAAACTGGATTAGACCTCTTCATCAAACATGGGAGAAACAGGGAGTGTTGACAGCGCAAGTTAAAACTAAATGTGTATTTTTAAGACCAGCGCTCGAAAAGTTGAAACAGTGGAACTTGGAATTAAGTATCTTGACTTCCACTACTACTAAAGTATTATATGACAAGATACTAAACCAAATTAGTGTACCACAGGTCCAATTTATAGAAGTAGCCCCACAACATTTCCCTAATGTTTTGGAGACATTAAGGGATCCAGGCATCCCACCTAGACTTTGGGATGTCACTTGGCTAAGTGTACATGGTCATCTATGTGTTAAGGGAAATGTGAAGCATAAAAAATGGGAGGAAAGAATGTGTCTGAGACCGAGTTGTATGCAACAGGAAGAATCGATGAATCATTTTCTTATTCTTTGTCTGTTTGTGAAGGAAATGTGGGGGCTGTTGGCACAGGGGTGGAGCCACCCCCATTGAGGTAAACTTACTTATGCTGAAGTAGTGGGAGGTTTTGGTAAGACAGATCTAGGCTTACCAGATGACATGGCATGATTATTTCTTTCCTTTATAAAGTTTATTTTATGGCAAGTTAGATGTAAGTTTGTATTGCAACAGATAACTCAGGAGCCTGCGAAGGTTATTTGAATCATTGAAACTGAAATAAGTAAGCAATGTCTGTTTGAACAACAGTATATGAATGCTAGTATATGGAAGACTAGGTGGACAGTAGTCTCATTTATGAAAGATGAAATAGGATGACTTGCTGTTTGAGTGTGAATATGTTGCTGTATATATCTCTTATTATCTTGTTCCTGTACATTTGTTTATAGCTGCTATTTTTTGTTATGTTACGTTCAGTTTTTTTTTCAACAAAACTTTCCCCTACTCTTTTCGATAAGTGCCATGGGATCATTAACATCCACCTGAACTACCACCAATCCAAGCAGATGGGACCTCGGTTTAATGTCTCATCCAAAAGATGGCACCTCAGAAGTGCCGCACCCCTCTCGTGCTGCACTACAGTGTCAGTACTGGGATATTAACCCAAGTGCCAAATGTGGGAACTGAACCCACAACCCTCTGATATCCTGGCCTCAGAGGTGAGTGTGCTACCTACTGAGGCATTAACACTGCCAGTGCTAGCCGAGTTGCAGCCCCAGGCCCCCCAGCTCCCCACCCCCCTAGAATGCTCCCCCATGCAGGTTATACCCTTAATTTCACCAGAGTGCAGACTAGATGAAAATAAACCATAGCAACAACTTGACATTATATTTTAACCCTCATGATAACTTGGCTGTGACCAACAAAAGAAAATTTACTAGCTGCAAAAACCTTTCCTGGTTCCCTGTCATATCCCAGCCTCTCTTAAAAGAAAAAGAAAAAAAATTAAAACAAAACTCATTGTTCAAAGAGTGTAAAACTCCATCTTAAAAAAAATGCTCTGGTCACTGCAGGTCCATCAGAATATGTCCAATCAGGTATCTGTAAATAGCTAAATTAAGAAATGTTATCACCAGAGCCAAGTGACAAACTCCCCCTATATAGAAAACACAATCTGAGCCTTTAGTGTGGGCCTCTAGCCAATGTTCCAGTTGCAGTCCCCAAGGCTAGCACAACAATCGACCCACCACATGATGCATTTGGCCGAGGACTCTGGTAAATGAAATATAAGAAACATTCAATATCAGTCCATAACGTTTAATGGGTAGTTCCAGGATGTGGGAGAGAGTTGCTTAAAAAATTCCAATCACGGGTAAACTAGTCCCTTCCCCAACTACCAATCAGGCTACATCTCCCCTATCTTTATAAATGTTGAGAGTCTTATCTGAATTTTTGTTAGAGGAGAGTATTCTTTTCCAGAGCTGAAATGTTGTTTAATAAGTCTGTAAGGCTAGAGGACAAGATGTCCTGCTTTTGGGGCATCAGGCAGCCGCAGCATTCAGGTCAGTGAAATGAGCCTGTAATTCCACCTTAAAAGGCAAACCAAATTGAACCAGCCCCTAAAAGCCATAGTTGGCTCCCCACCTGCAGGAAGGGGTGCAGGGGTACCCCACCATCCAGCCCTGATAGGCCGGGGTAAACCTGTTGCGGACCATGGGATATCAGATTCCCCCTCGGCACCCCACCCACCCAGAGATCCAAACCCACAAGAAGAAATAGTATCTTGGAATTTGCCATATTCAGGTAACAAACTTCTTCACAGAGCTCTTTTCCTTCCAGAAGCTCTCCAGCTCAGTGTTGACATAGTTCAGGGCCGTCTTTGGGTCCATAAAGGATTTGGTAATTTTATCCAGGGCACGAATGATGAGCCTTGCTGGATACACTAGGGAGAAAGGACAGTCGATTTTGTGTCATTTTGTTCTTAACTTCCGCGAAGGCTTGTCTCTCCTGCTGTAAATGCCAGGAGTAGTTGGGGGGATACTCTGCTTCCATCCACCATTATGTAGTCTAGACCCACTGTCTGTCCTGGTACCTCAGAAATGCTATGATTACATGTCTCGGGCATTCGTTTTGCCCAGGATGCCTGCCCAGTGATCTGTGAGCTCCCTGAATCTTTAAAAGAGTGCTTTCTGGTAGTTGTACAGTGGCTTGTAACCACTTTTGAATATAGCTTGCACAGTGTCTCCTCTCCAGTCCTTTTGTCAACCCAATAACCTGCACACTGCAGCAGCATTCCCTATTTTCATGATCATCCAGGGTTGCCTTTAGGGTCTCAATTTCTTGTAGTGCTTGCTTTAGTAAAGGGTCTGAGTGGTTCTGAGTGTCCTCCTGTGCACTTAGTCTTGATTACAACTCTAATTCTACTTTCAGGCTTGTCCACCGTCTCACTCATGGAGTTCATCGTTTGCTGCAGGTGCGTGAGTTGGGAGTTTATATTCTCAAAGCCAACCCACATTTGGGTACTAAGGTCATACTTTAAGTTGTTTTTAAGTTTTTCTGTAGAAGAAGTCACTGGGAGCTGGGAGGAAGACTCTGTTGCCATCATCAGAGAAGTGTCTTGCGTGCCCTCCACCACAGATTTGCAAGCTGCGAGTGTCAGCAAGTGATCTAGGCCCATCAAAATTAGTGATTCCCCTGTTGGTTTAAAATGAAGCTGCACCTGTTTTTTTCATCGATTTATGGGAGCTAACCATCTAGTAAAATGTTCTTGTTATCAAAAATTGTAAAATCTGTACTTCTTATAATTAAATGGGGCTAAAATAAAGGAAGATGGGACGGAGCTCTTCCTTCATACATCCATCTCGTTCCCTGGCTTGGCCACTCCCATTTCATTTGTGTGTGCTTAATGTGACATTTTCCTCATGGAAGAAAGTGGGTTGTTTTGGATTAGTTCACACTGCTCTGAAATTTTGGGTAGAGTGCAAAACAAGCTATCAGTTTAAAGTGGTAAGTAGAGGGAAAGATGCATGTTGTTAGAAGTAACAGTCCTAAACGTATAATGCAATCCATCTAGAGATGGTCTATTAAGAAGCCAATTTGCCATGGGAAGATTCTGAAAAGATCAGAAAAACTGTTTAGTATCCCTACTTCCTAAAGACTTTTGTTCTAAGATGGTAAAACATAAGCAGCCTTATCCCAGCTTGCAGTACCTTTCCTCTTTTAGCATTTGTCTCAGCAGTAACACACACGTAAAGGATTGGAAACCCAGAATCTCCTTTAAGCAAAAACTTTGGATTGGTGCACAACACAACCTTGTCTTTGTAGGACATTAAATATGGTATGAAGGATCAACAGAGAGCACTTGCAGGTCACTGACCCCTCTGTACCAAGTAATTATGGTTAAGAAAATCACTTTCTAGGACAAGAAGTCAAGGTCACTCTCAGCCAGAGACTCAAGCAACTTCCCAGCAGTCCACTAGAAGGACTGAATGACAGTCTTTATTTTCTTCTCATCTTTGCTGACTCCTCATGTTTTATCACTGTACTTGTTCCTTTCTCTTCACCTCTGTGATATTACATGCATGTATGATGCAGTATGTGTGATTGTAGGTATGCCTGCATATACTGTACATTTATTCAGGATATGAGGGAGACAGACATTTGTGCTACTGGTATAAATCCATATTTCTTTCCTCTTGATTTCCTGCCCCCCCCCCCCCCACCTCCCACATACACACATGTGTCACTTCTCAGCCTTCTGTCTTTGCCCACTTATTGGACCCACCTTGATAACCAATCAGTTCTTTCCCTCCTGACTCTTTCTTAATGTCTTCCTCCCCAGTCATACTGCTTTGTTTCCCAGCTTCCATTCTTACCTTGTCTGTTATTACTTTTTTGTAAGATCCGCCCACCTTTTGTCATTCATTCATTCATTCATTCATTCAATCTGACTGTCTGTCTGTCTATCTATTTATCTATCTATCATACAAATAACACATATTGTCCACAGTCAAGGGATACAGTGGAACAATATTCACCCTGAGGGATGAACTATTGACTGACAATTGTGATATTGCCTGAAATGGAAGACTGAAGGCAATATGAGTATTGAAAGGCAACAGTTCATCCTGAGGGGTCAAGATTTTCCCACTATATTCTAAAATGATTTTGGTCAACATCTGTTTTATAAAACCTTTCCTGTGTTATGCTGTGTCCATATTACTTAAAATGGAAAAAAATAATAAGCATACTACATTAAAAATAGATCTAAAAAGATGACCACATAAACATAAAAATGTTCCTAAGCCATAAAAATGTCACTGAGTGTTATTATTTAAATAGTTATTTAGTTAAATGTACTTATCTGGTTAACTGGAACTTTTAAGTGCATGCTGTCAGTTTGGACAAAGCTGAAGCTGAAAGCTACTCTCCTGCTCTCCTGGACCTAGAGTCTGTGGCAGCGGCAGACAAGTGGATTCTGACAGCATGACAGAACAGCCAGTCCTATCACAGGTTTAAATAAAGCTGGGACTAAACACTACTCCCCTGCTGTCTTGGCACCAGGTTTCATGGCATTGGGGCATGAGAGCACAGCTGAACTGCATCCAAAATCTTTGCATTTTGATATGGAGATGCATGCTATTTCTCTACTCTCCCATCCCCAAGAAACTGTGGAAGTGGGCAGAGGAGCAGGAGAGCATGATCAGTGGCAAATGGTAAAAAAATGCAGCATGTACTGCTCACCCAACCCATAAACTTCCATGAAGGGTCGTGGAACAGAGACTGAAGAGTCTCCTTTTTATGGCTGGACCCTACAGCCATATCACTTTAGCTTGAAAGGGGGTTTCTGTGGAACACATTTTTTTAGTAGTTTCCAGTGTATCCTTCCATAACACTGCAAATCCCTATGGCAGTAAAAAAATACTCCCTTCTTTCTTTTTAGAATGATGGACACAGAACCTCAAGCTGTTTTTCTATGAGAACAAATGTGCACACCTTCCAAAGAAATCTAAATAACTTTAAAACTATTCAAGGTGCACAAAAAAAAAACCTGTGAAAGTTGTTCAGGGCAAAAAGACCTTTCACATAAGGGTAATCACTAATCTGAATTCTTTATATTTTGTAAAATATGGTCTTCCAAACAACCTCATTTTTTCACCTCTGAGTGAACACAGTAGGAGTCATGCCAAACAAATGTAAATATCTCAGAAAGTATACAAATTGACAATATACAACGAACATGAAAGTTGTTCAGGATAAAATGACCTTTCAAATGAGGGTAGTCACTAATCTGAGTTCATTAGATTTTGTTAAATATAGCCATCTGAAAGGTGAAAATTGTGATGAAAAATGAAAATTCAGGTAATCAGATGGCCATAGTTTAAAAAATATAATTAGTACGGCTTAATGAACAGGCTCATTTGAAAAGTATTTTTGTCCTGAACAACTTTCATGTGCTGGGTTATGAGTAACTACTATACTTTTAGAGATATTTACATTTGTTTGGGATAACTCCTATTGCATTTCTCACAGTCTGATTTCTGAAACCACTACGCTAAGGCAAGAACATACTGTATGGTTTATCTCTTGTCATTCCTAATTTAACAGCAGATCCTAAGTTATCTAGCAATGTACAGCACTTCCATGAATTTCTTTTAGTCCTCAATATGAGGGAAAAAAAAAACAGCTTGAAATTATCTGCTTATTGGAGGGGCATTATATCTTTTCAGGATGGGATCATGTTAAATCTTTTTAGGAAAAAAGCAGCAGATTAATTATTAGCCAGCAATATCTATATATGAAGCTGACACTGACCAGATAGGGGGAAGAAGGAAGACACAGAAGAAAACAATGCTCACACACATAAAGAAGACCTGGCTGTCTGTGAAGCTTTTAGAAGCAAATGGTTTGATACCTTTTAGCCATCTATGCGGCATCACTGATATTTTCTTTTATAATGTCATCTTTGGCAATTTCTATTATTAAAACACATTAAATGTATAGTTTACTAAATCTTGACCTTGTGATACCTCTTGAATGACTCCCAAATAAGTTTTAAGCCATTCCCTTTATGGGAGGTCAAGACCTGTGCAAAAAGTCAAGTGTTATTTTTTCATATATGTTTTACAAATTTCCAAAGTAAAAGTGTGGAGAAATACAAAAATATGTACAACTAATCCCCTATGCATTTTCAAATCTGAGAGAAATTAATATTTGCTCAAAATCAAACCCAAAGTCTATTCAGTTTAGTTCTAAAGTTATTTTATTCTAAATCTTATTGAACTGCTGAGTGTTATTTTTTTTGTTATAAATTTCTGAAGTAAAAGTGTGGAGAAATGCAAAAGTATGTACAACTAATCTCCTATGCATCTTCAGCTCGGAGAGAAGGTAATATCTGTGCAAAACAAACCAAAAGTTTATACAGTTTTGTTCTAAAGTTATTTTATTCTAAATCTTATTGGACCATTGATTAACCGAGGAAAGAAATGTTTAGATAAAACACATTGATGACTCCAGGATTGGGAGGTCATTAGAACTGCAAAGGGTCAAATTATGAACCCTTAAATAAACTCATTAAGATCATTCTTCTTAGTGTGTAATTATAATGAATTAAAGACATTTGAAAGGATAGTGACAAAAAGGTACACATGTTAGGAATATAGACCTAAAATTATTCAACCATTGTGACACATATTTTTAGAATCAGAGGGATGGTGCAAGGCTGCTGAAATCGTAGTGCTCTGACTGCTTCAATGCTTCAGTGTGCATTGTTCAAACCAAAATGAGCCATAATAAAAGCTTCTACCTTCTCAAAAAAAAATATATATTTAATTATATTTGATTTAACCTGAAAATACAAAATAGCAACAATGAAGTAAAACAATCAAGATGAGATTTCAGCATTCTCCAACCATACATAAAGGCTTCTATCTTCTTCAAAAGAAATTATATTTTATTTTGATATTTAATATTCTGTATCTAAGTAGACACTAGAAAAAAGTTTATTGAGTGTTTGGAAACAGGCAAATGTAACCAAATTCAGAAGGAAGTCACAGGATAGTATTGGTTGTGGGGGCTAGTAACAAGGCAAGGAGCTCGCTTGACCACTCCAGTGGGGGCCACCCACCGACACTGCTGACCATTGGTGGGCACTGGTAGCAGAATAGGAGCTGGGCAAGTGCTGCAAATAGTCAGTGTAGGAGGAGGAGGTGGATGGCAGGCTGCCTGCCATAGTCCAGTTCTTGTTTTAAATCTCCAGTGGTGCCTGAGTGGCTGTAGTAATCATCTGTACAGCAGCCCTCCATCTGTAGGGATTAAGGGAACTCAGTTTAGCTGACCTGTTGTATTCATGCAGGCTCAAGCTTCATTACAGCAGCAGGTCTGACTGGAGCCCTGGACCCCCAGCTCTGCTACTTGTACAGAACTAACCACCGAGAGGTCCCCCCCACCACCACCACCCTTTGCTGCCTTCCCTTTAGTCAGTTTGTGATCCATTTCACCATTTTTGTTCCTGCCCCCACATATTCCAGTTCCCCCCAACCTCCCATGCAGCACTGAATCAAAGGCCTTACTGAAGTCTAAATACAGGACATCCACTGCATGGCCCTTGTTGAGTTCCCAAGTCATCCAGTCCAGTCATAGTACTCTACAAGGCTTGTCTGGCAGGATCTTCCCATGCAGGTGGTGGAATGGAAGGAGAAAATGCGTCACATGTGCAGAGATGGGTAATGGTGTGTTGGGTGCCAGTGGCCTCAGGCCACCCATTGGATCTGGACCGAAACTCCATTTCCACCCACCTGGAGCCCACCAGGTTAGGTAGAACCAGATGTGGTGTGGCAAATGTGCAACTCACAATTATGTCTCTGGCTGGGGCAGCCAATGTGCAGTGGTGGGATGGTTGTGGAGGGGGCACCAATCACCAACTTCTGCCAGGCCACAGTCCACTATTTGCCTTGGGCTGCCCACCTGAAGGTTACCTTGTCACTGTGCCAACCTGTGTGGAGTGGGATGGGTATGGAGGGGAAGATAAGTAACCTACATCAGCCTCTGGTTACTGCAGATTATTCCATATGTGCTGATGTGAGATGGAGGTGTAGGGGGCAGCAACTGCCCGGGGTGCCCATCCAGTGCCCACCCTGCTAGTCAATGTGAAGTGGAAAATATGTGACCCACATATTTGTCTGTGGCTCTGTCTGGGTCCTCCTCTTGTGCAGTGGTGGAATAGATGCACCAATTGTGTATTACACTGTCTGCCTCCTGGTCTCTTTCTCTCTCTCTCGGATATCGACTCCCTCATGGCAAAAGGAAAACTCTGCAGCACTGCTCTCTGTCCTGGTCACAGCACTCTTACTGCCACTTTCTCTGCCTCTCTGTATGTGCTGTCTGCTTGCACTGGGCTTCAGAAAGGCAGACAGAGAGTCAAACTGGCACCAAGGTGCCGGAAGCATGAATGGCAATAAAATGGAAGGCAACCGAGCTCGGGCGCACACTGTACTCCACTTCTCTGTTTTGTGGGGGTTGACATCGTCTCTGACTGGAATGCATTTGACCTGCACATATATGCCACATTGGAAGTGGCTCTCACTGTTTCTGTGTCTGTCTCAGTGGGTGGGAGTGGGGGTTGGGGGAAGGAGGAAGTTGACACTGCTGGGGATGGGCCACCCACTGAAATGCATGTTTGTTCAGGTGCAGGTCTAGGAGTGGCCGGTCATCGTGCTTATTGTCACTACATTGCACTACCCTCAATTTCACACTGCCAAGGTAGTGCTGCAATAATGACAGCCTGTCACCTGGTGAACACTCACATTCTGCTTACTTGCCACATCTTAGCATATTGCTGTCACTGTTTGGGGGCTCTCTGCTCTGTTCTTGACACTGGTGCCACTCACCACCTCTTTTGATCCTGTGCTCTCTTTTGGGGAGGTCTGCTGCCTCTCCCTCTCGGTGTCTGTCCCCGCAGCCTGAGTCTCTTGCTCCCCACCGTGGCAGGGTGGGGGCACACTGAAGCAGCATGTACACTAGGAGATTCACGTGGCAGATCAGTGGGTACCATTACAGACAGCAATGCTCAGGCTGGGCATTGTGGCTCACATGAACCACTGGAGAGAGAGAGAGAGGGGAGCTCAGGAACAAGAACATGCACTGTCATTCACACAGAGACACAAACAAGTTCAACGAGGACGTCTATTGTGGGAAGGATAAATAATATTTATTTGTTCTTTACTGCTATGACTGTTTATTGCTTATGACACAGAGAGTGGGGGATAGAGTGTATGGCTGGGTACCCAGTGATCTGTAGGGTAGGTCAGGAGGCAAACAGTAAGACTAGTAAGGGTATGAATGAATGATGACAGGTATTTGTCTGTAGTAAAACATGGTTGCTAACACTCAGCCAATCAGGTCTTACTGTGTGCAAATACATCACCATTCATTCATGTTATTGAAAACTGAACAGTTTGGAGGCACTCAGTACTAAAGGATTGACAGTCACTAACTGGCTTTAAGCAAATCTTTTTGGGTTGCTGCTGGTGGGGAAATATGTTAAGCATCATCATCGGGGTCTCTGGTTGGGTGGGGGAGGTGGGGGACTGTCTTTTGGTATGCGGGGGTGGGGGAAGGGTACAATACTCCACATACATCAGGGCAGCATTATGTAAATGAAAGGAATGAAGCACTCCTAAAAGCTCTCCACAGCCATATCAGCTCTAACCAGAGTTTGTTTGAAAAGCTGCCCACTATGACACAGTGGAACATGAGCAGTGCCATAACAATCTATGCTCACATTACACTGTTTCAAAAGTACCAGAGCTGCCCCTGACTGTTTCACATTGTGTTTCATTAGATTTTCAGTATGTTTTATACGGTGAGCACAGTCTCAGTGCTAGAAACTGCACTTACTGCAGGGTTTTTGTAAATGCTGGGTTATGGCAGAAAGTTAAAGTAACAAAAACATTTGATAAAGTTCATTAGTCAAAAGTGAGGGGCACTGCACTAGGGAATACATGGGCAAACAACCTAGGAGGAGGGGAAGCTGGGGAGCTCAGTCAGCCTTATGTCAGTAGTGGGGAAACTGATGGAAACCTTAATAAAACAAGACTTGGTAGAGTACCTAGATAAAAATGGTCTTCAGGATGACAGGCAACATCGGTTCATGGCGGGAAGGCCATGCCAAATGAAACTAATCACATTTTGTTACTGGGTCACTAGAGAATTAGACAGATGCCACCCAGTAGACCACCTCTACTTTGATTTCAGTAAGACCTTGGATTCGGTGCCGCATAACCGCCTGCTGAAAAAAATGGATTCAGCCAAGTACATAGACAGTTGGGTAGATAACTGGCTTAGGGACAGAAAACAGAGAGTCGTGATTAATGGGGTGAGGTCTGCTGAAGGAGTGGTCACTAATGGTGTGCCCCAAGTTTCAGTGTTGGGGCCAGTCCTGTTTAATGTCTTTACCAATGGCATTGGCATAGGTATGCCATTAAAATAATCCTCATCTCTCAAGGTAAATCATTTGTCATATCTGCCTATATTTCCCCCAGGGACAAGGCATCTGGATTCAACATGGCCCTTGTTTATATGAAATCCCTTCCCCAACATACAGAGGTAGTGGTCATGGGGGACTTCAATATCAATTAGCTCGCCCCCGAAGCTGACCAATTCAAAGATGCCATTGCAGCCGTGGACTTAACATGTAAAAGAATTAGAGTGGCGTTCTGAAGCAAACAGTAAGGGTTTGTTTTGAAATAAGCCCTTGAATGGTAAAAAGGCTAAATCAGGAAAATGAAACAGCAAATATAAAGGGAAGTCTTTATTAAAATAACAACCAGGATTGATCTATCCCCATTCAGAATGAAATTTCTATGGTACAAAGGGAATCTGAGCTATTGAAACAGATATTAAGAGGTACCTTCTGATGAAGCCGCCATGGTGTAGGTGAAACGTCGAGTAATGGGCCTTAAAGAAATATGAACAAAGTTTATTTTGGAGAAGAATTACAGTGCTGTCTGCTGTTAATCTATTGCCCCCCCAAATGACTCTTTTGTGTAGAGACCTTTTTCCAGCCCTGGACTTAACACAAGTGGTCATGTCCCCCACTAGATTCAATAATAGGACTGGTAACAGTTCCCTATTGGACCTGATTGTTACCACTCAGTCACACAGAATTGCCAGCACCCTAACCCTCCCTGATGCCCTGAGTGATCACTCCCCAGTAATGTGCCTCTGG
This sequence comes from Neoceratodus forsteri, assembly GCA_016271365.2. Taxonomy (NCBI): domain Eukaryota; kingdom Metazoa; phylum Chordata; order Ceratodontiformes; family Ceratodontidae; genus Neoceratodus; species Neoceratodus forsteri. The sequence goes on from CM028135.1 coordinate 314,800,550, forward strand.
TCAAACAAGGTGCACAAACTCAAAACTAAAATCATCTATAAACGTGTATTAAAAAAGGCAAGCTAGTGGACTTCCAGGCTCACCTGGCCCAGTGTGACTGGTCACCTCTGTACACTAACAATAACATTGTACATGCCCTAATCTTCTTTATAATACAGTTCAACAAGGCATGTGACCTGTTTTCCCCTTCTACAGAAGTAAAACCAAGAGTCCACTCAACCCTTGGATCACCCCAGCCTTGCTCAATATGATGAAACATAGGGACACCCTCTGGCATCGTGCTACTGCCACTAAAAAACAGGTTGACATGCAGAATTATAAAGCTGCACGTAACCTTAGCACCCAAGAAGTACACTAGGCTAAAATTGAACATTATCAAGGTGAACTAACTAACTGATGGGGTAATAACTGCAGCTTTTGGGATGAGATAAAAAATCTGACAAGCAAGCCCAATAAAGAGTTCCCAACAATGCTAGTGGTTGATGGCGTCACTACACAAGATGACAAATTGCGGATACCTTCAACATCACTTTCACTGACTTCAGTAGAGTCCTCCCCACTGACGTCTTTTCTGAACCTGACATGCCAGAAAGAAGTCACTTCACTGCCCCTCCTCCCAACACCCCCCCCTTCTATTTTTGGTGTGTCATATCCAATGAGTCCAAAAGATACCTCCAAAAAGTCCTAGGCAAAGCAAGGTTTAGCAGTGACACACTGGACCTCAAACTAGTAAACCTCACACTTGATGTCACACTTAAACCACTGACTAGAGTCCTCAGTCTATCATTTTCCCTTGGTCGATTCCCACAACAATGGAAAGCAGCCATTGTTACTCCTGTACATAAGAGTGGTGATAGGACACAACATAATAACTACTGACCTATATCCATCCTATCACCCTTCTCAAAATTCCTCGAATGTATTATATCTGCCCAACTAACAGAATACCTACACAAGCACAATATTCAATACCCACAACAACATGGGTTTAGAAAAGCCCATAGTACAATGACCACCATCCTAGAATACATGTACTACATTCAAAAAGTCCTGGATCGAGGTCACCTGGTTGGGTCCATATATATAGACCTTACAAAGGCTTTTGATACCATTAACCACACCTTGATCCTACACTCTCTCACTGACCTAGGGCTCTCACAAGAGGTCACTAGATGGTTCAACAGCTATCTTGTGGGAGAACACAAGTGAAAATCTGTGATACCCTCTACCAAAGTCTTCCACTTCGATCTGGGGGTCCCACAGAAGTCCATTCTAGGCCCCCTACTCTTCATTCTCTTCATTAATGACCTCCTGCAAATCTGCAATAACAATATGATTCTATATGCGGATGACACAGTCCTATTTTCAACTGACACAAATCCACTTTCCCTTTCCAATAATTTACAGTCTAATTTCAACTCAGTTGAAACCTGGTTTGTTCAACACAAACTCCTCATGAATTACAAAAAAACAAAGTCTATACTTTTCTTCAGCCTCCAAAACAGACATAAATCTGCTAGCTTATCCATCCAGAACAATCATAACAGGCCCCTACAGCAAGTAGTGGAATTCAAATATCTTGGCATTACACTTGACTCCACCTTCTCCTACAACCTGCATGTTATTTAAGTTACTAGGGTGTTACATTCTAGGATTGGGATCCTATATAGACATCACCACTGTCTGACTCCTGAGGCTTTGAGACTGGCAGTAACCAGCTCAATCCTCTTGGTCACAGACTATGGCCTCATCATTTATGGGGCCGCCACTGATACCACCCTAAAAAGATTAACAATCACCCTAAATAAATCCTGCCGTCTGTTGTCTGGTGCTGACAAATGAACCCACATCTGTGACCTCTATGAACACGCAAACTGGCTTCATCTCAAAGGTGGAGTCACCTACCAGACCTGTCTCCTGGCTCATAAGGTTAGACTAGACCTTACTCTCTCTACCACTGAAGCGCTGCTCACAGTGGCACCTACACTTCTTTGCACCCAACGGACATCCAGATGAACACTCCTAGTCCCTTTCTGCTGGACCTCTCACACCCAGAGGTCCTCTAGCTTTAGAGCACCTGCTTGGCTCAATGATCTTCCTCAGGACATCACTAATGAGACAAAGCTGGGGCCCTTGAAATCCAAACCATGTACCCACCTCCTGGCCCTAAGCAAATGTGATTGCAATTAGGCAGTTTGATTTGCATCCTTTCATTGCTTCCTCACTGCCTATTCTAACCCCCCGCCATTACCCTCATTGCTCCCCTCTACACTGAAGCACTTACCTTGACTAAGTCTATCACCTGATGGCTACCTTACCTCCAATGTCTGCTTTGAGTGTCCTCTCTTGCTAACTCCAAGTATAATCAGGAGTCATTTGTAACTACTTGTGGATATGTAACCCCACAATCTGTAACCAACTTGTGTTTTGTTTGTACATTCTCTGTCTAATGCAGAGCCTTTGTAAAAGAACCTCTTGTTCAAAGGTTGATGTAATCCTAGTATATAAATAAATAAATACATACCTGAATAAATGAATAAATATTCAGGGCAGACTTTGCCCTATTCATGGATGATACCAAGCTAGGAGGAAGGATTAACAGCAAGGAGGCAGTTAAGGACCTACAAAAAGAATTACAGAGGCTGGAAAGATGGCCCAACATAGGACAGCTGAAGTTCAATGCAAAAAAATGTAAGATGATGCAGTTGAGTAAAGGGAACCCAAGGACAGAGTACCACCTCAATGGAGTCCAGCTCAGCACCACGCAGGAAGAATAGGACCTAGATGAGATGTCATCATAAGCAACACCCTTAAACAGACAAGCCAATTCAACAAAGCCTATAGCAAGGGCAACAAAATGCTGGGGTGCACAGAGAAGGGGTTCGACAGCAGGAGGAAGGAGGTAGTACTACCACTCTAGAGGTCCCTGGTAAGGCCCCATCTGGAGTACTGTGTCCAGTTTTGGAGTTCACATCTGAAAAAGGATATAAACAGGTTGGAGGCTGTTCAGAGAAGAGTGGCCAAAATGATCCAGGACCTTCAAGGGCACCCGAATGAGGAGTGTCTGGAAGCATTAAATATGTTCTCACTGGAGACAAGGAGGGAGACTGGAGATATGATTGAAACATGCAAGTTCCTGAGAGAAATAAAGAAAGTACCATCCTCAGACCTGTTCAACAGAGTCTCAAAGTCTAACACTAGAGGACATGAGTTGAAGTTAAGGGGGTTGGGGAGCTTCAGGAGTGAGCTTAGGAAACACTGTTTTACAGAAAGAGTTATGGAGCCATGGAATAAACAGCCAGCTGAGGTCGTGGAAGCAAAGTCCGTGACATCATTCAAGGTGGGGTGGGACAAGTCTAAAGCATGATCAAAAGCAACAGGAGCAGTAGGAGACATTAGGCAGAAGGGAAGGGAGTTAGGTCCTGGGATCTGAGAAAGTCCAAAGAGCACATGGGCAGACTAGATGAACCCTTTTTCTCCTTCTGCCATATTTTTTTCTATGTTTCTATGAAACATACATGGACAGAAGAAAGAATGCATCTATGAAATATCCCAAATGGATGCCATCTTGCTCAGCTATCAGAAAGGCTAAGTGGGACTATGGTGAGGGGGTGACTGAAAACTTGACTGGCCAATAGTTCAAAAGACTATTGCCCAGTCTAGTTAACTTTTGACCAGTTTTAGTTTGAAACTGGTCAACAGTTCGAAATCATTCAGTGTCATGTGACTGGCTCTGGACCAATCAGAGCTCAATATTTTTTCTTAAGGCTGATTTTTCTTCACAGATAATTCCTTATGAAGACCTACAGTGCAGTCAAAACATCAACTGAAACTCTGTTTTCAGTGTACATTTAATATAACTCTTTTGTTTTATTTTCAGTTCACATGCTGATGGAGTGCTCTGTTTTTTCACCCCTGAGGAACATAACCGAGTACCTTTTTCCACTCATAAAGCCAATCTACAACTACTTGCTGATTCCTGGACATCAGTTTCAAGTCACCTTGCAAATGCCTTGTGTACACTACACTGGGGAACTGTGACCAGAAGCGTATCATGTACCACAGTGTCCAAGATCTTGCTGAAGTCCCAATAGACTATGACTATGGACCTATTTCAGTCCATGTCTCTTGGTCACTCCCGTGAAGAAAATGATCAGGTTGATTTGGCCAGCCCATGAATGAGAAAGGTTGAATGCAAAATGATCTAATGGTATTGTACAGCAACTAAAGAGGTAGGGGGATAAAAAAAAGCTCATGCCCGCATAAATCATTTGCTTTCTACTGTACTTCACTAGATAGTAGACACTAGTGATGAAAAAAATCAAACAGTAATTTTCATTCTGAATAACAGATAATTTCCTTGAAGAATAAGCTGAAAAAGTAAATTGTCAAAAAAGTGCTGAATTATGTAAGTCTACATGAAAATTACATATAGAGTCAGATCGTGTGACTCAGTAGTTATCTGCACTCATTGCTGATACACTTTGGTCACCACTGGGGAAAGGGGTCAGCATCACAAGAAAACCAGTAAACCACCAGACTGTTTAAATTTATAAAGGACTATGGCTTTCCATTTGCATTATGGTACCAGAGATGTCAACTGGCATAGCTCTCCACATGTTTCCTCAGCTGGCTGCCATCTGATTGGCAAATAGAGATATGCCCATGCTTATTGTAAATGCTGTTTTTACAGTAGGCAGGTAATCCCTCTCTGACAATCAGATGGCAGCTTGCCAATCAGGTGAGTAGAGGGCTGTGTTGGTCGCCCTCTCTAATGCTGTATTACAGCATCGGTGACTGGGACTGGGGGGCAGTGCAGGGAGGAAGGTTTAGATTGGGCAGGTTGAGAAGATGGTCCATTGCTTCTGGGCAGGTGGTAAGTCCCCAGACTAGCAGGGTATTATTTACAATCAACAAATTAGGTCATCGGGATGGGTGACCATATGCAGGGATAAGGGCAGCATTTTAGCAGTGTTAAATAGCACTGCAACAGAGGCTGCTCAGCACTGCCAAAATCTCTGAATTCACCACTACACCAAATATGCATGAAGGATCCCTCATTTGAATGGGCCTAGCAGTGTGACTATTGCTGACTCCTCCCTCAAACCAACTATTACAGCAAAAAGCCCATAATCATTTTATTATTTTAATATCATGAGCTCAACTGAATGAATTATCTTTATACATGTTTGCTAATGTTAAAGTTCATAAAACAAAACAATATAACAGAAAAGCAACTTTGCTGCAGGAACAGGTGGCTCCTCCCCTTCCCCCTACTATAACTAAGTGAATGAAAGGGCCAGCTGCCTCCTAAGGAGACAGCAGAAGCAACAGCCTCAGTGAGGGCACCACACCCAGTCCCTGTGTTTTCAGGTAGGAGCGAACTGCAGGTTCTAATAGTGTGAAAGGCTGTTTATTTACAATGGAAGCAACCCTAAAATAAAAAGGACAAAAATATCTTACGCTAACTAACCAAAACCACAGACAGTATGAGCTTTGGGGCTAATATTGCAGATTGCCACACGCAATGTCTCAAAGTGTGCAATATTTAGCAGTCTCACTGCATGGGGCACACAACTTCTGAATTCTAACTGCCCAATAAGGTGCTTCGTGCTGTAAATGTCATGCTCTAAACTCTAAAAAGTGTACTCATATTTTTTTATAACCACAACTGAAATTTTCAATACAGTGGCTTTAAAACCCCTTTATAACAGTTGCATTTGAGCTATTTACAAAGGGAATGTACACCCAAGACTGAGTCAGCGTGTCCAAGGCACTCTGTACAGTACTGCACACTGAAACAAAGCAGATAGAATTGGCTGCGGTGTACCTATACTTCAAACCCTCAAACTACTATACTTTTTAATGGTTCTTATGCTTAACTACCTGTTCCCAGACCTTATCCCCGAGTGCTTTATTTAATAGTCTGGGAGCAGGGCTTTCTAAACAGACACAAAACACATTAAGACCGGCTACACCCGCAGTCTCATGCACAGGTTTGAGTAGCTCCAGCCCAAGTTCCTGCGCTAAAGCTATGATTTTGAAACACACCATACCTCAGTAAACGAGACAAAGAAAGGCTGGTATTTGTTCCTATGCAGAGCAGAAAGGGAAAATAAAAGCACTAGACCGCTAGAAAATGAAGAATACAGTAAAGGAGCACCCAGGTGGCCAACCTGAATATGGGGCACTACAGAAACAGAAAAAGCAGAGAAAAGACAGATATATGCTACTGCAGTAGACTTTATTTTAGAAAACAGTCAGCATATGAACACAAATACCAGGCACCTTTCCACAGATACACACATGGGTATAATAAACAGTGGCAAGGGAAGAGGGAGGGAGGGACACCTGTGACCAAATGAAGTCCAGGGTGTAGTGTGACGTAAAGAAAACAGGGCAGACTCGATGGGCCTACCAGTCCTTTTCTGCTAACACTTTCTACGTTTCTTTACCGCAACATGTTGAAGTTGGTTGATCTACAAATCACACTCTGCAAAACACAGCTGTCCTTATACCGAGCATTTCACAAACAAAACAAAAATAATTCCTTATCTGTCTTCATTACCTTCTTTTGCAGTTGTGGTTTTCACCCACACAGAAGAAGCCCTTACTCTCTTTCTACAAAGGGAAATATAAAAAAGGTTTGTCACACACTGTAATAAGTCATTACAGTAGAAAATACCCGATACTGGATTTATTTTGATAGACAGGAAACAAAAACTGAAATATTATGCTTCTCCATGTGGCGTCAGTATCACGACCACTATGGCTGCTGCATCAGGCTTCTCCTCTCACTATAAGGACGGCATTTCCCTAGCAACCCTCACACTATGTGGCAGAACCCTTTCTGTCATTAGTACTTATTTTTTTCAAATTAGAAGAGCTTCTGCTATGTTAGAAGCTTGCACCTGAACAATGAAACACCTATTTCCCTCCATCAGTTATTACTCTGTAGTTCTTTTGTAATGTCACTGTCAATAGGTTTTACTGAATTTTGGTGTTAATGGTTTTGTGTACTGTTTACTTAACATCTGTAAAGACTTTGTGTCAAACAATAAAATCTAAACAAGCGTAGCAGTTCTTATACCATTATTGCTGTATGCATTTGTCCCTTACTGTGTTCTATTTGTCATTTTCTTTTTGCTTCATAATGAGTAATTTCACTGTAGGAGAACACACTGTGATCTAATTATGATGTTATTCAAATGCTATTTTAATACAAAATGATTATGTGGCAGCCATCTAAAATTAATAGGCGTGAGCCAAAAAAAACAAAACTCAAAAAACAATTAAAACATATTTCCAGCAGCAGTTCCATCCTGGTGAATCCTGTCATTGACTCAGGTCTCTGCCTCAAACACTGGTGGAGGTACGGTGGCTACTACACTCACGCACAGATCAGAGTTCAGCAGTCTGCAACATTCCTAGTGCCAGGCCCTCCGGCCACTCAACAATACCAGCCAAGCCATGAGGCTGCACAGAAAAATCCCTCCCACCAACTGATCCATCTGCCACCCTCCTCCCCCAAGAGTAGGGGTTACTGTCAACAAACCTTCTGGCAAGGCAGGCCTTCCAGTATCTCTACAGAAGAGATGGGTCCAGCTGGCTGCTATGTGTATTAGTATGTCCATGCATGTTTTCATTTGCAAGTTGGTCTGTGTGCACTACTGAATCCTGGCACATTGGTGTGTATGTATTATGTCTCTGCGCACATTGGTGTGTATGCATTAGTGTGGCTGTGCACATCATTAAGTATGCACTAGTGTCTCTGTGCATGTCAGTGTGTATGCATTAGTGTGTCTTTGCAAGTAGATGTGTATGCATTAGTATCTCTGTGCACGTTGCTGTATATACATTAGTGTCTGCATGTCAGTAAGTGTGCATTACTGTCTGTGCATGTCAGTATGCATGCATTAGTGTGTCTGTGTGTCAGTGTGTATGCATTAGTGTATCTGTACATGTCAGTGCATATGCATTAGAGTGTGTGTGTGTGTGCGCATCAGTGTCACTGTGCACATCAGTGTGTGATCATTAGTGTTAGTGTTCATCAGTCTGTGTGCATTAGTGTGTCTGTGTGTTAGTGTGTGAGCATTATTGTGTCTGTGCACGTCATGGTGTATGTCTTAGTGTCTCTGTGCACCATCAGTGTGTGTGTGCATGCATCAGTGCTACTGTGCACGTTAGTGAGTGTGCATTAGTGTCTATGTTCTTCTATGTGTGTGCATTAGTGTATCTGTGTATCAGAATGTGTGTGTGTGTGTAGTAGTAGTGTGACTGTGTCAGTGTGTGCAATAAATGACTGTCAGTGTGTGTGTGTGTGCATTAGTGTGTCAGTGTGGGTATTAGTACAGTATGTCTGTCTGTCTCTGTGCAGTAGTATGTGTGTCTCAGTGTGTAGACATTAGTGTGTGTGTGTGTATTAGTAAGTCTTTGTCTCAGTGTATGCATTAGTGTGTCTGTGTGCATTAGTGTCTGCGTGTCACTGTGTGTACATTAGTGTGCCTGTGTGTGTCAGTGTGTGCATTAGTATGTCTGTCTCTCAGTGTGTGGGCATTAGTGTGTCTGTGTGCGTCAGTGTGTGTATTATGTCTGTGTCTCAGTGTGTGTGCATTAGTGTGTCTGGGTGTCAGTGTGTGTGCATTAATGTGTCTGGGTGTCAGTGTGCGTGCATTAGTATGTTTGCATGAGTGCTCATGCATTACTGTTTAAGTTTATTATGGGGAGATCTTACAAGCCATTGAGCTGCAGCTTATTTCCAATGGTATCCAATGCAAAAGGATAACTGCAGAATGTAAAGTTGCATTCTAAAAAAAACACATACATTACAATGAGTTACTTTACAAATATAACTTACATAAAAAAAATAATAAAAGACCCCAGCAAAAATATTTTAAAATTCACATTATATAAAGCAACATCACATCAAAAACATTTCATCTCATATTTTACATAATGTAAATAGATTATTTATGTGATTAAATGATTGAGTGACTGTGTTACAGGTTAGCACGGCCTTTGTTGGGTGTCCCTTATGCTATAAGTGATTCAGAGTATGAGGTTTGGGCAAGAGGAGCACAAAGCAAATTTGAAGGGTTTTTGCTGCTCAGACCTCATGGGAGGAGTTTCTTACATCAATAGAGGCACCCAGTGAAGACCCTATTAACTTATTATAATCCCTTGAGTTAGCTAGAATGATTTATAATAAGTGTTCCATTTTTTTTTTGCTAATTTTAAAACTTAAATGAAGCTGTCCTCCTTTAGGACGTGAAGAGGAACACGCCACTCCCAAGATTCCTGCCTAAGCGACCCACTGTATGCAGGGTAAGAGATACAGTGACTCTGTTCACTGATTGGCTGAAGTCATGTAAGTTATTTATAATTGTTTATATTTGTGTTTGCGAGTGTGTGTACACAGGTAAGAGTGTTATATTACTGTGTGTGTGTGTGTGTGTGTGTGTGTGTGTGTGTGTGTGTACGCATCACTGTGTGTATTAGTGTAAACATACTGTATATGTATGTTGAAGAGTCCATGCATTACTGTGAGTGTCAATGTATCTGCATTTTTATTCATTAACATTTTCATACTGGGATAGCCACATTTACGTATAACCCATTACTTGACAAAAGGGATCCAATATTTGCATGTGTGCAATACAGTGTGTCTGTCCTCCCCATCTCAGGAATACCAACATACCATCTTTCACCTCTACAATTACACCACAGGAACATCCATTGTTGGCACCAACCGATTCTTGTTTTCTTTGTGGTCAGATGCCCCTTTTCCTCCTTTGCCCACCTACCCAGCTATCTTAGGGTATGGGACAGCAACTAACCTTGACCTTGAAGGTGTTGGTGGTGGTCTATTCAGAGATCCCAAGTTTTGCTTATTACTCAGCTGCAGATAATGGGTGCTATAGCATGACTCTCTCTTGAACTCCTTCTCTGGACAGCAAGTGCAGCACGGCTGTGATGTGTCTACCCTTTGCCAGTCAAGAAAATGAATGACTTGAGGCTGCTTCCAAGTCTGGGTTTTCCTACCTCATGACAATGCAGCATGCTGCTGCAACCCAGCCTGGCCAGAGTTTATCTGTGGTACATCACTTCACTAGCTGCATCAATTGCTCAAAGTATTAGGACGCTTGGTTGACACTGTACTAAGTCACGTAGTCTCAGTGATGAACTGGCACCGCTTCTCAATTCCTTTTCTGCAAATGCAACATATATCTTGCCCTAGCACTGATTGTCAAATGTTTTGAGTTTTTTTTTTTTACAGTATATTCTCATCTCAGATCCTTGGATTTGTTTGTACTGTAGTAGTAATGTATTTGTTTAAAGTGCTCCTCCTAAGCTCAGAGAACTTTTTTTTATTCTTTTTTAACTCCCCTCAGTCCACTTTTGGGAGGGAGCCCCAGACCCATCCTCCTGACATCCACCGGCCGAAACCGACCATCTTCTCCTAGGGCTTGCCCACCCTGGCAGGGTTGGCAGAGAAACCCCTGGCCCCCACCAAAGACCGGATCCAGTTCTGGTTGGCGCCATGGCTGGTTGGGGGGCAGGATCTGTGAGCCCCTCCTTCATCCAGCTGGAAAATCTTTTCTTGTATTTTCCTCCCTCAGAGGTAGGGCATGAAATGATGCCAATGGTGGTGCCAAGCATGCTTCTGTGAGCATCCTGTTGTGTGTGTCTGCCCACCTCTGCCCACTGTGGGCAGTGTCGGTGTTCCAGCCTCCAGCCTCCACTAGGGGCCGGGCAAGCACCGACCATTGATTGCCCCCCTTCCCAGAGAAGGAGTGCTGTCTCTGGGGCACTCAAGCCTCCTCCTTCTCCTCCCTGGCTAACCCCTGGTGACCAGCTCGCACCACGAACATGGGTAGCCAGCATGGCAAGAGGTAAGGCAGGATGCCTCTGCCCTCCACGCCATCAGGTCAGCCTAAGCTCAGAGCACTTTTACAAAATTACAAATATAGTATAACAGAATGTACTGCAGTACATAACTGAACAGATCCCCACTGAGAAAGGAAGCACACAAGGCGCCTTCTTCAAAACACAGCTCGGCCACTGCCTTGCTGTACTGCTCTCTGGACAATTTTTTCGTCCAACCCCCCCCACCCCCTCCTGCCTCCTTTATTAAGTACACTTCCCCAGTGATCCGCGCCCCCTGAGGCCTCACACTAGTCAATTACAGCAACTGCTTAAAGGGGCTCTCCTTTCTGTAACTTCTTAAAGGGGTGATCCTCTCTTGAGCTCAAATAACTTATCATCCTCAATGCATCCAGTATCAAGTGCATTGACACTGACTATGGTCCTCCTCCTACTTCCTACACCAGCCCCATCTCATTTAGGACCATCACCCTTCACGCATAGTACCCTCCCTCTTATCTGCAACACTTCTACCAGACCCCCGACGCCGATCACTTCATCCTCGGTACCCCCACACTTCCACCCCTCCTAGCTCTTACTATCCACTCATACCTTGGTCTCTTCTCCTTAATGCCTTTCCCACCCTTCGTACTCTACCCACCCCTTCCACTCCAGCACCCAGCCCCGTGTTCACTCACAAAAGGAGATGCCACAATCACTACCAGGCTGTGATGCACCTAATCACCCTCCTGTTGCTTCTATCAGGTGACATTCATCCAAACCCTGGCCCCGTACCCAACCTTATGAACAAGCCTGCCCAGGCTCAAGGACTCTGCTTAGCTTCTATGAATATTTGCAGCCAGCTTAAGCAGGTTGCTGCATTCCAATGCTGGATTACTTAGTACCAGCCAGACATTGTCGCACTCGTCGAAACCTGGTTATCCAAATCCACCCCTGACTCCTTCATATCCCTCCCTGGTTACACCCTTTTCAGGGAAGATCGGGTGGGTAAGCGTGGAAGTGGTTGTGCTGTCTACATGCGTGACTCCCTCCTTGGACATGCACTTCCAGCACCCAAACTTGATAATGGGGCGCAAGCCCTCATGCTAAAAATCTCACCCCACCCTGGCAAAGGCCCACTCTTTCTCACTGTTGCCTATATTCCCCCCAGAAAGCAAGTCCTCGCCATTCAAGCGCTTGCTGACTACCTCTCTGGCCTACTGCCCAAAATGGTCCAAATAATTGTTGGTGACCTGAATATCAACTGGCTCTCTGCCATGGCCTCCCAAACCAGAGATATCTTCACCACCCTTGACATGTCTCAGCTTGTCACCACCCCAACTAGATTCAACCCCTCTACTGGCTCTAGTACCCTCCTGGATATCACCATTACCAACAGCCCCCATAGGGTGCTCGATATCAGTGTACTTCCCAACTCACTTAGTGACCACTCCCCAGTCATATTCTCTTGGTCCGCTGCCAACAGCAAACCTGCTCCACAAACCAGCCAGTGACATCACCTACTCCCAGGCAGCCTGTGTCGCCTTAAACTGTACCTCTCACTACTGGATTGGTCCCCAATCAGGCTTGCACCATCCATAGACGAGGCACTGGATTTTTTCACTCGCACTTTTAACACTGCCTGTGACCTCTATGCCCCCTTCACTAGAAATCGCACCAAATAGCAAAACATGCCCTGGGTTACCCCCTTCCTCCTTCACAAACTTAAAATGAGAGACAACCTATGGCACATTGCTGTGGAATCTGGCAAACCTGCTGATAGGCAAGCGTACAACGCTGAGCGCAATAAGTGTACTTGGGCCATTCGACATGCCAAAGCCCAGTACTACCAATCCACTCTTGTCTCCTCCTGGGGGTCGGCTAGAAACTTTTGGGATAATGTAAAGGAGCTGAATGGGAAATCCTGCTCCCTACCCCCCTCTCAACTCTCCTTTAATGGCACTGTCTGCTCTGACCCCCTTGGCATTGCAGACTGCCTAAACCACACTTTCTCAGACCTGAGTTCAGTCCTGCCCAGTAACTCCTTTGACCCCATCCCAGTAGCACCCCTGCCCACTCTCCAGAGACCTCCTTCCACCTACGTACCATCTCCCTGTTGGAGGCTAGACCCCTTCTGCAAAAAGCTGTTAGTAGTAACAACCCCGGCACCGACCTACTGGACATTAGGCTACTTTGTCTGACGTTGGATGCTATCCTCGTCCCACTTACCGAGCTGCTCAACCACTGTCTGTGGCTGGGGCAGTTCCTCAGCACATGGAAAACTTCCATCATCACTCCCATCCTAAAGGGCAGTGATCGAGCTTCCCCAGGTAACTATCGACCTATCTTCATCCTCCCCCCACTCTCTAAGGCCCTTGAAAAAGTAGTTGCCAACCAGCTTGCCGAATATCTGGCCATGCACAATATCCTGTGCCCCGAACAGCATGGCTTTTGTGAAGGTTACAGTACCACAACTGTGCTACTTGAATTCTCCAACTTCCTGCACTCTTCTCTTAATGCCGGAAGTCCTGCCGGTGCCGTGTTCATTGACCTCTCCAAGGCTTTTGACACGGTTTGCCATCCTCTCCTGCTTGACTCCCTCAGATGCCTTGATTTCTTCCACGGCCCCCTTGCATGGTTCACCAGCTACCTCTCTGCCAGAACTCAGTGTGTAAAAATCAATAGCACCCTATCTGACACACGACCTGTCCACTCTGGGGTTCCCCAGGGCTCCATTTTAGGCCCTCTCCTCTTCAGTCTCAATCTCAACTCCCTTCCTTTGGCCTGCCCAAGTAAGATCCTCCTGTACACGGATGACACAGTGCTCTTCGCTGCTGACCCTAACCCCAACACTCTCCAGGCCACCCTCCAACAAGCTTTTGATGGAGCTGAGCATTGGTTCACATCACGAAGGCTAGCCCTGAACCTAAAAAAGACCAAAGTTATGCTCTTCTCACATTGCCAAAGCAAAGCCAGTGGTCCTCCTCTCGTGGTACTGCCTAGCAGACTAAACCCCATTGAGCAGGTTTCCACTTACAAGTACCTGGCATTACCTTTGATTTGGCACTCTCCTTCCATTCCCATATCAATGCCCTTTCTGCTGCCACCAATGTCAGGATTGGACTACTATACCACCATAGGGACTGCCTACCACAAGAGGCCCTTAGATTGGCAATCACCTCCTCTGTCCTGTCGCTAATCGACTATGGTCTGCCCATCTATGCTGCTGCCAACAACACTGCACTTGCAAGAATCCAGCTCTCTATAAACAAGGCCTGCAGGCTAATGCCGGTAGCCCCATGTGCACCCATACATGCCTGCTGTACTCCACCACCAACTTGCTCAACCTTGAAGAAAGACTCCGCTTCCAAACCTGCCTTCTTGTGAAAAAGACCCTGCTAGGGCTCTTCCCCCCAAGGGTCGTCACATCCCTGCAGCATGCCTCCCCCTCAGTCTCCACCCGCAGCACTGCCAAAACCTCCCTTATTGTCCCCAGGGTAAGGACCTCTATGGCCCAGAGATGCTTTTGCTATTGGGCTCCCTCCTGGTTCAACTCCCTCCCAGCCAACATAGCTGACTCTGCTAAGCTTGGTCCTTTCAAGGTCTCCCTCGGAAGCCATCTGACAAGCACTCGCTGCTGCAACTGCACGTAATCCCCCACCTGCCCCTTACCTTCACCCCAAGGCTGGGTCTGCCCTGTCTACTTTTGCTGTATATACCTGGGGTCTCAGGCAACTTCTGCTGACTATTGTAATAAAATATCTCTGGTTGCTACCTGACATGGTACTCATGTACCTATAGTATGACTACTGTGATCTATCTATTACCAAGCATATGCCATCAGTGAATGCCTGTAACACTGGTTGCTTTTCTAATCTACTGTAGGTATTATGTACTGTACTGTTTTATTTGCTGTGATGTATTGCTCTCTTGATGAGGTGCCTTTGTAAATGAGTCTATGACTCAAAGGTTTGTAAACTGATGATCTAATAAATAAAATAAATAAATAAAAATGAATCAATGCGTAGAAGAGAAAGTGATGTAAAAGAATGATTGACATATGCCTTAAGAATAATAATTAAAAAAAGTCCTACTATTTCTGAAGAAGACAAGATAAGCAAATTAAAGGCCTGTTTAATCCTATAGATTTTCAGTTTATATCTAAAGGAAGTCTGGGAGCAAGAGGACCAGACTTCCACTGGAAGTGAGTTTCACGGAGAGGGGCATTAACCACAAAAGCCTGATCACCAGCAAACTTTAATGGAGAAGGTAGCACTAGGAATGCAGTGAATTAGAGCTTCAACAACAACACTGGTACACAGTCAGAACCTTTGCGCTATGCATTGTGGGGCAAAGTTTTCCTGTTTTCACCCAATTTCACCAGGTAAATTTAAACAAAAAGTTGTAAAGTAAAAAAAAAAGTTCTCACATTGCCCCCTCCACTTCCACCACCCCAGATCATATCCCACTCCCTGTCCTGGTGAAGTTGTAATGTGTATGACAATAAATTTAATCATATACCCCCACACACCCCAAATGGCAGAAAATTATCCCCCACTTATCTGACCCAGGAGTATTGTACATAAGCAGACTCCCCACCCCACAACCCTCTGGCACCACCACACACCACCCCCTCACTCATCTCAAAAATGAAGGATACAACTAGTAAATGCCTCATGGTGTGACAAATGGTATAGTCCTCCCTCCATCTTTACCAGCTGTCATCTCCTGAATGAAACTGGGGATGTGCTCCTATGATAATCACCTGATTGACTCATCAGCTGAAGTGGAGGGAGACTGAGCTGGTTGCCATGCCATTGAATACTTTGTATATGTATCCTTCATTTCTGGAGGAGATTGGGGTTGGAAGGTTACATAATACTGCAGATAACCCACTCTAAGGTGTGCAGTTGCGCTCTGATATATGCACACTTTGGTGTGTGTAGTTAAGCATGGGGCCGCAGGCAGAGTGTGTCAACCACTCAAGGTGTGCAAATATCGGAGCGCAACTGCACACCCTAGAGTGGGTTATCTGTCTTATAAAATGGAAAAATTGTTTTGGGGGTGGGTGAATGTGCAGGTGTGCAGTCGAACTCTGATATATGCACAGTCATGTGAGGTGTGTCAACCAACCAATAGAGAGAATTTTTTCTACCCATTTTATAAGCATGTATAATTCTACAGGGTCTGATTGGCAGGGGGAGGGTTGGGCACAACTGTGGGCAGGTGGATTATATAACAGGTATGATTTTTGTTTAATATACCACTAAATATGTGTCAGAAATCAAGAGACAGTTAAGTGATGTGAACTGTTACAAACCACTTACTTTCAACCCTACATTTGCCTTTAAAGCTGAATTGGAGGAAATGGATAGTAGAGCATTTATAGGAGTGGCTGTATTAATGATATGGATGTTGCTTATTTAATAACTTCACATCCAGTCACACTCATACTCTATACCCTTCCTAAAGTTCACAGATCAGAGCAGGACCCACATGGGAGGCCCATCGTTTCAGGCTTGGAGTCTGTTAGTGAGGCTCCCTCTCATTTTGTGGACCATTATATTAAACAGATGGTTCCCAAGATTACAAGCTTTATTCATGACAGTATGGACACAATTAATAAATTGGAAGATTTTCAATGGGATACAGAACTTTGTCGGTTAACGATTGAAGTCAGCTCCTTATGTACCTGTATAAATCATGAACATGGAATACGAGCTGTTAAGGAATTCATGGCTGGAATGGAGACTTATGAAATGCACCTCAGAAATTCATCGTAGACCTATTAAGATTTGTATTATGGCATAATTATTTTTTATTTGATGGAAAGTTGTACTTGCAGACTAGGGAACAGCGATGGGAGCCATGTTTGCACCATCGTAAGCAAATATCTTTCTTGTATGGTGGGAAAAATGTGGTATTTGCTGACTCAAAACCCCCCTCAGACATGTATTGACAATATCATATGTGTTTGGGGTGGGGTTTGGAGTCAGTGAACCAGTTTGTGGAACGGCTTAATGACAACAATTTAACTATAAACTGTACTTACCATGTAGCTCAGACAATGATAGACTTTCTGGACATCAGATTTACAATTGGAGAAGATAAAGTTGTCTGCGAACCACATAGAAAGCCCTTCAGTGGTAATAGTTTACTGAGAGCTGACAGTGCCCACGTAAGATCTCTAATCAGCAGCATTCCTTATAGCCAGTTTAAAAAAAATTAAAAGAAACTGCACAATTAATGAAACTTTTGACAGAGGCAGGGATGATGTGGACTAGATTTCAAGAAAGGGGTTATTCAGCCAGGATTTTGAAAAAAGCAAAACAAAAAGCTGAGGGCGTGCATAGGGAGATCTTACTGATACCAAAGGGGTGGTAAAAAGATTAAACAAAATGAGGACTTGTCAAGGCTTACATTTGTGACAGACAATTACAGAAAACCACGATGCTGGGTCAATACCATGCAAGAAAGACAGCGCAGCATTAACCGCGCAGTGTAGAAAGAGTATGGGTTTATAGTGACAGGAGTATAACAGCAGTAGGGAATTACTGCTACCCCATCATTGTACACTATTGTTTTGAGGGATCAAGTTGCCATGTGCTGGGTGCCTTGTCGGGCCGCTCCCATGGTGGAGTGACTAAGGTACCAGCACATGGTGGAATGGGAGACCTGGGGACCTTGGTTTGATTCCCTCAGGTCTCCCCATGCTGCAATTTTTTGTAGCTTTTTTTGTTAAAAAAAAAAACACAGTTTCCCCTCCCGAATTTCTCCCCATCTCTGAGTCACCCACCAGAGTTTGTTATCTAAGTTCGGGGGTGGGAGGGAGTGAAGACCCCCACCATGTGGTGGGATGTGGGGGCAAAGGCCCCAGCAAAAAGCAAGGAGGGCCATGTTTTCCAAGGATGTGCACTGTTTCTGTTGCTGTCTGTGTTTTACCCAACATTATTTCTGTGCACACCCTTATGGTTGTGGCATTGATTGCCGTATGTTTTTTGTTTATGGCAAGATAACCCCATGCCGAAAATCATATGCTATTAGGAACATTATCTACAAGAGATGGCTTATTTTGCAACAAGATAGTGAGGAAAGACATTTATTTTGTCAAAAACCATGAATAACATTTAGGACATTTAGGAGGGGTGTAAATCTTGCAAATTACCTCTTTCAGAGCCACTATAAGGATCCCAAAATGGATATATATGTGAAGCACAAAGATTTTTATGAGTATCATAGGTGCAATATCTGTAAATTTGCTAGTGAAGGGAGATATTTTTATAAATCTTATTACTGGAAAAACTCATGATCTTAATGTATTTGTGAACTGTTGATCACCTTTTGTGATTTATGTGGGGTGGTGCAATTGTGGCAAAGTATATGTAGGTAGAACAACACACCCTGCTAAAGTGCTCAAATGGACGAGCATCGAGTATGGAGGGGAACCTGAAATGGGAAATGTTAGGTCTTGAGTATGGTCTCTGAGCCACTAGGGCATGGGGAATCTATGGAAGAGTGGTAGGGTGCAGTGGGTGTGGGATGGCCATGGTGTTGGATATAGTATGGAGGCTGGGGGGGGTTGCATGGTGCGCAGACAACTTACACGGCTAAGAGAGGAGGTTGGGAGATTGAGGTGGGCACTAAGAAGGGCAGGTGAGTAGGGAAGGCGAGAGGACTGGAGTAGCGTGAAAGTAAACAATAGTTCGGTGGGGGATGAAAGAGAGAACATAGGAACAGGGGTAGCAGGAACAGATGCAGAGGTATGTGCAAGAAGAAGAGGAGAGAACTGGAGGGGGTCCAGAGGATGCAACAGAGTGGAAGTGAGGAGAAAGAGGGGAGCACAAGGGAAGCCACAGGAGACTTAAGCACAGGAGAAGTAGGGGATGAGAGGGGCCAGGGGAAGTGGCAAGTGGTAGGATCAAAAAAGCACAGTGAGCACCAACAGGGAAGGGGGAGGAATTAGGGAGGAGAGCATTAGGCATCAGGCTATGAGGCAAGGAGGCAGAGCAGGAAAACAGATTTGCCCTCCTGAGGGCACTTGAGGTGGAGGACGGCAAGGTTTGCTGCAACGAGGAACTCATAGGAGAGGGAGGTGGGGCTGGGGTGACAGAAGAAGGATCAGGAATGGGGGAGGCACCTTTGGGAGGGAACCTGGAGGGAAATAGTCCAAATGAGCAAGAGGAGGGGGTGAAAACAGTCTCTGGGGGAACAAAACCCACAGAAGAGAGAGGGAGGGAGCCTACAGAAAGCTCAGGAAAGGAAGGTATAAAGGCAGGGGAGAAGGATGAGGGTACCCATACACAGAGGGATTTGGGCAGAAGAGAGGAAGGAAAGGAGCAAAGGGAAGGGTCAGAGACCACAAAAGGGGAGGCTAGGATGAGGGGGACTGGCAAAGACAATGGTGGGGAAAAGAGATTTAGAACGGGGGAGAACAAAAGTCTGGGGAATGAGATGGATAAGGAGGAAAATGGGATGAAGCAGGGTAATAATATATCAGGAAGGGGGTGTAAGCAAAACTGCAAGCAGAAGGAAGGTCGTGGCAGGGTCATGCTCACAGGGGATTCAATACTAAAGGGACTTAGATGGGGGAGAAATGGAGGCAGGAGCATTGCCATATGGGTTGAGTGTATGCCAGGAATGACGGTGCTAAAGATGAGGCACAATATATCCTCATGGGGGAAAGCAACAGGACGAGAGGTCACACTTGGTGTTCTACCTAGGCACCAATGATCTGGAGGGGAGCAGTCTTATGGAAGTGCAGGCTAGGTTTAGGGAGCATGCTAGGTTCTGCAGTAGTGCAAGGTTCTGGTCGATGGCTTTCTCAAAGGTACTGCCAATGCCAAGAGCAAGCACATTAAGAAAGGGGAGGATTGAAGAATTTTATCAATGGCTGGGGGAGTGGTGCAGACTGATGGGTTTGGTTTAGTGGGGGACTTGCAGCAACATGGGAGGATGAGAGCCTATTTGCGCTGGATGTGCTACACCTAAGCACTGCAGGGAGGGTCAAGCAGTGCTAAAGAGAAAATTGGGGGACTTTATCAAAAGAAAGTACAATTTAAACTGATTTTGGGAGGTGTCAAGGAAAGGTCCACTCAAAGTGGCAGGAGTGATGGGAGGCTATCAGCCTCCCTCCCAGAATTTAGATGGAATACTGGAAGAAAGCAAGAACAAGCAAAGGTTAGTAGGGGAGGGCAGTGGGGGGAAGGGGTCCTGGTGGAAGGGATTATCAGCCAACTCCAGGAGTTTAGGGAACAAAATGGTTGACTTGAAGGCCATCATGGTAGATGTGGGACTGGACATAGTAGCGGTAAGCGAGACTTAGTGGACAGTACATCATGCCTGGGAGACAGTTATCCCAGGCTACAGACTGTTTAGGAAAGAAAGGTATGGTAAGGGTGGGGTGGGGTGGCATTTTACGTTAAAGATAACATTAGGGCAACAGAAGGGCAGGAGGAGGTAGGGGAGACAGAGCTCGTGTGGGTCATGCTTGAGAAAAGGACTGGGGAATCACTGAGGATTAGGCTGGTTTACAGACCTCCAATGCAGGGGGAGGGCAGAGATAGACAACTGATACAAACAGTTACAAAGACGGCTGTCAAAGGGGAGCTTCTGCTAGTGGGGGACCTAAATCTCTCTGACGTGGACTGGGGGGTCCCGGCTGTGGGATCAGCTTGAAGCAGGGGGATCCTGGAGGCGCTACAAGGGGCATTCATGCAACAGATGGTCAGGGAGCCCACTAGAGGAGAAAACCTGCTGGACGTGGTCCTCACAAATGGGGAGAGTGTGGAAGAGGTGGTGATTGGTGACGGACTAGGTACTAGTAATCACAGGACTGTGAGGTTCAGGGTAAAAATGGGGAGGGAGACAAATCAGGCTAGAATGAGGGTGATCGACTTCAGAAGGATGGACTTTAACAAAATGAGGAGGATATTTGGGGAAGAAATGGCAGATAAGGGGAATATAGGGGATGTTGAGGAGCTATGGGGAGCTATCAAAGGAGGAGTATTAAAGGCCACTGAAATTTGCATTAAGAAGGTGAGGAAGATCAAAAAAAGGATGAGACTGATCTGCTTCACAAGGGTTGTGGCAGGGGCTGTCTGGGAAAGGAAAAGTGCATTCAGGGATTATAAGAAGACTCAAAGAGAGGAGGACAGGGAGACTTATTGTGAAAGAGGAGGGTGGCATGGCAGAAAATAAGGAGGCTAAAGTGGATACTGAGGCGAAAATAGCTAAGCAGGCCAAAAGGGGGGGCTAAAACTTTTTTAGGTATGTGGGGGAAAAAAGGAGGGCAAGGCAGGGGATAGTAAGGTTGAGGGGGGAGGGAAGAATACAACTGGAAGGAGTCTTTGAGAAAGTAGAGGTGTTAAATAACTACTCCTGCTCGGTCTTCATGGAGGAAGGGGAAGGTAGGGGACCAGAGCTGTGGGGGAGGGGCAGGGAAGGTAAAAAGGTGGATCCTAGTATGCTCAGCATAGACAGGGTAGGGGAGAAACTGGGCAGGTTAAAGGTAGACAAGGCAATGGGGATGGACGGCTTGCAACTGAGGGTACTCCGGGAGCTGAGGGAGGAGCTGGCAGCCCCACTGACGAGACTGTTTTGTTTTATTTGTTTTATTTGAATCTAGGATTACAAGTACCTTTGAGCCAAGGCTATTTTACAAAGGTTCCACATTGGATGAGGTACAATTCAAACAAGACACTGAATAACAGTGGGTTACAGGCAGTTACATACAGTTTTATACATTCAATACAGTGGCAAAAATGCCAGAAGGAGGTCTGGTAACAGGGTTAACATGGTATGGAAGAGAGACACACTAGTGGGGTGCGGCCATAGGCACTTGTCAAATATCAATTAAAGTGATACAAGGGGGTAGGGAAGGTAGGTGGGAGGAGGGGAGGATGAGTGGGTGTATGGGAGAGGGAGTTGAGGGGGAAGCGGGTTAAGTACTATGTGGAAAGAGCAAAGAGGAGAGGGGAGAACAATTAGGAAGGATAGTCACAGGAGCTAGATGTAGACAGGAAATGACGCAGACTAGATTTGAATGGACCAAGATTTGGCATTGAGGCGATGTCAATGTTGAGACCATTGAACCAGCTGGGAGCTCTGTGGGCAAAGGATCTTTGCCCTTGTGTGGTGCAGAATCGCGAGATATGCAGTAGTTGGGATTCAGAGCCCCTGGTGATGTGAGTAGATCGCGTTGGGCAGAGGAGAGCTTGGACACCTGGGGGAGCAAAGCCTAGTGTTATTTTCTTTGCCATAAGGCACGTTTGGTACTTGATCCAGTTTGAAAGTTGAAGCCACCCAGTCTGAGCATAGAGATCACATGTGTGGGTGAGGTGATGGGTGCTGGTTATTAGATGGCAAGCTTTGTTTAGTGAAATGAATATGTGCCTGAGGGCGGTGGCAGAAGGTGAGCCGTAGATGATCAGGCCGTAGTCAATTATTGAGATTACTGAGCTTTGTACTGCAATCCTTAAGGCATCTGAGGTAAAGCATTGCCTGTGCCTGAACAGTAGGCCAATGTGGGTGTTGGCAGCCTTGGCAGTGTTGTCAATGTGCATAGCATATGATAGGTTACAATCGATGCTAACTCCTAGATATTAAAAGAATTGAACCTGTTTGAGGGTTGCACCAAGGCAGTTTTTGATCGTGATGGGATTGAGTCTGTGCTTGTGAGGCTGCAGAAGAGCATGGACTTGTTTTTTTTAGAGTTGAGAACCAATTTATGTGTACTAAACCAAGATTCAATCGAGGTGAAGGCAAGCTGTAGATTCTTTTGAAGGCAGCCCAGATCCTTTTGAGTAGAGAGGATGATGGCGGCGTCAGCATAAAGGAGGATTTGTGCTGGGCATGATTGCAGAAGATCATTCAGAAAGAGGCTAAAAAGAAGTGGCCCAAGAATGGAGCCTTGAGGAACTCCTGAGTGAACAGGACATGCATCTGAGAGAACATCAGCTATTTTCACTCTTTGGGAGCGGTCCTCCAAGTAGCTGTTGAACCAGGTAGTGGACTCAGGTGAGAGCCCAGCAGAACATAGCTGTATGACTAATAGTTTATGATGTACAGTGTCAAAAGCCTTGGTCAGGTCTATGAAGACCGACCTGGTTAGGAGGCTATTGTCCAACGAGCTGTGGATAGCACCGGTGAATTCAAGGACGGCCGATGTAGTACTGTGACTTCTATGGAAGCCATGTTATTGGGAGCAGAGGATGTTGTGTTTATCCAGGTATTCCATTAGCTGGTCAGATACCATACATTCAATGGCCTTGGCGGGGAGGAAGTATGGAGATAGGCCAGTAGTTCACATGCAGGTCCTTGTCCCTACTTTTGTGGATCAGTGTTACTGTGG
Organism: Neoceratodus forsteri; assembly: GCA_016271365.2. NCBI lineage: Eukaryota > Metazoa > Chordata > Ceratodontiformes > Ceratodontidae > Neoceratodus > Neoceratodus forsteri. The sequence continues at coordinate 314,823,762 of CM028135.1, forward strand.
CTGAGTTCCATCTGACGGGGAACTTCTGAGGGAGAGGTTGAAAATTTTTGTTAGTGGAAGTAGCACTTTATCAAGGTTGAGGGACACCAGCTTGAGGTCGAATGAGTCCCCACTAGTTCTGGATTTGGTAATTGCATTAGAGACATATTTACGGACCTCATGCACCCTGACTTCCTTAAAGTAGAATGGTGGGTGGTTGGAGGGAGGGGGTTGTGGGCTGGGGGTAGGAGAAGGAGGGTGGTCATCATTGAAGAAGTCCAAAGGGAGAACACTACTGAGGTCAGAGAGCATGCAGTATTGAAAGTATTTGCAATTGTGGTAGGGTTGAGTTATGCCGCCATCAATAACCAACATAGTAGGTGAGGTTTTTGGCTGCTTCCCAGTTACTTCTTGAAGATTGTCCCAGAAGGATTTCCCTTTTCCCCAGGTGTTCGTGAGGGTATCTCTGTAGTATTCATTTTTTCTTCTGGCGGATTGCTTTAGTGCAGTTGTTTCGTGCCCGTTTGTAGTTCTGAATATCGGCTTGATTGCCAGTGGCCCGTGGCCAAAGCCAGAGGAGGTCTCTTGCTTTCAGATCTGTAAGTAGTTCAGCGGAGTGCCGAGAATTGTAAAGGCCTTTGATTTTACACCTTTTGAAAGGGGCATAGGTGTCACAGGCAGCACTGAAGGAGTTGATGAAGAAATCCAAGGCCGAGTTGACATCAGAAGCGTTGAATATAGGAGACCAGTCGAGCTGTCGGAGGTGAGATTTGAGGTGTTTCAACTGACCTCGTGGGAGGACTCTACTATTGATTAATTTAGGGGGGGGCTTGCAGAATCTATTCATCCATTCGCAGATGACTGGTGAATGGTCACTTGGTGTATCTGGAAGGACAGAAACATCTGAGATGCGGGAGGGATGGCTGGTCAGTATCCAGTCCAGGAGAGTGCTTGCACCAGTTTTATAATTATGTCTGGTGGGGGAGACTACCAGCTGTGCTAGGCTGGCTGCTGAGATGGCATCATTGACGCTCTCCGTGTCAGTGGCTAGACAATTGACATTAAAATCACCCATTAGGATTGACTCAGAGTCAGGGGGTGGGGCATAGATGAGGTCCAAGACTGAGTTGAGGCCTTTACCTTGTTCCTTTGGAGGAATGTAAACAGCAGCAACAGTCAGTGCTTTGTTGTGAGCCCCCAGCAGAATTTTAATAGGTAGGATCTGCGTAGAAGAAACTGAGAGGAGGGAAGGTAAGCAGTGACCCAGAAGGGTGTCTTTGAGATATATAGCACAGCCTCACTCTCTTTTTGTACTCCTGTCAGGTCTGAAGACATTGTACCCTGGCAGGGCAATGGCCATGTCAGGAATTGTGGGTGATAGCCCAGTTTCAACGATTGCAAGGATATCAGGGTTGTGTTGGTTAGTGAATATTTGCAGGGCATCAGGTCTAGGCAGGAGGCTGCAGCTGTTGAGAGATGCAAAGGTGAGAGTCCCAGGGTGCCTCAATTGATGGCCGGAGCAAGGAATTTTAGGCCCAGGATTTGGGTGAACATTCCCAGATAGCAGCAGCAGGAGTAGCATGTGCATGGACATAGGGTCTGTGCCAAAGGACTAGAGGAGGGCAGATGTGGTGCCACTGCACAAGGGGGGTAGTAAGGAGGTGGCCAAAAATTATCGCCCGGTCAGCCTCACCTCAGTGGTGGGAAAGGTGATGGAGGCACTTATAAAGAAAAGGGTGTTGGACTACCTGGTGGACAGCGGACTGCAATATGAAAGGCAACATGGCTTCATAAATGGGAGATCCTGTCAGACAAACCTGATAGAGTTCTTCAATGGGGTGACACAGGTGGTTGACCAAAGGGGGGCAGTGGACGTGGCCTATCTGGACTTCAGTATGGCCTTTGACACCATCCCTCACAGAAGGCTAGTAAATAAGCTAGAAAGCTTAGGGATCGCACAGAAAATAATTAGGTGGGTGGAAAACTGGTTGATGGACAGAAGTCAGAAAGTGGCGGTAAATGGGGTGCATTCCATGGTGAGGGGAGTAATGAGTCGGGTGCCCCAGGACTCACTGCTGGGACGCCTCCTTTTCAATATATACATCAGTGATATAGCAGAAGGTCTGGAGGGAAGAGTGCACCTATTCGCGGATGATATGAAAATTTGCAATAGGGTGGACACCTCAGAGAGGTTAGAGGCAATGAAGCAGGACATGAGGGCTCTGGAGGGGTGGTCAGAAACTTGGCAACTAAAATTTAACGCCAAAAAGTGTGCTGTGTTGCATCTGGGCAGAAAAACCTGCATGCAGTCTACACTCTAGGAAGGGAAGAAATCAGAAAAACAGAGCAAGACAGGGATCTGGGGATTATAGTATTAAGTAACCTTAAGGTGGGTGGGTAGTCAGTGTAGCAAGGTGGTGGGGAAGGCAAATAGAATGTTAGCATGCATACGGAGGTGCATAAGTAGCAGAAGGAGGGAGGTGCTGATGCCTCTTTACAAGGCCATGGTGAGACCACACCTGGAGTATGGGGTCCAGTTCTGGAGACCACACCTGTGCAAGGACACTGATGGGATGGAAAGGGTTCAGAGAAGAGCTACCAAGCTGATACATGGTGTGCAGGGAAAACTATACAAACAGAGGTGTAGGGACTTGGATCTGTACCCTTTGGAGACTAGAAGGAAGAGGGTGGACATGACTGAAACTTTTAAATATGTGAAGGAGATCAATAAAGTGAAGGAGGGGAGCCTGTTCAGAAGGAAGGAGGGGGCTAAAACTAGAGGACATAGCCTAAGATTGGAAGGTGGAAGATATAGAGGCAATATGAAGGGGCGAGTCTTCGAGGGGATAGTGGTGGAAGCCTGGAATAAACTGCCAGAGGAGGTGGTGGAGGCCAAAACGATGGAGGGATTTAAGAGAGCATGGGACAGATATATGGAATTGGGAAATGAGAGGAAGGGGAGGGTCCTTAACAGTGTTGATAAGTAGGGGAGGGGGGAAAGGGCAGACTCGATGGCCAATGTGGTTCTTTTTTGTCGTCAGATTTTTGTGATTCTGTGATTAAAGAAAGAATACAGGAACATGTTTGAGCTATGGTAAAAAATGGAAAAGAAAGTGCTTTGGGCAATCATTTTAGGGACTGCCACAACTGCGTATACAGTACTTCTTCCTTTAACTTTAGAGAATTGGATCATGTGCCTGAGAATGGCAAAGAATGAAAATATTAATGAAAAAGGAAACAGAATGGACTTTTAGGATCCAAAGTATGCACACAATGGGCCTCAATACAGAAATATATTTTAAACCTTTTTTAACTTAGTTTTTTCTTTCTTTCATGCCTATATTCATCACTGCTAATGGTTTATTAAAACAGTAAACAAAGAGAACTTGTAAATAAAACTGAATGTATGTTGTTGATGGATTTTTCCGAAATAAATGGATGTGACGAATTATTTGAGCTACATAATTAACTGTGAATGTAAATGAAAGAGATATTTTTTGTATACTGGATATCCAGTCAGAAAATTGTTATAGTGTCAGTAGCTTTGTATCTCTTTTAGTTCTGCTAACTCTGCATTGTTTTTACTTTAAAGGACATTTTTCCCCATTTTTTTTGTATTTTGGCATTTTGTGATATTTATCTCTGTACATGTTTCACATGGTGATGTATTATTTCATTTATAAGTATTTATGCAAATGAGATGGAGCTATTCAACCATGTGATGCACTGTGAATCACCAACCCCTGAGAAAGTCTGTGAAGGTGCTACAAAAGGTTCTGTTGGCCATGAGAATGCTGTTTGATTAAAGTCAATTTTTTTCTCCAGCAATGGTGTGTGCGCCACTTTGTTTTAATTGTTTTACCCTGTGGAGACCCAGATGGCAGTATCACAGTGGAACCTGTTGCCCTCCTTCTCCAGAGGAGTACAGCATTCTCCTCCCCAAAGCCAGCTCCCAGCATCCCAAGCACATTCCCAGACCAGAGTCACTGGTGTAATGAGGGGTAGCCCTACTACTATAACAGTTTAAAAAACATTAGTGATACTTCACCATTTAAAATCGGACACTTTGCCAGGTTAAGAACTATATGTAGTACCACTTCTGACAGCCAAGTATGCTAGACATAGAGTAGTTTTCCACCTGGCAAAGTAGGCACTTCACCTGGCAAAGAACTATGCGAAAGGCCACTTAAGTCAGAAAACTTTACAAAGTTCTTTATGTAGTGAAATTTCCCAACTTTACCCATATCTAGGTGGTACCCTCAGAAGCCTCCTCTCTATGAACCTCACTACTCTAGCTGGGGTGTAGGGGATCAGTGAGACTACAGAGATACCAGGGCCTAGCTCATTCAGGGCATTGTATGTTAAAAGTGGAACTTTGTACTCAGTGTTCCCCTTGAAGGCTGGCACTGACAATACAAAGAGTATGTCTCATAATATGGTACTAGGTCAGTATAGTGAAAACAAGAACAGCGCTGTACAAAACAGCGGCATCAAAATGGCACTTTCAACAACAGTGCCCACACCAAAACAGCGACCGCAAAAATAGTGCAAATGGTAGTGGTCCACGAACACAGCGACCGCTACCAAACCAAACACATATTCATTTCAGTTTTTTTGGTAGGGTTCTGGCCCCTGCACATCCTATTATGGATCTGTTCTCGAACTCCTCTACTAGAAATGGGGGGTTGTTGACCAGGGAAAAAAAAAAATCAGATGTGTGGGGGGGGGAGATAACAACCAAAAATGCAGGCATCTCAGGAATCAAACACTGGGCTACTGACATGCCTCAGTCATGCCTGCCTGTGACTCTGTCCTCTGAGCCATGGCAACTGCTTGCCAGAACCCCTCCCGGCAAAAGGTTTCATCCCTTTCCCTTCCTCTTCCAGACAGCAATACAGCTATGGGAATAGCGTTAACCCGACCCTATACCTGTAGCGGTATTGAATTTTGCTATTGTTACAGTGCAGTTTTGACCAGTGCTATTATCACTTTACTCTTCTAACCTGGCACACAAATATCTTATTTCAGATATTGAGTTGCGTATTGACATTTGGAGGATCCAATTATTCATTATTTGTGCTTCATTATTCTGCTGCTGGAACAATGTGTGAGACTTCAAGATCTTCTGAGACTTCCTGTCCGATCAGAGGCCACTTTGGAAGCTCACTGAAGGCAGCCCACGTGACCCAGTACTCACAAAAGCTACAAGCAAGAGAGACCAAGGGTGTGTGAGTAATGAGTAGTATTTTTCAAATGTCACAAATAATAGGTTATTTGTTACTTGGTAAGAAAACTGAATAATCGGTGCTATTTGTGGTTATTTGGTAGTTTGCCATTCAGTGGGAGTTCAAGATCTCCTGAGACTTTCTGTCCAATCAAAGGTCAATCTGGAAGCTCACTGAAAGCAACTCACATGACCCAACACTGGCAGAAGAAACAGGAAAAAGAGACATGTCTGAGCTGTTGTGAAAGAGCAGTCTACTTCCATCTACTGTACTTATTAAAATTAGCCAAAAAGCAGAAATCCTAATGGTTTTTGTTCCGTTTCTAAACCCCAAGCTGAGAGGGTCGATATTTTTACACTTGTAGTGTGAATATTAGGCTTTTTGTTTCAAGAGAATTGCTAAAGTGAGAACAAAGTGAAACTAAACTAGGGCTGTTTGCTGAGAAAGACAGATAGTACCCGGTGAGCAGATACACCGTCTGTGTACCAAAACCAAACCAGATTTAAAGCTGTTTTTAAATTTATGCTTATTGCATTTCAAGTAAAACACAATTTATACATCACATGTCAGACATCGATATAAAAGTGCAGGCTATATCGCAATACACATTAAGATTAGCAGTCTAGACGTTAGGCTTACGGATATGGGAGTAGCCCACATTTTTAAAACAATATTAGTTAATTATTTATCTAAATGCTACAAGCTGCAAATGTGACAGAGCAAACAGTTATATTAAATTCCTTAACTTAACATGGTCAAACTCCCGTATCCAAGACGGGATGTACTCTCAGCCCTATACAGTAAAATTCCACGCATTTCAAGCATCTTCTCACAGTTCATCTGCCTTAACCTAATAGTGATTACAAGTATTTTAACTTTAACCTGCTCCTCAATGCCAGTGATAACTAGATAACTTTTCTTTTATATAAAGAAAAACAACGGTATTAACACCAGTATATTACAAAAGCCCTAGGAGAATTGTCGAAGGTGATTTATAACGGCGAAAGTTCAACAGTCATTTGTTTTTTAATCAGCTTTTTGTCAGTTTAAGGGAGTAAAGGAGATTTTGAAGGGGTTTATTTAGTGAATAGAAATATAATTTTTCTTTTGTTTCTTAGATGAACTTCCCTGAAACAAAAACAAGGCAAAAAATGGATTTAGATTGATAGTAGTCTAACTGAAGTGCAGTGAAGTGCATAACTGCACTGAATAAATATATGTTTTATTGTGTAGGCCAGAGTTGGCTGAATTCCATCACCACTGGTCTGGGTGGCTGCTATTGTGTCCTGTGCTTGTGTGCAGTAGTGTGTATTGTGCACACTTGTGCGCTAAGCTTGTTTGTGGCTTTGTGCCAAAGAAGAAATTTAAAAAAAATTGTTCAAGTTAGGCTTGACTATTAGTGAGAGAGACTAGTCAGCTCACTGGCATTGCTGCAGTGAGAGTCTATATTTCATAATAACATAATTTAAATTTAAGATCAGACATCTTTCCGTAAGTAACCCGGACTCTGGACTCTGCAGTGAGTACAACACCATATAGATGTTAACTGGTATGCTGGGACTAGTCAACTAACTCCCAACACTTCTGGGCAGCTAGCTGCCATCTGGTTGTGTGTGTGGGTGTGTGGGTGTGTGTGTGGGTGTGTGGGTGTGTGTGTGTGTAGTGTGCACTCAAGAAAGACATTGTTCTAAGTTTGTGGCTTCATGCCAAAGAGGAAATTTGAAAAAATAAATTGTTTTAGTCAGGCTTGACTATCAATGAGTGTGACCTGTCAGCTCAATGGCATTGCTGCAGTGAATGACTATATTTCATAATAAAAATTTAATATCAGACCTCTTCCTGTGAGGAACCCAGGCTCTGGTCCCTCCACGGCCACTTGTGCAGCTGTGAGTACACCATCGTATGTGACTGTTGACTGTTAAGGTGGGGCTAGCTGGATGAATCCTACTGCATCTGGGCAGCTAACTGCCATTTGGTCATGTGTGTTTGCAGTATGCACGCAAGAAAGATATTTTTCTATGTGTGTGCCTTTGTGCCAATCAAGAAATTTAAAAAATATTTTTTTTTCCTTCCCAAAATTCATTTACTAGTCAGACTTGATGAGTGAGTGAGTGAGACTAAGTTGTTAACTCACTGGCTTTGCTGCAGTGAGTGACAACTATATTTTATAATAATATAATTTAAATTTTATATCTGACATCTTCCTGTCAGGAATACAACAATGGCAGTCAGAGGATGTACCAGAAAATGTAGTTGGTCCCACAACCCTGGCAAAGCTGCCATAGATGTAAGGCAGCAAGCAGCAGGTGAGGGTGAGCATACTTCAGAAAGACTCTCAGGGCGCATTCGACACACAGATTTACATTTTACCCAGTCAAAGTCTGAAGTCTCCAGCACCAATACAGCATCAGCTGACACCAGGGAAAAAAGTGCCATTTGAACTACTAGTAATGCTGCTAGGAGGACATTGTCATTAACTGCCACTGATAATACCAATGTGAATGGGTCCTCTTCATCCCTTGCCACCACCACCAGTACTACCATCACCTTATTCTTAATAATTACCACTGCTCTCATCCACTGCCCATCCAGCATAACTATTAGCATCCCAGCTTCTACTGCAACAATGGCCCTGCCTGCCACTGTGACTAAGAACACTGCTCCCACTGTGACTGATACCACTCCTGCCATTGTGACCCAGACCACTCCTTTCACTGTGACTGAGACCACACTTGCCACTGTAGCCATGACAGCCACCAGTACTACTACAGTGACACTGGCCCCTACAACCACTATGGCCCCAGGCAGTTGCACAACTATTTCCAGTACTGTGCCAACCCCTACTGTGACACCACCTGTTTCTCAGCCTGTCTTCAATACTGTAGAACTTGGTAGCATGGATTAGGAGGAGCACTCATCCAGGTCTGAGTACTTTCAGCCAGGAGATAAATTGCCCACTGATACATCATCTGAGGAGGCAAACCTAAGCAGCTTTAATGATAAGAAAGAATATGGAGAGGTACCTTGAGAGCTGTAAAGCAAAAATGTCGGGTGGCAAAAAAAAAACTCAACCTCTTGAGGTTACATTGGCAGAAGAAAGAAGTATATGGCTCCTCCCCCCAAACAAACTCAGCAAGCTACCCTTCAGTACTTTGTTCAGCAGGCTCTATCCCAGCCTGAACAGCCAAGTGGAGCAGGTGCAAAAACACCAGTGGTGCCAGGGGAAAACCTGCAGACCCAGGACCAAACAAGACAGGCTAGTGGGGGCCAAAAGAGTGGTGGTGGTGGTACTGGTGGCACTAGCTGAATGAGTGGTGTCAGGAGCAGTAAGACCATGGTATGGTTGCATTTCACATTACTTACAGAGGATAACAGAAAGGCAGTGTGCACACTTTGCAGGTGCAGTACGACTATCACCAGGCAGAAATCTCTGCCAGATTTAACAATCACCTCCTTAATGAACCACCTAAAGGTAAAGCATCCCTAAGTTTTTAAAGCATCAAGGTCTGTGCCTGTGGTTCCGTTAGACCCATCCCATGTTGATGATGCTACAGACCATTCTGCCTTTGGAAAAAAATGCTGCTACCACTCCTTCCCCACAACACCAAAGAGTCCACGCATCCCCAGCACTCCCACCAAGCACCAGTCCCATGCTATTTTCACACCATCTGGCAATCACTGAATATCCCCTCATCCATCAGTGCCAATAGTGGAAGCATTTCATGCCTGAACTAAGTACCAATTTCTAACAGCTCAGCACATCACACAGCTCATAGATGAAATGATGGCACTGGATCTGCAACTCTTTTCACCTGTGGAAGACACTGGCTTTTGAAGACTTCTGCAGCACTTGCAGCCACAGTACCAGCTCCCATCACATCCCATATTTTCACAGACTATAGTTCTAAAGATATATTTACTTATTTATTGAAAAGATTAACCAGGAAATATATACTGAGCTGGGAACAGCTCATTTCCAGAAGTGTCCTGGGGGAGAGAGGATACAGAACTAGGTAACTGTAAAAAGTAAAATACAATTAAATTGTAATTACACACATAATTATAAATACATCTATCAGAATAGCAAGAGAAGGGATCTAAAAGATAAAACACATTGAGTATAAACAGAAATGACAAGGAAGGGTCAAGGGCAGTTGCAGGAAGGATGACAAAAATCAGAAAGAAGAGTCTTTAGGGAGGAAGGAGAAGAAGCAGAATGAATAGAAAGGGGAAGGGAGGACCAGAGTTTAGGATAGTGGTAAGAGAAAGAAAATTGGCCAACAACAGAGTTTCTGGAAGGAATAGTGAAAGAATGTAAGGTGTTATTGCAGAGAAGGTAGGAGGAAGAAGGAGGAGGGGAGAGAAGTGAAATGAGATAGGGAGAAGAGTGCTAAACCAAAATTTGGACAAAAAAGAGACAAAATGGGAAATATATGAGGGTGTGAGAATGGCTACTGCCACACTACTCTTGAGGCTGTGGGTGGAGTTTTCCATTGCACCTCAGACATCTGGAGCAGTACAAACTCCATGCATGCATATCTCATCTTGACTGCACATTGGTGTGTGCACAAGCCTATGTCTGCTGTTGCCAATTCCTCCTTCTCCTCTTTGTCACTGGACCTCCCTTCATCCCTCCACAATCTAGCAGTCATGCATCTTTCGGCTAATGGAGAAAGATCACTTGTCACTGAACATCCTGGCCTTCATTCAAGATGTGCTGTAGCCCAACGCCATGTAAAAGGCAAACAGTAACATTGCAGCAGACTGAAACAGAACCAAATACAAACAGTACATTGCAAGGGAACCGAGAGAGAGAGAGAATTCAAGAATCTGAGAGACAGAGAGCACTGAAGAATAAGAGCAGCAGACATCAGGTGGTAGCAAATTTCAACCACTGGCCCTGCACTGTGTAAGAAATGCAGAAAAATGTAGAATTTGGTCAACAGAAGAAGGCCTAAGTTCCAAAAGAAAACGCAGATTGAGAGACAATGGGTGCAACAGCGGAAAGAAAATTCAGTTCAAAGAGTAATGCCTTACACTCACACAACATAAAGGAGTCCAAAGATCTGTTGCAGCTTTTATTATGTAGCATACTACAACAATAGCAGCCGCGGCTCCTCCAACAAATGTTGGGGGCAGTTTGTTGGAGCTGTGGCTGCTGTTTTTCCCATATGCTGCATAATAAAAGCTGGAACCGATCTTTGGAGTTATTTGTGGTTTGTGAGTGTGAGGCATTACTGGGTTACCCTTTGTGTCACATAACAACACAATAGTTACAGTGTAACTACACTATAACTGCATTGCAACTGCAATATAGCTGCATACAATAAACATGTAACTAGAGCATAATTACCCAGTTGCAAACTGACTCATCTATCTGTCCAGCAGCTGCCTGCCATTTTTTAATTTATTGCACAGTTTTTGTCCTGAAAAGGAACACACTGAGTGGAAGCTAGTTTTAGGCTCTTCCCAGGATCATACAGTGGTGAAGTGACTTGCTCTGTGTCACATAGCATGCAATTTATTACCATACTACATCATTATGCTTCCAGATCAGCACCTTACTGGTTCTACTGCCCTGCCATTCTTGTCCACTTCTCCTCCCCTCCTCCCCCCAGCTGGCTGTATCTGCTCATCCTTCTATATTACACCACTGGGAGAAATCTAGGACTTTGAATGATAATTTCCCCCCCAGCATGCTTTTGCATGACCAACACAGCTGGCCAGTGGCCACCCATCACTTAGGAAAGGCTGTGAGAAGGTCTGTGATGGGCTGGGTGGTGGGGTGGGGTGCCACTAGATGTGTCCAAGAGGAGAACAAGCTCTACAGGAAAATAAAAATGCTCCTTTAAGCTGCTGAATGAATCACACATGTCTGACAAAAAGCCTATTTTATTTATTTCTATACTCTAGCTTGGCACTTGCCACTTAATAGGAAACTGCACAAAAAATATGTGTTTGTTTATGTGCACCTGTAATGGCTTGCTTGCAGACAGAGGTACACACACACAAAAAAAACTATCACACTCTGTGTACTTTTAATATGCATCTGTGACTGATAGCATGCAGAGCAGAAACAAGTAGAAGGAATGGGGTGGTGGAAGGACTAGGGGAGGCAGAAATTACCCCCCCCCCCCACAGGCTGAAGTAGAGAGTAAGGAGAACCCAAGGGCAAAGAAATTCCCCAGGAGGAAAATAACAAAGGAAGCAGGGTGGTAGAGAAAAAGAGGAAAGGGAAGAGTAGCATTGGGAAGGAAGGAAGGAGGGAAGGAAGGAAGGAAGGAAGGGGGACAAGAAGAAGAGTGGAAAGAAAAAATCTGGAAGGCTATGTGTGCAAATGCTAGAAGTCTAGGAAATAAGATTCCAGACCTAGAGGCCATTATGGCACAGGCCAACCTGGACACCGTGGCCATTATCGAGTCGTAGTGTACCATGACTGAAATGAGGCCATACCAGGCTATACTCTGTTCAGGAAGGACTGGGTGGGAAGGAAAGGGTTGTGGTGCTTTACGTGAGGCAAAGCATAAAAGTGACAGAGATACAGGGAACACAGGGGGAGACCAAGGTACTGTGGGTCACTCTGGAGGTGAAGAATACAGCCACTATTCATGCTGGAGTGACCAACAGATCTCTAGCACAGGTGGAGGAATTAGATAAGGTATTGGTAGAAGCCACTGGCAAGATGGCAGAGAAGGAGGAGGCACTGCTGCTGGTGGGAGACCTCAACGTGCCAGATGAAGACTAGAGCTTCTAGTCAGTGGCTTCAGCGAGAAGCAGGGACATCCTGGACTCTTTGTAGGGGGCATTCCTCAGGCAACTAGTCAGGGAGCCCACTCATGATGGGGTGGTACTGGACCTGTTACTCATTAAAAGGGACAGTGTTGCAGATGTCAAGGTGTGAAGAACGGCTTATAGAATCGAACCACACAAAGGTGAGGGTCCTGGACTTCAGGAGGGCAGATTTTATAAAGGTAGGGGAATGCTTCAGGGATGACCTGGCAGGAAGGATGACCGGGGAAGGGTGGAGGAACAGTGGGTGAAGCTAAAATGGAGCATAGTAAAGGCAACACACCTCTGTGTCAAACAAGTGAGCAAATGCCTGAGGAAAAAGAGACTGCTATGGTTGTTGAAAGAGGTGGATGAAAAGCTAAAGGCTAAAAGGGTGGCATTCAGAAGGTATAAGGAGATACAGAGGGAAGAGGATATGAAGGTGCATCAGGGTAAAACAGAGAGAAGCATGGAAAGCAGTGAGGAAGGCAAAGATGCAAACTGAAGACAGAATAGCCCAGGAGGTAACGAAAGAGGACAAGACATTCTTTAGGTATGTAAGTGGAAAGAAGAAGACCAGGGGTGGGATTATAAAGTTAAAAAGGGAAGGGGGCACTGTGCAGAGGGGGACTAGGAAAAGGCAGACATCCTGAACAAATATTTCTATTTGGTGTTCACAGAATATGGAGTGGGGAGGGGCACAAAAAAGTAACGGAAGCTTTGGAGGAAAGGAGTTGGACACTAATTCATTTTCAGAGGACAGAATCCTGAACAGAATCACTAATCTGAAGGTGACAAAGCAATGGGGCCAGACGCAGTGCATCTAAGGGTTTTAAGGGAGCTCAGGAAGGTACAGGCTGCACTGAACCTCTGACAGTCCTGTTTATCAGCTCACTGGAAACAGGAGTGGTTTTGAAGGACTGGAGGAAGGTGGATGTGGTCCCACTACACAAAAGTGGTAACAGGGAGAAGGCTGGCAATTATAGACCAATCAGCCTGAGATCCATGGTGGGAAAGTTAATGGAATCCCTGCTGAAGGAAAGGATTGTGGAATATCTTGAATCCAGTGGGCTACAAGACCTGAGGCAGCATGGATTCACTGGGGGGAAGTCAAGTCAAACAAATCTGCTAGATTTCTTTGACTGGGCGACCAAGCAATTGGATTAGAGTGGAGCAGTAGACGTGGTCTAACTAGATTTCAGTAAGGGTTTTCACACTGCTCCACACAGGAGACTAGCAAGCATTTTGGATAGCTTAGGAGTGGGTCCAAAGGTGGTAAACTGGATAAGAAATTGGTTAAGGGATTGACAACAGAGGGTGGTGATAAACAGAGTTCACTCTGAGGATGGGTGGGTGACCAGCAAGGTGCCTGTGATCAGTGTTGGGACTGGTCCTCTTTAATGTCTTTATAAGTGACATTGTAGAGGAGCTGGAAGGGAAGGTCTGCCTCTTTCTGGATGACACCAAAATCTGCAATAGGGTGGATATTCTAGGGGCAGAAAGAATCAGCAGAGACTTGAGAAAACTAGATTAGTGGTCAAGGATATGGCAGATGTGCTTCAGTGCGAAAAAGAGTAAAATAATGTACTTAGGGCACAGAAACCCAGGGGCAGAGTACTAAATGGGTGGAGATGTATTGACATCTATCAAGCAGGTAACAGACCTGGGAGTAATCATATCTGATGACCTCAAGGTGGCCAGGCAGTGCGACAAGGTAGTCAGGAGGGCTAGAGTGATGCTAGGGTGCATAGAAAGGGGTATCATCAGCAGAAAGAGGGAATGTTGCCTCTGTATGGTGTAACCCCCTTGCAAATGGGGGTTCCTAAAAGCTTCCCCGGAGCTTGGGTAAATTCTCCGTGCCTAGTTAGAGTTCGGCGTTAAAGCCGTTTAAATGGGGAGCCAGTAAGCGCTTTAAAAGGCCTCCGCATACTGTCTCTTTAAGGGTTGCTTTGGTTTGCAGTCATGATTGATCAGGGAGGGGGTTTGAGTGTTGCTATGCTCAAATCCCACCTGGGCTGCAGAGCAAACGCTCCCTTTCTGCCATCGCTAGTGGTGCTAAGGGAGCTCTGAAAAAGGATGTGAATGTTTGCTTAAAATATCGTAAAATAATAATGGCAGTGTAGTTGTTCTAACCTGCTTTCTCTTGCAGTAAAGACTGTTTTGATTGCCTCCTCCATTTTGGTCCAGAACTATTGAATTGGACAAATCAGTACCTTGGGACCCCTCAGAGTCGGTTGACCAATAGGGGAACTGTTTGTATTTGAGAGAGGTATTATGGGCTATGGCACTTTTTCGTACCACTGAGAGCTGAAGGAAGTGACTGGCAGGTTCAGCCAGCCAATTGAATTGGGTAGCGCCCAAACTGAGAAGAATGCCCCAGGCTGCCATGGGCAGTTGCGTTGTGGCTAAGGTGAGGAGAGGAGCTGTGTACTTCTGCGCTGTGGAAGTGTTCGCGTGAGAAGCGCGTGAAGGCCTGAAGGGCCATTTTTGCCCATGAGAGGAGTCGGATTAAACCCGCCGGCGTACAGTCAGAGGAGGCTGTGTCCTGCACAGCTACCCACCAGGCTCGACCTGTTTGGAGGACTGGAGAATCTGCTAAATCGTGCTTGGTCCGAGGGAGGAGTGAATAAAGCTGCCATTTGCAGTGCTTCAGTGACTGTGAAATCTGGAGAGCCTAGCAACAGCTGCCTGGTGTGGTACCCCTCTGCTATTGCTGTTGGAGCTTGCCATATAAATGTGTGAGGAGGCTCATGGAGTTCAGGCTCAGCCCTGCTATTGTTGAAGGACTCTGTCTGATCTGGAGGTTGTGAGTACTGACTCAGGGTAGCTCCCTGTTAACTGTGCGACAGAGGTCCCATATGGCATTGCTATACCGCTGACTGCTTAATTAAACTTTTCTTTCTTCTCTGTGTGAAGGGCCCCTACCTGCTGCCACATTTCAGACTAGCCGTTAGGGCTTGGGTACCAAGGGACAGTAAACCGTAGGGTTAGGCCTGTGCACAGAGCCCTAGGTATATAGAAATAGTGTAAGACAATCAACCTGATTTTCCCCCTTTCCCTTGTTATCTGTCTTTTTAATAAATCATATTGCTGTGTTATAATTACACCCTGGCTGGTTTGTACCCTTCTGATGAGTTGCTGTATGGTGACTGTAGTAATAACTGTACCTTACTTTACAGGGGGTTCCCGGAGTGAGTTGGAATATATTATCCGTGGGGTAAGTGTACTGGTGGAAAGAATTGTTGGCACCCAGTGTCAGTCACTAGTGGGACGGAAGGGGGGTTGCAGTAGCCCAGAGGGCTGTAACTGAGGTTAGTCTTAATTGTACTAACCCCGACCTCTGGGTGGAGGCACCCGACAACAGATCTGGGCCCCTCACCCTGCCTCTGTGGGGGCAGACAGGGGTAGTAGCCCTAAGGGTAGCACCCCCTGGGGATTACAAATTGGAGGCACTGCTGGGATTTGCGTCCCCTAGTGGCTCAGTGAGGAAATACATCAGAGATGGAAAAAATGGAAGGGGATATGTTGGAAAAAATTAAACTGGGACCCATCAAAACCATGGTACACAGATTGATGGGTTGGGGTGAAGCTGAAGAGCTAGACTCCCAGAAGACTGTATTATTGTTAGATGTGCCCCTGGGTACCTCAGCTGTTGATATTGTCTCTGTTGCCGAGCGAGTAAAGTGTTTGAGTAAGGTTGAAGTGAAAGGGCGTATGGCTGATCTGCTTGACCAGACACTGCAGGTGTTACTCCTATGCAGTGTGGCCATTGACCCTGAGAAGGTACCTCCTGTGATTTACCAGGAGGGTGCGTCCCAGGGGTGGAGGCTAATTCAAATCCGAAGTGGGTCAGTCACCCTGAAGTCTCCCAGATGAACAGTTTTAAAGACAAACTGCTTAAATTGTTAGCTGTGGAGGAGGCTACCCAGGAGTTGTTACAAACCTTGGATTTGTCCAGTGATACTACCCGGGGTTCTCCGGGCACCTCCTTGCCCGCCCAAAGTTCCGTGCTGGCTTCTTTGCCCTTGGCAGTCCCATCCATACAGCTGATTCCTACCATAAGTTAAAACTTTCTCTGGCATGGTACCAGTGCCTTCCGGGAGGATGACCTGAGGCGTGGATGGACTATGCCACCCTTTAGTCCAGGAGTGGCAATGCCCGAGGGGAGAAATGAAGAGGCTGATGGAGAGTTTGCAGGGTCCTGCCTTAGAAGCCATTAGGTTCTTCCGGGCCACCCATCCGTAAGCCACTGCTGCAGAGTATCTCTCTGCTTTAGAAGGGGTTTTTGGGAGTACAGAGACTGGTGAAGATTTACTATGGAAATTCAGGTCTGCTAAGCAGTGGCGAAATGAAAAACTGTCCGCTTTTGTTATTAGAGTGGAGCGGGCATTGCAGAAGGCTTGTAGAAAAGGGGGAATCACTGCTACAGCCCTGAATCAGGTTCAGTTAGAACATATTTTAAAGTCTGCCAGATTCTCTAGTGTAACGCTGCTGAAACTCAAGTTGCATGATCGGCGGGCCACCCTGCCTGAATATTGTCAATTGATGAGGGAAATTCGAGAAGTGGAGACTGATGAAGAGAGGTGGGAACCCTGTGTGGGGGCAGTGATCCCTAGTGGGACCCCTGAGTCTAACACCCTTGAGGAGACTGGCTCGCCTGGAGGGTCCGAGGGGTCCCCAGATTTCCCAGGTACTGTGGGGATGTGAGCTGTTTCCTCTGACCCCTACGTGGAGGGTGAGTTGAGGGCTGAGATCAGGAATTTATGGGAACTGGTGAGGACTTAAAGCAGTCTACTGTGTACCCTACGGCCCAGGGCCCCTGAGGTCATGTGTAGGCCCTGAACCCTAGCCCTAGAGCTTTCTCCACTCCCCTCAGGGCCCCCTCAGAATAGTGATCCCGGGACCCCAAGTTTGTTACCACCGTGGGAAGATGGGCATTTCCAGCCTGAGTGCCAGAGGCCAGAGAATTTAAGGAAAGTTAACAGCAGACTGATCGCCTGACACGCCAGACCCAGTCTCGGCCCCAAGAAAGTTTTGTTGACTCAGGCCCATGCCTGCCAGGCTACTAATGCTGCTACCCCAACTGGTCTGATGTGGTCGGGCCGTCTATGGAGACCCGGGTGCAGGTAAATGGAATTCCCACTCAAGCTGTACTGGACAGTGGCTCCCAGGTGACCATCATGTTTCAGGACTGGTACCAAGCACACTTATCTGAGGTGCCCCTGCAGCCTCTAACTAGTCTACATGTATGGGGGTTGAGCGACAAGGCCTATCCGTATTTGGGGTACATCCGTGTCTGGTTATCGTTCCCTGAAACTGTGAATGGAATAGATGAGCAAGTGGAAACCTTAGTTTTAGTTTGCCCACCCACTGGACTGTACGATGGGGTGCCCTTGTTGATTGGGACAAATGCACACATGTTTGGACGATTGGCCCAATTGTGCTCAGAGAAGCGAGCATTCCAAACTGGGCGAGCATTGAGTGTACCTGCTGTGATTCAAAAGGTCAGGGCCACTCAGGAGAAGGGTAGGCTGGAGGAACCTGAAGGCCCTGTGGGTGGTGTGGAAAAGGATCCGGCCCCGTGGTACTTGCCCCAAATGCACAATGTGTTCTGCATGGAGAGGTACGACTAAAACAGATGTCAAGAACAAGTTGTTGATGCTGGATGCGCCTGTGGAGGAGGATTACCTGAGGGGTTGTTGCTCAGACCCAGCATTCTGCCGGCTAGAGCCCATGCTTACGTTAAGAGGGTGATGGTTCAAGTGCACAATGTGTCTGATAAAGAGATTCGGATAAGAAGAGGGTGTACCCTGGCTAGCGTTCATTGTGCGGATACTGCTGTACTACCAAATAGAAAGAGTTCTCGGATGGGTGATAGAGTTGCTCCTGATCTGTTTGACTTTGGTGACTCCCCGCTGCCTACCGACTGGAAGTGAAGGGTCAGTGAGAGGCTTGCCAAGAGGACCAGGTTTTTCCTGAAGGAGTGGGATGTAGGATGTGTTCAAGGGCTGAGCATCACATTCGATTGCGAAGAAGACCTTTCCGTGAGAGATCCCGATGTCTGGCTCCTGTGATAGATGATGTACAGAGCATCTGCAAGAAATGTTGGCTGCTGGCATAATTCAAGAGTCTAGGAGCCCCTATGCCTCCCCCATCATAGTAGTAAGGAAAAAGAATGGGGCAGTTCGGATGTGTGTAGACTATTGCACTTTGAATAGGTGGACCATTCCGGATCAATATACCATGCCACGCATACAAAATGCCTTGGATTGTTTGAATGGTAGTAAGTGGTTCTCTGTGTTGGATCTTCAGAGTGGATACTACCAGATCCCGATGGCCCCAGACGACCGGGAGAAGACTGCTTTCATTTGCCCTTTAGGTTTCTATGAGTTTGTTCAGATGCCTCAAGGAATTTCGGGTGCCCCAGCCACTTTTCAGGCTTGATGGAACGAGCTGTGGGGACATGAACCTACTCGAGTGTTTGGTCTATTTAGATGACGTTATAGTGTTTGGCGATCATTGGAAGAACATGAGCACGATTATTCAAAGTCCTGGATCGGTTGGAGGATTTGACCTTAAGTTGTCTATCGACAAGTGTCAGTTCTTCCAGACTTCATGAAATATGTGGCCATATAATGTCCACTGAAGGCATAGAGACTGACTCTGGCAAGGTGGAGGCGTTGACCACTTGGCCTCAACCCTGGAATTTAAAAGAGCTGCAACAATTCCTGGGGTTTTGTGGATACTATAGGCGGTTTGTCAGAGACTATTCACGAGTGATTCGCCCCCTCCTTAATCTCACTCAGGGGTATCCGCCTACTCACAAAAAGTATAAGAAGGGTGTGTACACTGACATGGAAAAGAAGTATTTTCAGCCAAATGATATGTTCAGGGATTGATGGACTGCAGAGTGTGAGGAAGCTTTTCATGACATCATATATCATCTTACCCACGCTCCAGTACTGGCCTATGCTGACCCAGTCAATCCCTACACTCTTCATACTGATGCCAGTCTACAAGGATTGGGGGCTGTGTTATACCAGGAGCACTCGAATGGGCTGAGACCTGTAGCATTTGCCAGCAGAAGCCTGACTCCTTCATAAAAAAATTATCCAGTGCACAAACTAGAGTTCCTGGCTCTGAAGTGGGCCATTGTTGATCAGTTTCATGACTATTTGTATGGTGCCAAGATATTAGTAAAGACTGATAACAACCCTCTGACCTATGTACAGACCTCTGCCAAATTGGATGCTACTGGGCATAGGTGGCTCTCTGCCTTGGCCACCTACGATTATGCTGTAGAATACCGGGCGGGCCTAAACCATATAGATGCGGATTCTCTCTCTCGGAGGCCTGCATCCCAGACTGAATGGGTCCAGTTGTCTGAACCTGACATAAGAGCCCTCTGCCAGAAATTCTACAAAGAAGAACAGGCGTCTTCTGATACGGTGGACTGTGTGGTAGATTGTCTGGGGCCGCCGGAAAACTGTATACCTGCTGCTTACTGTCATTTCTCTGCCTTGGACACCAGCTCCCTGCCACAACTCAACAATGATGATCTCCAACAGGCCCAATCCTGTGATCCTATGATAAGAACGGCCATAGAAGTTTTGCGGGCAGGAAGGGATGTATCCAAACTACGCTCCACTGACATATGGACTACTTTGTTGTATAAAGAAGGGCCCAAATTAAAGCTGATCAACCAACTACTATATAAAGAGACTGTGAATAAGGAGGGCCGAGTACACCGACAACAACTGGTGCTGCCAGCGGTTTTCAGAGAGCTAGTCCTCAGGTCATTGCATAATCAAATGGAGCACCTGGGCATAGATCGAACACTTGACCTGGTACGGGCTCGATTCTATTGGCCAAAGATGAGTGCGGATGTGGAACAGTATGTCAAGACCTGTGGTCGTTGTTTGCAAAGAAAAGCGTTACCCCGGAGAGCTGCTCCCCTGGTCAACATTACTACTAGTGCTCCTATGGAACTGGTCTGTATTGATTTCCTGAGTTTAGAGCCTGATCTGAAAAGTGTCAGCAACATATTGGTGGTCACTGATCATTTTACCTGGTACGCACAGGCTTTCCTGACCAAGGATCAGAGAGCAAGCACGGTGGCTAAAATACTTGTTGAGAATTTTTTCGTCCATTATGGGGCCCCGCAGCAGATTCATTCCGACCAGGGAAGGGACTTTGAGAGTCGTTTGATTAAAGAGATGCTATCTTTGTCGGGGGTGCGAAAGTCATGAACCACCCCCTATCATCCGCAGGGAGACCCTCAGCCTGAAAGGTTTAATCATACATTGCTTGACATGCTGGGCACCTTACAATCAAAAGATAAATCGAGATGGAGCCAGCAGATCAGCACTTTAGTTCACGCTTACAATTGCACGAAAAGTGATGCCACAGGGTTTTCCCCCTATCGAATGATGTTTGGGAGAGAGGCTAGATTGCCAGTGGATGTGTGTTTTGGGTTTCCCTCGATGGGGTGTGAGCAGAAAACCATCTACAGTACGTACAGAGATTAAAGGCCCAATTAAACCATGCTTACCAACTGGCCCAGACCATGGCTGCTAAACGAAATCTGGCTAACAAGGAGAGATATGACAAAAAAGTGAAAACAGTAGAGTTGAGAGAAGGGGATAGAGTGCTGTTGAGAAATCTGGGGCTGCATGGCAAACATAAGATTGCCGACAGATGGCATCACCTCCCTCATTATTGTGGGACAGCTGGCAGACCTACCTGTATATAAAGTGCGGCCTGAAAACAATTCGAAAGATGTGAAAAACATACACAGAAATCATTTGCTGCTGATTGGGCAGATCTTGATTGAAGCTGAACCTTCCACTGCCACTCCTTCCCGGCCTGTGACTAGATCTGTTGCTAAGAGAAGAACCTAGCCTGTGGAGCCTTCAACAAGTCCACCAAGGGAGCCTTGTCCCACCCCTCCTGCAGAAGGAGATGATCAACACTCAGTGTCAGAAGATAGTGAAGGTGATATTGAATACTATCCCTCTTATGAACTGAGTCAGTTGTTTCGGGGCAAACCCCTTGTTAACTCGGGAACTGAAATTGGCCCATCTGTACTGATTGAGCCCTCTACTTTGTCCCCAGAGGCAATGCCTCCAGAAAATGAATGGGGTAGCAGACAAGCTCAAGGGGCTGAGTCCTTAGGCCTGGCTGAACTGCCTGGCCTGGCTGAATTATCTGACTTTTCAGAAGAAGAGAGTGGGACGGGGGAACAAGCCAGGGATATGCCCGAATCAGATGAATATTTTGAATGCCCTGATGGTTCCCCTCTAGTACCTAAACCACCCCCAGATGAGCCCAGTGGGGTGGGTTCAGGGAAGGAAAGTCAAGCCCCTAATAGTATCATGAGCACTGAACCTGTTCCCCTTGAGGAGATTCCTGTTGCTAATGTCACTGATACTGAAGTGGAGTCAGGGCCTGGTTTAGGAACCCCAGAGACCCCTAGACGATCCAGCCGACAAATACGGCCAGTAATAAAGTTGAGCTATGAATCGCTTGGCCAGCCAGTGGACCTGCCCTTAAATGTGGTTCACAAGGGGGTATATATGTCCTCACGCCTTCTCTGCCTGGTTAGCCTTGGGGATAACTCCAGATTGTTAGTATTGCCCTTTGAGTGTGGTGCTCCTGTTTCGGGTGACTCACCAGTGACTAGAAAGGAGGGGTTCCCCCAGTCCCGGTGCCATAAGCAGGAATTAGTAACCTGATTTGAAAAAAAAAAGGGAACCAGGGTTATGTGTAGAATGTGTATGAACCATAATATATTGTAAATGTAATATTTCTGTATGTAATTCAAAATGTGATATAGTGTTAATTGGGATGTTCACCTAAATGGCCTCAGGGGTAGTTGCTTGACGCGGACGCCAAGCTTTTCCAGGCCAGGGAGGGTGTAACCCCCTTGCAAATGGGGGTTCCTAAAAGCTTTCACGGAGCTTGGATAAATGCTCCGTGCCTGGTTAGAGTTCGGCATTAAAGCCGTTTAAATGGGGTGCCAGTGAGCGCTTTAAAAGGCCTCCATATACTGTCTCTTTAAGGGCTGCTTTGGTTTGTAGTCATGATTGATCAGGGAGGGGGTTTGAGTGTTGCTATGCTCGAATCCCGCCTGGGCTGCAGAGCAAACGCTCCCGTTCTGACATCGCTAGTGGTGCTAAGGGAGCTCTGAAAGAGGATGTGAATGTTTGCTTAAAATATCGTAAAATAATAATGGCAGTGTAGTTGTTCTAACCTGCTTTCTCTTGCAGTAAAGACTGTTTCGATTGCCTCCTCCATTTTGGTCCAGAACTATTGAATTGGACCAATCAGTACCTTGGGACCCCACCAGAGTCGGTTGACCAATAGGGGAACTGTTTGTATTTGAGAGAGGTATTATGGGCTATGGCACTTTTTCGTACCACTGAGAGCTGAAGGAAGAGAGTGGCAGGTTCAGCCAGCCAATCGAATCGGGTAGCGCCCGAACTGAGAAGAGTGCCCCAGGCTGCCAGGGGCAGATGCGTTGTGGCTAAGGTGAGGAGAGGAGCTGTGTGCTTCTGCGCTGTGGAAGTGTTCGCGCGGGAAGCATGTGAAGGCCTGAAGGGCCATTTTTGCCCATGAGAGGAGTCGGATTAAACCCACCGGCGTGCGGTCAGAGGAGGCTGTGTCCTGCACAGCTACCCACCAGGCTCGACCTGTTTGGAGGACTGGAGAATCTGCTAAATCGCGCTTGGTCCGTGGGAGGAGTGAATAAATCTGCCATTTGCAGTGCTTCAGTGACTGTGAAATCTGGAGAACCTAGCAGCAGCTGCCTGGTGTGGTACCCCTCTGCTATTGCTGTTGGAGCTTGCCATATAAATGTGTGAGGAGGCTCATGGAGTTCAGGCTCAGCCCTGCTGGTGTTGAAGGACTCTGTCTGATCTGGAGGTTGTGAGTACTGACTCAGGGTAGCTCCCTGTTAACTGTGCGACAGAGGTCCCAAATGGCATTGCTATACCGCTGACTGCTTAATTAAACTTTTCTTTCTTCTCTGTGTGAAGGGCCCCTACCAGCTGCCACATTTTGGACTAGCCGTTAGGGCTTGGGTACCAAGGGACAGTAAACAGTAGGGTTAGGCCTGTGCACAGAGCCCTAGGTATATAGAAATAGTGTAAGCAATCAACCTGATTTTCCCCCTTTCCCTTGTTATCTGCCTTTTTAATAAATCATATTGCTATGTTATAATTACACCCTGGCTGGTTTGTACCCTTCTGATGAGTTGCTGTATGGTGACTGTAATATAACTGTACCTTACTTTACAGGGGGTTCCCGGAGTGAGTTGGAATATATTATCGGTGGGGTAAGTGGAAAGAATTATTGGCACCCAGTGTGAGTCATTAGTGGGATGGAAAGGGGGGTTGCAGTAGCCCAGAGGGCTGTAACCGAGGTAGTCTTAATTGTACTAATCCCGACCTTTGGGTGGAGGCACCCGACAACGGATCTGGGCCCCTCACCCTGCCTCCGTGGGGGCAGGCAGGGGTAGTAGCCCTAAGGGTAGCACCCCCTGGGGATTACAATAGATTTCTAGAAAGACCCCACTTAGAGTACTGTGTCCAATTTTGGAGACCATATCTCAGAAAGGACACAGAGTGGAGGCAGTCCAGAGGAGGGCAACTCAAATGGTGCAGGGTCTGCATCAAAAGCCCTATGAGGAGAGACTAAAGGATCTCAACATGTACACCCTGGCACAGAGGAGGGAGATAGGGAATATGATAGAGACCTAAAAAAACCTTAAGGAGTAAAAAAGGTACAGGAGGGAAGTATTTCTTTTTTTTAAAAAAAGGTGTTTAAGACCAAGGAACATGTTATGAAGCTGGAGGAGGTAGATTTAGGAGAGACATGAGGAAGTACTTCTTCACAGAAAGAGTGGTGGATTTCTAGAACAGACTTCCAGCAGAGGTAATGGGGCAGAAACAGTGGTGGGGTTCAAAAATGCATGGGATAAGCACAAGAGAATTATAGTGACAAGGAAGGGGGAAGGAACAAGAGCTGTAGATCAAGTACACTCAGCAGTAATAATGTAGGTAGGTAAAAATGGGCAGACTGGGTTGGCCAAGCAGTCCTTATCTGCCATCATAGACACATAGACTTTGACGGCAGATAAGAACTGCTTGGCCCACCTAGTCTGCCCATTTTCCTACCTACTGGATAAATTGCAGATCCTAGTTAACCAACAGTCTATTTCTTCCTACCCCCACAAGAACTGCCTTATGTCTGTCCCATGCATTCTTGAATTCCCCCACTTTTTTTTGACCCCATGACCTCCTCAGGAAGGCTGTTCCATGTGTCCACCACCCTCTCTGTGAAAAAATGCTTCCTCACATTGCCCTTGAGCCGTCCCCCCTCTACCATCAAATTCTATGTTTTTAACAAGCATAGTAGTACTACAGTGGTTGTATTTTCACTTTTAGAGAAATAAAAACAGTCCTAGCAGTTCCCCTGTACAATACTGAAAATTATCATAAAAAAGCACGAAAACAATTACACTTTCGAGCTTGGGATTTGGAAAAGGAACAAAATCTGTCAAGATTTCTGCTTTTTGGCTAATTTTAACAAGTGGATGGAAGTAGATTGCTCTTTCACTGCAGCTCCCATAGCAGTTTCCATAGTGTGGTGGATCTCATGTTCGCCTAACATGCGTAAAGTCCCCAGTTCAAAACTGGGTGGAAACATTTATATGAGGGTAAGACAATGTTTTTGAATAGACACCATCAGAGAGCAATGCAGGCAGGCTAGTGGTGAAGAGCCTGCACCACACCAGAGAGTCTACCAGGAGTTAGGAGCCTCCATAGGGAGAAGGGTCCTCACCTATTGTTCAGGCAGGGGAAGCAAAGCTCATCGTCGGCACACTTGTTTATCCAGGGGGTCGAGGAGGTGCCTGAACACTGAACCAACAGAGCAATGGAGCTGAGAGGGGCAGCTAATACTGGAGGCACTACTTGCTCACTGAGGAATGCTGTGGAGGACAGGTTTGCCTTTTGGTAGTGCTAACTGGGGAATATAGTTTGTATTTGAGTGCAGTTGCTGTTCTAGCTCTATTTACTGACCTCAACAAAGGGCTGTAATTACCTGCTGTTAGGATCGAGAGGGGGAACAGGCATTACTTGTCCTTAAGTGATCACTGGGTATCGGGGGCTGCATTTGGTGCTATTTTAGTGCTATGGCAGGGCTCTTGTGGCAGAAAGAGCAGCTGATTGTCTTTGAATGCTACCAGGGGTAATCCCACCCACCCCAGGGCTCTATCTCCTTATATAGGGCATAGGACCACCTACTAGGAAGTACCTACACAGGAAGGGGAGGAGCTTGGAAGTACAGGCTAAAAAGGTGAAGTCCACAGCAATCATGATGGCAGTGGTGCAATACAGTGACTGTGGAGCAGCTGTCTTCAAGAAGACGCTCTGGATTCTGCTCTATCTGCAGGCACCTCTCTGGGTTGAGGAAGGAAGTCACCTGTCTCTGAAGGAAGTCACCTGTCTCTGAACCAAGTTGGCCAGGTTCCAAGGGGCTTTCATCCCCACCCAGAGGCCACCAAGTCCACAACCAAAACCTCAAAGGATGCTCAGGAGGAGAAGTGGTTGGATCACGGTGGGCTCAGGAAGGGTGGGGGGGGGTCAGAGGCACATCCCACAACTGGTCCAGCTAAGTAACTCCGACGCTGTTTTGGAGAAGCAGCATAGCCCCACAGGTGCACCCGGAGCTGAGACCAGGGAGGATAAGCAGGCCGTCCATGATGGAGCCCAATAGAAGGGGGTAGAGAACCCCAGAGGAGCAAGAAGCTTGTACTGGTGGGAGACTCAATTGTCCAGGGAGTTACTTTAGGGAAACCTAGCAGGAAGAACAGGAAGTGCATCCCAGGAAGCATGACATGGAGGCATAGGAAGTGGGTCAACAGGATTGCAAGGGCAATAGCAAGGAGGGAGGAACTGGATGTCATCATCCACCTGGGGATGAATGACGTTGCAAGAGACAGGGTGGAGATAGGCAGAATTCAGGAGGACTTCAGGAAGCTGGGGGGGGGGGAGCCTGAAGCAGGTAGCACACTCCATCTCCTTCTCAGATGTTCTACCTTTTCATGGCAGGGGTGAGGCTAGGGCATTCCGCATCCAGAAATTCAACTCCTGGTTGAAGGAATGGTGTGGAAGGGAGGGGTTTGGCTTCATGGGGGACTAGGGCCCCACCTGGATGGATGCAAGCCTGTATAAGAAAGATGGCCTGCATCCATCCAGGAGGGGGACCATGATCCTGAGTGAGGATTTTGAATGCTTCAACAGTTAGCATTTAAACTGGCTGGGGGGGCAGGAGGGGTAGTATCACCCCCCCCCCCGGAGGGCACATGCAGAAAAGTAAATTGATAGCAAGTACAACTGAATTAGCCAGGGAGGGGGGTGAGACGCTGGGATTGGGACCACACAAGAAAGGTATCGGGTGTTGGGGAAGAAAGCAGGATGGCAGTTACAGGGGCAGGGGGGAAGGAAGCAGGAGAGCAGTAACAGCAGCAGGGGGGTAATCAAAGATGCACAACATGGAAGGCAATGATAACTAATGCCCACAGCTTGGGAAATAAAATCACAGACCTATAGGCCTTGACAGTAGAGGCAGACCTGGACATAGCAGCAATAACTGAAACCTGGTACACTGCAAATCATGGTGGGAAATAAATAAACCAGGTTATGCTCTGTTCAGGAGGGATAGGGGATACAAAATGGGGGGGGGGAGGGTCACCCTCTATGTCAGAGAGGGCATTAAGGCAACACAGGTACAGCGTAGACAGGGGGAGGCAGAGGCACTGTGGGTCACCCTTGAACCTGGAAATGGCACAGCAATATGCACAGAGGTGATATACAGGCCTCCAGGACAGGGAGAGGAAGTGGACAGGCATCTAGTAGACGAAATACATGAGATGGCAATGAAAGGTAAATTCTGCTGATGGGGGATTTCAATATGCTGCACATGGACCGGATCAGCCAGGCAGCTGCTTCAGACAGAGGCAGAGGCATCCTGGATTCTCTACAGGGGGCCAGGACTCAGGTAGCTTGTGTTTGATCTCACGAGAGACAAAGCGATTCTGGATCTTGTAATGACCAACGGGGATAGAATCGCAGATGTCCGGGTAGAGGGGCAACTAGGATCCAGTGACCACCACATAGTGTGGTACTGCATGGAGACTGGGACTTAGTCAAGTCACACAAGGGCGAAGGTTTTGGACTTCAAAAAGGCAGACTTTGCTGAAATGGGAAGAAGTATCAAAATAGCCCTAGAAAAGAGGAGGATAGGAAGGGGGGTGGAGAGCAGTGGAAGCACCAAAAAGGAGCCATAGTGGAAGTAGCAAACCAATGCATCAGATGGGTATCCAAAGACAACAGGAGAAGGAAGCCACTATGGTTCTCGAAAGAGGTGGCAGACAAAGTAAGTAAAAGGGCAGGTTTCAGGAAATATAAGGACACCCAAAGGGAGGAGGACAGGGAAGTATACCTAGAGTGTCTAAGGGAAGTGGGGGAGGGCGGTAAGGAAAGCAAAGGCATGAACTGAAGAACGATTAGCGCAGACAGTAAAGGAAGGGGACAGGACATTCTACAGGTACATCAGTGAAAGAAGAAAAAACAGTTGGGGGGATTTTAAGGCTCAAAGGGGATGAAGGGGAGTGTAAGGAGGGAGACATGGATAAGGCGGAAATACTGAACAAATACTTCTGTTCAGTATTCACAGAAGAGGGGGAAGGACAAGGACCACAGCCAAGAAACAGATGCCAAGGAGGGGGAGAAGTGGAGACCAGTCCATTCACAGGTGAGAGAAAGCTGCAGAAGCTCACTAAATTGAAGGTGGACAAAGTGATGGGGCCAGGCAGCATACAACCGAGAATATTAAGGGAGCTGAGAAAAGAGCTAGCAGAACCTTTGGCAGCCATTTTAACTGAGTTGCTCAACACTGGGGTGGTTCCAGAGGATTGGAAGAAAGGCATATGTGGTACCTCTACACAAATCTGGCTGTAGGGAGGAAGCAGAGAACTGTAGGCCAGTCTGCATTACATCAGTAGTGGGGAAGATCATGGAGGCACTGCTTAAGAAAAGAATAGTGGGATATCTTGAAGCCATCGGTGCCCAAGACCCTAGGCAGCATGGATTCACAGTGGGTAGGTCATGTCAGATGAATCTGAAAGCTTTTTTTGACTGGGTGACAAAGAAAGTAAATCGAGGGGGTGGGGGCATGGACATTGCCTCCCTCGATTTTAGCAAAGCCTTTGACACCGTCCCACATAAGAGGCTGGTCAACAAGATGTGAAGTCTGGACATAGGGGACAAGGTGGTAAGCTGGGTTAGGAACTGGCTAATAGACAGGAGGCAGAGGGTGGTGGTAAATGGGGTACAATCTGGGGAGAGGAGGGTGACTAGCGGGGTACCTCAGGGATCAGTCCTTAGGCCAGCCTGTTCAATGTCTTCATTAGTGACATTGCAGTGGGGCTGGAAGGAAAGGTGTGCCTGTTTGCAGATGACAGCAAGATCTGTAACAGGGTGGATACTCCAGAAGGGGTGGAGAAAATGAGAAAGGACCTGGAGAAGCTTGAGAGATGGTCTGAGGAGTGGCAGCTGAGGTTTAATTGAAGGAAATGCAAGGTTATGCACCTGGGCCATAGACACCCTGGGGAGAGCTAGAGGATGAGGGGGAGTTGCTGACAGTCTGTAAGGAAGAAAGAGATCTAGGGGTCATTATTTCAGAGGACCTGAAAATGTCAAAGCAGAGTACAAAGGTGGCAAGGAGGGCCAGTGGCATGCTGGGCTGCACAGGCAGGGGTATCACCAGCAGAAGACAGGAGGTAGTGATGCTGTTGTATAAAAACCTGTTCAGGCCTTCCATGGAGTACTGTGTGCAGTTCTGGAGGCTACACCTTTGAAAGGACATAAAGAGATTAGAATGGTCCAGAGAAGGGCAACTAAGATGGTACAGGGCTTGTACCACAGAACTTATGAGGATGGACTAAGGGACCTCAATATGTACTCGCTGGAGGAAAGGAGGGAGAGAAGTGACAAGAAAGAAACATTCAAGTACCTGAAGGGAATAAACAAGGTGCAGGGGGAAGACATCTTCCAATACAGGAGGAATACAAAAACGAAGGGGAATGACGTGAAATTGGAAGGGGGCAGGTTAAGAGGAAATGTGAGGAAGTATTTCTTCAAGGAAAGGGTGGTGGATGCATGGAATGGGTTGCCACAGGAGGAGGTGGTGGGAGCAAGCACTGTGACTGGATTTAAACCTGCATGGGACAGGCATACAGTAACTATAGAGGTAAAGGGGGGGCAAAAGCTATAAACAAGTACTGGGCTTAGGGGCAGACTGGATGGGCCTAGCGGTCCTTATCTGCCGACAAGTTCTATGTTTCTGTACTCAAATGTCTGTCTCTCTTGTCTATAGCTTCTGTGAGTGCTGAAACACATGGGGTACCTTCAGTGAGCTTCCAAAATGGCCTGTGATTGGACAGGAAGTCTCAAGTGATCTTGAAGTCTCGCACAGTGTTCCAGCACCCAAATAATGAATAACAAAGCACAAAGCACAAATAATGAAAAATTGGGCCCCAAAATCTGAACACTCAGCTGAATATTTGAAATAGGTATTCACACACCCCTAAGAGAGACAGACCTCTGAGCTGCTGTGAAAGAGCAATCTAGTCCTTCCATGCACTTGTTAAAGTCAGCTAAAAAGTAGAAATGTTAACAGTTTTTGTTCCCTTTCAAAATCCCATGCTAGAGATGGAATTTTTGTCACACTTTTATGTGATTTTTTCAGTGTTTCTCAGGAGAACTGCTAAGTGTTTTTTTTCTTAAATATAAAAAAGATAGTACTACTAAGCCTGTTTCTGCTCTGCAAGCAAACAGTCACAGGTACGCAGTAAAATAAATTCTGGAGAGTGGGAGCCATGCACCACTGGAAAGCTCTGATGCTTGATCCAGATAGAGTTCAAAATGAACACTGGCACATTAAAAGAACACACATTTTGATTGCCCCCCCATGCACTTTTATCTGCATGCAAGCAGTCACAGGTGCAAATGAAAAAAAAAAAAACACAGGAGTTTTTGTGCACTTTCCTATTAAATGGCAAGTGCCAAGCCACAGTTTGGAAATAAATAAAACAGGCTGCTATTTGTCAGACTTTTTTGTGATACATTCAGCAGTGTAAAGAAGTGTTTTTTCTATACAGCTTTTTTCACCCCTCGGTGGCATCTTGCAGCACCCTACCACCGCTTCCAGCCCCGTCACCAACCTTCACACAGCCTTACAGGTTATCCACCACATTTATCCATGACCACTATGTGGTGGGTGGCTACTGGCCAGCTGTAGCAGTTGTGCGACAGCCTGCTGGGGGGTGGGGCAATTTTCCTCTGAAGCCTTGGTTTTCTCCCTGTGGTGTGGTACACAAGGATGATTAGCTACAGCTAACCTGGAAGGGGGGGGGGAGGTTAGGAGAACTGAACAAGAGTGGACAGGGCAGTGGCAACAGTAGCGTGCTGGACTAAAAGCATAATGATGTAATATGGTAATAACTTGCCTATTGTGTGACCCCCCCCCGAATAAAGCAAGTCCAGCACCTCCTATATGAAGCAAATAATCCCCACCGTCCGAGAAGCATGACCAGACATTCGCTGCAAGTCCCTTCTTCAGAACATTTCAAGTGCAGAGATCCTTTGCCTGCCATGCTCTGTGCTGGCTTAATGAACTCCTCTCTGATATACCCAATGAGCCCAGGCTGGGGCCATTTAAGAGAAAACTTCTCCGACACCTTACCTCTCTTAGTAAATGTGACTGCTAACCTGCCCTGCCCCTATTGCTGCGTTACCCTAAACACTGCCTTACTCCCAACTCCACCCTTCACAGGCCTGCTCTTCCTAACCCCCTTCTTCCCTGCCTTCTTCCCCTTCCTATCCTCTTCCCCCATCGCGCTGCACTTATTTTGCCCCTCCCTCACATTACCTGGCCTATCCCCACGGCTGCATTGCCTCCTCACTGCCTCTCTCTACCTCCCACCTGCCTTCTCAACCATACCTTCATTTTCCTGCCCTGCCTCCTTTTTACTTCCCCCACAAATGCTGCACTTATTCTGTCCCCTCACCGCCCATCCCTCCCCCATTGTGACTACTGACAAAGCTCAATATTTTGACTGCTTCTTTCTATGTATGACAAATGCTATGTATCCACCTGTGCTGTCTATTGAATCATGATCATAAGCACTTTTTTGCCTGTATTCAGTGTTCCACGTCTATGTATTTGTACTGGATTTATATGTTTTATATGACGTGAAGCCTTTGTAAATGGGCTTCCAGATCAAAGGTGTATTTCCAAGAAATAAATAAACAAACAAACAAATAACTAAAAAGTCACTTACCCACCCTTTGATCCCAGGAGTGACCTGAAAGTAGCTTCACCTCAGCGTGCCTTTCCCAGTCAAGAATTGTAAAATAAATAAATAAAGGGTAGACTGCCACTAGACAGAAAGACGGGTCAGGTAGGCCTTCTTCTGTTGACCAAATTCTACATTTTTTATAGTTCTGACACAGGGCAGGTAATTGCAGTTTTCCCCAAACTGATGTCTGTCACTGTCATTTTTGAGTTCCCTCTCTTGGATAGTCTCTCCCTCTCTCTTGGATATTCTCATTCATTCTCTCTCTCTCTCTCTCTCCCCATCTCTCTCTCTCCCTTCCTCCCCCTTCCCACTGGATTGTTTAGATTTGGTCCATTTCAATATGCTGCAGAGTTTCTCTTGTTGATCCCCTAAATCCTACCTTTGGTTTTTCATGCTGTTTAGCATTGGGGCATATTATAATGGAGTGGTTGCGTCACTATGGTTAGGGTTGAGTAGGCTGTTTATTGTTAAACACTTAACTTTGTACTTTAATAGCTTTACCCTGTTCAATGGATTTGTAGGAAATTTTGCATGCATGGTTTCAAAGGCAAGGTCTCTTGGTATGCCCAGTTTTTTCTCTGGTTGGATATGACCTGAGATATGGATAGGGAAAAAAGTAAAACAATTTTTTTTTTTTTGCTGTTTACTTCTCATCACCTAGTGCCCACATGGTTTGGACTTTTGGTCTGAAATTTTCAGGCCAGAAAGGGCTTGCCCCAGAATGGTGCCTTTCATTGATTTGGTGAAAAAATATTAATCTGTTCCAGAGTTATAAGGATTTGACATTCCGGTTCTGAGCATGCTCAGTACAGTCTTTTAGATTGCTGCTTCATACAAAATAAAAATCTGGCCATTTGAAACAGGATTCTGCTTAGTACGTGTGTGTGTGTGTGTGTGGTAATCCTGTTTTGTGAGAAAAAAATATTGTTTCATATGGCAGCCATCTTGTTTCTGTATTTTTTTGAAAACCCATAAAATTCATATCCTGCAGAGACACCAAGTGTATCTTGATAAACAGGACCACATTATCTGGATTCTGTAGTTAGTTTTGGGGAAAAGGACTCAGAAATGTGCATTTAAAACATTTTTAAAAATCTTGTTTCGTGAGACAATTTTCTTGTTTTGTATGGCCTAAGGAAACAGGACTAGAGCCATACAAAGATTAGGTTCATACAAAACAAGAATTTGGACAGGTTTTTTTTCACATTCTTGTTTTGTATGAACCAGTCCTGTTTCATGAGAATGACACAAGCTCATGAAACAGGATTCATTTACGTGAAACAAGAATTTGGACTTGGCCTTTTTTCACACTCTTGCTTCATATGAACCTGTCCTGTTTTGTGAGAAAGACACAATCTCACGAGACAGGATTTGTTAATACAAAACAAGTATTTTAAATTTAGCTAGCCATAACTCCATCGATATTTGCAGTTAAGGGACAATCTATGCAGAAAAATAAAGGTCTCAATGAGTACTATAAGACTAACATATAATACCATCCAAACAAATTCAGGGGTCATATAAAAAACTAAATAACATTGCAACTTCAACAAGAATTACGGAAATATATATATATATACACACACACACACCGGTATATATTTATATATATCTATTCTTCGAAAAAAAACTATGTTAATGCATCAGTTAGGGCTGATATCAAGCCATCAAACAATAAAAAGGAGGTAAATACATGCTAGGGTTTCCAACCTCAACACCCCACCCCCACCCCGCACACACCAACAGGCATCGGGAGTGTGCCTGGGTGTAATCAGCCCTAATGTTCACCCCATTCTACTATACTCTACCCATCTCAGCCTATTTAGTTGTGGTCAGAGGTAAGTGTTAGGGCTGATGACCTCAAGGCACACCCCAACACCTGTTGGTGTGTGCAGGATGGGGGTTGGGTGTTAGGGTTGGAAACCCTAATGTCTTATTTCCCTCCTTTTTGTGGTTTGATATCAACCCTAACTGATGCATTAACATAGTTTTCATTGCGAATAATTTCCTTACTTTTTGAAATACTGTAATCATAGCCTTATTTGCCTGTGAGAGTGTAGGGTCCTTCGGGCCCTGCACACCCATTTCTCCATATATACATATATGTATGTTGCTGTGAAAGGGCCCTGCACTTACATTTATAGGACAACAGTGACCAAATTGCCAGCATAACCATCTTATTACCCCACCTCATGTATGTGGTACAGAAAATTTGTCATATTCCCGCCAAAACGTAATTCCATGAAACTACAATGCCGTTCCGCACCACAGGTGCAAATACGCATTTTGGCCAGGATTTGAAAATTGACAGCTGTGACATACATCAAGTGGTATAATAAGAAATCTATGTTGAAAATGTGGGGTCAAAGTCTTTAAAATTTCCAAATTTACAAGTGTCTGAAGTGAAATTTCAATGAACGGTCATAACTTTGCTATTTTTACATATTTTAACACCAAATTTTCAACATAGCCTTCTTATGACCCCACCTCATGAACAATATGACTCTCATTACCCAAATCCTGCCCAAAAGGTCATTTAGTGGGCCCAGGAAGGTTGGTTTCCTTCCCAGGTTGCTGTCCTTTTGTGTCTGCCACTCCCCAGTGTCTGCAAGCTGGAGGAGCTCGAAGGACAGTGAACACCATTACACTATGACTCCCCACAGTGCCATTGACTCCAGCCCCTATGAGGGGTCAGACAGCAGCAATGTGGTCTGGAGCCAAAATGGTGAATGCCACAGCTTGTAGGATGAATTTAAGCCCTGACGGACTATCTTTAAAAAAGAAAAGCAGGCATAGTCAGCTCCTGTTGAGGGAGCAAGTATGGCAGCAGAGACTGCCTAGTGATTGCTGCACCCATGGTAGTGTTGTGAGCCTGAAAGAACTGTTTTTTATTTAAAAAAAGTTAAAGAGCCTGGGGTTAGCTCCTGCCATGGGACCTCAGTATGTTTACAAAGAGGGAGTCATTAAAAACATACACACACACACACACACACACACACACACAAAACCTGCACAAGTTTGTTTTAAAATGTATTTCTCATTGACAGCTAAATCTCAAAGTTCAGGGATAGCTGTGAATTACAAGATTTAACTGTGAATTACGATCAAGGAAAGTGCTTCCTGAAAGTGAATGATTGTCCTTAGCCATGAAATTCATCCATCTATCTATCTATCTAGCCATAAAACACTTTTGACCATTTTACAAATATTATAAGTCTAATAATCCACTCTGGATGTGTGTCAGTGCTATAATAATCTCACTTCCTGGGTATCTGAAGGCACGAAGCGCACAACCCACCCGGCTCATTTGGTTATTACAGTATTGCCATACACCGACTGAATTATTATATACTGTGTGTATATATATATATATATATATATATATATATATATATATATATAAAATTACTGGTGAGCCCAATATCAACCTGTTTAAAAAGTCATATCAACCTGAAGGTTGTTATGAAAAGCCATGCAAAGCTGCGCAAAGCCACACAAAACCATGCAAAGCCACACAAACAGTGCAAAACACCAGTAATTATAAAATAAAGATAGGCAGTAGCAGTTGACGCACACCTCGGTGTGTGATGACTGTGCAGACCTCTTGAGCTTTGCTCTCGAGGTTTACGGGTCATCATACACCTCGGGTGTGTAAAAAAAATCCATAACACACACTTGCCTATCCATTATTCTCTATATATATATAAATATGGGATATGCAACCCCCCCTCTACTGGAAATATTGTCGATATTTTTTGTTCGAGTGCCAATTGACCCAATAACATCACGAGTGGTGAAGCCATGAGTGATGTTATCGGGTCAACTAGCACGAGAACAAAAAATATTGACAATATTTCCAGTAGGGGGGCTGCATATTCCATTTATGCCATACCTCCAAAAAAGCGAAAAAAAAAGTAAATTCTTGCCATTTTTTGCAGATTATAAAAAATCTAAAAAAAAACTATAAATGAAACACCACTTATTTTGTAGGTATCTTGGTCCTGATCAACTTTTTTCACAAAGAACCATGCTACTATTTTTCATTTTAAAGTTATATGCATTTGTTTGTTGCAAAAGTGAAAAAAAATGCATTTTCTGCAGTTTCTTTGCTAATTATAAAAAAACTAAAAGGTATATATCAATGAAATGCCACTCATTTTTTAGATATTTTTGTGGTGAAAAACTTTCATGCTTGTAGTATCATGCTATCATTTTTCATTTTAAAGTTATTCGCATTTGTTTGTCGAAAAAGTAAAACAAAATAGCATTTTCTGCTGTTTTTTTATTATATAAAAAATAAAAGTTAGTCATAAATGAAACACCACTCATTTTGTAGATATTTTTGTGCTGAACAACTTTCGTGCTTGCAGTACCATGCTATCATTTTGCATTTTAAAGTTATTCGCATTTGAACACAGTTACTACTGTTACTGCAGCTGACTATGCAAATGAGTTCTGAATGAGCCAATCTCTACCTACTGTGTGGATAAATTTACTTACAGTGTGGATAAATGTGATATCCTCACTGTAGGTCTGACCACCCTGAGAATATCGAAAATATTTGCCTTTTTTTATTCTCACAGGTATGGCATAAATATCTATAAAATGGGTAGGGAAATTGTTGCTCTTTTATTGAATGAGCACCACCACATGACCGTGCATATATCAGAGCGCAACCGCACACCTGCACTTTTAACCCCCTCGAAAACAATTTTGACATTTTATAAGATAGATAAACCACTCTGGGGTGTGCAGTCATGCTCTGATATATGCGCCTTGAAGTTGACATGCTCAGCCGTAACAATGCACACCAAGGCATATGTATATCAGAGTTGACCGCACACCTCAGAGTGGTTTCTCTATTACATATATATATATATATATATATGGGATATGTGGGGGGAACCTGTGTGATACTAGATTTATCTACACTAGAGCTTTTTGACCTTGGGTAACCTCACAAGTGGCAAAAGCCATAAGTGAAGTGTCCAAGGTCAAACAGCACGAGTGTAAATAAATCAGGTATCACACAAGGTCCCCCTTGCATATTCGATTTACACAATTGGAGAGGACCGTGTGTGACTTTTTGATTTTTTTATTGTTTTTAGGTTTTTTTATTTAAAACATTTTTTTTTTTTGAGATTGTGGTTATGAGCCCAGTTGCTATGGCCATTGCTATGCACACGACATTCTGACTTGTTGTCGACATCGCAGCGTGTCTCTTGATTTGTGGCCAGAGCAGGATTTGAAAAATGTTGAGGAGAAATGGCAGCTCTCCTTTGCAAGCGCCAAGGGGTTTGGAGAGGAGATGCAGGATTCAGTATAGTTGCTAGAAGTCCAGAGATAGGAACAGAGTTTTTCGTGAAAGAATACAAGCTGCACAGAGCTACACACAACCATCTGAAGAGCCTGAGGAAACGAGACTGCAGTACTGCTGAGGAGTTGGAAAATCAGAAAATAGAAGAGGAGGTACCTCTGTAATGTTTTCGGAGAGATGGCAGCAGCGACAATTGCTGGGGGGATATTTGGAGACTGCACAACTTAATTTTTTTTTTTAAATCATGCTGCTTTTTTGAGGGGGGAAGGACAAGTACAGCGGAGTTCAGGAACGGCAGTTGTGAGAGTCAGGGCCACAAGAAAGAGGAGAAGAGATTTTTAAGTTGATTTAAAAAAAGAAACAGACAGCTCAGCAGCTTGATTTAGAAGCAGGTCCCTGCAGATGGCAGTTAGAGGTGACGTGTGTGTGTGTGGGGGCTAGCTGCAAATGAGCTCTGTGTGTGTGTGTGTAAAGCAAAGGAGCATGTGAAAGTGGGTAAATACAATGCTGGCAGGTGGGTGGGTTGTGTGTGACATAGAAACTGCATACATAAATGGACTGTGACGTAGTAACTGTGTACATAAATGAGTGATGACGCAGTAACGACACTGAAATTTATGTACACAGTTACTCAGATGCACAGATTTATCACATTCCATCTATGTCCACCCCATTGTATAAATATATATTTATGCAGACAGGCTGACAGACAGATATAGATACATGATCTTTTTTTTCTATTTTATTTAAAATTTTGTTAATCAGGTAAACAGCACTGGACCACAAGTTCAGGACAAGGTTTCTGGCCACACCTCTCCACTATCAATGGTTGGAAGAGAAAGTCTTCTTCTTCAGGGTCTTTTGTCCATCCAATAATTAATTAAGTATTTCTAAGTTTTACAACAAATCCTTATGTATAAAGGTCTGGTTTTAAGTGTGAAAACAATAAGCATGCTTTTATGCTATGATATGCTTGAATAGAGCTTTTATAAATAACCTTGGATTGGACTGGATTTTAAAAACTGTACATAACATTCTAGAAATGGTGCTCTTTATTTTTGGGATGTCTTGTCCCCATCTTTCAGAGGCTACACTCATTTCCATTGGTACCAGCATTGCAGAGCTGCTGCATCTAGCAAATGTTGTGAGCCAAAGTCTTAAGCAGAGGTTTCTAGGGAGAGCGATGATCATTGGGGTATATTCTCTGGCATCTTGAAGAAAACCAAAGTGTTGTCCTGGACTGGGTGCACCTCCAGGCATGGAGAGGTGAAAGAGAGAGCATCAGTAATGTTTGTCCGGCCCCTAGAGTGAAATAGAAGGCTGGAGTGAGTGTTTCCCTCCCTAAGCCAACCAGGAAACATCCAAGTAGTCTCTCCCTAGCCATAGTGCAAATCAGTAATGACTAAACAATCATTTCTGCTGCAAAAGAATCAGATATAAACAGTGCATGTCCCCTTAAAATGTGAACATTAACCCTCTGTGAAGAAGCACATATTAAACATATAAACAAACACAAGCAATGATATACATCAAGAACCACAAAAGAACTGCAGACCTCTAATATCAAGCTATCTGGCCCCACTCACCCACTCACTCTCCGCCACCACCTTATAAGGAGTCATGTTATTCACTGAGGAGAATGAAGTCAAAATCAAATGCATTAAAATGTGCTTAAAACACTGTTACTAATACAGTAAATACAGCAGAACAGCTGTTTTGAACAAAATCTATTGTGTGTTGTGCTTAATTTACATGCACAGTATCTCCATTTTAGCTGTGGGTCAGTGCAAATCTTGGGGGGGGGATGCAAATTAGGTACCACTCTCCAGACTTGACCAGTGTTAAAAAGATTAGGTGTGAACCCTGCTTATGTATCTAAATTCTACTCAGCTCCTCACTGAAACCTTGCATCTCTGTTTAAAGCTGATAACTGTTGAACCACTCAGTACAACCAGATGGATGAACCCCTTGAGGGGGAAATTCACTACAGGCTAATGATTTCCTTGTGGTGTTCTCCTTCCAGGACCCAGAAACTGGAGAACCACTAGTGGGGAGACTTTTGTCGCATCCCAGACAGATGGCACCTAGTGCCACACCCTAAACCTCGTAGGTCCCCTGCACTCAGCTGCAGCTGGTGCCGCAGATTGGCAAATCCACTCTCTCGATTTAAAACCTAAGACCCTGAGTAGTAACAGTTTTTACTGGACTCCCCTTTTATACCCCTAGTGGCCATAGCAACCCTTGCTAGGTTTTAACAACTCATTTCCTGGTGGAGTCCCTGTTTACTTATTTTTGCAGAAAAGGTAGAGAACATCCAGAAACTGACACTCTTTGTTAGCACAAAACTAATTCCTCTTGCCTGAAGGGGGTTGCACATTACACAGAGAAACACACAAATTGACACACACAGATAGCCTCACAGGCACAGACAGCAACATACAATGACTTGTACACACACAAGACATGCACAGACACACACACACATATGCACAGTGACACGCACACAGTTACACACCTACAGTTACTTTCATAGTGAAGTTAATATTAAATAATCTAGCACCTTTCCCAGATCTAAGGTTCCTCATAGTCAATCTCTCACACACACACACACACACACACACACACACTTACTTTACACTGAAGCATATTTTACAAGTAATCTCCACCCCTACCCTATTGCACTGATGGCTTACTGTTGACTCTTCCATCAATGTTTAGGTACAGTACCTTCCTGGACTACACACCAACTTAGAGCACACTTATATGATAATTTAAAAGTTAATGTTACAATTCCATGACAAATGATTGCAAGTGTTTTACTTCTCTTTTTCTGGAACTGTCTGGCAGTATAGATATACAAGTGTCAATCCCATGGTCTTCACCTGTGGACACTGTTTTGTTAAAAAGAGATCTTCAATCTTCATCAGATCCCTGTAGGTGGTCCCTTGCAAATCGCAACCACCATAGCGCTTTTTGTTTCCAGTTGCGTAGTGCAAAAGGCAATGCACCTGCCAGACATTCATGCCTCCGCCTTGAGCTAAGTCCATTTCTGGGCTCCTGTTACTATAAAAGCATGAAGAACCCAGGATTTGAATTAACCACCTACTGAATTGCCCAAGTGAGATTTTGTAAGAAATTTTCAAACAAAAAAATACAAATTCTGCTTCATCACTGACCCTGTAAACTGAAAGAGTTAATGCAAGTGCCAGGTAATATAGTACAGAGACACTCCAGCAATTTTATGACCCTTAGATTCTCTGGACTGACCCACAGCTTTGAAACAGAGGGTCAAATTTCCCACCATTTCTATTAGTTTTACACAAGCGCCGAGGACTATAACCACTGCCTATGGCAATTAAGGAAGGTACGACTGGGACTGGTGGCTACAGACACTATCTACATGAAGCAAGGAGTACTTAATCAGGCCATTGACTACAGCCACTGCCCATGGCAATCTCAGGAGGTCAGATCACAGCAAATGTCTAAAGCTGTCATCTGCAGTCCTGTGAGGGACTGGAAAGGTTCAAGGGGCCCACTGTGCCAGCTAGTTGTCACTCATGTGGGACACCAACCCTTCAAGGCAGTACTGACTGTTGTAGTGATGGAGTGCATTCTTCAAGTGCTGGTGTGGCAGCCCATCCAGGTCCTGGGCCAAGTCACAGCCAATCTGCTCCAACAACAGCTACTTGCCACTGTGGTGAAGCTGGACAAAAGTTTTCACATTATGCACCCAACTGCTGCAGTTCAGCCAGCACGAGTCATCTGAGCGGTGCTACTGCACCTTGGCCAAGCTTGCTAAGTAGCCCAGCAAATAAACTGAAAAATATGTTTTCTTGTTTTAATCTACCATCATTCAGCAACAAACAGTCTCTGCCATTTATAGCTGTAGCAACACAGTCCCTGATTCTTACAAATCAACAGTATATCCTTACATACTATACTACTGAATTGCAAGTGAGGTAGATTTGTTAGTTCAGGGATCACTAGAAGCAACATATAGGCAAAATGACTCTTCTGGTTCTTGTAGATCCACCCTTCATTTGTCCACATGAAGTATGTCCTGGCTATGCCATGTGGCATGCAGCCTTAAAAAGGCCCTGAAATTTAAATCTAGCCCCTCCCCTAACAATTCCGACACTGTAGAAATGTACATAAAGGTGATTAAAAGATGTATGGAGCTGCTAAAGAAATGAAAAGAAAAAAGCAACACAGTTAATTCTAACTTGTTGAAAGATATATAATCTAATGAGTGCCCAGATCTTTTTAGACAAGGTTCTTAAAACAGCTGACCCTCTTTTCTGTCTGGAACAGGGATCCTTAGTGGGTAGGCAGATGGATCTCATTTGATAAGACTTACTGTATGTCGGAAGTGCGGTAACAACAAACAGCATATGCAGACATCAAGTAGCAGTAACGAGTGTATGATAACTGCTTTCAGACTAATTTCCTAGTTAAGTTATGTGTCTTCCTTGAAACTGAGGTACAGTTATTTAGAAACCCACAGAAGACTACCAAAGGGCTTTTGTGGTTGAACTTATGGTTACAGGACATCTGCAACAAAGTCAACTGCTAGAGCTGCATAGGCCATTTGGAGGAGTCCAGAATTAGAAAAGCATTAGTGCTCTCAGCCCAATGATTTACATACATACATACATAGACAGTGAAAGATAAACAAAAGGTAGCCATGTCTCAGTTAGAGCTGGAGGGGTGCAAACAGATATTGAGTGGCTACCCCAGTCATTGAATATCATCTAAACGCTGATGCACACCACAGCAACAGTAGCACTATCCAAATGACGTTTGCTGAAACTCAAGTTTTAAATACTTTATTGCAAAGATTAACACATAGAACAAGTGCTACCAGACACACATTTGAGACCACGATACCCAAGAGCTATGCCATCAGGCTTTGTCAGGGGGAGGAGACTATGGTAGTACCAAGCACTTAATCACCTCCTAATTAATTAGATAATCATATGTACATTTGTCACAAGTGCATAAAAAATGAGTGTACTAATCCTAGTGCAAGTGCGTCATTTTGACAGTGCTTCTGTTGCGGTGATATGCATCAGCCTTAGGATGTTTTCCTGCTGTGACCAGTCTGCTGTAGGGGTTCATGGTGGAGATGGGGAAGCTGAGGACATTTTTCTCTTCTGGGCTGTTTTTACAGGTTTCTCATGCTGCAGGCTTACCACCTTTGAGCCCAATCCTATCAGATTTCAGAAACTCAGCAGGGTCGGGCCTGGTCTGTGTTAGGGTGAGAAACTACCAAGTGCTACAGGAAATGATGTTGGTAGCTCTGCCGGGGCACTCTTCCCTTGGTTACAAGTAACCATACTGATGACTAAGCATGGTGTTAGGGGAAATTGCTTTAGCGAGGTGCTGTCCTTCAGATGAAACATTAATCAGAGGTCCCATCTACTGCTGTGATGGCTTTTCAGCTGGACATTAAAGATCCCATGTCAAAGCGTAACTTCAGGAACGCTTGAGTGTTCCACTGAGTACATGATCTTTTTACTCCAAATGTTTAGCTTGGCTTTCAGGCTGTGCAGTGTTCAGAAAGGTACACTGAGCAGACTGTAGAAGTCAGACAGGTCACCTTTGCTGCATTGCTGGAGAGAAGGAGAGCGAGACAGAGCGACAGAGAGAGAGAGAGAGAGACGGACTCACTGGTTTTCCCTTGAACAAATTTAACCCCAGCAAAAAGTGAAGTGGTAAACCCAGATATGCCCTTGAGAGGACCTTGGACTGAAAAAGGTTCAGAATCTAAGAGATTCAATCTGTTTGTGCTTATGTTCTAGGAAACTGTGACACAGGGACTTCAGTGGCTAATAATGTAAAGAGCTGGTTCACTCTATGGGAGTCTTGCCTTGTGGAGGCCAGTAAGGTAAAGGGTGATAGTTGGAGGCTGTGCATACACGTGGTCCCCCTGGATGGTTAGCCACATCCAATGGGTGGTGCCTGCAATGATCTGTTTCCTATGGGAGATGGGAGAGGAACACCAGAATACCAGTTAGTAGCCCATGGGAGTTTCTTTGCCAGAGCTATGTACTGTATATAAGATGCTTCAGCTCTGAGGAATAAGGGGAAAGTGATAACAAAATGTAGTGCCTTTGAGTACAAGAAGAGTTACATAGAAACATAGAATTTGACAGCAGATAAGGACCGCTTGGCCCACCCAGTCTGCCCATTTCCCTACCTACTGGATAAGCTGCAGATCCTAGTTAACCAGCAGCCTACTTCTTCCTACCCCCAACCCCTAGAATGGCCTTATGACTGTCCCATGCATGCTTGAATTCCACCACTGATTTTGACTCCACAACCTCCTCTGGAAGGCCGTTCCATACATCCACAACCCTCTCTGTGAAAAAATACTTCCTTAAATTACCTCTGAGCCACCCCCCCCATCTCTCTATCTTCAAATTGTGCCCTCTTGTTCTTGCACACCTCTTTTTTTGAAAGATGCTACCGTCTTGGACTTTGTTGATTCCCTTGAGGTACTTGAACGTTTCTATCATATCCCCCCTCTCCCTCCTTTCCTCGAGGCTATACATATTAAGCTTCTTTCATCTCTCTTCATATGTCTTCTGGTGCAGACCCTGCACCATTTTAGTTGCCCTCCTCTGGAGAGCTTCCATCCTGTCTATGTCATTGCGGAGATTGGGTCTCCAGAACTGAACACAGCACTCCAGATGGAGTCTCACCAGCTGTCTGTACAGAGGGATACTAACTTCCTGTTTTCTACTGGTGATACCTCTCCTTATGCATCCCAGTATCCCCCCAGCCCTCCTTGCTGCCCTCTCACATTGCTTGCCCACCTTTAGGTCATCTGATATGACTACCCCCAGGTCCCTTTCCATTTTTGTTGTTGTTAGTATCTCACTCCCCATTGTGTACTCTTCCGCTGGGTTTTTGTTTCCCAGGTGCATTACCTTGCACTTCTTAGCATTGAATCTAAGCTGCCATACATTTGACCATTCCTCTAACCTTGCCAAGTCCCTTCTCATCCTTTCCAGCCCACCCTGTGCATCAACTCTGTTGCAGATCTTTGTGTCATCTGCAGAGAGACATACTTTTCCTTTCAGTCCCTCTGCAATGTCACTTATAAAGACATTGAAGAGGACCGGTCCTAATACTGAACCCTGCAATACCCCACTAGTAACCCTCCTTTCTTCTGAGTGGTCT
Organism: Neoceratodus forsteri; assembly: GCA_016271365.2. Classification (NCBI taxonomy): domain Eukaryota; kingdom Metazoa; phylum Chordata; order Ceratodontiformes; family Ceratodontidae; genus Neoceratodus; species Neoceratodus forsteri. The sequence continues at coordinate 314,867,662 of CM028135.1, forward strand.
CCATTTACTATTACTCTCTGTGTCCTATTCTCCAGCCAATTCTTTACCCAGGATGTCATCTTAGGACCCACTCCCAGGCTGGCTAACTTGTATATTAATCTTTTGTGTGGGACTGTGTCAAATGCCTTGCTAAAGTCTAGGTAGGCCATGTCCACAGCCCCTCTCTGATCTACTACTTTGGTCACCCAGTCAAAGAAATCTATCAGATTCGTCTGGCATGACCTTCCGCTGTGAATCCATGCTGCCTAGGGTCCTGTGCCCTCTGGCCTCTAGATACTCGACAATTCTTTCCTTCAGAAGTGATTCCATCATTTTCCTATCACTGAGGTTAAACTAACAGGTCTGTAGTTTCCTGCTTCTGCCTTGCTCCCACTTTTGTGAAGAGGAATCACATCTGCCCTCCTCCAGTCCTGGGTACCACCCCATCCTCCATGATTTATTAAAAGGGTAGTCAGTGGTGTCACTAGTTCTACCCTGAGTTCTTTAGAATTCTGGGATGAATCCCATCAGGCCCTATTGCTTTGTTCACCTTCAGTTTTAAGAGTTCTTTCAGAACCCTTTCTTCTATAAATGGCTGGTATCAACTTCTGTATCCAGAGTGTTTCTACTGTTTGTTTTAGGTACCCCCTCTTCATTTGTAAATACTGAGCAAAAATATTTGTTTAGTATCTCTGCCTTTCCACAGTCTCCCTCTGCCCTCTCCTCCCTTTATTAAGCCTCACTATCCTCCCTTGGTCTTCCTTCGCCCCTGATGTACCTATAAAGGTTTTATCCCCTTCTTAACTGAGTTGGCTATCTTTTCCTCGGTTTGGGCCTTTGCTGTTCTGACTGCCTTCCCAGCATCCTTTTGCTTTAACTGTACAGTTCTCTGTCCTGCTCCTTCTGCGATTCCTTGTACTTCCTGAATGCTTTCTTTTCTCTTGAACCTTCACTGCCACTTCCTTTGAGAACCATAGTGGTTTCTTACATCGTTTTGTTTTGTTTATTTGCTTCACACAAAGGCTCGTTACCTCTGTGATGGCAGTTTTTTATTATTCCCCATTGTTCTTCCACCCCTCCTTCCTGCCCATTTGCTAGTGCATTCCTTAGGCACTCACCCATTTTGGCAAAGTCAGCCCTCCTAAAGTCCAGTACTTTTGCCTTTGTATGGCTTGACTCTATTGCTGTGTTTATTGTGAACCATACTGTTTGATGGTCGCTAGTTCCCAGATGGCTACCCACTTCTACATCTGTGATCCTCTCTCCATCTCCATTTGAGAGAACCAGGTCTAAGATTGCTGCCTCTCGAGTGGGCTCCAACACTAGTTGTCTAAGGCATGCCCCCTGTAGGGCATCTAGAATAACCCCACTCTTCGAAGTGGCTGCTGCAACTGCAAGTTAACATCTGGCATATTCAGATCACCCATCAGCAATATCTCCCCTTTTTCTGCCATTCTAAGTATACTCTCTATCATTTCCTTGTCCATTTCCTCCCCCTGAGAAGGGGGTCTGTATACAACCCCCTGTGCAGATTGTGGTGCCATTGCCTGTCTCCAAATTTACCCACAGTGCTTCTTTTCCTCCCTGTTTACCCTTTTGTTCTGTTTCTTTTATTCCTTCCCTTTTGTAAAGAGCTACTCCTCGTCCTCTTTTACCCTCCCTGTCCCTCCTGTAGATAGTGTATCCTGGTATGTTTATGTCCCAGTCATGGTTTTGTGTGTACCATGTTTCTGTGACTGCCACAATATCCAGATGTTCCTCCTCCATCAAGGCCACTAATTCAGGAAGCTTGTTACCCAGACTACGGGCATTGGTACTCATTGCTCTCCATTTTTTGATGGCTTTACCTTCTGTTTCCTATGAGGAACTGTGGCTTGCCCCCTTCCATCTAGTAGCTCTGTTAGCTATATAGATTCCATTACAGGGTTTTAAATAATTGATTAGCAGTTTTTTTCTTGGGACTATACTAACTGTACAGAAAGTATTTATATATGTTTTCTAGAAGTGCTGTGTTTGTTAAACACAGTGAGGCAGGAGCTATGCATTTTCACAAAGATTTAGCACTTCTATGAGCAAAACGCTAATCAATTTTTAGAGTTAAATAAATCCCTGCATTAGGACTTTCTCCTTATGGTGAAGGGGGTGATGACAGTGGGTGGTGGTGATTGAGGGGGTCTGTGCATTTGGGGTCTCCCAATGAGATGCAGAAATACCTGACTTACTGCAGCCCACAGGTCCTCTCATTCTCCTTCAGAAGGTTGGGTGATGGATGTTAAACAGTGAAGTAAATAAAATGATGCCTAATGATGATGTCTGTCATTGCAGTGAATGTTGACTTGCCCTGAAGTTTGTATGACTCCAAATCATGATATGACCTTTTGTTTTTTTCTGTTTGTATTTTCTCCCATTCCAGGCTCTGCCAGGTATTTGTCCTGGTCCCTGGGATGTACCCTGATGAGGTCTGCTGGTCCCCAGCTCACCCCGGCCTCCACCCACAGCCAGCATCCCCTACAGCTATTCCTCCCATGGCAGAGGGCTCCAGAGGGAGGGCCATCCTTCCCCCAAGGAAGCTGACTAAGTGAGCTATGATCCAGTGTCAGCAGGCGGTAGGACCTAGAGGCCAAGAAACCCAGGCCATCATAGGTGCAGTCCCATGAATTTTTCCCCTTGTTTTCTCCTCACCTCACTCCTTACCTGGTGTGCACCAGCATTCCAGTCTCGGATGCATGCAGCGATATCTCTGTGGAGGGAACAAGCTCCCCTGGCTCACCACAGGGGTGGCTGCAGCACTCCATGTGCAGCACCAACGCTCCCTGACCACAGTGCACTGCCGAGCAGAAGCTGCTGCTGTCATGCTTGAATCCTGGTGCAGTGCCCCAAGCTCATTCTTGAACTTAAGTTGCCTGCATGGCAGCATGATGAGCAGGGCCACTGTATCGACCATGATATGACCTTCATGATTAAATAAAAGATGGATTCCTAGACTATACGGTTGGTTTGGGAATTACTTTTATGAGGTATGTGCTTTATTAGTGCCTGATACGCCACTCTCAGAGTCCCCTAAAGTTATGTTTCCTATGAGGAACTGTGACTTGCCCCTTCCATCTAATAGGAATGCCCAGTATATAGCCAGTGACCACTGTGGGAGTGGATGGTGACTAACACATGGCACTTCTCAAAAAGAATAGGGGAATTTCTATTTAAAAAGTAAATCACACAAGATAACACACCACATATTTACAAGTAAATGTCATATGCAATCAAAAGAATTCCAAACAGTGTTGTTTATACAATGTATGTATGTATGTATGTATGTGTGTGTGTGTATATATATATATATATATATATATATATATATATATATACACACACACACAGTATATACACGCACACACACACACACAATTTAATATATTATAGGGGTGGGGTTATGCCCTATAGTTAGGGTTAAGTAGGCACTTTAATGTTAAACCTCAGATTTTGCTCTTTAATAACTTTGCAACTGTTCAATGGATTTGCACAAACTTTGACATACACTGTCTCAAGGGACAGATCTCTTGATGTGCTAGGTTTTGTTCTGGTCGGACGTGTGGATTCTGAGATCCAGATAGTGCAAAAACATTAAAATTCTCATTTTTTTGTAGTTTTTTTCTCATCACCTTGCACTCAGATGGTGCTGAATTTTGGTGTGAAAATTTTGTGGTACAAAGAGCTTGGGTCACAGAATTGCCTTGCACTTGTTTGGTGAAAAAATATGAATCCATTCCAAAGTTATTCAATTTTTAAGTTTCCATTATTTTCAAAGGGAATTTCGCTCTCTAGGATAGCTTCCTGGAATGAAAAAGGAATTTGGTCTGATAAAAAAGGATTCTTTTTCATGAGGGGCTAATCCTTTTTCACAAGAAATAAATTCCTTTATCGTGAGCAGCCATCTTTGTTTTCTGTTTTTAAAAAAAAATGTAAAACCCACAAAAGTGAACACATTCAGAGATACCCAACACATGTATGTTGGTCATCGGGACTCCGTTAGATGGATTCTGAAGTTATCCGGTGTAAACTATTTAACTAAATCCTTTTTCGCAACTCGCTAACTTCCTTTTCTGTGAATCCTTTTTCATTCTCTGAAAAAAGAAATCGGCTCACAAAAAAGGATTAAAAAAAAAAAACTATGTCCCATATCCTTTTTCGTGAGCCAATTCCGTTTTCGTGAGAACAAAAAAGGATTTGTGAAAAAGAAATCTTCTTGTGAAAAAGGATTTGAAAAAAAAACTAAGTCTGAAATCCTTTTTCATGAGACAGAATCCTTTTCCGAAACCACGGCAAAGGATTTGCAGCAAAGGATTCCTTTTGTGTGGAAAATGATTCCTTTTCTGCAAACATGGCAAAACATTAGTGGAAAAACATTTCTGCTCATGAAAGATTTCTCTGGCTTTTTCTTTTGCCATATGAGCTATTTCATTGGTGTCAGTGGTATCCCCACTCACCATTTTTCACCCCTGGGAAAATGTATATCTTGTTGTTCAGTGAGATCTCTCACCCTGCCATTCTTATCATTTAAAAAAATATATTTCTTCCTGCAGACTGGTACCCCCCCGACCCTCTAACTGTAGTAAATGAATAGCACCCCCAAATGTATATCCCTGGTGTCTAGTGGCACCCCCCATCCTCCGATCCCCAAATTAGTTGTATAACTATATCACCCATTGGGTAATTGCTGTCGGAAAATACATCGAACCACAGTTACCCTTATTTGTCATAGAGCAGTCGCCGGTTCCAGCAGCTAGATGCATCCTCGATCAGAGAGTGGATCTTCACTGTTGGGCCACTTCAGGTGAGTGAGGTGTGTAGGGGGTGGGTCAGGGGAGTGTAGGGAAGTGGGTGCACGGTGGGAGATTGGGTGGGGATGAGGGTTCGATAGTCGGTGGACTTTTTTTTTTCAGGTTAAAAAAACTAAACGAGGGACCATTTTCTAATTTGCAGAACATACAACAGATATTATCATTCTCTCTGAATCATGGCTTAATAAAAAATAGGTGACCCTTCACTCTCCATCCCTGGCTACTCTATTGTCTGACAAGACTGTGCTACGAGGGGTGGAGGTGTGCCGATGTATATTACATCTGCCTTACAATTTACTTCCATCCTCTCTATTTCTGTCCCTAAAACCTATGAGGTACTTACCCTAAAACTGTCCCTTCCATTCTCAGTACCCATATATATTACTGATGCCTATTGTCACCCGGGCCTTGCCTCCTCCATTACCACCAAACTCCTCACCACTATTGTCTCTCATTTCCCCCTCAGGTGAACTTTACATTATGGGAGATTTCAACTTAAACTGGTTAAGCCCCTCACTTAATAAAGTACGAAATGAAATCAATGCCCTTAATCTATTGCAATTTATACTTGAGCCTACCCATATAAACCATAAATCTAGTAATCATTCCCTCCTTGACTGGACCCTCACATCCCACCCCATAGGGTAATTAAATCTGGTTTACTACCTGATGCCCTGAGTGATCACAATATGATGTTTCTGGTATGAAAATTTCATAGGACTAAGGCCCCACATAAAACCCTTCAAATTCACTCCTATAAGTCCCTAAACCTTGCTCCCCTCTTACACAACCTGTCTTGTACTAATTGGGAACCTATTGCCTCATCTATGTTGATTAACGATGCTTCTAACTATTTTAAGGATACATTTCTGGAGATATGGAATGTTCATGCCCCTGTTCGGTGCACCAGAGTCAGGGGAAATCACCTCCCTTGGATCTCTCCTGAACTCTTGGCATGTCAGAGAGCCCAGGACCTAGCTTGGAAAGCTCATAAAGCCTCCAAGCTCCCTAAAGACTACGACATCTATCGCTCACTTTGAAATAAGTGCTTAAAAGCTACTCACCTAGCTAAGTCTGAGTACTTCTGTACTACCTTCCAGTCCAATATTAATAACCCCTCCAAATTCTGGAAAGTTATACACTCCCTCTTCTCACTCCCCTTCATCTCCTCCTATCCCTCTCCTTACTATAAATAATGCTCAGTTTACTGACCACCTTAGCGTTGCTTCTGAATTTAATTCTTACTTCACCTCTTGCGCCTCCACTCTCCTATCCTCCTTATCCTTTCCCCAACCTGTTGACTCCCCTCCCTCTCCTAAGCCTCCCCCTGTCTAACTCATTCTCCTTCTATATGGTCTCACCCTCCTACACTTTGACTGGTCTCCAGGTTCTCAACCCCTCCAAAGGCAGTTCGCCTGATGGACTTGACCCTAAGCTACTCTGCCTTTCAGCTTCAGCTATCTCTACTCCTCTAAATGACCTTCTCAACCTTTTCTTCACAACACATCTATCCCCTCTGCTTGGAAGCATGCCACTGTTCTTCCCCTTCCTAAGGGCGGTGACCCTACTTCCCCTGCAAGCTGTTGTCCCATCTCTCTCCTTCCAACCCTTACCAAACTCCACGAATATGTGGTTCTATCACAGCTCTCCTCTTATCTCAATGACATTAATTGTTTCACTCTGTTCCAATCTGGGTTCTGGAAGAATCACTCCACTACCGCATCCCTGATTAGGCTCACTGACTCAATCCTCGCAGGGATGGACAGTGGTCAAATCACATCTGCCATTTTTGTTGACCTAGCTAAGGCTTTCAACACTGTCTCCTACACCCACCTATTAAACACCCTCTCTTTGACAGGTTTAACTGTTTCTGTGACTAACTGGTTTTGGGCCTACCTTGTAGACCGGACCCAGTCTGTCAGAATAGCTGACTCCATATCTTCTCCTCTCCCTATTAACACTGGTGTCCCTTAGGGATCCATGTTGGTCCCAGTTTTATTCTCTATTTTTCTAAAAAAAAGACCTTCCCTCATCCTGTTCATCAACATCAATCCACAGGTATGCTGATGACATGGTCCTCTTCACCTCAAATCATTAACCTGAAGATGTAGCTATCAGACTCCAGTATGACTTCAATAAAGTTCAGCACTGGTTTAACTCTCATCAGCTTTTCTTTAATGCCAAGAAGACAGTCGGTATGACCTTTGGCACTTGGCAGAGACTCTCTAGGCTCCTCTCACTGCCCTCCTTCATACCCTTGATAGGACAGTCCTCATGGACACTACATCCTTTAGGTAACTTGGTGTTTGGCTTGACCAACACCTCAGCTTCTCTGATCATGTGGATGCCATCCTAAAAAAGCTGCGCCCCAAGCTTGGAGCACTATATAGGAACTGTAGCTGCCTCCTGCTATCGGACAGGTGTGAACTTGTTCAGAAGATGATCCTACCTATTATCAGCTACTGTGATGTAGTCTACAGTGCTGCCCCCAAGTCTTCCCTAACCAGACTGGACACCCTTTTTAACTCCTTCTGTCATTTCACCCCGGACTCCCCCTACCTCACCCATCATTGCAATCTCTATCATGCCTTAGCTTTTCCCTCTTTAGAAAATTGGTGTTATATACACTGCACAAAATTCATATCTAAATTCTGGTTTGGTATACTCTTCTCATACCTTATTTCCTCCCTTTCCATCCTTCCTCCACCTGCTCGTTCCCTTAGATTACATAACTCCCTTTTAATAGTAGTCTCTTATTGGACATCTGTAGCAAGTCAAATGGCCTTTTTGCACTGTTTTCCCAAACTTTGGAATGCAATCCCCCCAAGATTCACCACTCTTCCTGTCATTACTCATTCTCTTCTGCCCTACATAACTTTCTCTGGGTAAATTGCACCTGTACCTAATTTCCCCCCTTATCCTTCATTTTTTGCCACCCCTTCTTCTGTATATGCCACTTCTCTCCCTTAGTCCCCCTCTCGTACTATTTTCCCTAGTTGGTATCCTCCACTCCCCCCCTTTTCTTGCTATATTTTTCTTCCCCAGTACAGCCTCCTAACTGGCTCTCTGATATTTTATCCAACTCTCAATTTTTACTCCAGAAATTGCACTTGTGTGCTCCCTTGAATGATATTGTCATAATGTTCTTATGATGGACTTGCTATGTTTCATTACTCAAATGTACCTGATGTTATTGTAATATGTTTTCCTGTATTTATGTTTTCCCATTACCCTCCTCCCCAGGATGCACCATGAGACAAGAAACTTGTTGTTCATTGTGCCCTTCCTGGTGAAACATTTTAATAAATAAATGGAAGGCTGGGGAGGGGGCCACTGACCACAAATGGGGAATATGGTTATACAACTAATTTGGGGAGCGGAGGGTGGGGGGTGCTACTAGACACCAGGGATATACATTTGGGGGTGCTAATCATTTACTACAAATAGAGGGTGGGGGTACCAGTCAGCAGAAAGACATTTAAAAAAAATACAAAAACGGCAGGGTGAGGGATCTCACTGAACAACAGGATATACATTTTCCCAAGGGTGAAAATTGGAGGGTAGGGGGTACCACTGACACCAATGACAAGTATTATGTGGCAGTAGAAAAATTGCAGGGTGGGAATGCCACTAGACACCAGGGCTATTGATTTAAAATTTATGGGGAACTGGCCACAGTTGTTGGGTGGGTGGTTCCACTAGATACTAGGCAACAGACAAATGTATTTTTCCTAAAGCAATATATGACCAACTTACATATGAGTAGGAGCACAGGGTCCTTTGGACCCTGCACTCCCATAACAAGAATGCATGGTGCAAGGTCCATTGGACCCTAATGTCTAATAAATAAGGATACAATTATACTATCTCAAAAGTAAGGAAATAAATTGCAAAAAAACATTGTTAATGCTCCAGTTAGGGTCAAAGCAACAAAAGCTGGGAAATGTGGCATTAGGGTTTCCAACAGTAACCCCCCCAAAGAAAAAACAGGCAAGAGAGCAGGTGTGGGTGTGCTGTGGGCTTCTCAAGCCTAATGCTCACCCCATTCTCATAGAGTCTACACATCTGACCTGATTTACAGATGGAATGGGGTGGGTGTTAGCCTTGAGAAGCCCAAGGCACACCCCACACTTGCTCTCCTGCCTGGTTTGGGGGGGGGGTTAGGGTTAGAAACCCTAATGCCACATTTCACAACTTTTGTCACTTTGACCCTAACTGGAGCATTAACAAAATCTTTTGCAATATATATATGCAACAGGTGTCTGGATAAATGGAGTGTGATAAATCCATTTATCTGAGTCACTGTGTGGATAAATTTATTTATCCACGTAGTGACTACATCATCACCTATTTATTCACACAGTGACTACATCACTAACCACCACCACCACCTGTGCTGTCTGTTAAGCAGTACTGCCTCTCAGATTCACTTTCAGCTTCTCACAGTGCTCTTTACAACCCAAGCTATCACAGTCCCAAACACTCACAAAATGCACACCCTAACTCAATCCCCCCCAAAACAGAACCACATTTTAAATGAAAACACTCTTCAGAAAAAAGCAATTTTTTCCTCTTTCTCAGCACAGCAATCCTGCAAACCAGACACAGCAACCAGGCACAGAAAAAAAAAACATGGAAAGGAACTTAAGAAAAAATTAAAATATGGCAAAACTGAACCCCAAAATCCTGTTGCATAAATCAAATAAGCAGGGGGGTGCCTGTGGGATAAAAAAGTTATTTGTGCAGTTGCCAGTGACCAATAATAACCCTCACGAGTGGCTTCGCCACTCGTGAGGTTACTCAAGGTCACAGACAACTGTTCATATAACATTTTTATCCCACAGGCACCCCCCGCATATCATATTATATATATATACATATTACCATGCCTGTGTATTATGGTTGATGAGTGTTTAATGTTAAAGGTCAGTTTTTGGACCTTAATAACTTTGTAACAGTTGAAGATATGTGCATGAAATGTGGCACACATAACTGACTTGGGCAGGTCTCTGTATGTGGAAAATTGTGTTTGAATTGCTTTAGCCATTTCAGAAATATAGAGTGTTGAAAATAAAGAAGGTTTGGGGCTTTTGCCACTTTTTTTGCTCACCCGTATCTCAGAAACCCTTTTAAGTAACGTGTTGAAATTTTCAGGGTAGAAAGACTTTGCCTCACAGATGTGCCTTTTGAAAGTTTGGTGAACAAATGTTAATCAGTTCAAAAGTTATTAAATGTTTAATTTCCCATTATTTCCTATGGGAAAAAACAAATGTGAAAGTGAAAGTACTTTTCACACACTGTCATCCAGTTTTGCATACTTTTCTCCTTAATAACTTTGCTACCCTCCAACAGATTGACATGAAATTTGGTGTGCATAGGCTCTGGAGAGATATCTATAGATGTGATAAATTTCTTGTGAATCCATTATGATTTTCTGAGATACTGGGTCTCAAACATCCTTAAATGTACATGTTTTATTCCCATTTTTGCAGTCTTCCAGTTTTGCATATTTGTGCCTTAATAACTTTAGAACCCTTAAACAGATGTGCATGAAATTTTGCATGCTTAATCTCAGTGGGTACATCTGTTGATGGGATAAATTTCATTTGAGCCTCTTATGTGATTTGTGAGATATTGTGTCTCAAAAATCATTAAACTTACAGTGTTTTTCCAGTTTTACTAACAGTCTTCCAGTTTTGCATAATTTGTACTTTAATAACTCTGGAGCCTTACAACATGTGTGGATAAAATTTTGCATGCATAATTATGTGGGGTTGGTCTGTTGATGTGTTTAATTCCATTTGAATCGAATATGTGGTTTTGAAGATACTGTGTCTCAAATATCCTTAAATTTACATATTTTTCCCCATTTTCACATCCAGTTTTGCATAATTTGCTTTTTAGTAACTTTGCAACCCTATAACAGATATGCATGAAAGTTTGCATGCATAATTTCATAGGGTAGGTCTGTTGATGTTGCCAATATTATACAGACACAGCAGCACCTGTGTTTTAGGGTTGATGAGAGTGTTTAATGTTAAAGGTCAATTTTTGGATCTTAATAACTTTGTAATTATTGAAGTGATTTCTATGAAATTTGGCATGCATAATTGCCCTTGGTAGATGTTTCTATGTGGGAAATTTTGTCTCACTAGCTTTAGCTGTTTCCAAGACAGAATGTTAAAAATAAAGATGGTTTGGGCACTTTTTTTGTCCACCTATATCTCAGAAACGGTTTTAGCTTCTGGACTGACATGTTCAGAGTAGAAAGCCTTGGCCAAAGAGATGTGCCTTTTGAAGGTTTGGTGAAAAAATAGTACTACATTCCAAAGTTATTAAATCTTGACTTTCCCATTTATTCCTATGGGGAAAAATAGATGTCTAGCATGAAACAAGATTCTGTGTTGCATTTCTGCACTGAACAAGGATTCTGTGTTGCAGTTTTTGTAGGTTAATAACTTCAGAATGGTTCAATGGATTTGCATGTAATTTGAAATGCATCAACCTAAGGCACAGGTCGCTTGATTTAACAAATTTGGTTTAAATCCCTTTTGTAGTTTCTAAGATACTGTGGAGTACAGAGTTGAGCATGGGGCTAAAGAATAGCTGCTGCCCCTTTAACTAGGAAGAGTAATGGGTAGCCAGCTATGGTCACATGTTATGCTAATTAGTGTCCAGCTGGGGCTAGAGAAGGGTAAATTCCTTTGTCATCTGGTCAGTCTAGGATGTTCCCTGTGCTAATGAGATGTGCCTTCCTAAGCTCCTAAATAAACCATATCTTGTTCATTCTTTTATGCGTCTGACTCAGTTAATTCAGTACTTAGTGACTCCTGCAGCAGAAGCATCAGATGGGAAAGCAGAATACCAGAAGGTAAGTAGTCCTTTAGTGGCAGACCAAATACCAAAATGCCACACATGGTGAAGAATGCAGCCCTTCTTCTTCTGCCCAGACCCCCATCTCGCTTGCTCTGCATTGTTGGGTACCCCAGAGTCATCACCCAAGTGTGCCTGAACTGTATGCATGCTCAGATAGAATAAACTTGGCAGCAGAGAGGAAAATTAAAACTGAACTGTTCTCTGTTAAAGTAAGCCTCCTGCATTCTACCTCAGCATATATAAGTTTCCTTGCATATAAATGTGCTACAAATTAGGACACTGTTTGTGCAACTAAGTTACAAAGTTCTTTTATGGCTCCACCAGCCCCATGGAGTTGCATGCTGCAAACCTTGGCAGGCTTCTGCAAACTCCATGTCTAGAAAGCACACCAAAATCTAAAACTCAGCTCCCAGCCAGCAAAAGCACAGAATATACACTGCAATCCCTGCCCAACTACGCTCTGCTGCAGGGATCAGCCACCAAACTATAAAACCAGCAAAGCAGCAACACAATTTTAAAGTATTTTTCCTGATGCTGTCTCTGGATTGCAGCTCCAGCAAATGCAAATTCCATACTAACCCTGCTAACTAGCAGCCTGCAGCCCTTCTCTAACATCGCAGGCTATGAGAAAAAAAAATGTGTGCTGCATATTACAAGCCTGATAACTGAATAAACTGTAAATTACAATCATGCTAGCCTGAGCACCAAGGGCTGGGGACTGCCTGTTCATTAACTCTTAAACCAGAGACATATGGCTATCTGTTATTTTAAGTTGAGGAGCTTTCCAATACACAGACATTTGTTTTGCCAGTTCTGCCTGAAGAAAGTATTCGAGGCTTCTAAACCTTGAAGAGAGCAATAAATCTCTCAACTCAAATACTTTGGATAGCCTGTGTGGGAGTCACTCAGCCAAACCAAAGCCTGCCATTTAACTTTTGAACAGACTGCCGAGAGGCCATCTTGCATTCTTTCTTTTGCCCTGATATAAGCCACTGCCTACAACTACAAAACAGGAAGCAACCCTTCCGCCCCTGTTGGCAGCCATATTGGGAATGTCAAATTAGCCAAGAAGCCTATGTTACAGGTCCTGTGGCCATCTTTGTGAGGAGCATCAGCTTGTTCAAAATGACCTCACTCCATGTGAAGTAATGGTGGCCATGGTTTTGAGGGGCACCCACTGAAATGAATGGACACTGCAACAAATAGCTGCGTCTTGCGAAAAAAAGTTTATTTCAATAACAGACAACATCAAACTAGAGTGGAAGTTGTTTATTGAGATGTCCATTGACGAAAATTGCTTACATATAACTGTACTTGTCTACAAAAAAAGAAAGAAAAAAAAAACAAACAACAAACTTTTTATTCTCTCAACTAATATTTCTTCCAGGGCGTCTCCTTGTCTCCATGACAACCTCTCCTACTCATCCCTATGACCTTCATTCAGGGCCATGCAGCCCTTCTCCAACCATGTCTTCCGAGGACATCAACACCCTGAGAACTGACAGCTCTGGGGCTCCACCTTCACCTACCTCAAGAGCATGGGGTCTCAAGATTGAAACTATGCTGCATGACATCCAGTCATCCATTCCAGCCCGAGGGACACCCACTATACAGGCCACCCAGGATGACCTCACCTACCTTAAAGCTATTTCCACACACTCAACGGTCCACTCCAGCTTGCAGCCAGTACCATTCTCAGCACTACCTCATGAAGATGCTGTCACCTGGCTTGTGCAATTTCAGGCTTGGCTCTCCTTCAATGGTTGGATGGATCCTTTGCGAATTTCCAACGCTATGTGCTTGCTCCTGAGAGGGATGGCCATATCGTGGTTCAATGCCCTTCCAGACCAGACGACAGGGGAACAATGTCACCCTGTATTCCACCTTCAAGGACTACTTCTTACAAGCTCATCCACCCTGGTTGTTAGAACAGCAACTATGGGAGCGCACTATGTAACCCTCCGAATCATTGGAAGCATTTATAGTGGACATTGAATCATGGTGCAAACGTCTACAAAAATCAGAAAAAGACCAGATTACAGTATTTGTCCGGGGCCTGCCTCCACAATTTCATGCCTACATTATCCAATAAAACCAACCACCTGGCTAGACACGATCCAAGCAGCCCGGTTAACCCATGAGTCTATTTCCATGCTTCGGCCTACCACTGTTCAGGACCCACAGTCCTCACTGTTGGCTGCACTTGCTACTTGCATCCAACAGCAACAGAAAATGATTGACCAGCTCATTTCAACTGTCAACAGCATACATTTCTCTACTGCAGCTCCCACTGCAACTCCTGTTAATGCCCTACAGCCATCTCCACAGCAACCTGAGCCACCTCCATCTTCACTGAAGCCAGTGACCTGTCAGTGGTGTGGGTTCAGGGGGTCACACTGCTGCAGTCTGCCACAAACTGCAAAACTTTCATAGGACTCAAGACAGCCACAGACATCTGCCGTAGTGCAATCAGCAATATGCTAGCAACTATTCACAGGACCAGGGAGATGAGCACTGCCCAACAAACTAGGGGCTGTTGTTGGGCAGGAAAATGAAGTGACTGACTGCCCAACTGACTCGCATAGCTCAAACAAACAGCACCCTCTAGCTGCTAAGTCAGGCACAATCTCGCCTAAAGGAACCAAAGTTCCTGTCATCAGATCACCCCTCCTTGCAAACTACATCCCCATCACTGTTGGCAATTGGTCCACGCATGCCTTGGTCGACTCTGGAGCAGAAATCTCTGTGATCCACAGCAGTATCCTAGACAATCCAGCTATTCACCATGTACCTACTGTTGCTCCGGCAAACCTAAAATACATCATCACTGCAAGCACTACCACAGTACCTATCACCAGCGTGGTCCATCTCAAGCTCCACTTTGGCTCACAGCAAGCTACGGTTAAATTCTACTTAGTGCCTGAACTTCAGACGTGATCCTTGGTCTGGACTTTCTCAAGGTGCACAAAGCCATACTGGACTTTGCCTCAAACAAACTGTCACTAGATCCCTGGAGGCAACTCGCAGTTACAGACTCAGTCACTGTACCTCCTAATTCAGAGATGGTTCTGATTGTCAAGATTTGAGGTGACCCCCTTCCCCAAGGTGTTGTTGGCATTGTCATGGGATCCCCAACTTTGCACTATTCAGGTATCCTTCCAGGGAACACCCTGTCTGCTGTGCACAGTGGTTCAGTATTCCAAAAGTGCTGCAGCTTCATGGATGAACCAGTGGTCATCTCCAAGGGTGCCAGTATCGGGAAGTTTGTTTGTCTGTCTTCAGGGGATCAGCTTCAGCTTCTACCCAAACCTCAGCCTGGTTCCATTAACAGTAGTCCTGTCAGTACCATCACAACCACCCCCACTTCACAAGAAATGCACATGCCCTTCAGCTGGCGTCTCTCTGCCTCAAACCTCCCAGCCTGTCCCACAGAGAAACAGCAACTTCTGGAGTTCATGGACACCTACTCCAATGTCTTTGTCAGCCCTGATAAGAAGCTTGGGTGCTGCAATACACTGCAACACACCATTGAGGTGCAGCCCAACCAAAAGCCAATTCATCAGTGAGCCTACAAGGTGGGACATAAACA
This sequence comes from Neoceratodus forsteri, assembly GCA_016271365.2. Lineage (NCBI taxonomy): Eukaryota > Metazoa > Chordata > Ceratodontiformes > Ceratodontidae > Neoceratodus > Neoceratodus forsteri. Next base: position 314,882,944 of record CM028135.1, read on the forward strand.
AAAGCAAATCTTAGAGACTTTAATCATGAACATGCTTGAACAGGACATTACTGAGGAATCCACCAGCCCCTGGGGTGCACCTTGCTTGCTGATAGTCAAGAAAGACAAAGGGTATTGGTTTGTGGTGGACTACAGAAAGCTCAATGCCCTTACAGTACAGGATGCCCATCCCTTACTCACCACAGAGGATGCCTTAGAGAGCCTGGATGCGGCCAGCCCAGCCTACTTCACCACTTTAGATCTCCAGAGTGGATTCTACCAAGTTACTATTGATCCAGCTTCATGTCCATACACAGCCTGGTGCTGCCACTTGGGGCTTTTCCAGTTCAAACATCTACCTATGGGACTTCAGAACAGCTCAGTCACCTTTCAATGCATCATGGAGGCTGTGTTGCGTGGACTATCTAGGAAATCTTGCCTAGTGTATCTCAACAATGTTATTGTCTTCAGCAGAACTTTCCAAGAACACCTCCAGCATCTCAAAGAGGTGTTCGAATGTCTCAGGCAAGCCAACCTCAAACTCCATCCAGAGAAATGTTGCCTTGCTCAGCACAATATCCATTACCTAGGACATGTGGTCAGTTCTCACGGCATCTCACCAGACCCAGATAAGCTTTCTGCAGTAAAAGACTATCCAGAACCCACAAACCACAAAGGCCTTAGAGCTTTCCTAGGTTTATCTGGCTACTACAGAAAATTCATTTGCAACTATGCTAACATTGCAGCTCCCTTGTATGCTCTCACAAAAAGGGGATGCAACTACATATGAACTGATTGCAAAGAGGCCTTTGAAACCTTGAAAGACAAACTTATTTCTTCCCCAGTATTGGCCTATCCCTGCTTCGACCAGCCATTCAGACTTTACACAGATGCTAGTTTCTTTGCAGTGGGCGTGGTGCTGTGTCAAATCCAAGATGGAACAGAACGAGTTGTTTCCTATGCAGGGCGCTCTCTTTCTTCAGCTAAGCAAAACTACAGCATCACAGAAAAAGAATGCCTAGCCGTGGTCTTTGCTGTAAAGACGTTTGACTGCTACCTTCGCTACTCTTCCTTCACAGCTATCGTGGATCACTCAGCCCTCAGATGGTTGTTCAAAATGAAGGAACCAGTAGGAAAGTTTGCCCGATGGGTTGCCATACTGCAAGGCTACAATTTTGAAATCCAATACCGATCAGGTCGCGTTCACTCCAATGCCGATGGTATCCCTCCGTAGCAACCTCTCCTGATGAAGAAGCCTGCTTACAAGCTCTCCCCTTCTGCTTCACAGATGAGCTCCCTGTGGACACTTCTACAGCACCTCAAGTCACTTTGCTGCTCCCAAATGCTTCTACAGAGAAAAGTACCAATCCTCAACTATTGCAAGCAGCTGAAGAGCTTCTTACAACCTCCAGCACAGATATATCCCCGGCCACGATTAAAAACTTCAACAAAGAACTGATCCTCAGTTTACAGACATCACCACTTATCTTGAGTCTGGAACTTTACCACAACAAAAGGAAAACTGCCAGGATGTACAATTCTTTGCGTCACAGTATTTTCTCAATGACGGAGTGATTTTCACATTTGAACCAAGGAGGGTAAGGGCCATCGCACAGACAGAACTCGTGTTCAGTTAGTTGTGCCAGCCTCTCTAGTCTATGAAGTTCTTCAATCCACTCATTCCTCTCCACTTTGTGGAGGTCATGTGGGTATCCACAGAACTCTCGAAAAGACAAGACTCCACTTCTTCTGGCCTCACATGAACAAGGACATTGTCCATTTTGTGAAATCCTGCCAGCCCTGTTCCCAAAGAAAACCTCCTGCCAAACCAGCCAAGGCACACATCATTCCAATGCCTGTAGCCACAGAACCTTTCCAAAGAGTCAGCACAGATATTCTTGGGCCTCTGCCTCCGGCAGCAAATACATTCTTGTCTTTGTGGACTACCTAACTAAATACTTGGAACTGATCCCATTAAAAGACATTAAAGCTGCTACAGTGGCAAGTGCCTTCCTCAATACAATCATTTGCCATCATGGTACCCCAGCATACCTGCATTCAGATAGAGGCACTAACTACCTCTCATCTATTGTGTGAGAAACCTGCAAACTTCTCGACATCAAAAACTCATACAACCAGTTACCATCCACGGTGCAATGGATAAAGTGAGAGAATGATGTCGACCATTCTTAACACACTACCCAAGTACCTGGATGAGACTCACAGCACGTGGGATTGTTTTGTTCCCTTCATTCAGTTTGTATACAACTTCAGCCCTTGTGTCGGCAGCACAGAGTACACCCCATTTTTCCTAGTCCATGGACGTCACCCAAGAATACCTCTGGACAAAAATCTCTTGTTGCTAGAGGTCCCAAAGTCATCTTCTTCCTTCATCATCCCAATGTTGGAACAGCTTGAACTTGCAAGATGGGTTGCTATTGACACACTGGGACAGAGAAAAATGGCAATGCAAAAAATGTCTGCAGCCAAGTGTCACAATCCTTCATTTTCTGTGGGGGACATCGTATATGTGTATTGACCTGTCCTTGTTCCAGGCGCCACCAGAAAACTGCTTTGCCCCTGGACTGGGCCATTTCACATTGTGAAAAAGCTTCCCCCAGTTCATGTTCACTTGCACTGAAAGTCAGATGGGAAGCTGGTACACAATAAAATTCACATTAACAGGTTAAAGCATGGGTACTTGCATGATTTCCTCCCTGATGATCCCAGTCCCCCCAAGTAATGAAGCTTCTTTGGAACCTGCAATCCTTTCAGAAACTGAACTTCCTGCTGACAACTTGACAACAGTTCCATCAGCACCTCATGGTACTGACACTTATCAGCCAGATCCCATTCTTCCTGCCTAACCAGATGAACTTTCTGGAACTTCTCAGCCTCTTGCATCTTCTCAGGACTCTCTTATACCCCAAACAGTGTACCAGATCGAGAAGATTCTGCGCATAAAGTACATCAATGGATCTTGGTCATACCGTGTTAAATAGTGTGGGTATAACAGTGCTCACAACTCATGGGTCCCCTTTTCTGACTTGACCACATCCTGTCAAGTACTAGTTCGAGCCACCCACTCATCAATCCCAACTGACCATAAAAGCCGCAAATTCCAGTGAACTTATTATTTGGACTCAGTGCAGTGATTCTGTTAATTCTTTGTCTTAATCTGCAAATTGTTTCTCAATTCCTATATGATCTTAATTTTTTTCTCTTCTAAATTTTAGCATTTTCAATCAATCAACTAATCAATAGTCTTCTAGTAATGTCTCCATAATACTGTTAAATGTTATCTTACTGTTACTAAGGTTTTGCTACTTTCTATTGTTGTTCATGCATAACGATGTCTTTACTTGTTCAAGTGTTACTCACATTTACAATACCCAGGGTGATGTGGAGTACAGAGTTGAGCGTGGGGCTAAAGAGTAGCTGCCTCCCCTTTAACCAGGAACAGTAACGGGCAGCCAGCTACGGTCACATGTTATGCTAATTAGTGTCCAGCTGGGGCTAGGGAAGGGCAAATTCCTTTGTCCTCTGGTCAGTCTAGGATGTTCCCTGTGCTAATGAGATGTGCCTTCATAAGCTCCTAAATAAACCTTATCTTGTTCATTATGTTATGCGTCCGACTCAGTTCGTTTGGTACCTAGTGACTCCTGCAGCAGAAGCACCAAATGGGAAAGCAGAATACCACAAGATAAGCGGTCATTTGGTGGCAGACCAAATACCAAAATGCCACAGATACAGAGTGCTGGAAAAATAAAACAGGTTTTTGAGTTTTTTTTGTCAACCTGTATCACAGAAATGGTTTTAACTTCTCGGCTGAAATTTTCAGTGTAGAAAGCCTTGGCCTCACAGATGTGCTCTTTGAAGGTTTGCTGAAAAATATCAATCTGTTCCAAACGTATTCAATTTTGCATTTCCCATTATTTCCTATGGGAAAAAAATAGAAGTTTAGCATGAAGAAGGATCCTATGTCACAGGAGCAGCTGCGATGTGATTCAAGGTCAGACATAATATGTTGCCGGCCATGTTGTTTCTCTGCTTAGTGAGAGAAATGAATGAAGTATACTTTTTACAAGGGGTTTAATTATTGATCCTCCACTACTGTGGCACACTGGGGAGCTGACCACCAGTTAGACATGTGAGAAATTGGCAAATTTCCTTACACAAAATATTTAGCGAAATTTGCCCCTTTTGCGAAATTTTTTGCGGAAGCAGAATTCGTAATTTTGCATGTGGAATGCAAAATTTCAGCTGTGGAAGGCAAAATTTCACCTGCAGAATGTGAAATTTCACCTGTGGAAGGCATAATTTCACCTGAGGATGGTGACATTTCACATTTTGCTGGCAAAATTCTGCATTTTGCACCCAGCAAAATATTTTTCATACTAGGCACATTTTGCAAATTATTTCACATGGCAAAATTGCTGTTTTTGTAGGAATTTCACCAGTGAAATGTAATCATACAACATCTCTACCCCCAGTGCACCATAAGCATTAACTTTTTAAAATGTTGTTTCCAACACCAGGATACCCACCCCCAGTGTCAGATGCCCCCTAGCCTGTTCTAATATTAATTGTGTTTGCCAACATCGAGGTCCCAATCCCTATGTCAGAATTTCAAGCTCCCCCTAAGCACTGTGGAACACTGGGGAGCCCACTCTGAGTGTCCCCAAACATATGTTTTACATATTTGCTGACGGGGGTGCCCTATTCCCTGTTGGCACTAGAAACCCACACACCCCACCCCAGCCAGTGAAGGAACACTGGGGAGCCCACTCCCAGTGTTCTGATGTGTCTCCCCCATGAAACTCACACCCCCACCAGTGCCAGTGTAGGGACACTGGGGAACCCACTCCCAGTGTCTTGATATGTCTTCCCCGGAAGGTGGCCTCCCTGCCACTGCCAGTGTAGAGACAGTAAGCAACCCACTCCCAGTGACCCAAAACTCATTTAATAATGCCCTGTAAAGAAGAAAACTGTCCCCAATGTCTTTTTGTTTTTTTATACCTGAAAAAAAGAAAATGGTCCACTCTCATCCCGTAGTCTCCTCCCCCATCCCCACCCTCCCACAGAGCACCCACCTCCCCACAACCTCCCTCACCCTATATTTACCCCCCCGGAGGTCAACACTGTCATCTTCTGTGGACCAGGATACGTCTGCTGTCTTCAAAGCTGAACCACAAACTGAAGAATCAAGGTAAGCTCTGTATAATGGCAGTCAAAGGTGTTTTGAGCTTATAAAAAAGCCAAAGTTCCAAGCACACAATCAAGCCTTAATGAAGGACACCAGACAGAAATAAAGTTTAAAACTTACATTTTATTGCGTGCATAAAACACCACCCCGACATGTTTCGAAGCCAATAGCTCCTTTCTCAAAGGCTAATGTGAACCAGAGCACAGCACTTTTATTATATGAAACAAAACATACCATGTGACATCAATACATTGCAAAGTGAATTAAAACACCTGTTTAAAAACAAATTAAACAATCTATATATTAGGATGTAGTATCACATATAGTGATTGTTGCTAAGCATTTAATAGATTCAAATCACCTTAAATTACATTAGACCCGTTCTAGATTGATCACTTTAGCATAGCATTTTGTTTCAAAGCTTTTAACCTAATACATAAACAATTGGTCTGTTCCATATGGATCCATCACGTTTAGCTATAAACAAGAACAGGACCATTTAAAATCACAAAATATAAAAAGAAAGTACAAAGCACAAAAGAAAAAACAATAGAATCTAATCAGTGACCATTCAAGTAACACAAATAAGGGAGTGTATAGGAACGGGGTGGGGGGGAGGCGTAAAGTTAAATACAGAAGTAGAAAGAACTAACTTAACTTGCACATATTTACCAACATTATTAATCTTAAATTCATAAAGCATCAAATGTTCATTCATAACTGAGCAAGAAATTCCACAACAGTGGTTCTATGTTTAATTATTTTTCTCCTTATGAGAATTTTTATAAAACCATATGGACAAATAAAGCAAAATATTATATCCACTACACCTATGCAATCCGTAGTTTTTTCTTTCAAGCCATTGTTCAGCTACTACTTATTGACAAATATCTTTTATCTGCCCAGTCTTAAATAAGGGTGGATATACAAATGTGAATTTAAGCCTAGAAGTTTATTAGCTTTAAGTTTAAGTATCCAAAAATTATCTCTGATTAGTAAAAGATTTCCAAAATCTTCCCCCCTCGGATTTCGATTTACTTTATCCACAGCTACGAAATTAAAAGAATGTTGCCGAGAATCAGCAGCTTCTAAAATATGTAAAGCTGTGGCATACGTAGAATCACCTTTTTCTACTGCTCTAACATGTTCCCCTACTCTGTCCTTAAATGTTCTTCTCATTTTGCCTACATAGTAGGCTCCACAACAACAAACAGCTAAGTAGACAATACCTTCAGTATCACAAGTTATACATTGTTTTACTGAAAAAGACCGTTCTACACCTTTTATTGAAAAACATTTAGTTTGTTCCACATGTTTACAAAAAAAAACATCTTTGACACTTATAGCAAACATTTGGTTTCTATAACCATGTTGTATTCTGTTTATCAACATAATGACTCTGTACAAGAATATCTTTAAGTGTCGGTGCTTTCCTAAAACACAAGCGGGGCGGATTCTCATATAGCTCCCTTAGATCAGGTTCTGCCTTCAGCACATGCCAATGACATCAAAGTATTTTTCTACTTCTTTTACTTGTGCTGAGTACGTCATGGTATAATTAAATTTATGTTCTGTGTGTAAGGGGACACTCTTTTCCTTTAATAAATCTGCCCTTTCTCTAACTTCTGCCACAGTTTTGGCTTGTTTTATTTTACTTTTATCATAGCCTCGATGAAGCAGTCTGCTTGGTTGTGTGCTTGGAACTTTGGCTTTTTTGTAATGTTGTAGTTCCTTCAGCACCACCTTTTCCATGTGCGACTCTTTTGTGTGTTTTGAATTTATGTTGATATCTAGACCATTTTAGGTATTTTGTACCAATTTTTCATCTGCTGGTTTTAAATCATATTTAAGAATATCACTGGTATAATTGTCATTTGTGCCATTAGCCCAAAAGGTGATTTCACGGTCGCTGTGTGGAATCACCTTTCGGGACTGATTGACAAATTAACAGTGCCAGTGTTCATAAGGTGGGGTCACAAAAAGCACATGTTGAAAAGTTTGTGAAACAATTCTTAAAAATTGCTGTGTTGCAAGCATGTGTTGCACAGTTTCTATGCAGGCACTTGACTTTAGTGATTTATAATATTTTGACCCCAAATTTTCAACACTGACATTTTTTCACACCACCTCATGAACAGTACAGCTGTCATTCTTCACATCCTGCCCAAAAGGTGGTTTTACACCTGTGGCAAAGAATGACGTAGTAGCTATGTTAAATCACTTTTGGGACCAAACAATGAAATGACAGTGGCAGTGTTCATGATGTGGGGTCCCCAAAAGGCTATGTTGAAAATCTGGTAAAAAATTAAAAACTCCTATCAGTGGCAGAGTTTATCTGAAAAAATAAGGAAATTAATTGCAAAAAACGTTGTTTAATGCACCATTAGGGTTGAGTGGTTAAAAGTAAGGAAATGCAAACTTAGGGTTCCCGAACATAAGGCCCCACTCCCACTGTGCATGCAGTAACAGGCATGAGGGGAACTTAGGTTTCCCAACCCTAACACCCCACTCACACCCTTGCCTTCCAATCGTAAGACTCCACCCCCACCCTGCATGCAGGAACTGATGTGATGGGTGTACCTTGATGTATCAAACCCTAATGCATTAATGAAGTTTTAGCAAAGAATTTCCTTACTTTTTGAGATAGTATAATGGTATCCTCATTTGTCTGTGGGAGCACAGGGCCCAGAAGGCCCTGTGCTCCCATCCTTCCTTAGATGCATACATACTGTATATGTTGCTGTGGAAGCATAGGGCCCAGAGAGTCCTGCACCTGCATTTGTAGTAAAACAGGAATGAAACTGTCAGCAAAGCCTCCCTATTACCTCACCTCATGAACCTGGTAATGAAATATTTGAAATCCCTGCCAAAATGTGATTCCATGCCACTGCAATGCCATTGCACACCACAGGTGAGAAAACACAGCCTGGCTAGGGTGTGAAAAATGACAGCTGTCATATTCATGAGGTGGTGAAAAAATATAGTTATGTTTAAAATTTCAAGTCAAAATATTTAAAACTGCCAAAGTTACGAGGGAGTGTAGCAAAACCTCAATGTATGCGCATAATTTAGAAATACAGTAACATAGAAAATGACGGCAAAAGGAGACTGAGGGTCCATTGAGTCTGCCCATGAGATACTCGGGACCTATTGTTGATCCAGAGCTATACCCCCCCACCCAGGTTATTTCCTTTGTACCTATTGTAATGCTCCTTAGCTGAGCTCTGTATGTGTCCCATCCATGCTTGAAACTCATCACAGTTCCTACTCCCACCAACTCTGCCAGCAGACTATTCCATGGTCCCACCACTCTTTCAGTGAAGTAGTGTTTTCTTAGATCCCTCCTGAAACTCTCCCCCTGGTTCTCACTCATGTCCCCTAGTTGTTGAGCTGGTGATCCTATGGAATAACTGCTCTGTGTTTAGCACCTTGTTTATGCATTTCAAGAATTTAAATGTCTCTTATGTTTCAAGTACATATTTAATGATGTCAGTCAACCTTCCTAGGTAATTCCCTGTAGACCTTGTATCATTTTCATTGCTCTCCTCTGCACTGTCTCCAGTCTATCCAATCTAGGAATGAGCTTTATGGCTCAGTATGTCTTTCCTGGCAAGTCTCTTTTAAATAAATAAATAAATATCACTGCTCTTCTTCCATAACTTTGCTATTGTTACATATTTGACCCCGAAATTTCAACATAGACTTCTTATGACCCCACCTGATGAACAATGGCAGTGAAAATGTTTAAATCCTACCTAAAAGGTGATTTCACCAAGTGACCATGAAATCATCTTTCTGGCTGGATTTGTATAATTCCGCCATCATAGTTCATGAGGTGGGGTCTCAAAAAGGCCATGTTGAAAATTTGAGTTAAAAATTTGCAAAAATGGCAAAGTTATGCAGAAAAGTTTAAAACCCCATTGAAATACTGTACACTGAACCCCAGTTACCATACTTTCTCATACAGCAGTCAGCGTTTCCAGCAGCAAGACATGTCTTTGATCAGAGAGTGGATCTTCAACCTGGAACCTGTTCAGGGGAGTGAGGGGGTGTGGGGTGGTAGCTTTGGGTGGGGGTGGATTAGTGAGGGGTCATTTTTTTTTATAAGTTTAAAACAAAAATAACATTGAGGGACCATTTTCTTTACTGCAGGCAGGACACGATCAAAGGGTGGGGGTGGCACTAGACACCAGGGAAACAATACATTTAGACAGGGATGGTGATTGCAGGGTGTGGGGGTGCTAATTGCAGGGACAGTGATACAAGAGTGTGGGGGTGCCACTAGACACCAGGGAAATGATACACAATTGGGGGGACAGCGACTGGTGAGTGGTGGGTGCCACTACACCAGGGAAATAATAAAATATTGATGGGGATGGCAATCAGAGGGTGAGGGTGCCATTAGACACCAGGGAAAAGATAAGAAACATAGAATATGATGGCACAGAAATACCCCTTGGCCCATCAAATCTACCCAGTTTTCTTTACTTACTGTACAACCACAGACCCTACATTTCCCCCCTTGCTTTACCACTAAGGCACCCTTATTACCCCATTTTCCCCTATATCAGGCAGGAGATGATTGGAGAGTGGGGGTGCCACTAGACACCACGGAAACAATAAATTTAGATGGGAATGATGATCAGAGAGTGGGAGTGCCACTAGACACCAGGGAACAGATACCGGCAAGGGAAAAATGATTTTCCCCTCATAAAAAGGATCTTTTTTTCATGACTCATGGTATTAAAAAAGAATGCTTTTTTGTATCACAAGTCACCCAAAAAGATATGAATCTTAAAAAAAACATCAACATGTCAATGGCATTTCTCCAACAGTGAAGTGCGGAATCCAGCTAAGGGGGGTTCAGATAAGCAAAGTATGTGTGTTGGTTGCTCTCCAGAATGTCATTTTTGTGGTTTTCCAAATGCAAATTTTTAGGGGAAAAAATGGAAAACAAGATGGTAGCATATGAAAACCCTCATGAAAAGTCTCATGAAAAAGTGTTCCATACAAAAACTTCATACAGCTATTCTGAAGTGCTGACTGAGCATGCTCAGAACCTGAATTTTTTAAATGTGAAATCAGGAGACATTATTTCACAGAAAGGGTGATAGACAAGTGGAATTCTCTGCCTGAGGAGGTGGTTTCCTATAGGATGGTGGGTTGCTTCAAGAGGGAGTGGGATGGGGGGAAGGACTGTGAAAAGGGGAGAGATGTGTGGGGCAGCTGCAAGTTGAGGGGCTATCTGCACAATCGAGCAGACTCGATAGATTGAGTGGCCTGTTTCTGCTGGCATTTCATATGTTTGTATGTCTCAAAGGAGCCATTGGACTTCCTCAGCTGTTATAGGGGTTAGCAGGTTCTTGGTTATGTCCGGGTCCAATACTGGGAGGGAATGTGGTTTCAAAAAGTACTGCATTTGCTTCTGTGATGTGTTCCCCTCCACTGCACAGAGGGTTTGATAGTAGTGAGTTAGTATATTTCTGCTTGCACTGGGCTGCCTAGTGAAAGTTGCCCAGCACTGATCATTGAGTTGCAGAAGGCATACCTGTGCTCAACGTGCCCTAGGTCTTCATGCCAGATTCCGAGAGACACATGATCCCCCTTAATAGTAAGAGTGCTTTAAATAGAGAAGAGCTTCTTCCAATTTTGCATCCATATATTTTGCAGTTCTTGCTTCACCTTAGCTATCTGAGGTACTATGAAACTATTACCTAACTGGAGAAAGGACTGTAGAGTATGTAAAGTCTGAGTTAGCTCGAAGAGAGAAGGCAGTAAGGAGGGCTGGGGGGATACTGGGATGCATAGGGAGAGGCATCACCAGTAGAAACAAGAAGTTGTTGTCCCTCTCTACAGACAGTTGGTAAGACTATATCTGGAGTACTGTGTACAGTTCTGGAGACCCTATCTCCACAAAGACATAGACAGGTTGAGGGCTGTCCAGAGGAGAGCAACGAAATGGTGCAGGGTCTGCACCAGAAGACATATGAAGAAAGACTAAAGGAGCTTAAGATGTATAGCCTCGAGGAAAGGAGGGAGAGGGGGGACATGATAGAAACTTTCAAATACCTCGAAGGAATCAACAAAGTCCAGGAGGGTATCATCTTTCAGAAAAAGAGATGTGCAAGAACAAGGGGCACAATTTGAAGATAGAGGAAGGACGGCTCAGAGGTAATGTGAGGACGTATTTCTTCACAAAGAGGGTTGTAGATACATGGAACAGCTTTTCTGAGGAGGTCATAGAGTCAAAAACAGTGGGGGAATTCAAGAATGTATGGGACAGACATAAGGCAATTCTAGTGGGGGGTAGGAGGAAGTAGGCTGTTGGTTAACTAGGATCTGTAGCTTACAGTATCTGTTAGGTAAGAAAATGTGCAGACTAGGTGGGCCAAGAGGTCCTTATCTGCCATCAGATTCTATGTTTCAATGTTTCTATGAAACAAACTTCCCTCAGCTTCCTTTTTTTAGTTGAATGAGTTATAAGCTCTCCTCTGAGCACTACCTTAATGGTGTCCCAGAGGATGGAGGCAGTGTTGTCAGGGCCAGAAATTTTCTATATGATATGGGGAATCCATTCCTCCAGAATGTGCAGTAATTCACGGTCTTATACTAGCAACAGGTTAAACTTCCAGCGTGTGGTCTGTCTGGGTTTATCTAGACAGAATTTGGCATACACTAGGGCATAGTCTAAAATCAGGGTGGTGCTGTGTGACATGTCCTGTAGTGAGTCCAAGTGTTCACAGTTGTGAATATACAGTCAGTGCTGGCCAATGTTCTCATTCTAGGGGTGTAGTGGGTATATTTCTGTCCAACTGAGAAGGCACGCCTCCAAACACCAATCAGACCAAGGTGGGACAAGGTATGTCAAATATATTTCTGCAATGGAGTGTTTTGATGTGCTCTAGACCCATTTGTGTCTAGTGCTGGGTTCAGGGTAGTACTGAGGTCTTTATACAAACATACAAACATATGAAGAAGCCAGCAGAAGAAGGCCATTTGTTCTATCAAGTCTGCTCGTATTGCAGGGTCCACAGCTTGAGCTAATGTCCCTGCCCTGCCTCCCCCACTCCTCCCATCCTCCCTACCCATGATTCTTACCTTGTCCTTATGTCTATCCCAGCCCCTCTTAAAGCTGCCCACTGTTTTCAATGGGATGACCTCTTCTGGCAGCGCATTCCAAGTGTCCACCACCCTCTCTGTGATGAAGTGCTTCCTGACCTCCCTCCTAAACCTACCATCCTCAAGCTTAAGACTGTGCCCCCTTGTGATATGGTTGCCACTCAGCTTAAAGTGACTCTCCTTATCAACCTTATTTATCCATTTCAAGTACCTGAATGTCCCAATCATGTCTCCTCTCTCTCTCCTGTCTTCCAGGGAGTACATGTTCAGTGCCCTCAACCTCTTCTCATATGCCTTGCCCTGCTGACCGGCTATCATCTTTGTAGCACTCCTCTGTACCTTCTCCATCAGGTTAATATCCTGTTTGATAAGTTATCCCTGCAGTGAAGGAAGCAATTTGTTAAAAAAACATTGGGTTCTGGATTTCCCTGAGACCAGAGGAAAGCAGAGATTGACTAGGGTGATCAGGGCATCATATAACGTGCCTCTAATTATTATGTAGTGCCCCTCCAGATCTACTGCTTGGTCCCGTAGTTAAAAGAGGACCAATCTTAGGATGAGGATCATCACACCATGCCTTCAGCCAGACCTATGGGAGGAGGCTGCTACCATCAAGAACCCCCAGTGTGCAAATTTAGCATGCTCTGTTGCAGAAAGGTGTGTCTCAGAAAAATATTTTTTCTGCAGCCTCCCTTCACAGATGCTGTATAATACGATGGTGCTTTATCAGACTGTGGATTCCATTAACATTAAAAGAGATGCCTTTTGAGGGATTAGCCATTATAGAAACATAGAAACACAGAAATACAGAATTTGATGGCAGATAAGGACCATGTGGCCCACCCAGTCTGCCCATTTTTTACCTACTTACAGTATCACTGCAGACCCTAATCAGTCTCCGGATCTTTTTACCTTCCCCCTTCCTTTCCATTAAGATGTGCTTAAGCCTGTCTAATACATTCTTGACCCCCCCCCACTAACTTCACCTCATTGTTGAAATAAATGCATTTGCTTTTATGATGAATTTGTTTCATATGCCAAGCTTGGAAGAGGATGTTCTGCTTTGTGGCACTGCTTAAGAATCTGAGGACAATTGATCAGGGCCGATCATCTTTGCTGTTTTGCTTTGCCAAGGGGGTCCTTTGTGACCTTCCGATATCCAGAAGGACTTCAGGGACAAGTTGCAGAGTGTCTTGCAGAAAAGCATTTAAAAAGGTGACCATGCCCCTGCCCTCCCCAATTTCAGATACTCCAATGATTCTCAAATTATTGTGATGACAGCAATTTTTTAAATTGTTGCATTTTTTTGAGAGATGTTGGAACTCTTTTAGAACATGAATTAGTACCCTCTCTGGATGGCCTGTGCAGGAATCTGTCTCTCCAATGTGAGTCTCTAAACCTTTAACTTTTTGTTCTATGGTTGTGAGACTGTCTTTTAATTTTACATGGATTGTTTTGATTTCTTTTTGAAATTCTTTCAATTCCACAAGGATGGCTGCTTTGAGAGGTTGGTCAGGAGTTTTTGAGGACTCCCCTGCCGTCTTGTCCAGTGGCACTGAACCGTTAGGTGGCTTAGCTGACAATCTATCTGAATCCTCCTTTGTTTCTATAGCTTTTGTATGTCTATGGCCTCCATAGGTTTTAGGTGCTCCAGGGATGCAAAACTCAGGCTTATTTTACAGTTGCTTGTGGTTTAGGAGCGTTTTTGGAGGCCAGAGGTCAGGCTGCATTCTTCAAGATAGAATCCCTGATGGAGATGTCATTGGGAGTCCAAGATTTTCTGATCTTGATGTGAAGGTAAGCATCCTTCATGTCCAATGCAACCATCCAGTCCTATTTTAACAGTAGGAGTAACAGGGACTGTAGAGACACCATTCTTAACTTGTTGTATTCCATACATAAGTTCAGTCCCCTGAGGTGTAGTACAGGTCTTAAACCCCCTGTTCACTTTGGGACCAGGAAGTTCCAGGAGTAAAATCCTTGATTTATTTCTGAAGCTGGAATTAATTCCACACTCCTTTTGTGGAGGAGGGATTGAATTTCCTCCAGCAGAAGGGCAGAATGTTCTAGAGGATATCTGTTTGGCAACGGGTAGAAACTGGAGTATCAGTAAGGAGCTCTAGGGCATTTCCATGCTGAGCCACCTCCAGAACCCAGGCATCTATAGTGATCTCTCTCCACTTCCATAGAAAGAGAGATACAGCCTCCCCCTAAAACCTCTAGAGGCAGTGAGGCTAGAGGCAAGGAAAGGGAGTCAGAAGGTGCTGGAGGTGGAGGGGGTGTCAGTAATTGTCTAACCTATTGTAAGTCTGGCATAGGCACAGGGAGGGGGGTAGGTTCATGGCCTAGGAGATACAGAGCTGAGGACTCAGAAATTCTCAGCTGGGGCCTCTCGGATAACCTCACCCAGGATGGGTATGGGATTTAAAGTATGCAGGGACCTGAGAATCATTCTGGATATTTGCAGATCCTGCAAAGTATTTTCAATGTCACTGCCAAATAGTTGTTTTCCCCTGAAAGGAGCATTCATTACAGAATGTTGCACAGCATAGGAAAAACCAGCTGCCCTTAGCCAGGAGTGGCAACGAATGCAGATCCCAGAGGTAGCAGCCCTAGCAGCTGCATCAGAAGCATCGTAAGCTAATCTTGAGTAAGTGCACGCCTGCCTCTTTGCCATTAGCAATTGTTTGCTGAGGTAATATTCTGTTCTGGCCCTCAGGCAATTTTTATGCCAGAGTGGCGATTGTCTTTCAAAGGCAATTCTGATATTTGATCATACTGTATGCCTAATAATTTGCAATTCTTGAGCCTAGGGTAACCTGAGGCAGAAGTCCTTTTAATCACTTCATCCAGCTTCCTTGACTGCATGACAGGAGGAAAAGCTCAGGTGTTTTGGAGCCTTAGATCTGTTGTGAGCTGCCATAATTACCACAGAGTCTGTTTCAGGCTGTGAAGAACAATGTGGTTTAGTAGTTGTAGGGGCATGATATTGTTTATGTGTCTTCTTGAGAACAGCAGGCAATTGTGCAGGTTTATGCCAGGCAGCCAAAGTAGCATCGTCCAGAGCAGAATGCACCAGAGGAATAATCACTATAGAAGAGGCTGAAACCTCCAAGAACTCATAAATATTTTTCTTGGAAGACTCTTCTTACTCAGCCTGAAGCCCAATTTTGGTCTAAACCTGTTCAAGGAAGGCCTGGAATGAGACATCTCCGTGGGGAGATATAGGAATATTTACCATGCTTCTCTTACATCAAGAGGATAGAGTGGAGCTTAAGCCAACCACACCTATAATCTCTTCCTCTTCTTCCACAGTCTCCTCTTCCTCCTCTGTGTATTCTGGATTATATTCCAGTGCATTGATGACATCCACTGGTATAGGCATAAGGTCAACAAGGAGAATGTGAGGAGCAGCCGAAGACGGAAGTCCCATTGATGGTGGCCTTTCCGGGATGTCACTAAAACAGAGTCAGAATAAAGAAGCATGGATGGTACAGCTGGAGGCAGCAACAGTGTAGGCATCAATGACAGCAGCAGTAGATGCTGAAACAGCTCTGACATTGATACAATACCTGCGTCTTTCTAGAGCCCAAAGGACTGTTGACTGCTGAGACACTGATGGGACAGTGACCGACAGAGGAACAGGCTGTTAGTCCCACATTGGGGAGGACAAGCCGATGCCAGACCCCGGCCTTGATGTCTGTAATACAGTGATACAGCATGGTGGGGCAGTGGCAGGACCTAAGGCCATAGCCTGGGTCTCATCTTTGTCTGTGGAATTACCCCATCTGCTGTATGTGGTGAACAGGAACAGTCCACAGACATGTCTTTTTCCTTCTGCTTCTCCGTGTCCAGGTATGGTGTTTATGCAGTGACTTCGACGAGTTGACTTTTTTCTTGGACAGCTCAGTGATGACTGATGTTGACCGTGGAGAGTGACAGGCCAACAGCGAGCCATGAAGAGGAACGGTTGATGACAGGGAAGCTAACTTTGCTGCAGCCTGTTTCCCCATTTCTTGGATCAAAAGAAAGTCTTCGAAAGCCTTCTTACAATGTCTTCTGGTTGCCTGGTTAAAGCCCTGGCAAGTTGCACATACTTTAACGTCATGGTTTGTACCAAGGCAACAAATGAAAATTGAGTGATCACTGTCTTTATACATTTTAATGTCACCACGTTAATAATATCAGAACAACAGCTCTTTCTGTGGCATAAAAAATAAATAATAAAATAGCAAACATTAAAGAAGTAAATAGCAACAGCAAATACTTGTGAAGTTCGACAGTGTTCTTCTGTAGCAGTGCACTGATGAGTAGCTGATGGCAGGAGAAAGAACTCAGGCATGCTGCAGATGCTAACATTATATAGGTGTCGAGAGTATCGATGTAGGCGGCCCCAGCCAGCACAAATTTCTGGGTGGTCCCAACACCGGCAGCTTACAGTTTCATGATGTGGCTCAGTGGTGGAAGATAGCCTCGAAGAAGATATGAGACAATAACCCTTTTTGAAGTGTTTCAAGACACTGAGGAAAGCAACAGGAAAAAGTGATGCGGGCCATAAAAGGTTGGTCCTGGTTCTGTTTTGCTGGCTATTTGTGTAATAAATAACACTGATAACATTTTAGGAGTATTGAACATCTTCTGCCTTACTTGCATATTTATAAATGTTCTTCCCAGATGCCTCTTACTGTTTCAGTCACTCCCACCGGATATACCATGCAGTACCAGGATAGAAACTTAGAACCATAGAATTTGTTAGCAGAAAAGGACTGCTTGGCCCACCCAGTCTGTCCAGATGGTCCTGCCTACTCTATCTCCACGGACCCTACCTGGTCTCTGGAGGCCCTCCCTCCCTCCTCACTGCCTATTTATTAAAATTGCCCTGTGCCTATCCCATGAATGCTTCAAACCCCCTCTTGTTTTCTCCTCCACCAATTCTGCTGGCAGTCTGTTCCAGGTGTCTACCACTCTTTCAGAAAAATAGTAATTCCATGTGTCCCTCTTAAACTCTCCCCCTCCAGCTTCATTTTACATCCTCTGGTGCTGGGGTACGTTCTCATTTGAAAGAGACTCCCCTCCTGCACCCTATTCACCCCTGTGAGGTACTTGTAGGTCTCAATCATATCCCCTCCCAGTCTTCTGACTTCTAGGGTGTGAATGCTGAGAATTCTCAGTGTCTCCTCATTGGGCTTTTGGTGTAACCCCAGCACTATTTTAACTATCCTCCTCTGGACTGCTTTCACTCTATGCCTTTCCTGAGGTGTGACCTCCAGAATGGGACACAATACTCCAGCTGAGATCTCACCAGTGAGCGATACAGTGGCAACCCCACCTCCCTTCTCCTGTTGGAGATATTTCTCTCTATGCACCCTAGCATCCCACTGGCCCTGTGCATTGCTTTGTGTCACTGTCCTGACACTTTTAGGTTATCAAATATGGTAACCCCAAGGTCTCTTTCCTACTTAGTGAGTGCCAGTACCCTCCTATCCTATGCGCAGCTCTTCAGTTCCTATGCCCTAGGTGCATGATTTTGTGCTTTTTGGCTTTCTTGACCACTCCTCAAGTTACCAAGATCCCTACGCATTCTCTCTACCCTCTCTTCAATGTCCCCCCATTCCAGATTTTGGTGTCATCTGTAAAAAGGCATACCATCCATTCTAGCTCTTCTGCAATGTTACTTATGGAGACATTGAAGAGGGCCGGTCCTCTGAATATAAGTAAACTCTGAGATTTGTTTGGGTGTCAAAGTGATGGAGGAAAAGGTGAAAGATTGTGTAGTTGCCAAGGAGGTGTGTATTTGTGTGCGTGTGTGTGTGTGGGGGGGGGCACGATTAGTCCTGCCATATCTCCAGTATTATTTCTAATTGGCCCACATTCAGATTCTACTAGTGTAGGTCTCAGGTGGCAGCAGTTCCAAATGGAAGAGAAGATCATGTAATCCAACTTGCACTAGGAACCTACTTTGGTGGCTATGGATGTATTCAGAGATAAGGTTGGTTAGTTCCTAGTTCATTGTTGTGATCTATTGCATACTAGGCTTTCATGTTTCCAAACCTTTACCTGGGAAATACTACATCGCTATTACATAGTGCAGTTCTGTCACAGATTTTGTTTTGCTTTTTTGATTTGTACTGCATAGCACATAATCTCTTAAAAAATATGAAGAAAAAATAAACCTTCAGAAAAGTACTCTGAAGTAAAGAACTGTTTTTGGCCTCCTGCAAACTTAACATCTTCCAGTACTTTTTTCGGTCAGTTAATCTTTTTATTAAAAAATGTCAACGTGGCCCAGTGGCGTGGAGGGCTGAGGCATCATGCCTTACCTCCTGCCACACTGGTGACTGATGTTCGCAGTGTGAGCAGGTCACCGGGGGTCGACTGGGGAGGAAGAAGATCGAGCATCCAGGGGACAGCTCTCCTCTCCCAGGAAGGGTGGGGAACATGGACCGGCACTTGCCTGACACCTAACAGAGGCTAGGTGTTGGCATGCTGAGTTCTGTACGTTGGGGGCAGAGGAAGAGCAGCCGACTGACAGGCAGTGTGCAGATGAGTGCACTGCATGCCACTGTCGGCATTGCATGCTCCCTTCCATAAAAAAAGCAGAGAACAACAGGTCCTGGCCACATGAATACCATCCCCTGCAGGTGCCGCCCCCGAGATGACACCTCCCTGGCTGGATCCTTTCCTGGTGGGTTGAGTCGCTCCCCACCACCCTGTCATGAAGGGTAAATCATAGGGGCATAAGGGAGAGGTCTGATTCTTGGGGGATGGCGCGGGGGGGGGAGAGGAAAGAGTCGTCTGGGACCATGGGGGAGAAAAAGTATAACCAAAAAAAAAAATTCAACATACAACACACGTAAGAACAGAACATGTAAAACAATGATCATATTCTCAACAATACCCCGTGGGCCCTGATGGTTACAGAGCTCAGGACCACAGTGGTCAGCAGAGTTATCTGTGGATATATCATACATGGGAGCTTTAGAAATGTTAGCAATCAAACAGTAATTAAGAAACAAGAAAAATGCTCAGAGGCCTATGAAACCAGGCATCTGCAGTTCAACAAACTGGGCTGTTCAAAAAATGTATGAGATGGCCAGCAAACAATAATATTCAACACAATTTAAATTCTCTTCCTTTGCAATGCTCTTCAGCCTACTACTTTACTCTGGGTAAAACTTCTGGTGCTTAGTGCAGGGCATTCAATCAATTGGATATCACTAAACTTATTTAGTAATTGTTTACAAGCACTCAGACTTAGACAACTCTTTGTCTTAATATTAACTCTGCATATTTTATTTCACAACTTGCTATGTGCATTCAATTTGATAAAATCATTCTTTGCACATAGGGTTCAGGACATATTTGTAAATAGTACACATATAATTCTTATTGGGCCAAATATTCAAAGCTTAGAGCAGTGTGCAAACCAATATCTTGGGAATAGGGCAGGACTAGCGATATTCAAAGAACTGGTTAGCGCGCGCTAACCGCAGTAGTGTGGGGCAAACCGATAATGTGTGCAAGGGGCAAAGAGAGGGAGGTGGCCAGCATACATGCGCTACAGGATATTCAAAGCCATAGCACTGCACTAGGACACATAGCGTGACACGTAGCGTGGCACTAGCTACTGCCTATAAAAGGCTGGTCGTAACCCAGGGCAAACCACCTGGGGGAGTGACCACACCAGGAAGTGGAAATGTATGCTGCACCAATAGCAGTGATGCTGCCACTGATGGCAGCAGTAGAGGAGGAGGAGGAGGAGAGAGAGCAGGCCCAACATGGGCCACAATGCAGGCCAAGGAGACGGTATGCTGCAAACAGGTGGTACCAGCCCAGGGTCTCCTTCGAGACCCTGCCAGATGAGCACATCACTGGCCAGTACAGGATGAACAGGTGTATGTTGAGGCAGCTATGTGAACTCCTGCATGAGCAGCTGGGCCCCAATACCAGACGCAGCCATGCCATGACAGTAGAGGAGAAAGTGACAGCAGTGATGTGCTTCCTAGTCACAGGGATGTTCCAATGACCAATGGGGGACACCATCGGGGTATGGCAGTCTGTCACCTTACTCCTCCTGACCCAGTTCCTTGAGGCTTTCCTGCCAAACGCTGGGGAGTTCATAGTGTTCCCCAGCATGACAGCAGAGTGCAGAGAAACCATGCAGCAATTCCATCAAGTTGCGCACCTAGCAGCGGTACTAGGTGCCATTGACTGCACCCATGTCCCCATCCGTACACCACCTGGTGATGGCAGTGAGGTATATATCAACAGGAAGGGGTACCACTCTATCAATTGTCAGGTGGTGTGCAATGCGACTGGGTGCAACAGCAATGACTATGCATAGTACCCCGGCAGTGCCCATGACACCTTCATCTGGCACCAGTCCCAGCTGTGCCAAGCATTCGAGGAGGGCAGGATACCCAGTGGGCACCTAGTCGGTGAGTAGCAGCAAACAAGGCACACACACACACACCACAGCAGGGGTGGGGATAGGCATGGGAGGCCAAGGAAGTGGCATGGGAGGGAAATACAGGTGGTGCAAGACAGCAATGGGCAGAGAGCAGTACATCACTAACAGGTGCACATCTCTCGACAGGGGGCAACACCTATCCCCTGCGACCATGGTTGTTGACACCGGTCCCCCAGCTGGCCACAGTGGCTGAAGAGATGTACAATGAGGCACATACCAGCACCAGAAACATCATAGAGAGAGTGTTTGGCATACTGAAGATGTGCTTCTGATGCCTAGACATGTCAGGTGGTGCCCTACGGTATAAGCCTCAGAAGGCATACCGTATCTTCCTAGCCTGTTGTATGCTGCACAACATGACAATGAACTGTGGGATACAGGCACCTGAACCTGAGGGACAGGCCAAAAGTGATCCAGAACCAGCGGTCAGCGGGATAGTGGAGCAACTCGAGAGGAGGGGTCCTCACATGGCCCACAGGGCCCTAGAGCACAGGGCCGCCATCATCAGGACACTGTCACAAGCCAGAAGGTGAATACAGACTGCACAGCAACATGATACAGTACAATGGTGAACAGTTTAATATGTACAGACTTCCACAACAGTGCTCACAACAAACACAACAGGTGCACGACACAGTGGAACTGAATGCACATGTGAGGGCGGTGCGATGGGTGGGTTGTGCAGTTCACACATGTGAAAAGAACACACAGCCATGGTACAGTGTGGGGAGGGACACCATGGCCGTGCATGTGAGACTGTGCAAGTGACAGTGTGTGTGAGTGTGTGTGTCAGCGTGAGTGCAAGTGTGAGCAGGTGTGTAGGAGTGCCAGTGTGCACATGGGAGTCAACCATTCACAAGTGCATGGTGGCCGTGAGTATCTCTGGTGACAACCACCACAGACACGGCGCACACCATGTGTGCAGGACACAGATCCAGGGGTGCGTTGAGCTGAAGACACAGTAGGGGAGGACCACAGTGAGGCAGGCAGGACAGACTGCCTGTGCCCCTGCCAACCAGCAGAGCTGGACAGGGTGGCCGGATGGCCATGGTGGCGCTGGGTGCCTGTTGATGTGCACGATGCAGTGGTGCTTGATCCGGTCCAGTCCTGCGGCCATGAGTGGCCTGCCTGTGGGCCCCTGTGCCACGGGCATACTGACCCCCTTGCACAGCCTGCTGCCCACCATGCACCCCGCGCAGCACTGTGGTGAGGTCAACCACCGCAGACATAAGCCCAGCAAAGCTGCGGTCCAGTGTAGCAACCATGTGGCCCAACCTGTCCTCGGCTCGCTGCTCCACCCATGCGAAGCCCAGGGACAGTGACTCCCGCATCTGTGAGAGCTCATGCCTGAGCTCCCACCACAGGCCATGCAGGTCCAGCTTTGCCTCCTTCTGGGATATAAGTGCAGCCTGGAGCAGAGGATGGACCCTCAAGGCATCCGGCCCCACGGCCACAGCACCCTCATTGGCAGCTGGCACTGGTGCCTGCAGCTCACTAGGGTGGGGACGACATTGCACCAGTGGCCTGTCCTGCCACTGCAGGCCAGTGGCAGTGGGCTGTGATCCCTGTGGGACCTGCACCCCACCCTATGGGGGGCACCATAAGTCCAGCGGGACACACCAGTCCCCCACATGGCCAACAACCAGCTGCATGGGTACACCCATGCTGGCATGGCAAACAACCCCCCTGGCACCCATACCATGAACTGCACCCTGCCCCAACCCTGTGCCCCCCTCCACAGGCCCTTCCATGGGCAGGATGTAACCCCTCCAACATATCCATCTCCATGTCACTGGTGACTGTCAGCAGGATCACTTGCCCACCACCGAGATCCTCCACCTGGGTATCCTCCAGGGATGCACTGAGGTCCAGGTCCCCAGCATCATTGGAGCCCCTCCTGGCAGCTGTATCCCATGTACAAGTGTGTGCCACACATGGTGCGCATCCAAAGGTCCATGACCAGCACCTAGTCCTGATGTCAACGGCAGGTTCTAATCCTCCACCTCCACCTCTGCCTCCGGTCCCAAGACAGCCATCCCAGCCTGGCCTGCCATGATGCAGGCACTGCACACACTGCTGTGGAACAAAACGGGACAGGGTCACTGACCGGTAGGTGCACGGTGCGCCACACCACCACCAGTACATGCACACCCTAGGAAATGTGCCACCCACCACAGACATGCACACCCCACACACCAGCCCCACAGCCATAGATTGTGCTCACATGCATGCACCCACCCCACAGTGCACATGCCCCAGCTTGTCAGCTGTTGTGGCAGCTATGCCAGGCACTGTTCATATGCAAACCCGCCCCAGGTGCACAGTGTGCACAGCAGAGCACCCCCACAGTGCACCCCAGGCATGACGCCAACACCAACACCCAGCACATGTGCTGGCACACCATGCAGGGTGTACACATGTGGATACAGACCTGTTCTAGGCAGTGTGAGAGGTGTCTCACGCCCATCTCCTGGTACACCAGCAACAGCCACCAGGTGCAGTGTGGATGCCACCATGGTCATGAGTATGTCCTCTTCCTGCTGTTCTGTGGATTGCGGGCCACCACTGGTATGCAGCCTATTTTGGAGCTGCTGTGCCACCTCCTCCTTTGCCTGGCACAGCAGTTCACTCCAGCGCTTGCGCACTGCATCCGTCATCCTGCCATGTCCACCAACGGCGTTCACGCCTCTCGTCACCTCATCCCATGCCTGGTGCACCACCGCATCTGTTGCCTTGTGCTGCCGCAGCACCTGCTCCCTCTTCTTCACACCATGCACCATCGTCCTCAGCTCATCCTGCAAAAAGCAATGTGTACGTACGTGCTCAGGTCATGCTGCACTACCTATGGGAGAGATGGACAGGGACATGTTTCACCAGCTGTGGCAGGCCTGTGGTGCATGGCACACGCAAAACAGTATGTGCATGCCACCCCCAATGGCAGCACCAGTCACACGTATGTGACACTGGCCAGCATGTGCATGTACAGCGCATACAACCACAGTGTACGGGGCC
The DNA here is from genome assembly GCA_016271365.2 of Neoceratodus forsteri. Lineage (NCBI taxonomy): Eukaryota > Metazoa > Chordata > Ceratodontiformes > Ceratodontidae > Neoceratodus > Neoceratodus forsteri. The sequence continues at coordinate 314,906,730 of CM028135.1, forward strand.
ACCCCTGCATGCACAGTGCTACTGCCTGGCTGCACACACTGGACCCATGAGGGCACCGCCAACTCCCATAACAGACATGTGTACCCCTGGATGGGGCTGTCCCACTGCCCACCACCTGGCAGTGCACCGTTCCCCCATCTGCCACCTAGGGGACATGTGCACGGCACACAGGGCATCGACACTGTGAATGGTATGCATACAATAGCAGGCTACCAGGCACTGACCACACAGTGCTGTCGATGTCACATTGGGGGCCTCACAGTCATGAACCTGGGCTGCAGCTGTGTACCACCATAGAAGCGTCTGTGACCCTCCACATCCTGCATCCAGGGCGACTGCCGAGGATCCATGGACCACATGTCAGTGAGTCACTGTTGCGGGGCATACCTGCAGGCCGTGTTGTGGGCTCCCCAATGGCCATGTGCACCTTTATGCAGCACTGTGCTGGCCTGTGGGCCTACATCCAGTGGCCTTGCCCCCAGCCAGTATAGCTGTTGTCTGCAGGCACGCAGTGTGTATGCCCCAACCCTGTGTTGCACCAGTCCCCTTCCACTAGGCCTTGGGCTGCTATACAAACCTGCCTCTCACTGCTCTGCCTCCTTTTGCATGGCTCCTCCTGTTGTGTGTGTGTCTGTCTGCAGCCTCGGCTGTGTGCTGCATTCCCATAACACGACACTGGTGGAGCACTGCTTACCCTTTTATAGCCCAGCTGGGCAATCCAGCCTGTTATGCAGGCAAATCATCGGATAATGATATGCTAATCACAGTGTTTGCACCACGCATGCACAAGTATCCTCATTTGCATATGCCTGTTGAATATGGGCCTGACTAGTGCCGGGCAAACTGCTTAGCACCATGCAAACATTAGCACCAAGCTATGTGGTGTCCAGTGCCTCGCTGTCCCTGTAGCACAGCACTATGTGGCATAGTGCTGCTACCATGCATGCCGTGTGTCCCCTGTGCCATGCTAGCACCCCATATTAGTGCTGCGTAGTGCTGCATTAGACCACATAGCGTGGTGCTCTGCGCATGCGTGGCGTTGTGGCCCAGGGTCATGTCGGGGTCATGCATGTGCAGTGGGGCCGCTTCCTGGTAGCGCCACACTACGTCATGTGATAGCGTGGCACTACGGCACATTGCTGGAGGGAGCAGGGTGTGGTACAGGCAGAGCAGTAGTACAGGTGGCAAGATTACTGTGCTGTTTGGGCAATGCCAGGGGGGTAGGCAGACATGAGCAGTAGTGCACAGGGACAGGCACTGGAGGAGGTGGAGACTGCAAACCTGGTGCAGCTGGTGCAGCAGAGGCACTGAAGGCTCTTTGGGGAGGTCAGGGAGGATGACCTCCCATGCCAGCAGGTGTGGGCCTCTGTCGCCTGGAAGCTGAGTGCCCGCTCGGGCATCGCCTGCGATGCTGAGAAGTGTCGGCATCACTACACTGACATGTGACATCGGCGGTTGTGGCAGCAACTGGAGCGCTTCAAGTGCATGGTGCGTGAGGGCACTGTGCCTGTGCCAGGCAAGCGGTGTTACACGTTGTTCACCACTATCATGTGCCTGGACTGCATGTGTGTGTGCGAGCTTGTGTGTGTGTATGTGTGTGTGTGTGTGTGTGTGTGTGTGCACACGCATAGGTGTGCTATTCTGCATGGTGTTTGGGCGCATGGGGCACGGGTAGAGCCACCCATGTTGTCCAACTGGGGGGCTTCATGGTACAGGGTGTGTGGCGGCATGCACGGTGGGGGCACGGTGCATGCTGTGTTCATAGGGGTGACATGGGTGTGGGTGGTGGATCGGGACATTGTTGGTGGCAGGTCCTGGTACAGCACATGCCTGCTGCCAACGACATCGTGGTGCAAGGGTGCTGTCCCTGGGACACTGATGGACTACATACACAGATGTGTGGACTGTTGCAGTACACCTGCATCTGGCACTGTCGTACAATTGTGCTGCCATGCCAACATTTTGTGTGTGCCTGGCGCATACTTCATGGGCCATGCCACCCTCTGTGTGGGTGTCTCCTATGTTCAGCCACTGACCCTGGGCATCCCTGTGTGTGCAGTGTTGTGGGGGTTGCATATGCATCTTGCTGTGCTGCTCTTGGTGTATGCTGTGTCTTGTGCTAATGCTGATGTTTCCCCTGTCCACTGTAGAGCAGATTGAGCAGCCCAATTCCAAAGAAGGGGGCTGGAAGTTGCCCCAGGACAGGAAGAGAGGTAGCCTGAGGGTGCCGGCCATGCCACAGCGGATGCAAAAGAGCAGTCCTGAGGACCAGGGCCTGTTGCATTAGTACCTGTCTTGTTACTCTGTGGTGATTCACTGTGATGTGTTGTTCATTCTGTGTTCTGCCAGTGACTGGGCTTGTGGCATGGCTGCCATGGGCGTTGGGCCAGTGGTGTTGTGGCACTGTGCTGTGCTGTGCACCAGTGTTGCACACCACAGCCGGGAGCTGGCTGACAGGCCGCTGTGCCCTGTGGGGGTTGGGGGGGTGGCTGTGGGCCACTGTCAGCATGCATTGCTGCGAGGCTGCCAGATGGTGGTGGGGGCTGTGGTGGTGGAGGATCGGTGGGGCACACATGCTGTCAGTTGTCATGCTCATCTCTGTGGTGCAGTGTGCTCTGGCCCTCCAGTCCCCCCAACAGTTCCTACACATGTGTGCAGTTGGCATTGTCTTGCTGTCCACGGGCTTCACTGGACAGGGTCTGATTATCACTGCCTGCATGCCTGTTGTGGCAGCAGGGCACCACACTCCATGCCTTCTAGGGGCCTTGCTTGGTGGCATGTGTCAGCCCACCCCTGCCACCGTCTGTGCCCTGTATTCCTGTTCAACCCTGGCCTAGGTCGGTCATTGACTGGCCACTGTGACTGCATTGCGCTGTTCCAACGCACCTTTGGATGATGTTATTGTGCTCTGCATTCTGGTACATTGACATCTGTCACTGGGCAGCATGTCCCGACATGGTGTTGTCGGGCATGTCATTAACATGTATGTTGGGTATTAGGTTGGTGCCTGTGTCATCCAGGCCTGCTGTGTGGGCACCTTCCGGGTGGGCCTACAAGTGCGTTACTCACATCCACTCGGGAATGTCTGTCAGGACATGCTGTCCATCTCTGCATGGCCACCTGTGGCTGCAGTTTGCCCCCTGGCTGGTGTCCCATACTCACGGTCTCCCCCTTCCTCCTGTAGATCCACTCCATTCATCATTGTGGGGGACCAGGCCTGAGGAGTCAGAGGAGATGGAAGATCTGCTGCGCCGCATCATCCGGCAACAGAGGACTCTGATAGAGCAGCAAGCCATCCTCATCTCAGAGACCAGAAGGGTGGCGTCTGTCTTGGAGGCTGGTCTCCCAGAACCAGTGGGCAATTAGCCATGCCCGGCATCCCATGTTATGTTGCCCCCCCTTACTGGACTGGTTTATGTTTCCTGGCCTCTGTTCCTGTGTCCCTGTTTGCTTCCTCCTCCCCTTTACACCCTTCTCCAGTGCCTCCTTGTACATACTGTATATATTTGTAACTATATTTGCCATTTCACAGTTTGGGTTGCTTTATGTGTGTTCTTGTTGTTTTTCCTGTAGTGGGCTTATTGTTGTTAGTGTTATGTGTTGGGGGGGGTTAGCATTTCATTTACTAGGGTTTGTACCATTGTCATTCTTTGTTTTGGGGGTGGGTCATCCAGTGGTGGTTGGGGCACTAGTTGTTTGGTGTTAGGTTTTGTTTTTCGACTTAGTATTGGTTTGCATCACTGTTCTGTTCCCATTTCCTTTTCTTTGTATACTATTACATTGCAGTTACCACAGTTTACTGTGTCCTGTGTCATTTTTGGGTGCTGGGGTTTCACTTTGCTTGTACTGTTCCTTGGATCTCCCACATGGGTCCTGGTTGTTGCTTGCCATTTCCATGCATGTGTGTCATATTCCAGGTTGTACACTGCGGTCTGCTCCAGGGACCTCATTCTGGCCTGTATTTCATTGCATGTGTCCCAGGGTCAGGCTGTCTCACCTCTACACTGTGTTCCATTGTGTGTTTGCACTGCCTGCCTGGGTGCTATATTCAGTGCTGTCTTATTTGCTATATTCAGTGCTGTCTTATTCCAGGGCTGTTTTTGCCCTGCACTCCTGGCCCTGTTTGCCCAGCTTCCTTTGCTTGCTATATTCAGCTGGTTTTGCACCAGGCTATTCCTTTTGAATATAGCTTGCTTTTTGCTCCGGGCTAAGTTTGCCCTCCGGGCAGTGCTAATCTAGCCCCAGGGAAAAGTTTTGAATATCTGGCTCATTGTGTCTTATTTAACTTCCTCTTTTCCGAAATGAATTAATAGAGTTAATAAAGACAACCAGTACTAATTGTATCCAAATTTCCCCACTCTGACCACACCAAGATTTGGGAAACAATATGTACAGTCATAGAATGTAATTTCGTATCAGTCTGAGTTCAAGAAGACCAGCCAGAGAGAGGTTTATTTCCCAAATTTTGACGTGGTCAGAGCAGGGAAAGTTGGAACATTTGACCAGCAGCACACGAATTGGAATAGGCGATTGAGCCAAGAAAAAAGTTTTCACCTGAGTTCTACGATAAGTATCTTTTGCATTTATAAAGTCTACTAGAAGCAAAATGGAGCCCTAGCAGGATACAATTAGTACAATAAGAACTACATGTATACTATTTACAAATGTGTCCTGAACCCTAAGTGCAAAGAATGATTTTATCAAATTGAATGCACATAGCAAGTTTTGAAATAAAATACTCAGAGTTAATATTAAGACAAAGAGCTGTCTCAGTCTGAGTGCTTGTGAACAATTACTAAATAAGTTTAATAATATTCAACTTCAAGATCTTTTGCCCCAGTACCATTTAACTATGTCGTCTATGAATTATCATGGCCATAAGGGGAGTTGACGAAAGTACCCCATATTTCTCTAAGTTTGTAGGGTGGAAATGTTGAGGTGGGATACCCTCTCCAGTGCAGCCAGCTGTCCCATAGTGTGAAGCTACTCAGAGACTGTGGGGAAGTCTTGGGATCATTTGCATAAAAGCAGTCGCTTGGTTACCACGCTTTCTATTACCAGCTATTGTGTCCTGGGGAGTGTTTAGGGATACACTCCCGTGTCCAGCCTAACAGATATAGGGGAGCTTCTAGGTGTATTGCTGTTCCTTTATTGAGATACATGTACATTTAATGTCTTCCCATCACCCATGTATCTTGGGACATATCTAGTGGATACAAGTGAGATGTGCCCCAGCTCCATGGCATTACCAGCAGAAAGCTGTGGGGAGAAGGCCCAGTTTTTGAAGGACTGCCAGGGTCCTGTACCACCTCATTAATGTATTGTTCTGGGTGAGACAACTACATCCATCCTTACAGGCCTTATGTGCATGCATGAGGCATGAGGACCAGGATCCTTCTGATAGGGATGTGCTCAGTTCAGTCTCCCATGCCCTCAGAAGGGGGAAGGATTGGTCAGGCTGGGCATCCCTGAGTGTCCTGTAAAGGAAGCTTGCTTTGTCTGAGGGACATCTAGTCCCTTGTGCTATAATCATAGTAGCCCACAAGGGTTAGTGAGGCCTGTTGGCTACTAGCTTAGGACCTAGGAGCCTTTGGATCCAGAGGTATCTCCAGAAGATTCTAGGAGGCAGTAGAGCACTGTTGTTTAGGGCACTGAGCTGCAAACCTGGAGACTTGGATTTGAACCCCACAGCCCCCTCTTGCATACTGTGTGACCCAGAGAAAGTCACTTAACTTCCTTGTGCTCCCAGGTCACATCTGGAAACAAGCTTTGGCTTAGCATGCCTTTCCAGGTAAAACAATTTCCACTTTCCCCAAGATACTCCTGAGGATAGAAAAGTTGGTCTGCAGTATTTCAAAAGATTCTAAGTGATTGCCGTCAGGTGTGAGCAGGTCCAAGACTTTGCGTATTCCCAGCTGCTGCCATCTCCTTCACATGGGGGTATCAGGCATATGCACTGGGTCTCACTACCACAAAAAGGGGCAGAGATCAGAGGGGTCGGGTCTGATTTAACCTGCCTAGAGGTCATCAGTACATGCTGGTTCTTGACATTAGGGGAAGCTTTGTTGTATAAGTAAGTGGCTTTAAAGAAGGTTTGTCAGTTGCTACTGTTTGAGCATTAGCCATTGGGGGAGTGCAGGGTAACAGGAGTGGACCACAGGAGTACCTGGGTGGCCAAAGGGTCACGTACTACCCTTTGATCCAATGGAGGCCCCAACTCCCTCCACTCCAACATCTTTGTAGCTTAGACCAGCTGTATCAAGGCCGCTTCCCTTTCCAGAGATAAAGCCCAAAGAGGGTTCCAGTTCTGGAGACCCACATGCTAGAAATAGGTATGGGGGGTGAGCCACCATATGGGTGAATTTAGTGGCCACCATAATTGGAAACGCCTCTAGCGTTACAGCCAATGACATCTAGAGTATGGAGTCCAGTACTGGTACCCATATCTCAAAAAGGACATTAACCTGCTGATGAAGGTCCAGAGGAGGGCTACAAAGATGATAGCAGGTTAGCAGGTTAAGGCATATGAGGAGAGGTTGAGGGCACTGAACAGGTACTCCCTGGAGGACAGAAGAGAAAAAGGGGACATGATTGGGACCTTCAAGTACTCAAAAGGGATAAATAAGGTGGATAACGAGGGTCTCTTTAAGCTGAGTGTCAACCATAACACAAGGTGGTGCAGTCTTAAGCTGGAGGGGGGAGTTTAGGGGGGAGGTCAGGAAGAACTTCTTCAAGGAGATGGTGGTAGATTCCAGGAGCTTTTGGCAGAAAGCAGCAAGAGGAAGGGAGCAGCTGTTAGAACCCTACTACTATAGTACTGGGACTGAAGAACTTGAGCTTCACTACTGGGACCTTCAATAAGGGTAAAAACAACAACAAAAAAACAAGAATTAATGTGCTTGTCTGAGTTGGGGGAAGGGAACTGTTATCTGTGTAGTTAGCTAGGTGTAGAGGACAGCTGTAAATTAGGGGATGTTGTTTAGGCAGCAGAAAGCCAGATGTCTGCATTTAAAACTTCCTTAGTTAGCTTTTGGCAGACAGCAGCAAGAGCAAGGAGGCAGCTACTAGAACTCTTACTACTGGGACTATATAACCCTCCCTCCCTCCCCTCCACCCCCCCCAAACTTAGCCAGTTCCACTTTTATAGGCACTGGATATGACTGACAACAGGAACTACATGTTTGGGAGCAGGAAGCGTGTGATCACAGGGGCATAAAAGACTCACCATCCTAGAAAGAAAAGAATAGCTCCCCCTCAGCCCATAGCTGCTGGAGGTCTGTCTTTGAGTAAGTAAGAAGGAGACTACCGAGCAATACAGGAGCTTCCTGTCCCAGAACAGGAAAGGCAGGAGCTGTAAGGGCAGAGGCAGTAGGAAAGCAGGGAGGAAAAACATACAAAAAAGTAAACAGAGAGAGGAGAGTAAGCATACAAAACAACAGTTGAGGGGCCACAAATAAGACATGATGGGAATGGTGCAGTGCAGTGGCTGTGGAGCTGCAGTCTTCAGGGAGACATTCTGGAGGATGCGGTGTTGTCTCATCTGCAGGCACCTCTCTGGGCTGAAGGAGGAGGTTGCTCATCTCCAGGCTGAGTTGTCCAGGATTCAGGGGACCTCCTTTCCCACCCAAGGACCATGAGTGCCGCTGCTTCAGAGGTTGCCAAGAAAGAGGAGCAGTTGGAACATGGTGGGCTCAGGGAGGGTGAGGGTCATGGAACAGAGGTACATGCCTCCATCTGTACCTCTCCACAATTCATATGCCATTCTGGCAGAGTGTGGTATGGAGGCACATGCAGTGGAGATCAAGGAGGATGCTGAGAACCTCCACAAAGGAGACCCACAGGAGGGTGGCACAGGACCCCACAGGGGAAGGAAACAACTCCTGGTGGGGGACTCAATTGTTAGGGGGGTAGAACCTGGGGAGGGAGGGGAGAGGGAGGTAAGGTACCTGGCCGGTGCCATGGCTAGGAGGGACAGGGAGTGAATTCTCAGGATCATGGGAGCAGCTGCATGGTGAGGAAGCTGGATGCCATTGTTCACCTGGAGACAAATGACCTGACTGGGAACAGGATCAGAGCAGTGCAAGAGAAGTTTGTGGAGTTGGGGAGGAGCCTTAGACAAGTAACACGCACGGTAACCTTCTCAGAGGTGCTGCCTGTCTATGGCATGGGTGAGGCTAGAATGCACCGCACCATTGAATTCATTCTGTGGTTGAAAAACTGGTGCAGATCTCAAGGTTTTGGCTTCACTGTGGACTGGGGGGTCTACCTGGAGGGATGCAGGCCTATACTGGTGTGATGGTTTGCGTCTGTCCAGGAGGGGAACCAGGATCCTAGGTGATAGGTTTGAATGCTTCATTGGCAAGCATTTAAACTAGCCAAAGGGGAGGCACCGAAAAGGAGCAGGAAAATCCCAGCCCCCCCCCACAAAACAGGGTAGCTACTGAGGTAAACACCAAAATAGAGAAATCGATAGGGAGAAGGAGAGGGGTAAATGGAGAAAAGGGCAAAGGCAGTAAGGGCAGGGATGAGGCTAAAAGGGGTAAGGCCATCAAAAAATGGAGGGCAATAAGTATCAACGCCCATAGTTTGGGAAACAAGCTCCTTGAACTAGTGGCCTTGATAGAGGAGGGATGCCTGGATATTGTGGCAGTCACAGAAACATGGTATCTCCAAAACAGTAGCACTCTTCCAAAGTAAAGACGGAAATGCAGGCTGCAGTAGTCAACAATTGTTGATTTATTGTCACCCCTGTGAGCGCCCACAAGAGGTGACAATAAATTCAACAATTGTTGACTACTGCAGCCTGTATTTCCGTCTTTACTTTGGAAGGGCGCTACTGTTTTGGAAAGACTTTGAGAGTATTAGGTGATTAACCTTGGCGGCGAACAACTCTGAGTGTGTGAGCGCAGTAATTTTGCTATTTTGGAACTTTACAGAAACATGGTACACAGAGAACCATGACTGGTATGTCAACATACCAGGGGTACACAATCTACAGGAGGGACAGGGAAGGTAGAAGGTAGACGAGGAGGAGGAGTAGCTCTCTATGTAAGGGAAGGGATCAAAGCAATGGAACTAAAGGGTAAACAGGGAGGAGAGAAGGCACTGTGGGTCACTCTGAAGATTGGAAATGGCACCACAATTCGCATGGGGGTCATTTACAGACCCCATCTCAGGAGGAGGAAATGGACAAGGAAATGATAGAAGGCATCCTTAGGATGGCAGAAAAAGGGGAGATATTGTTGATGGGAGACCCGAGTATGCCAGTTGTTAACTAGAGCACCTTTGCTGCAGCCACATCCAAGAGTAGGTTCATTCTTTTTTTTTTTTTAAACTTCTTTATTGCAAGTTTTATCTTATCCAACATTATACTTACACACATATATCCCAGGGTTACTCACTGGCCCACATCCCCAAACTGGATATGGCAACTATATACATCCCCACAACTATTTACAGTCACAGTTATATTTTATCAAGGCCAAAAGTTTAATTCCGTGTTGCCTAATGCCACAATCAATACTATTCCTTGATAGTTGGCTCTATTCTAATCTAATTCTTAGCCCAAATTTTTTAATAGTGTCATCCCAACTTTCAAGGCAGGTAGTATCTTCCCGGACTGATCTCTAATAACTGTGTCCCTAGGGGAGAGAGAGAGAATCCATCCTTACCCGCCAAAAATAAAAACCTGCTAATCCAGCTATAGACCATCTCATGAGAGTATTATGCCTCATTTAGTACAAGAAATATCCTATACAAAATCCTATATTTCCATACAGTCTTATCCCTTTCTCTCATTTTCCTGAGAGAGAACACCATACAAGCTAAACACCTTCAGACAGACAGATCTGTGTCCGAGCACTCCTCAACTGTATCGAGTACACTGCCTCTAACACCCTCCATCTTTATCATATACCTTCTTTCCCTCTATTACCATCCGCTTTTTAAGTCTGTCCAAGACTTGCACAGGTCACTAACCCATTGGTCATAGCTATAAATACTATCATTTTTCCAGTGCCTGAGGACAAATGCTTTAACCAAGGAGGACATCAGAGACACATGATATTTGGCAGAGTCCTCACTACCACTTGCATGTCCCCAACAAGCATATCTTCTGTTTGATATACTCAGAATAATTTAGTAACGGATCCATTTTTGACCAATTTGAACCCACAATGGCTGGATTATGGGGCAGTTCCACATTACATGCAACAGATCCCCTGATTCTGCTCCACACCTAAAACACAGATCTGTCTGTCTGAGTTTTCTAGAACATAATTTAACAGGAGTATAGTAGATGTTTAAACAAATAAAAAACTGCATGGTTTTATACTTCGGTATAGGCAAGACCTTAATATTTTTCCAAATTTCCTTCCATTCAGGCCTCAGGGGGGATAAAATTTTCTCCCAGTACACTATCTAAGCCTTAACTTCCAAGCTCATAAAATCTAACAACACCCTATAAACTTTTGAGAGGGGGTGTTGTAAGAGGTCAATCTCCTTCAAATGATCCCAGGTAAATAGTATTTGTCCCCTTTCCTTATTGTCCCGCATAAATTTCTGCACTAGATTTGTAATTTGGATCTTTTTAAAAGGGTCCCATGCTCTAGCTTGGACTGGTAGTTCCACCCTGTCCTCTAATATAAAGTCTGACAGGATCAGGTCAGTCAGTTGTGGTGCCTATTGACCACTAATTACTTGCCCCCCAGGCTAAGGTTAGGGTTTTATTACAGGCTGATCTCTGGTTCCCCTCTGCATCTTCCTTTGTACCGAGTTTAGTAACTCCCACCATGCTTTAACTGATTTATAAATTGGTGACTGCTTTCCCCTTTCCGGCAAAGCCTCCAGATCTATAAATAGCATTGCCACGGGAGAGAGTTTTAGATCCTTTAGCATAAGCTGTTCAAGCTGAAGCCATGTTGGAGTGTATCCCCCTTCTTCCCCACTCCTTGTCCACTGCCCCATGGCACCAAGCTGGCCTGCATCATAATATAGGAAAAGGTCCGGAAGCTTAATCCTCCCCCTTAGAATAAGGAAGGCGTAAGACAGCGTGCTTCCTCCTAGGAGGTTTGGAGTACCACAGAAATTTGAAATTACCCTTTGAATACTGTTAAACCTTCCTTCAAAATGCTATAGGGTGAGAGATGAATTGGGTATAATAATCTGGGAGATTCATTTTAATTAGTCCCAGTCTAGCAGTTAAGTTTAGAGGGGTTATTCCACCTTAAAATGTCGGTTTTAATTGTAGCTAACAAATTACCCACATTTTCCTCCACCCCATCCTCCGACCTAGAAGTGATCCAAATTCCCAAATACTTAATTTTTGGTGCCCAATTAATCTTAAGGTGCTCAAAGTCTGCTCTATGTGTATAAGCAGTAAGCGGAGAACTTGAGTTTTGATTAAATTTAATTTATAGTTGATACCGAATTTCCGATAACTTCCAACGCCTTTTGAAACTAGTAGCGGAGTTATTTAAGGTAACAAAATATCATCGTGAATACCGAGAATCTGAACTCAATCCTTGAACTTCAATCCCTGAACCCCGGCTCCATATTAAGTGATCTTAATAACAGTTCCAAATAAATATTAAATAAAATTGGTGACAAGGGGCAACCCTGCCTAGTCCCATTTCGCAAGAGGAACTCCTTAGATAAATAACCGTTACATAGAACTCTGGCTGTGGGGGCTTTATAAAGATTTTTGAGGCATCTGAGAAAACCCTTCGGGAAACCCATTCTCTCCATTGTAGAAAATAAAAAATCATGGGAAACTCAATCAAATGCCTTCTCGGTGTCAAGTGCTATCAGGGCCATAGCGGATTTTGAGTAGGAAGCCCTATATAAAATATGATGCATCTTTCTTAACGCGTCATGTGCCCCCCTTCCTGGCATAAACCCAACTTGGTCCCGACTAATTAATAAAGGGGCGACTTTCAGAACTGTGTTGGCCAGAATCTTTGTAAGTACTTTAATATCCTGGTTAATTAAAGCAATGGGTCTATAATTACCTGGTAGGTCCCTAGGTTTATCCGGCTTTGGAATCAGGGTAATATAAGCTTGGTATAAGGGAGGGTGAGGAACTCCATCGTTCATAATATTCGAGAATAGGTCCTTTAATAGAGGGATTATTGTCCCTAGATGGACTTTATAAAATTTTGCTGACAGCCCATCCAGCCCTGGCGCCTTACCATTTGGGAGGTCTCTAATTACCTCCCTAATCTCCAATTCCGAGATTGGGGCAGCTAATGCCCGGGCTTGCTCTAATTCCAGTTTGGGCAACAGTATCTCATCAAGGAACCTTTCAATTTCTGCCTCTGTACTTGTACCCACCCTCTTGATATATCCCTGAGTAATAATCTGCAAAAGCATCTGACATTCTCTGTGGTTCTGTAATAATCCCTTCCCCAAAATTCACTGCCAAGATCGTTCTTTCCGCCTCCCACTCTTAATTCTATAAGCCAATATGTGGCCAGGGACATCCCCCTGCAACAGATATTTAGCATTTAGTCTTTCCAGCCAACGATCCGCCCTAAGGTTCAATATACTTCTATATTCGTCTCTTAGGTACCCTAATTCCTTATCCAATTCTGTGCATGAACCTTCTAAAGGTAATAATGACTTAATGGCCCCAACTAAAAATTCTTCCCGTGCTCTATTCAATTTATTCCGCCTAGAAGTATACTCCTGCGCAATTCCTGCATATAATACCTTACAAGCAGGCCAAGCTAGTTTCTTGTCCACTAGTGTTGGGATTTGAGCTTGAATGATCCCCTTAAGTGCCTCCTCTAGTTTAGACACCATACTGTCCACCGCAAATATCCCTTCATCCAGTCGCCATCGAAATGGCCTTGGGGGAATGTTGTCCAGTTCCCATAGCAACTGGATTAGCGAATGGTCAGATAATACTCTGTTATAGGTATTCAACCCTTTGATACCTCTCAGCACTTCCCTATTAACCAAAAAAAAGTAAATCCTAGTATGTGTCTTATGGACCCCGGAGTAAAAGGTCATCTCTGTATCCCTTTTCTTATACATTCTGTATGGATCTACTAATGCTGCTGCTTCCAAAAATCTATTTAAAGCTCTCTGCGGGGGAGTGGGTGGTTTGTTAGAGGCAGGGTTCCTATCCATCCTGTTATCAAAGCAAATATTCCAGTCACCTGCCATAATAAGTGGGCTATGGGGGAGCATATTGATATCAGCTTCCAATGAAGCAAAAAATTCTGACTTAGCTGGAGTAGGGCCATAAATTGAAGCACAAAAAAATGGGCAACCCAGGATCAAACCCATCACGTATAACCCCCTACCATCCTCTCTTAATTGGATTCATTCGACTACATATGGGCACGTTTTTCTGATTAATAGTGCCACTCCCCCCAACGTTTTCATTTTCCCCACTCCTACAACCTTGCCAACCCATCCCCTCTTAAGAAGATGTAATTCCTCAGTCAGTAAATGGTTTCTTGAGTGCAGCTATATGCACCCCAATTGATTTATATGCTGCAGTATAACCAATCTTTTTCTCCCCTGAGACCTTTCACATTCCATGAAAGAAATTTAAGTGTTACCATCTTCTGTGCCACAGCCCCAGATATTCACTCTCATATGTTGTGTCTTCTTTACATCATACATTATGGATTCTCTCTCACTCCTTTCACCCCAATACCCCCTTTCCTACCTCCCCCGATCCTTCGATCGCCCTCCTCCATCCTCATGAAACGTGTATGAGTCAGCCCTCAAGATGTCACCCAACCCCCCTCAAGCCTCAGCGTATCGTCCACTGGAAGACCCCCCCACATTTCCCAACCTCGACATTAGATTTGGATTTATCTACCCCCTTCTATAGCTTTCAATCAATAGCAGAAAAGAAAAAGCTTAACGGCCCCACCACCAATACATAACCCAGCTTAATAACAAGCAAGCAGCTTTCCCCAACCTTACAGTTTACTCTTGTATCTTTCCCAAATAACAATACCTCTGAGGTGAGAAACTAAAAAACCTCGCCAGAGGAAACCTAGGGAAAGAAAAGAAAAAAAAAGGGGGTATGCAATGATCCCCTTCTAGTTACTCTTGGGTGATATCCACCCCATCACTTTATTTTGCTATCTCCTTCATCAAAAATAAAACAGGCTCCCCCCTCTCCCTTATCTTTCTCTCATTACAATTCAAAACCACCTAGCCCAGTGTTACTCATGCTGCTTCGAGCTATCCTCTCCATACTGGGAGGCTCTATTCATCTGGTATACATCTAGTAGATGCGTTGTAAAAAAAAAAAAGGGGGGGACTAGCTATACAGTCACACTAAATAGTTCGCCAAGGGGCTTCATTTCATCCCCTCTTGACACTTTCAACTAACTTAGCCCCAGACGAGGAAAGAAAACCATAATGAAAAACAGACAATCTCTTTTCCCAAGTCCAAAAGTCAGTCGAGATCAGGAATTAGTTATATCTGCCCGCTCTCACAATACTTCCCCAATGTTACTGGTCACACTCGTCGCTGCATTGCCAGCGCCCTTGCCAAACCCTCTTTACTTCAAGTTACCGACTTGAATAGTTCTGGCAGCTCCATTCTGAGGCTTTCCAAGGCGTCAGTAGCTGTAAGATAAAGTTTGTCTCCTTTTGGTAATTTCACAGTCAATATAGCTGGGTATTGGAGTCGAAATTTCAAACCCGCCAGGTACAGCTTCTTTTTTATCTCTGCGTATTCTTTCTGTTTCTCTCTCACCGAGGGCACTAAGTCTTGAAAAATCCAAATTGAAGCCCCCATTCCACTGCAAGGTTCTATTTGCTCGCTTATTCAGAACATAAGTCTTTTCCTTGTAGTTCAGGAACCTCATAATAACTCGAGGTCGAGCTCCAGGTGGGGGTGTCTCTCTCAGTGACCGGTGAGCTCTCTCAATGTTATATGAGGCACCATATGGTGTTGGACCAAATAGCCTCGGGAGAAGGTCCTGCATGAAGGTAACACAGTCTGAGCCCTCCGTTTTCTCAGGTAGACCCGCCATTATTAAGTTTTTCCTCTGACTATGTGACTCTTGGTCTTCCAAGCGATCTTCTAATTTTTTTACTTGCCTTTTAAGTCCGATCACCTCCAGATCTATGGCTCCCATTTTCCTCTCCTGCGAAGCCACTCTAGCCTCAACATCCCCCACCCTTTGCGTTAAAGCATGTAGCGCAGGCTTCAATATAGTAAAATCAGCGACTAGCACCTGCAAAAGTTGTTTAATCTCACTGATATCCTGTGAGGTTGAATGCCCCCCTTGGGCTTCTGCTCACAAATCCTCAGCCTCATCTGGAGATGGGGAGTGGGGCTTGGAGCGCTTAACCGCTGGTACTCTTGCAGCGAGAGGCTCGGGGTTTTCCATTTCCAGCTCGGCCATTTCTCCCACCTGATGCACTGATGCTACGCGGATCTATTGCCCTGTGCAGTTGAGCCTGAGGTAGTCGCCGCAACACCGGGCTCGCCTAATCATCAAAGATCCTCGTGGTAACAAGCTTAAGGGGTCAAATACTGTTTAAATTTTATATTTTATTTGCCGAAGCTCGAGCGCAGTCTCGGAGACGTCTGAACCCTGCTAGCTCATCACGTGATCCCCCCCGAGTAGGTTCATTCTTGATGTCCTATAGGGGACATGCCTCAGACAGCTAGTGTTGGAACCCACTCAGGAGGGAGCAATCTTACTTAGACCTGGTACTCTCAAACAGGGACGGAGAGAGGATCTTAGATTTAGTAGTGGGTAGCCAACTGGGAACAAGTGACTACCAAACAGTGTGGTTCACAATAAACACAGCTGTAGAGTCAAGCCATACAAAATTGAAGGTACTGGACTTTAGGAGGGCAGACTTTGGCAAAATGAGAGAGTGCCTCAGAAAAGCAATAGCAAATGGGCAAGAAGAAGGGGTGGAGGAACAATGGGGAAGCATCGAAATTGCCAGAGAGGCAGCAAGCCTTTGTGTGAAGCAAATAAGCAAATCAAAATGAAGGAAAAAACCACTATGGTGGGGAAGGTTAGGGAGAAAAAAAAGAGCATTCAGGAAGTACAAGGAAACACAGAGGGAACAGGACAGAGAACTGTACCAGTTAAAGCAGAAGCAAGTGGGGAAGGCAGTCAGAATAGCAAAGGCCCAAACCGAGGAAAAGATAGCCAATTCAGTTAAGAAGGGGGATTATACCTTTTATAGGTACATTACAGAGTGAAGAAAGGCCAAGGGAGGATAGTGAGGCTTAATAAAGGGGAGGGTGGTGGGCAGAGGGTGACAGTGAAAAGTAGGATACTGAATGAATACTCCTGCTCAGTATTCACAAAAGAAGAGGAGGGGGATGTACCTAATCCAATCACTCTGGATGGAGGGGTTGATACTAGTCCATTTATAGAAGAAAGGTTCTGAAATAACTCCTGAAACTGAACGTGGACAAAGCAATGGGAACTGAAGGGATTCACCCCAGAATTCTAAAAGAACTAAGGGGAAAACTAGTGACAGCACTAACTACTCTTTTTAACAAATCATGGGAGGATGGTGTGGTACCTGCGGACTGGAGGAGAGCAAATGTGATTCCCCTTCACAAAACTGGGAGCAAAGCAGAGGTAGGAAACTACAGACCTATTAGTTTGACCTCAGTGGTAGGGAAAATGATGGAATCACTTCTGAAAGAAAGAATTATTGAGTATCTAGAGGCCAGAGGGGCACAGGACCCAAGACAGCATGGATTCATATAGGCAAGGTCATGTCAGATGAATCTAATAGATTTCTTTGGGTGACCAAAGTAGTAGATCAGGGAGGGGCTGTGGACATGACCTACCTAGACTTTAGCAAGGTATTTGACACAGTCCCACACAAAAAGATTAATAAACAAGTTAGCCAGCTTTGGAGTGGGTCCCAGGGTGGTAGTCTGGGTAAAAATTGGCTGGAAAAAGGACACAGAGGATAACAGTAAAAGGGGTCCACACTGAAGAAAGGGGGATTACTAGCGGTGTACCACAGTGTTCAGTACTGGGACCGATCCTTTTTAATGTCTTTATAAGGGACATTGCAGAGGGACTGTAAGGAAAAGTATGCCTCTTTGCAGACGACACAAATATCTGCAACAGGACTGATACACAAGGGGGGTAAAAAGGATGAGAAGGGACTTGGCAAGGTTGGAGGAATGGTCAAAAGTATGGCAGCTTAGATTCAATGCAAAGAAGTGCAAACTAATGCACCTGGGAAACAAAAACCCAGGGGAAGAGTATGCAGTGGTGGTGGGGAGTTACTAACAATGACAAAAATGGAAAGGAACCTGGGGGGTAGTCATATCAGATGACCTAAAGGTAAGCAAGCAATGTGAGAAGGCAGTAAGGAGGACTGGGGGATACTGGAATGTATAGGGAGAGGCATCACCAGTAGAAAACAGGAAGTTGTTATCCCTCTGTACAGACAGTTGGTGAGACCTCATCTGGAGTACTGTGTGCAGTTCTGGAGACCCCATCTCTGCAAAGACAGGGACAGGATGGAGGCAGTCTAGAGGAGGGCAACTAAAATGGTGCAGGGTCTGCACCAGAAGCCATACAAAGAGAGACTAAAGGAGCTTAATATGTATACCCTCGAGGAAAGGAGTGAGACCCCAGGACTTGAAACTTTCAAGGGAGTCAACAAAGTCCAAGAGGGCAGCATCTTTCAGAAAAAGAGATGCGCAAGAACAAGGGGCACAATTTGAAGATAGAGTGGTGACGGCTCAGGGGCAATGTGAGGAGGTATTTTTTCATGGAGAGGGTGGTAGATGCATGGAACAGCCTTTCTGAGGAGGTCGTGGGGTCCATAACAGTGGGAAAATTCAAGAATGCATGGGACAGACATAAGGCAATTCTGGTGGGGGTTAGGAAGAAGTAGACTGGTGGTTAACTAGGATCGTCATCTTATCCAATAGGTAAGGAAATGAGCAGACTAGGTGGGCCAAGCGGTCTTTATCTGCCATCAAAGTCTATGTTTCTATACTTAAAATGCCCTGCCAGAAGAGGTTGTCTCATTGAAGATGATGCCTAGCTTCAGGAGAGGCTGAGACAGGCATACAAGGAAGGTAAGGATCTTGGGTAGGGAGGATGGGAGGAGTGGGGGGGGCAGGGACAGTAGCTCAAGCTGTGGACCCTGCAATACGATCAGACTAGATAGACCAAATGGCCTTCTTCTGCTGGCTTCTTCTTATGTTTTTATGTACTGTATGCTTCTTCGTATGTTGAGATGCTTCCATCTAACACAGCTCTGGCTGCATCTTGGAGAGGTGACAGGTTCAAGCCCACCATCTTAGATGTACTAGGGTGTATGAGCCCAAGATATTTTAAACTGTCTTCGGCCCATCTGAGACTTTGGGTTGTATAGGAGTTTGATTTATTTATTTATTATTTATTGAATTTTGATGACAGGGTAGGCCCACTGGGCCCCAGAGGTCCCTTTTTCAGGGGCGACCCGGGAGTTAACAGTTATTACATGGTAAAAGAGACAGTACATACAGATACAGATATAGATACAGATATTGTGGCAGGCAATCAGTCATCATGGACATATGACAGTAATTAAAAAGAAAGACTTCTTACATACTAGGTACATTTTATATTAGTGATGTACACAGTGTAGGGGAGCGAATAGCTTTGGCTAGGTCTCATTGTTACCCACCTAGGGACTTCGAGGGGGGGAGGGACAACTAACATGTAAGTGCTGCCAGATTAGGTGATTGTGATGTCCTTGTGGTGAGTGCTTAGGTGCGGGCATAGTGCGGGAGGATCAGGTGCTGTAGCATAAACATTTGCTCATGGCAAGCATTTGAGTCTTGAGTCTAGTTCGGAAGCAGGTTAACGATGGAGCTTCCAGAACCTCCGATGGGAGGTTGTTCCAGTGGGAGGGGGCAGCATGAGAGAAAGACATGGACCCTGCCTTGGTCCTCACCTTAGGGACCTCAAGGAGAGTTTGGCCTGAGGTCCACAGATTCCACTGGCTTCGTTTAACAGTTATGAGTCCAGCAAGGCTTGGGGGAGGCGTAGGGCTCATTAGCTTAATAGTCAGGCAGAGAGTTGGGTACCTTAGGCGAGCTTTGAGGGATAGCCAGCTTAGTCTTGATAATGACTCGCAGTGATGGCTCCTAGGGTGGGACAGAGTGGCGAAGTGGACCACCTTATTGTACAAGGTCTGCAGCTTGCTGAGCTCTTGCTTGGCCACACCCTGGAGTACAGGGGCTGCATAGGTGAGTGTTGGGAGTAGAACACTCAAAGCAATGGTTGTCCTGGCTTCTGGGATCAACTGGTCCTTTAGCCTGTAGAGGGTTCCGAGTTTTCCATGGATGACCTTTGTGACTTGGTCAACATATTGCTTTGGGGGAATCCTTGGTCCAGGGTAAGTCCAAGATATTTTGGGGAGGCAACTACTTCAAGTTTTTTTCCCACCCTGGACTTGAGTTGAAGGAGTTGTGACCTAACTTGGACAAGGGATCTGGGTCCAAACAGCATAACCTTTGTTTTATTAGTATTAAGGACCATTTTGTTCATAATGAGCCAGTCCTCCATCTTGAGGATGTCTCTTTGGAGGGTAGTCCCAAGGTCATTTAGGGTATCTGAGGCTCTGTATATCACTGCATCATCAGCGTACTGGATGACATTGCTGCTCCCACAGTGGTTATGCAGCTCATTTATAAATAGTGAGAATAGTAAGGGACCGAGTATAGACCCTTGTGGTACCCCTCCCTTAAGTGGCAGTGGATCAGAGATTTTGTCCTTCCACTTGACCCTCTGTGTGCGCCCTGTGAGGTAGCTTTCGAACCACCTGAGTGCGTGAGTGTCAAGACCTAGTTGGCTCATTTTTTGGAGTAGGAGCTTGTGGTTTACCAGGTCAAATGCCTTGGAAAGGTCGATAAAAAATGCCCGAGTATGACCCTGCTTCGATTTCTCTAAGTACATCAGCAGAGAACTTGGTTAAGGCAGTATCAGTCTCGTGTTTGTTTGGCTCAAAAACCATGCTGGGCCGGGGAAAGTAGCCGGTGGGCTTCTAAGTATTCCCTGAGTTGGGTGTACACTAGCTTCTCCTGAATTTTTGCAATGGCACACAGCAAGGAGATCGGCCTGTAGCTCCCAATTGGTTCGGTAGGCCCGCCCTTGTGAATTGGGACCATGTGAGCCTGCTTCCATAGCTCAGGGACAGACTCGTCTAACAGGGACCTGTTTATTAGCCAGGTAAGAGGCCTAGCTAATGTTGGGGCACCGTCCTTGAGGATTCTGGTCTGGGTGCCATCAGGCCCCCCCTGATCCTCTTGTTTTCAGAGATTTTAGGATGGACAGGACCTCTTTTACCTTAACCAGCCTCAAATGAAATGGTGGGTTGTCGAGGTTAGGAGGTTCCAGTCTGAGAGGCTCATTGAAGTTATCTTGGAGCCCTGCCTTATATTCATCAAGGTTCGTAAAATAGCTGTTTAGGGCCTCGGCAATGAGTGTCTTATCCTCCAGTAATTGCCCGTTGGCCTCAATAGGGCCAGGAGCTGCCTTTTTATTGCCCTTGATCAGCTCATTGATGAGGGACCAGAAGAACTTCGGATTGCCTAGGTTAGTTTTCTGGAGATGAGTGATGTAAGCCTTTTTCGCTAGCGTAATAGCTTGCTTACATTGGTTTCTATGGGCTCTATAGCTTACAAGGTCAGCTGGGAGCATAGATCTCCTGTATTTTCTCCAGGCCTTGTCCTGGATGATCATCAAGGCCTTTAAGGAGGGCGAGATCCACTTATAGCAGCTTCCTTTTACTCGATGGGTTTTCATCAGAGCAAAGAGATCTGCGACCCTCGAGAGAGATGTCTGAAAGAAGTTGACAGCCCCTTCCAGGGTAGGTAGGCATCTTAGTGGACTCCAGTCAATGCCACCTAGATAGCAATTAAATTGCACCGGTGAGAATTTGGAGTAGTCCCTGGATGTGATTACTCTTGGCTGGACTTTGTCCGCACTATTCATCCATACACAGAAAATAGGCGAGTGGTCACTCAAGGCATCGGCCATGGTGCCTGATATTTTTATATTCTTCGGGATAGACGCCAGGACCCAGTCGATGGTTGAGTGCCTTCCCGATTTGTGATTCATTCTGGTCAGCTGTGTGATCACTTGGGCAAGATTTGTCTCGTGTAACAAGCCATTTTTGGAGGACTTAGCCTCTTGGGCCCAGTTGAGATTGAAATCCCCCCAATATGCTAAGTTCGGATGCAACCTCAATGGTTGGGTCCTTCAGGAGTGTCTCCAGGGACTGAAGAGCACTGGTGGGAGGGCTATATACACAACCTATGGTAAGGTGCTTGGCTCCGCCTAGTGTGAGATGTATAAAAATTGATTCTATGTCAGGGGACGTGCCATGGGGCATGCTAACAAGGGAGGAGGTCAGGGTGTCATTCACGTAGATAAGTACACCACCCCCCCTTTTCGATGTTCTGTCCATTCTGTAGCAGATATATCCAGAGGCAGCAACCTCGTGATCAAGGATATGGGGTTTTAGCCATGTCTCTGAGACTGCTAATATATCAGGTTTATATAGGGCTATCCACGCTTGAACTTTGTGGATCTTAGGCCTAAGACTGCATATATTCATATGAGCCAGCCTCAGACCCTTTGCTGTTCGCCAGGTCTGGTGTTGGGAGGAGGAGATTGAGATATTAGCAGTTCCCAGGCCTGGGTTCAGTTAAATGTCCCCTGCAAGTAGCAACAGAGCTGTGAGCAGGAGATGGAGAGTAAGGGTTAAGGATGATAGAGTCGTTCTGGAGGTCACACTCCTAGTAAGGAGAAGGGATCTATAGAAGATCCCTTTTCTTGTGAATTTGTGATTTACTGCCATTGTGGAAAGGAAGGACCTCTGTCTTACTGTGACTTGAGCTAGGATACTCCAGAGAAGTGCTTAAGCAGTTGATGTAGGTGTTCCAGAGAGGAAGGCCCATCTTCCAGTAGGAGCAGGAGGTTGCCTGTATACAGGAGTGCCTGAGTGTCCAGGGCTCCCACCTTAATGCCACAGAGGGAGAGGTGTTGTTTGATGGCTATTGTTAGTGGCTCAGTAACCATTAAGAAAAGCAGTGGAGATGGGGGCACTCCTGTCTGGTTTCCCTCTGTAGGGGAAATGGCTTCGATTTGTGGCCCTTAGTTAGGGCATTGGCTGTCGGGAGTGTATACAGCAGCTGGACCCATTGTATGAAGCCAGGACCTATTCCCATGTGATGCATCACAGTAAAGACATAGTGCCACTCCATAGAATCAAAGGCCTTCTCAAAGTCTACTGCTATTGCCACTGCTGTTGTGTGGCTTGACTGTGCTGCATGAATGATATTGAGAAGGGTCCTCAGATGGTCTGTGCTGTGGCATCCCCTCAAAAAACCCACCTGTGCTGGATGAATAATCCCAGGGAAGACTTCCTCCCACTGTGTGCCAACACCTTCACAAGGATTATCACTTTGGTGTTGATGAGGGAGATGGGCTATAATTACACAGTATTGTGACATTTTTTCCCCTTCTTAGGAATCACAGTAATGACTGCATCCCAGAGAGTGGGGTGTAGGGAGCCACGTGTCAGGGAGGATTGGAACAGGTCTTGCAGCATCAGGCAGATTTCCTCATTAACCAGTTGAAAGAAGTCTGTGGGGGAGCCATCTGCTCCTGGGGCCTTACTGTTGAGGAATTGCATAGCAGACCAAATATCCTGGTCAGAGATGGGGTAGTGCAGGTCTGAGAAGAGAGTAGGTGCAATTTTGGGGATGTGGAGATTGTCCAGAAAATGGGAGAGGGTATCCTGTGGGAGGGTGCATTTAGAGGTGTATAGAGTCCTGAAAAAGGAGATCATGATCTCAATGATTTTGTCAGGGCCTGTGTGTCTCCCCATTTTGGCCCTTCCATCCAGGGATATGCTTCTCCGCCTGCTGCTTTTTGATACAGAAGTCTTATAGCCTGCTGGCCTATTCTCCCCCTTTCCAGTATGTCAGTTTAAATCTGAAAAGAGTCACTTTGGCTTTCTGAGTCAGGAGTTCATTTAATTTAATTCTGGTGCTTATCAGACGGGTAAGAAAGGATGGAGGTGGAAGAGGGTGCTTCTTGTACTCATCCTCAAGAGATCTGAGGTTAGTTTTGGGGGAGTGCAGTTCAGCTTATCTCTTCTTTTTCCTATTGTCCGAGTACCTCTCATGGAGGCCTTATTGGTCTCCACACCATTACTTTGGACACATCCCTAGTGTCATTAATAGAGATCCAGTGCCGGGTCTTTGTTGTAATCCATGCTTCGAATTTGGGGTCTCTAAGTAATAGGGGGTCCAGTCACTTGGCTAGTGTGTGGAGCTGTTTAGGACCCCCAAAGCAAAGTAAGAGTCAGAGGGGTATGGTTTGAGATGACTATGGGGTGAACTGTGGTGTCCACTGTCTGATGAGTGGTGTGTGGTGAAGTGAACCACTTATCTATTCTGCTCAAGGTGGCATGTATAGCTAAAAATTAGGTGTAGTCAGTGGTGGATGGGTGCTGTAGGTGCCAAAATATCTACCAAATTGTGTTCTTTAAGCAATTCCTCCAGAGTTGTACAGACTCTGTGGCCTCCCTGGATAAGCTGAAATCCCCCCTGAGCAGAATAGTTATGGAGAAGGGGGTAAAAGTGGAGCTTGGATGGAAGAACTGATGGTCATCCTGATTAGGGCCATAGAAGTTTACTATAAGGCGGGGTCCCGCAGGTGTATTCACCACTGCCATGAGCCATTGCCCTTCCATATCTGCTGCAGTACTAGTTGTTATCCACCCTGTTGATTTGTGAAAGAGGATAGAAACCACATCTGTTTTACCTTTAGCCACATTATGGACCTCCAACCCTAACCATTCCTGTTTCAGTTTAAGGGCTCCTCCTTAGACAAATTTGTTTCTTGGAGGAGGGCAATATGGGCTTTTTTGGGGGTGAGGAGAGGTCTCTCATGTTCCAGCTGATGGCCCTCAGTTTAGCCATGTGAGAATATTATGGTGTCCTTATAGTAGTATGGAGGTCTGACAGTACAGGTGATGTGTGAACCTTTCAATGCATCGTAGTGCAAAAAGGGTGTACAAAAGTATGGGGGGTGCCACCCGTAAATAAACTACAGTTTGCTAATGCATCATGACATAATAACACAGATGAAAATGTCTAAGAATAATCCAAGGCCCAAAAGGGGCAACAAGAACACAGAAAACCCCATCCTCCCTCCTCCCCAACAATTCTCTCTCCAGACTATCCCTATCTAACTGCATCATTCTAGTACCTCTCATAGCATAGTCCAGTACAAAGACTAAGTGCAAAGGTGCCAGGATGGGCATGAGAGAAAAAAACATATATCACTTGACAGTCCCTAGTGTTCTCGCTCTGTTGCACCATAGGGAGGAATCTGTTAGGTTGACAGGAGGAGGAGGAGGTATCATTCACCCAGGCCCACCTTCCAGGCCCAGGTTGAGACCATGATCTGTCATGAAGTCAGTTGTACTACACCCCCGAGTGGGCTGGTGGTAAGGTGGTATGGATCTGCACACCAAACTGACTACGTCAAGTTGGCACAGGAGTTGGGGGGCAGGGGTCCTAGGATGAAAGGAGGTATGGAAAGGGACCAGAGCTATAAGCATGAGTACTTCTTGTCACAAACCCACTCAGCAGGTCAGGCCCTCTACTCCCAAAATGCCAACCTCTGAGCGCAGTCTTGTGAACAGTGTAACAGACAAGGTGACCCTCTTGTCTGTTTTTGTGAGTTTGGATCAACCTTTGGTCTCATGTTCTGGAGGGATTCAAACTGTTAACCTCTTGTTAGCATACCCAATGCACAGGCTCAGATATATCTGTCTTCGGGAGGGCCAGATATTTTTGCCTACGGGTACCCAACCAGGTATACAGAGATGCACTCTTAAAAACTTTAATAAAGACCTTAGATTTAAAACACGTCTCTTTCCAGTTTGATACCACCATACAAGTTTATATCTATTGTCTGCTATAACCATGTACTTTTCTTACAAATAAAAGGAAATGAAAGACAGACCAAGTAAGTTCTAAAAATAATTTTACTATAATAGATAAGAATACGTAAAACACAGCAATACAGAACTGTTACTGTATATCACAAGACATACAAATCTATTAAAAGAACAAGGTTTTAAACAGTGCAATTCCTACTACAGTACTCAGTCTCTAAATACTTGCTTAAAAGTGCTCCCAAGATGTTTCGTGGTCAGAGTCTAGGCAAAAAAAAATCACTGTGAAGTAAAACAGACTAAATTAAAAGCTGGTTTTTACCTCACCTCTTTACAGGAGGTCACCTAGCTCCTCCCTGTCAGGATATATGAAAATATATATCTTATACAAAAGTATTGCATTCTGCAACTTCAGAATAATTCATGTCCTTCAAATGACACTTCTTTTGATCTCATAAGAAGCTTCCTCCTTCCAGGACATGACAGCATCTTTATGATTTTTGCACTTCTATGTTATAACCTGGGTTTTCCTTCCAACGTCATAAAATGGATATGTTCTAGCATCTATGGTTGTAATTAACTCAGACAGACAGGATCCTTAATTAAGGCCTTACATGTAACACATAGTCTCTAAAATCTGAGTGTGTGTGAACTCACATGCTGTCAGCATTTTTCTTATGGCTTTCATCTTTTAGCTAAAATCTGTGTGGGGGGGGGGTGAGGCCACTCCTAGAGCATCAGATTTTCAGCAGGGACAGTCAGTAATACATTTTATATTAAAAAGAAATGATACAGCACTCAAAGCTGGCTGTCTACATCACACTTCTCACCCCGTCTACAGTTGTAAACATGTAATATAAGAAAACACACTAGGTACAGTACCTGACGGGAGGGAGGGCTTTGTGATAAGAGGCATGGAGGAGGTATATCAGATCTAAATGCCCCCTCTTGCATTTGCATCCTCTCAACTTCAGATGTAGGACTCGGGATGTGGGCTACCCTAGGAGCTGGATCATTAGGAAAGGAGATTCATTGATTTGATCACACCTGTGGGGGCGGGGGTGCTGCAAAATTATCGACGTCCTGATCTTAGACTTGTGGGTAGTGTTACCTTGGGAACTCCCTCTCTCTAGCCCATGAATGTGCCCCAAAGATGGGCTGTGACAGTGGTTGGTGTGAGTTCTGTACCTGTTTCCTGGCGGGGGGTCTACCCACTAGCAATAGGATAATATGAGTGGGTCTGACACTGCTACTCTTAAAGGGGGAGGCTGGTATTCACCTGTAAATCATAAGACAGTGCATTAGTTCAAACAAATAAGTTAAGGATATGCTGTGTTGAATATTAACTACCACCTTAAGAGCAGGGACATTAATTTAAGTGATGTCCTGGCAGGCCCAATTCTAAGAGAGGACTCTCATTCCAGTGAAGCATCTGTCTAAGAATTCATTTCTTGCTGCACAACATGTGGCCATTAGTAGGGCAGCATTCAAGATGGAGGTATGTCTATGAAGACAGGGTGCAGGGCCTGTTCAGTAGGCCACAGAGTGTCTATGTTCAGCAGTGCTGAAGCAGAGGTTATCAGTTGATGTTCCTCAGTGCTGAAATCCCTAGAAGGCAGCTACTAAACTCCCCTGCCTCCACACCGGACATAGGCAGCACGATTGGGTCTGGTGCAGCAATTTGTTTGGGTTGCAATGCCTAGTTGGGGGGGTAGTTGGTCTGTGGGGGGGGGGTGCCTTTAGAAAGGAGGCAAAAGGGTTGCTCCTATAGAGCAGTAAATTGATTTCTGAGGAGGTCTTGGCTGGGTCATTCGGTCAGTCCTTTTCCTCTGGAGTTGGTTCTGCTTTCGGTTCCCACCATTCCTTAGGTAATGGGTACCAGGGATCAAAATCTACCAGTGGAGGTTGCAGAGAGGTCCATGGTGGTACTGCAGAATACTGGCTTCTTCTCCTCTTTGACAGTTTGGACAATATCTGGTCCAGTCCATTTGAGGCTAGGAGTGGGAAATACATGCTTCTGCAGCTTCTGGGGTTTCAAATTGTTGCGAAACTCCATTTTTAAGGCTCTGGAGAGTGGCAGGGTACCACCAGCTTGCATATGGAATGCCAAGGTCCATGATGACTTTTCTGGCTGGTATGTAAGCTTCCTGCCTGGCAGAGAACTCTTTTGAGAAGTCTGAGAAAATCATTATCCAGTGCCCTTGCCACATGAGTCCAAATGATGATGTTCTCCTTGTCTGTGTAACTGAGAAAATGCACCAGAATGGGGGGGGGGGGAGAGGAGACCTTGTTTAACCAGGAAAGGCACACTAAGCTGGTGCTTGTTTCCAGGTGTGACCTGGGAGCACAAGGAAGTTAAGTGATGATTTCTCAAGTCCTCGACTTTCTCCCATAGGAGATGGATCTGGTCACGGATGTAGGGTATGAGGTGCTCTGTTTGGTCATTCATGTCAGCCACCTGTTGCTCACTGATGTTCATCTGCTTAGCTATTTGCAGGACATTGGTGTTGATGTGCTGTGTGAATATCTCAAGCTTAGAGATTTGCTGGATGAGTTGCTCAAACGTAATTGTTTTTTTCATGAGTGCCGCTAGGGCCTGGTCAGGAACTGACATCCCCATCTTGGAGGCTACACCATACTGCTGATGAGCTTATTTTGTGGAATAGAGGACTTTCAACATCAGAGATTCAGTGCTGCACTGATCCAAATAAAAAAATATTGTCACATTCGGGAGAAGCTGTCCTGTCAAATAGTGTTCCCACTGGAGACAATAGGTGCCAATACTCAGAAGGATAGTTTAGTGTTTTGTTTAAGGGTGTCAGATCAGGGAAAAGTTAGGCAGACATTTTTCAGTAGCCAAGTCATCCACCACTTCTTGAAATTTGCTCCAACACCACACAATCTTTCTTACACTACTCTGAACAACCTTCTGTTAGTGGATCAACATAAACTCACTGCATGTTGCTGCAGCAAGACTTTGATATGACAACTTAAGGATGCCATAAAAGGAAATGACTAAATGGAGGCACCAGTGGGGTTTCATTTCTTTCTTGTCCCTACTGATTTGTTTTAGTTGTCTGGGACAAGCGCATAGGCCATTATTTTGAACTCTGTATTAGTAACACATTTAGACAATAAATCATTCATCACAATGGCACATGAAACTTCACCCTTATAATAACTACTATAAATCAATGGATTGTCACTGGCCAGTCAGAGTCCTGAAAATAATTTCTCAAGGATGGTCAAACACCCCCTCTCCACAACAGGATGGCGATGCCCCATCAGGTATGCATGCATTACAAATTAATTTTCCAAATTTATTCTAATGAAGAAAACACAAGTATAAAGGCTTCATCTTTCCAGACTGTAAATCATGCTTCAGCTTTTACGCCTAGCTGTAGCTTGTCATGTTGAAAAACTGCCATGTCGATAATAAACTGTGATTTCTCCCATCCATTATTTGATTATAAATCACAGTCCAATTTACACCAGCCAGCAAAGAATGCTGTCTCATTCATAACTATCATCTGCAAACTAGCTCAGTTCAGGAAGTGTGTGTGTGGGGGTGGGTGAACCTTTTAGGAAGAAAAAATAAGATTGATTTAGAAAGAAAATAATGTAATAACTAGAAACCACTGAATTTATAGTAACTTGGGGCATACTATTTATTGCTTGCACAATTAATTTGGGCAATGGGCTAGCTTTAATACTTAAATTTATTTGTGCAGGAGTGCGAGGACAATTCTGTCACTGGCATAAGCAGATAAATGAGGCCCATCAAGCTATGAATTGTAGTTCTGTGGGAGAATGGGGAGCCTTCATTTTCCTTATTTTTACTGATTTTTCAATTTAATTACTCAGGATAGCCCCCCTGAGATGCAACATTTTGTTTGCTGTGGGGTCCTGCTTCTTCCCTTTCTGCAGCTGGGTGGAGTGGAGCAGTGGAAGGTTAAGTGACTTGCTTAAGGTCACACAGTGAGTATTTGGCTCTAGTGGGGTTTGGTTTTCTGGTTTCCAAGCCTGTGTTTTAACTACTACATTACACTGGCATTTCTAGAAGTAATATGCATCCGCCTGTTGATTATTTTCACTCACATTTCCAGCTTCATTTTTGAGGGGAAACTGAGCACGAACATTAGTGTTAATTGTTTCAGCTACAGTACTTAGTTATTGAGACTGAGGCCAGTAATGCTAATAAGCAGTCTTGTATGCTCTCAAAACTGAAGTTATAATTATGGCCCATTATAGGTATGGAATCGGCTCCACTGGTCCTGTTCAGTTCCAACTCACCCTCTTTCATTTTAGATACTTTTTTTTTTTTAAAGTGATTTTTCTACTTAGCTGAGAGCAGCACCACTCACATATTGTGGTAGCTGCCCTCAGCGATCGTCATTCCAGCCTGGTTTGAATAATTAATAATACCCCATTCTTTAGTTATTTCCCTTGTAATTTTAGTGTTATGGTAGTCAGCCTGATCCTTTCAGATAGCCCTGGTGATACTGACATGCCCCCGTGCTCAAGCATGTAATGACATGTGACCAGGGAGAGCACGGGGGTGCGTCCCATTGAAATTAATGGGGCGAGATTTCTCTTACATTTTAAAGGTTAAAAATGGCCTGCTAGAGATTAATGAAGGTCAGGTCACCACTCAAATAACAAGGAGCTGAGATCCATGATGCAGTGTTGGTTGCAACTGATGAGGGAGAGCTGTTAGGCTTAAGGGGAGGGGCACTATAGATACAGAGTCTGCAGTGTGGCAAAGGTCCCTCATCAGGTTCATTCTACCACTGAAATTCACCAAACAGGGGGCGGAGCCAGCAGTCCAGCCAGAAACAGCAACATTCTTGAGCTCCTGAAAAAAGCCTTCTATTTTGGAAAAAACCTTATTTCACTCACAAAACTGCCTTAACAAACAATCTAAACTTTGAGGCATCGTCTCTGCATCTTTGGAGGTACAATTTTTATTGCCATTGGGAAGATAAAGCCTACTAAACAAGATTTTTCAGCTGCAGGCTTCTCCACCAAAACAGCCAGATCAAGTAGACGGAGCATCTGCCTCATCCAGTCCAGAACAAACGGTGGCATCCTTGAACTCACTACAAATTGCAGTGAATTCTCTAACAAAGACTGTTCAAGGTATCAACCAAAATCTGGACTCATTTTCTTTGCAATTTCAAGCCATAGTATCCTGACTGGATGCTATGGGGGAGACTACAAAAAAATGCCAAGGCCACAGTGGGGAAGGCCCTTGCAGCTTCAGCTACTTCCATTAAGGAACAAGTCGCATTAAGAAGCCAAGTGGAGCAGCTCGAGAATGCAGGGTGAGCTGCTAACATCCTTATATTTGGCCTTACAGAAGGAACTGAGGGGAAAAATCTAGCCACTTTCCTAGGTCCTTGGTTCACAGAAATTATGGGCCTGGATGCAGTGAATCTCCAGCGAGCATACAGAATTACCCTCCACAGGCCAACTTCCAATTTGGAGAACCCCTGCACTATTCTAGTTACCCTGTTCTCAGCAGCAGAACGCAACTTGGTTCTGGGAACACTTAGGAATAAAAGCCCCATCTATCATGAAGAGTCCCATGTTTTCTTTTTCCTGGACCTTGCATATGCTACTAGAATATGCCATAAGGCCTTTGATGGCATCAAGTTCAAATTGTGAGACCTGGGCATACCATACTCCATGGCTTTCCCGGCCCGACTTTGCTTCGCAGTTGGCCACCGACAGTACCATTTTTCAGATCCAAAGGAGGCTGGGGCATGTGTCAAGAAGATAGCTCTACAAAGAATGCACAAGGAAAGATCTTCAGAAGAAATACCAGAGGAGGATTGACTTTATGAAGTGTAATGGCTTTTACTCTTCTTCCCAGACTGTCAAGCTGGTTTGCTTACTTTACTCTCTATAACTTTATGCTGAGATATGCACCTTAGATTTTGTTTAGAGGGGAGGGCAGTTTTGATGCTCTGAAAGAGAATCCCAGGTTAACAAGATTATTATTTGCCTGTTTTAGTGACCCCCTCCAACTTGACATGGATTATTATATTTATTTGTTTTGATGCTGGACACTATGCAGACATCCAAGATTGGCGTAGTCTCTAGGCATTCCATCAGTCTCACCAGTTCTCTTGCAGATTCTCCATTTCTTCAAATCTCTACTCTTTGACACTATTAACTGTTGACATAAATTTGAAATTGCTGTTGTTATTGTACCCTGACCTCTTATAACAGGTTGTTGTTCCCATTTTTCCCTGTTTTATGGGCAAATAAGATATGTCTTTATTCTAATAATCAGTTCCCCAAGGGAGTTGGTGTGAAGAATTTCAGTCCTCATTTAGCTTGTAACATCTCTGTGATGTGGCCTGGAGCCGGTCTCCAGCTCACTACAGCATCTGCTGTTTCCTTTAGGATGAGGGGATGCTATTGGATGTTTCATTAATACAATTGTCTCACCATAAACTCCTGGGGCTGGTAGAATTCTAATACTTGGAGGCATAAAGGAGCTCTGGAATGTAGGAAAATGTTTTACTATAATTCTGAATTTATATCAAAGGACCGAAAGGTCAGTTACAGCATGGAGCTCTTACTCTATGGGAAATAATAATTTTGGGCATTGCTGCATATATGGCTCCAAATGTTGCTTATTAAGTTTCTATATTAACTGGAATTACAACTCCTAACACTGTACCAACTGTAGTATGTGATCACACTCCTTTAGTAATGTATAACGGTCACTTATGGTGTCTTCTACATGCTCTGGATTTTAATGTTTTATGCATTTGTATAAAATCTTGAATAAAAAAAATGTTAAAAGAAAAAAAGAATTCACAAAACAGATGCACTAAAGTGGCAGTATCACAGTGGAGCCTGTTGTCCTCCCTCCCCAGTAGAGTTCAGCATTCCATGCGACGCTCTATCCTCCCCCCTTGCAGTCAGCTCCCAGGGTCCAGAGCTTTTCCAAACCTGGGTCACTGGTATAATGAAGGTCCTTTTCCATCCTCACAGCCTCCCTTACCTTTCTTTGAAAACTAGACTGGCCTTTTGTGCTTATTTGTTTGTGCTTATTTCTTGAAAAAACAGTCTATAGTCAACTAAAAGACCACCTTGAAAAACACTCTGTACTCAACCCAGCTCAGTCAGGTTTTAGACAAGACGATAGCATCGTATCTGCTCTAGCAAGAGTTACCAATGACTGGTTCACTGTTCATGATTCTAAACAAGAAACAGGCACTGTTTTCTTAGACCTGAGCAAGGCGTTCGATACCGTTGGCCACAACCTCACTCTTCTTGGCCTTACAAATCTAGGTGCTACTGTTACCACAGTTTGCCAACTACTTTACAGGTAGAGTCCAGAAAATTAAAACTGATGGCCTATTATTGGACTCCCTTCCCATCACAAGAGGTGTCCTACAAGGGTCCATACTAGGCAAGCAAGGCAAGGCAAATGTTATTTCTTGAGCGCCCATTCCCAGAGGCTCTGGGCATCTTACATACAATAATCAAGAGAAAAAAGGACAGTACATTTATTTATTTGAATTTTGAGAACCAGGTAGGTCCACTGAGATATAGTTGTCCCTTTTTCAGGGACGACCCGGGGAATTGCAAGTTTTCCATACACAGTCAATAAATACATAGTATTACAGAGGTAGAACTACTTACAATTAAGTAGACACTTCACTGACATTTGTATTAAGGTGTTGTTTGCTATGGATTACATAAACAGAGGCACATTCAAGAAATGTTTGACAACTGATAGCAGTTAGATATAGTTCAAAGTATAGGTAGAGTGATTCAATCCAAACATATACTTCAAAGTTGAGCTACCTGTGCAGATTAGCACTGAATGTCATGGCTAAGAAAAGGATAGATATAGAAGAGGTAGCTGAGAAAATTTGGGGGATGACAGCTGCTAGAACTAGGGAAAGGGGGGTGAGAGGTGAGGGGGTGGGGTAGGTGGAAAATCCGAGGAAAACACTATGAAGATGGAAGGAGAGGTCATTTACAGGTACAGATAGGAGGATGAAAGAACTTTTCTTTGTAGAGTTTTTTAAACAGAGGAAGAGACGTGCAGGAGAGTAAGCCCACTGGGAAACTGTTCCATTTGTGTGGGGCTATTAAAGAAAAGTATCTCCTGCCTATAGCTAAGTGAGTCTTTGGGAGACTTAACATTGAATATAGGGAAGAGCGGAGGGATCTGGTGAAAGGTTTCAGTGTGATTATGTTAGAGAAGCTGGGTGGTGAGGGAAGGTGGATAAGTTTGAATGTGGTGCAGAGTAAGGGGAATTCCAGTTTGGCTTCAAATGATGGCCAACCTAGTGTATTAAGCACAGCACAGTGGTGGGTTTGTGTTTGTGCGGCTGCTGCAAATTGGGCTATTCTGTGATAGGCTTGCTTAAGTTTATTTAGGACTGGGGGCTTAGCTCCAAGAATTAGTGGAGCTCCGTGAAGGAGACCTAGAAGTAGTGTAGCAGATGCAATAGATATCCTGGACTGTGGTGCAAGGTAGGGAGGCTGTACAGTATAGTAGGCCTAGTTTCTGATAAGTAGCTTCTATCAATTTGTCAGTATGTGTTTCAAAAGTTAGGCGTTCATCAAGAGTTACACCAAGATATTTGAATGAGGTTACTCCTTCAAGCACTTCCCCAGTTGAGGTCTTAATTATCAGTTGAGGTTGGGTGGAGAGCTCATAAGATGTATGGCAGCACAACATTGTTTTTGTTTTTTTGATATTAAGCACTAGTAGGTTATTATTGAACTATCTCTCCAGCAACTGGAAGTCCGCTTCCAGATTGTGATTGATAGAAGAGATATCTTTTGCTGATCTGTACAGAATGGCATCGTCAGCATAGAGCTGTACTGAGGCTCCTCCACAGTTCAAGGGCAGCTCATTAATAAAAATTGAGAATAGTAGGGGGTCCCAATATGGAACCCTGGGGGACCCCATCTGTGATGGGAGATAGGGATGATGTAGTGCCAGACCATTTTACACACTTTCGCTTATTGGTCAGGCAATTGGCAAACCATGAGTGGGAGAGGTTGTCAAGCCCTAGGTTACGGAATTTGGCTAGGAGGAGCAGGTGGTTGATGAGGTTGAAGGCTTTCATTAGGCCCATGGAAGTTGCCCTGGTAGCCTCACCCTGATTGACTGCCTGAAAAATGTCAGTAGTAACCCAGAGTAGAACAGATTCAGTTCGTGTAGTTTCCAAAAGTCATGTTGATGGATGGTTAGGGCATTGACTTCCTCTAGAAAAGTGTAAAGCTGATTATATAGGATTTTCTTCTGTATTTTAGCTAGGGGACATAATATGGAGATAGGCCTATAGTTCTCAACTCGGTTAGTAGGGCCACTTTTATGCACAGGGATGACTATCGCAGTTTATCATTTGTCTGGTATAGTCTGAGTTAGAAAGGATTTGTTGATAAGTAATGCTACAGGATAAGTTATTGCAGGGGCTGCTATTTTGAGAAATTTAGGTTGGAGGGAGTCGAAACCTGGAGAACTGTCAGGGCTGAGGCCTCTTAACAGTTTGAGTACCTCAGGCCATGAGGTGAGTTTAAGATGGAATAGGGGACAGGAGGTTTCATTGTCCACATTCTGAGGGTGGTAGGTGGTAGCAGGCAAGTTAGATTTGTATTTTTCCAGGTTAGTGAAGAATTGATTTATACAGGCAGCTATTTCTGAGGGGTTTGATAGTGTATTGCCATTAGAGATCATAGTTTGTGGGATGGTCCATTCCTTCCCCTTGAGTAAGGCATTTAATTGGGTCCAGAAGTTTTTAGGGTTATCTAAATGTTTTAGTGGACTAGTCTGAAGATATTTTCATTTTGCTGAGTTTGTGTTGTTTTACATTCATTCCACAGTTGCCAATATAATTGCCAATCAGACAGTAGCCCTGTTTTTTTGGAAGGCTTTCCAGGCTTTATCACGAGGGTGCATTAGGTGTCTGATATCATGTGATAACCAGGGGGAGTAGATTCCTTTGGCTCGTCTTAATTTGAGGGGAGCATATGCATCCAGGATGGAGGAGAAAGTGCTGATGAAATATTCTAATGCATTATTAATGTCAGGGAGGGATGAGATAGGGGACCAGTTGACAGAGTTGAGACTGTTGAAGAGAGCTTCAGGACTGAAGCTTGTTAGGTCGAGCACTTTTATGAGTTTAGGGAGGGGTGAAGAAATCATTTCTCTAGACACAAAAAGTGGGGAAGTGATCACTTAGAGCATCAGGGAAGACTCCAGCGGACTTAATGTTATGTTTATTACGGGTTGACATCCAGTCCAGTAGTGTGCATTTACCTGTCTCTGGGTTATGCCTGGTAGGCTGTTCAATCAATAAATTTCTCTAGAGTAACATCAGAGAGACAGGCCTGGTAGCTGGTTCTGTTAAGACCCAACCAGTCTAGGTTAAAATCTCCGTAGAGTGTTGTGTCTCCTTGGGGGATGGAGTTGAGGTTTGAGAGGAAGTCTTAGTAGGTTGAGGAAACAATACTGGGGTGTATGTAGTGCATCCTATGGTGACCTGTTTGGTTTACTAAGGGTGACTTAGATCATCAGGTGTTTGATAGATGAGTTAGTATTTATGCTTGATATTATGCAGGTTGTCAGCTCATTCCTAATGTAGATCATCACCCCCCCACCTTTATGGAGAGCTGATCGCACCTAATCTATAGGAGGTGAAATCAGGTAGAGCAATTTTGTGGGACAGTATAGTGTGTTTTAGCCATGTTTCAGTCATACATAGGATATCAGGTTTGTAGTGCCCGACCCAGGATTCTAGCTCAGCCATTTTGTGCCTATTACTTTGTATGTTCATATGGGCTATTTGAAGCCCCTTTATGTTGGACCATAGCGGACTAGAGGAGAGGGTGTTAGTTGTTCCTATCCTCCTGTGTCCATGGTTCAATTCAAGGTCACCTGATAATAACAGAAGACAGGTCTGGGATAGGATAGTGGGTGGGGGCAGAAAAGGTGTCTTATAGATGGTCTTGGCTTATAATATCCTAACCGTGGTTTTGTGTCTCTGGGCTGTAGCCAATAGTCTTGATGGTGTTGAGAGAGCAGACAGTGTGCACTGCATAACCGAATACAGGCTGGGTTGAGTTGGTCCATGGGAGAGGGATAGATTTACTGCCCTGCTGTTCTTCACCACATCATGGTAAAGATATGCCAGGAGGGCACAAAACACGTTTATCCCCTTGACAGTGAAGATATTCATTTGTACTGGTTGTTTATTTTTTTAAGTGGGTAGGCTTGAGGGGTGGTGCTTGATTAGTTCAAGTGAAAGGTACCGTTGCTTATTGTATTTTTCTTTCTACTTAATTCTGAGTGTTTATGTATGGCAGTCAGTGGTAAAGGAGTTTGAGGTAATTCATATCATTGCTACCATCTAGAGGCTGGGTGGTATAAACTACTGATTGTGAAATGGGGAGATAAATATTTTCCAACCAGACGATCCGTGCATAAATACATCAATATCATTAAAATTAATAAACTATCATTAAAAACAAGATAAAATACAGAAGTGATCTTTTAAAAGGTGGATCAGATGGCTAAGTATCTAACACTCTATATCTGAGAAGGCCAGGGTGAACAAAAAGGTCTTTAGGCAGCCCCTGAAAACGTCTACTGAAGGGGCCTCCTTAGCATCAGTGTCAGTGGCTCAGTAGGTAGCACACTTGCCTCTGAGGCTGGGAGATCAGAGGGCTGTGGGTTCAGTTCCCACATCTGGCACTTGGGTTAATATCCCAGTACTGACACTGTAGTGCAGCATCAGAGGGGTGCTGCACTTCTGAGTTGCCATCTTTCAGATGAGATGTTAAACTAAGGTCCCACCTGCCTGGATTGGTAGTAGTTCAGGTGGATGTTAAAGATCCCATGGCACTTATCGAAAAGACTAGGGGTGTTTTTATTTACAATAGTACATACAGGATAATAATACAATAAACATTATGAAGAACATACAAACAATAAATACAAAAGAAAATACAAAAAAAAAATCTAAATCAAAGGAGTTCCTCCCAGGAATGTCTTTCCCCTAGGGGCAACTCATTGTCCATGTTTAATAAGCTATTTGTATTTAACGATATGGGAAAACCCCTTCCACCAGGTTTCAACTTTATCTACATTATAAAGTTGATTATCTTTCAAGTACACTTTCTGCTGTTCATTCCTTACATAGAGGCAAAACCTCACATACATGCTTTTCTTCTGATAAATAACCCATTGGCATCTTAGTTGCCATGAACAAAACTGTAAACATGCAAAAATAATCATTGAAGTACTTTTGTCATAAACCTGTAAGCAAGGTGGAACAATCCCAATTACTAAAGTCTCATAATTAATACGTAACAACCATGCCAGATTCCATTTTTTTGCAGCATACACCCACAATGATTTAGAAAAAGAACAATAAAGAAGAAAATGCTCCATTGTTTCTTCCTGGTTAATACATTCCAGATAAAGGCAGTTTCATTCCTGTTTGGCTTTATACTTAGCAGTACTTCTAACATTTAATCGGCCATACATAAAAAGCCACTGTGTTTCCCACATGTACTCAGGGAGTCTGGGATTGTTAAGTTGGTCTAGAATTTTGTTATTCATAGTTGTAGGGCAATTTTTAAAACATGAATCTATGGAATATACTTGAGACATTAAGGCTTTGTAGAGAGACTTAGTGGTATTAGAGCTTATTTGATTTTTTGTAACTCGCCATTTATACAGCTTCTGTGCTGCTGGTCTGAAATAGGATGGTATGTGAATATGGGGGTTAATTTTTGGAGCACTAATAAGCCATGCTTTCATATATTGCTCTAAAGAATTCAAAATCCATAGTCCATCATGACTCTCAAGATACAAAAGACATCTTCTAATCGTATGAGAAACAAACAGAACCTGGCAAAAAATAACTGGATATATCATTCCTAATCCCCCCCCTTTTCTTTTGCCAAATAAGTATAGCATCTTTTAACTGGTCTCAATCTATTCCCCCATAATAGTTAAAAACAGCAACTATATAATCTAGCTTCATACTGCGAAGGTAAAGGATAGATTAGGGCTACATATTGTAGACAAGATATTATAAATTGTTTTAGGACCCAAATTCTTTTTAGTTTTGTGAATTTAAGCTGTTTCCACCTAGCTGTTTTGACTTCAGTATTTCTTAATACCCTATCCCAATTTTCTTCCAGCAGGTTTTGAGGCCCGAACAGTATACCTAAAATAGAGAGGGGTTCTTCAGAAAGTTGGATATTATATAAATTAATAGCATAATGATTAGTTCACCCCATCAGTAAACCTCGAGATTTCACATGATTTAATTTAGCATTAGAAATAGCTGAAAAAAGTTCAAATTCTTTAAAAAAATTCTGCTATCTGCTCTTGTCTATTAAAAAAGATACATACATTGTCAGCAAAGGTCTGCACTATTAACTGCGTATTGGAGAGTGGCATTTGTATCCCTTCCCATCTGGGTGGAAAGACTAAAGCTCTTAATAAAGGTTCCAATGAAAAAACAATAACAAGGGGCTGAGCGGACACCCTTGGCGTACCTCCATTTTAATTTCAATTCCTTTTGCTATAGTTCCCTTTATTACTGGGTAAACTTTGGCAGATTTATATAGTGCTGTTACAATTGCTGTTATTGAACTAGGAATCCCAAAAAATTCTAAAACCTGAAATAAATATAAGTGATTTACCCTATCAAATGCTATCTCTAAGTCTATTGACAGCAAATAACCCAATTTCCCTTCCAATGATAAGAACTCAATTACATCCCTAATAATTGTTAAAGCTGACTGGATCTGTCTATATGGCAAGCCACAAAATTGCAGAGGAGAGATTACCTTATTAGCTATTATTTTTAATCTATTATTTAACAGAGTAGTAAAGATTTTATAATCTGAATTCAAGATTGAAATGGGCCTCCAATTCTTGATGTCCCCTCTGTCTCCTGATTTAAAAATATGTATCATTAGACCTTCTGTAAAAGACTCTGGAATCAATTCCCTGGACATAAAAAAACTGAAATACCAACTGCAGACAAACAGCAATTTCCACTTGAAAAGCTTTATAAAATAGATTGGAATGGCCATCCAAACCCGGAGTGATATTGTCTTTTAAATTATGAATAACAGCTCCAATTTCTATACAGGAAAACACTGCTACCATGTTTTTAATGTTCTGGGAGTCCAAAAAGTCAGGAGGCACCCTTAAATATCTATTTATATCTGTAATAGATGGGTCAAAGTCTGATTGTAAGTTACTAAAATTGGTATTTATCATATAATTAATAACAGTTTCATTTTCCACTCTAGTTTGATTACAAGTGAGGTAACCCAAGGCTATGGACGCTTTAATTTTTTTACATAATTCAAACGGATCACCTACCACTGTTTTATTGGAATGATTGGTTAAGATTGCTTGAAGGGTCTTAGATCTATTATACTGATAAACTTTCATCCGATCTTTAATATGTTCTATTTGGGTGAAATAATCAAATTTAGACGTATTGGCTAATGAAATTAGGTATTGCAATTGATTTCTTAGCTTTAAATACGAAAGAAAATCTGAATTCCTCCTTTGGATACCATATTTTTTAAACCATGTGCAGCAATCATTTTTTGTTTCCATCCACCAGACACCCAAGTCTGAGTATAGAAAAGCCACTGATAATCTAGCTTTCAAAATAAACAGAATGGAATTTTTTACCAACGCCTCTTTAAGAATGGAAGTATTTAACTTCCATCTAGTTCATTTCCTAAAAGAGGAGGTTGAAACTCCAATTTCAATCTGTACCAACAGATGATCTGTGAATTCTACTGGAATTATATTAAACTTACCTATTGTGACAGTTTTCGAGGTAAATAAATCATCTATAGTACAACCTGCTTTTCCTTTAAAAAAAGTGTAATTTGACCCTGAATTTGTTAAGTGGTTGCAATTTACCAGATCCCCAGTTTTTACGACAGATGCCAGACAATTTGAGTCACAATAGTTTTCATGTTTGCTTGCATGCATGTGCAAGAAACATAGTGCCATCATCCGAGTTTTCGGAGGTGTGTCACCCCCCCCTTCCAATTCAGTCAGTGTGTTGACAGGTGAGGCCCCAGTCCGCCAATGCATGCTGGAGCTGTCTATGACAGCTTCAAAATGCAGTGGCATACAGTTGAAATGTGAGCTATGCTTCAGTGAGCAGCAATCAGATATCACCTGCTCATGCACAGCTCCCCCTACACACGCACACACACACACACAAACACACGCATGCATACTGCGTGCCCCCCCAAGCACAGTTACATAGGCCACGCTGGGTGCCCACCCCAGCATGGCCACACATTGTATAGCTGATGGGGGTGCCCAATCCCCGTTGGCTCCACGCCCTCCCAGCCATCTTTCTGCCATGCTTGGAGCTCACCCCAGTGTGGCAAACGTCCCGCGTTGTCCAAAACCCTGTAAAGAAGAAAACCTTCCTCGCAGTCTCCTGCCCATCCCCCAACCCGCACTCACCCACTGCGCATCCTGCCTCCCCACACCCCCACACCTTCGCTACTTACCTCCGAGCACTGCGCGATTTATCTTCGGTGGACCGAACACGCCTGCTTCAAAGCCAACCGTGAACTGAGGAAATGCCGTAAGCTGTATAATGTGACAGATAGGGTTTTTCAACTTTGTTGCATATCTCAGACATTTTTGGGAATTTTGCACCAAATTTTCAACATGGGTTTTGGGACCCCTCCCCTTAATTCATGCACTGTCATGAAAGTTTACTCGGTAGGGTGATTTCGCAGCAGCTGCAGAAATCACCTTTCGGGACTGATTAATAAAATGACACTGCTAGTGTTCATAAGGTGGGCTCTTAAAAAGCCTATTTTGAAAATTTGGTGAAAATTTTAAAAAAGACTGTTTTACGAGCGTGCGTTGAGCAGTTCCTACGCACGCTCGTAAGTTCGCGAATTTTCAATATTTTCACTCCATATTTTCAACATTGCCATTTTACCACACCTTCTTATGAGCAAGTACAGCTGTCATTTTTCACCTTTCACTCAAAATGTGTTTCCGCCCATGTAGCGCACAATGACGCAGTCGCTGTGCAAAATCAATGTATGGGAGAAATTAAGAAAATCACAGTGACACTGTTCATGAGCAGAGGTCTTAAAATGGCTATGTTGAAAGTTTGGTTAAAAAATTCCTAAAAATGACTGTTTTACGAGCCTGCGTTGCGCAGTTCCTACGCAAGCTCATAAGTTCGTAAATTTTCAATATTTTCACTCCAGATTTTCAATGTAGCCATTTTACTACACCTCCTTATGAGCTGTACAGCTATCATTTTTCACATCTTGCCCAAAATGTGTTTCTGGCCATCTAGCGCACAATGGTACAGTCGCTGTGTGAAATCAATGTCCAGAAGAAATTAAGAAAATCACAGTGACACTGTTCATGAGCAGAGGTCTTAAAATTGCTATGTTGAAAATTTGGTGAAAAAAATTCCTAAAATTTACCATTTTACGAGCGTGCATTGCGCAGTTCCTACGCACGCTCGAAAGTTCATGAATTTTCAATATTTTCACTCCAGATTTTCAACATTGCCATTTTACCACACCTCCTTATGAGCTGTATAGCTGTCATTTTTTACATCTTGCCCAAAATGTGTTTCCGTCCATGTAGCGCACAATGGCGCAGTCACTGTGTGAAATCAATGTATGGGACACATTAAGAAAATCACAGTGACACTGTTCATGAGTAGAGGTCTTAAAATGGCTATGTTGAAAATTTGGTGAAAAATCCCTTAAAATGACTGTTTTACGAGCGTGTGTTGTGCAGTTCCTATGCACGCTCGTAAGTTTGCGAATTTTCAATATTTTCAATCCAGATTTTCAACATTGCCATTTTATTACACTTCCTTATGAGCTGTATAGCTGTTATTTTTCACATCTTACCCAAAACATGTTTCTGCCCATGTAGCGCACAATGGCACATTCGGTGTGCGAAATCAATGTACGGGACACATTAAGAAAATCACAGTGACACTGTTCATGAGCAGAGGCCTTAAAATGACTATGTTGAAAATTTGGTGAAAAAATTCCTAAAACTTACTGTTTTACGAGCGTGCGTTGCGCAGTTCCTACGCACGCTCGTAAGTTCATGAATTTTCAATACTTTCACTCCAGATTTTCAACATTGCCATTTTACCACACCTCCTTATGAGCTGTACAGCTGTCATTTTTCGCATCTTGCCCACAATGTGTTTCCGCCCACGTAGCGCACAATGGCGCAGTCGGTGTGTGAAATCAATGTATGGGACACAGTAAGAAAATCACAGTGACACTGTTCATGAGCAGAGGTCTTAAAATGGCCATGTTGAAAATTTGGTGAACAAATTCCTAAAATGACTGTTTTACGTAGCGCATTGCGCAGTTCCTACGCACTGTCGAAGTTTCGCGAATTCTCAATATTTTCACTCCAGATTTCAACATTGCCATTTTATTACATTTTCTTATGAACAGTACAGTTGCTATTTTTACATATGTCGCCAAAATGTGTTTTCAAGACATGTATCGTGACAATGGTGCAGTCGGAGTGAAAGCAATGTTTGGGACAGATTAGGAAAATCACAGTTACACTGTTCATGAGCAGAGGTCATAAAATGGCTATGTTGAAAATTTGGTGACAAAAGTCCATAAACTGTCTGTGATACGAGTGAGCATTGCGCAGTTTCCACGCACCCTCTT
This sequence comes from Neoceratodus forsteri, assembly GCA_016271365.2. Classification (NCBI taxonomy): domain Eukaryota; kingdom Metazoa; phylum Chordata; order Ceratodontiformes; family Ceratodontidae; genus Neoceratodus; species Neoceratodus forsteri. The sequence goes on from CM028135.1 coordinate 314,949,402, forward strand.
AAGTTCATGACTTTGTAATATTTTCAATCCAGATTTTCACCAGTGGCATTTTTCCACACTTTCCTTATGAACAGTACAGCTGTCATTTTTCACAACATGGCCGAAATGTGTTTTCACACTTTCAGTGCAGAGATGCGTGGTCGCTGTGAGAAATCATTGTTCGGGACAGATAAAGAAAATCACAGTGACACTGTTCATGATCGGAGGTTCCAAAATGCCTGTGTTGACAATCTGCTGTAAAAAAATCCCAAACTAATTACATTACGGATGTGCGTTGCACAGTTTCTATGCACGCTCGTGACTTCACCATTTTTAAAATATTTTAACTGCACATTTGCAACATTGCCATTTTTTACACCTCCCCATGAACAGTACAGCTGTCATTTTTTACATCCTGTTCGGAATGTTTTTGCACCTGTGGTGCTAAATGCCATAGTCGCCAGCGTAAGCAGCTTTCGTTAACAAACTGATATTGCCACTGTTCCTGACGGGGTCACAAAAAATGTTGAAAATTTGGAGTGAAAATACCAACGAATGCCTGAGGTATTAGGGTTTCCAACCATAACGCCTAACCCTGAAGAGAATGACAGGCATCAGGATGTGACTTGGGATTCTTGCCTGTAATGCTCATACCATTTCACACCTGCAGCCAGTGACAGGCATCAAGCACGCGTTGGACTCTTCGGCCCCAAAGTTCACCCCATTCTCCTATACCACACATTTCACCATATTTCCTGATGGAATGGGTGCGATAAGGGCCAAAGACCCTATATACATTGTGACACTTGTCAGTGTCTGCAGGGTAGGGTGTGGTGAAATGGCATGGTCATTATGCCTGATGACCCAAAGGCACACCCCAATGCCTGTCACTCTCTGCAGGGTGGTGGTGGGGTTGGCTTCAGTTCAATACTTCGCTGCCATTCCGATTATGCAGCTCTGTAACTTCTACACTACCAATGCCTATGCCAGCAAGCAAACATTTGGCATTGACAAATGCTTGTTTTTATTTGATCTACCCTGAATGTTAAGAATGCAATTAAAATCCCCTCCCCCCAAAATATTGAGTGAAAATATTAAATAGGGCTGGATTTTTTCAGATATTCAGTTCTAAGAGCTTTAGTCTGTGGGTTATTAATATTGATAAATCTACAATACCTAGAATGCCGTAATCCATCGATTATTAGTATTCTTCCTGGAATTAAATCTATTAATTTGTGTAAGACAAAATGAAAAGCATTAAATATAATTCCAATCCCATCCACACAATCTCTACAAAATGACCAGTATGATGGTCTCCATGGCCAATCCCTTTGAAATGAGGCTATTTGTTCCTGAGAAAACATCCAAGTTTCTTGTAAAAAATTAACTACTATGTTCTTATCCCTAAGGAACTGAAGGACAGCTTGTCATTTAACAGAATTTAATAAACTGTGTGTATTCAGTGTGCCCCATATGAAACCAGCCATTCAATTTACAGAAGGTGATGGGTTTATTCTATTTTTTCCTCCATTTTCTTTGTATTCCTCTATTGGGGTACCTATATTTTCCTGCACAGATTTTTGGGGATCTGAATCTACAATATGCATTTCTGAGTCACCCCAAGAGGTGAATAGTGCAGCATAAGAATTTGGAGATTCAATAGACTCACAACGAGGTACAGCCAATGACTTTAGATGCCTACAAGATCATCTCGGAGGAAGGGGGGACACTTTGGAGTTTCCAGTTCTAACACTCTCTGCATCATCAGAGTCTTTATAACAAACTGGTTCAAATTGTTCTATAACCTCTAATTCCATTTTGACTAAGCTGACTGGAACCCCTGCTAAGGGAGGCGAAGGGGGTGTAGGACTGAAGAGGGTTTTTTATGTCTGAATCCTGCTGATGAGAAGGCTTAGGGTTGTCTACTTTAGGCCCTTCTTATTTAGATACAGTATCCTGTGCTTGCTGGATTTTCAAGTCCATGCTCCCACAAGAGGCTTTATTCCTTGCTGCCCAAGGGCATTCTCTAAAAGCATGACCAAAATCCTCACACAGATCACACTTAGTGTGATTAGCACACTGCATGGTTCATGGCCTACCTCCCCACAGTTGTCACACCTGGGCTGATCGCAGACACTGGAGAGATGTGTTTTTGACCCACACTTGTAGCACGCTCTAGGCTGCTCACTATAAAAACATACCCCACAATCTCTACCCAACAAAAAAGCATTAGGGATATGTTTGATCCCAGAGTCAGATTGCCTGAGATTTACCTTATACTTCCACCTCCCCCCCCCCCATCCAGAACTGTTCAGAATCTAAAATAGGTTCAGGATCATTTTGTATGTCACACTTCTGAGACAACCAGTATGTCATGTCTTCCACATGGACCCCCTCATTTCTAAACATAACAGTGGCGTTTTTAATTAAAGGTTTAGTGAGTGGTATTACCAAGAAGGGGGTCCATGTGGGAGAATATTTAACTTGCCCATACCGTTCCCAAAAAAGGTCTAAACTATCGGCTGATCTAAAACTGATGTCGAAGTTATCCTCCCCAGAGATATTAATGAAGGTGAATACATCCCTAGGCAAAAACTTCAGAGAGTCTTTTTTTAAGTATTTCCCCGTGTAATGTCTGTCAGGTCTCTCTTCCAGCCCGCCTTTATAGCGAATTCGTATTGCATTTCACCTAGGAGCTGCTTCACGTCTGGATTTAGAAAAGAGTTCAGAGAGCAAAGGCTTGTTAGGAGTAACTGGAGCACAAAAATCCTCTTTATCATTAATTATCTGTGGCACAGAATTTTTTTCTAAGTTTGAAAGTACTTTTATTTCAGGTAATGGTGAATTTTCAACCATAGTTGTATTCTTCTCTCTAGGGGTCAGACAAGCGTTGTTTTCTCCTTGAGCTAGATGCCGTGCTGGCTTCGGCCTCCACTCTGGGGAGGCTGTTTGAAAATTAAAAGATGAATCCCAGGCCGAGTCAGGGGTCCAAATGCCTGAAGTAAGTTTTTCCCATCCTGCTTCTTGCAAAGCTTTATGAGGTGACCAAGAATCATCATGTAATTTTATAGCTTCTAACCCCTGCTCCTTAGAAACCTCCACTGTCTTTATATCATTTTTGTTTGACTTGTTGCACTCTCATGCTAAAGTTTTAGCCACAGCTGTATTTAAGGAAAGAGGTTGAGGGGCTAACGGCCATTGAAAGCTAAATTCAGTTACCCCTTCTTTCTCATTTACTGCCGTTTGGTATGTTATTTGGGAGGACTCTGCTGTTACAGTATATTGATTCACCGACGGGTGAAACACAAACCCCAACTCTTTGGACAGGGGAGCTTGTTCTTTGAAGTGTAAATATGTTCCATGTAGTTTAGGGACCAAGTTAAAGAACTGATTTCCTGCTGAGGGAGCGCGTTTCTTTTCAGTCATTTGTTCAATACTCTTAGCTTTTATCGGCTTACGGCACTCACTAGACCTAGCAACTGAACTGCCAGCCTGAAACCCGTCATTTTTAGCTATAGAATTAAGAATTGTAGCAGCACACTCACCCTTCGCCTGCAGAGGTGTCAGAATCACTACTTCCTCATTCCTGCTGTCAATACCTGCAGGCAGCTTGTCAGAGAGATCAGCTGCGGCTGAAATTGACTTGGAGCTTAGCTTCGAGTGTGCCGCTTCCTCAGTATTCGCCTGAATCATCACTCGTACATCAACTGGCAAGGTTTCAATTCCGTTGGTACCATTGAAAGAGATTGAAGCAAACTCAGTTGTAACAGGCAAAAACATCTCAGGCACAGAAATAGCTTCATGAAAGAGCTCCTCTCCCTCGTAATCTTGTAAATTAGTCATATTCTCCATAGAGAGAGTAGGGGAATTTCCCCGGTGTCCTGGCCAAATTTCCCTCATTCACTAAAAATACCACCAACAGCGTAATCTGGTTCAATTTCAGTTGCTTACCACCTGTATCCCCCCCCCCGGTTGCCCCTGAAAAAGGGACTTCTAGGCCCAGTGGGCTTACCGGGTCAACAAAATTCAACCAACCAACCAACCAACAGCAGGTGATAATGAATTCCAAAGAATGGGGCTGGTGACACTAAATGCCCAGTCATCGGTGGTTTTTAATCTCATCCTTGGAATGGTCAGGAGGCCCCTAGAGGAGAAATGGAGGGAGTGGACTGGAGCGGCAGGTGTTAGGAGGTCAGACAGATAGCTAGGGTCTAGTCCTTTCAGGGCCTTAAAGGTGAGCAAGTCCACTTTGAAGATAACCCCTCCACCTGACCGGCAGCCAGTACAGCTCTTGTAGCACTGAAGCTACATGACTGAACTTGGAAAGTCCTGTCAGCAATCTGGCAGCAACGTTCTGCACTAGCTACAGCTGGTGGAGGGTACCTCCAGAGACCCTGAAGTAGAGCGCATTACTGTAATCAAGCCTGCATGTCACAAAGGCATGTACCAGGGTAGGGAGGTCTTCAGGCGGAACCAGGAGTTTGATCCTGGCAATGTTCCTCAGTGGTAGAAACCACTTTGGACAATGGATGATACCTGGGCTTCGAATGTCAATCCATCATCAAGGAACATGCAGAGATTGAGCACCCTAGAGGAAGCCATCAATGGTGTAGGCCCCAGGAAGAGACCAGTTGCCACACAGAAGCATCCTATCATGCCTATGGTTTGACTCCACTACCAGGACCTCCATCTTATTAGGGTTCAGTTAGAACCAGCTAGAGGATATCCAGTCATTAATCTCAGCCAAGAAGCTGTTAAGCACATCCACAGCATCAGATGTTCCAGGAGCAAAGGAAAAATATAATTGGATATCATCAGCATAGCAATGAAAACCCACATTGTACTTCCTATTGAGCTCTCCCAGGGGCAGCATGTATACAGGAAACAACACTGGAGACAGGATCGAACCCTGAGGTACTCCACAGGACAGGAGGCTCGTGGAGGAGGAGAAGTTCCCCATCACTACCCGTTGCCTCCTGTTAGTGAGGTAGGACTCAAACCATCAGATGACAGTGCTGGCAAACCCACAATGCTCTCTGAGATGGTCAAGCAACACAACATGGTCTGCTGTGTCAAATGCTGAGGAGAGATTGAGGAGAATGAGAAATTACCCCTCCCCTCTATCTCTCGCCTTTAAGGAGGTCATTGTGCACCCAAACTAATGCCGTTTCAGTGCTGTGCTTAGCACAAAATCCAGACTGGAGAGGCTCATAAATGTCAAAGGCCACAAGGTGCTCCTCAAGTTGTTGCACCATAATCTTCTCTACAACCTTACCCAGAGTGGAAGGTTGGAGATAAGTCAGTAATTCACCAAGATGTTAGGGTCTAAAAATGTTTTTTCAGAAAGTGTCCCACTAGAGCTTCTTTCAAGGAGTCCGGAAAGGCCCCATCTGACAAAGAATACCAGACAATCAAAACAATCACTGGGACAATGAAACCAACACATCCCATCAAGAAATGTGTTGGTACCTGGTCCAGTTCACAATATGTGTGGTTCAGCCCAGAAACAACCTCAATGACCTCTACCACATCTACCAGTTTAAACTCACCCCAAACAGGCAGAGTTCCTCTACGATGCCCAAGGCAGTCACTGCGGGCCATAATCCAGCTCACTGATGGGATTCCCTGCCTAACAGAGGACACCCTGTCAGAAAAGAACTGAGCAAACTCCTCACACAGAGACTCAGATAAAGCTTTTTTCAGCTGCAGACAGCCGGATGTAAAAGCCTGTCTACTGTCCGAAACAGCACAGCTGGTCAGTTCTTCCCTGCAGCAATCTCTCTGGACAGGAAATCTGCCTTCTCACTGTTGATTTTCCCCTGGTACTCACCGTAGTGAGCACGCACAGCCAGTTTGTTCTCCTCTAGCCTGGTCTTCTGTCAGCGGTGCTCTAACTTCTGACCCTTAACCTTCATCTCCTTGAGCTCTCCATCAAACCATGGAGACCTCAAGTGAGAAGATTTGGGTGGTACATGCACCAGTGTGAGGGCACTGAGAGCATTGGACGTCACCTTATTATAGGCGGCAACCGCCCTACTCATGCCCTTTGCACATGCAGCACCTACACTAGGCCCTATACATTTTTGGATCTATATTAATACCCTGGACTCCAACATCACTAAGTCTAAGCTGCATTTTTTCACGGATGACACCGTACTTAATACATCCATACCAACTCTAGCCGAAGTCTGTGATGATCTGATTTCTTGTAGCTTGAATGTAATCTCATTAACTCCAGACTTTTGCTAAATGCAAAAAAAACAAACAAATGTAATGTTCTTCACTCATAACAGCAACCCCACTCCCCCCATCTACACTAAGGCTACAAATGCAACTATTGTGACGACCCTAGGTGAAACGCATGAAGTGGTAGATACATTTAAATAACTAGGCATATGGCTTGATAGTAAGCTGTCTTTCAATGCCCATATTGATAGCCTTACCAGTAAACTTAAAGCTAGACTCAAATTCTTCTTTAGAAACAGGGCTCTCTTTCTACCCAAGGTCGGACTTAGACTAGTTTAGGCCACGTCCCTCCTGCTTCTAGATTATGGTGACATAATATATAATTGCACCTCAGAAACTAATCTACACAAACTTGATGTGTTGTTCCACCGTGCCCTGTGCTTTATCACTGTGACACCCTATAGGATGCACCGCTGTGACCTGTATATGGAAGTTGGCTGGATGTCCCTCACCTCAAGGCGACGGTCTCGGCATGTGGATATTCAAAATCCTTCTAAACAAACTTCCAGGCTATATCTCCTCTCTCATTCACATTTCTCACAGCACCTACTCCCTGAGGAAGTCAGCTTTCATCCTCCTGGACATGCCTAGGACTCGCACATCCCTTGGCAAGAGCGCTATTTGTTATGCACATCCAGTGGAATGGAACAGCATTCAGGCAGTGTTCAAGCTCACTAGTCTTGTCTTGGTTCACTTCTTCAAAATTCTGGCTGCTAAATATTTCAAGGTAGTATGTAATTGTCAGAGGGCTTAGCTCTCACTGTTGTCACCTCCATCCCTCCTCTCCTCACCCGGCACCCTCCTGCCCACCCCCTGCTTACCCCCTTCTCTTCTTGCTTCTCACTGCCCCATAATTCCCTCTCTCCTTTCCTCCCCTCCACCTGCCCTCCCCTGGTCCCCCCTTCCAAACACTCTCCTCATTCCCGTTGTCTGTTGCCTCCCTCCCCTCCCTCCCCTTCTGCTCCACCCTCTTCATCCCTTTTATGGATGTCCCTGTGCTCCACTCCCACCTCACCCTTATGCTCCACTCTCACCTCACCCCCAGACACTCATGCACTTAACCATTTTGTTTTCTCTTCTATCTCTTTTTTATCTTCTTGACCTTGCCACCCACGACTCCATAGTATGCATGTCCTCCTTCTTGTTCTCCCTACCACCTGCTCATCTCAGTGCTTTACCCATCTCTTCCCATTTCTCAGCTCTCTGATCTCTCACCCCTCTGAATCAGCCAATCTTTCACCCCTAATTCAGTATGTCACACAACCAGGTTCTAGTAACCACCTGGCTGACTGTTACTTAAGTCTTTATTGTTTGCACTGTATTTTCCTGTTCCACCCTGTAGTTAGTCAACATGTTACTATGCAATGTATCTTGTCATTTTATTACCATGCACTTTATTACTGTACTGTATGATTATTACGTTATGTTATTTTTCTCTGCATAGCACTTTATTTTATCTTTTATTGATGTCATGTAATTGTTCCATAGATTGAGTCACCTGTAATTACTTTTATGTGTTGCACCTACAATTGTTGTCCATATGTATATGTCCCTGTTTTTATACAATCAGGACCTCCTTTTGAATGAGCCTGCACAATGGAGCTTTTCCTGCAATAAACCTGAATTGAACTGAATGTGACCTTTCTTGCACAAGTCGGTACCTCCATAACTGCACCTTTGATACTTTCCCATTGTTACCCTACTCCCACGACCTGATCTACAGTATAACCACAAAGGTTTCCCCAGTCTTTTTCTGCATTTGACTAAAATCTGCTCATTTGAAGATCAGAACCACTGCCCTCAATTGGGACCAGTGTTCCCCATTGTTAATTCGAACCATATGACATTGTGGTCACTAAATCTAGAATGGTTCACTGACTCTCACCCCACCAACCACTTCTGAATTGGCAGATATCAAGTCAAGAATGATAATTTGCTATGCAGGATCCCTGACCAGCTGCACCACTTAAGCAGTCCTGCATCATGTCTAGCAGTGCTTAACTCCTCAAACTCTTAGCCACAGGGATTCCAAATTATGTTTGGCAGATTCGGGGAGGGGAGCAGGAGTCAAGCTTGAAAACTGTTCCCTGTGATTGAGCATACTGAGTGGATACTGCCTATTTTGAATAATGAACTGAGTCTAGGTAGTTCTCATTTCTGCGACCAGGATGGAAGCACTTGATGTTTATTTCTTCCTCCATTCCATGTCATTTTGTGGTCAAGCAATGCATGTTACAGGGATTGACAAAATAGTCACTTCCTGGTATAGGCCTGCCATGTGACTGGATATGGGTATACAACTATTAGACAGTAGCCAGCATGATTTTACATAATAGTGTTGAAATAAGGGCAGGATATAGTGAGGTGAATGCAGAGAGAGAGAGAGAGAGAGACCTTTACTTTTCATCTCGTAGACATGGGCTACACTCTATATAGTACCAATGACTATTTGCCAGGTTATGTGTCTGAGACACCCGACTATGTTACAGTATCAGTTTCGGGGTAGCCAAAAGTTTTATGTATATCCAAACTACTGATTGAGCACTGTCCATTAAATGTGAGCGAACGTGGAATTTGGCAACTTCGGTTTAGCTTCAGTTCGGACCTTCTGTCTTCGGTTCAGCTTCAGTACTATGGGTCCATGGTGCTGGGGTTCAGCAGGCTACAAACAGTGGTACGTGACACCCCTCCTCCACCTCTCACTCACCCTTGTCAATCCCAACCTCTGCCACCCTCCCCTAATCCTTCAAGGGCTAATGTAATATCTAAAACTAATAGTAGTTTTCAAAAGCAGTCAACCATTACCTTTTACAGCTGAGTTACTTTTTCTTTTTGCTTTGGTTAATTAGAAGTTTGTTTACCTGATGTTAGTAGGTGTGCTGTGTGGAACACCACTCTACCTGGCAGCTGATGTGTAGTTCTGTTCATCCATTACATCACCAACATTGTGACCTCACTGACTATGACATCACTGCTTCTTAGAAACAGCCATTGTGTAGCTGCCAGGTCAGTCACCTGTAATGTTACTGTCAATGAGATTACAATGCTGATGATGTACTGGAGGGAACAGCGATAGATATGTCAGCTGCCAGGCTGAGAGATTCTACTCATCCAACACAATATTACCACATAGAAAAATGTGGGATGCGCAAAAGGATAAAGAAAAACACTTTAGAAATAAAAAGTCACAGCTGGCTACTTCTTAAAATTTATATTATTTTACTGTCTGTCTGTTTAAGTTCCACTAGCTTTTTCAGTCAATTGAAAAAAAAAACACTCAGTGTCAGGAGTTGGAAATTATTTTTGTTAATAAAAAAAAATTCCCAAGAGGGAGGAGGAGGAGGGTGGAAAATGATTGGGAGGGGGAAGGAGTGTCATGGGACTAGCCCTGGATATCTGGGAAAGGACAAAAAGTGTATTCTTATTCTCAAATTAACCAGCCAAAGAGTTAAGTGCTCCTGAAGTGACTCAAAATTTCGACTGGACTGAACCAAAAAACAAACTGCAAAATTCAGCACCTTTAACAAATACAAATTTGACATTGGGTCATCTTTACCATCCATACCAAGAATTTTCAAGAACTTACTGATATATAAGAATGGATGTTGGTTGACAGTACAGTGTAACTTCTACAATGTGGGCAGTATCTAGAAAGTAAATGCAACCCATGTGCACTTAGGTACTGACTCCCTCTGTTTATTTATTTTTTTTATTTTTATTTAGAAAATGTTTCACCAGGAAAGACATCATGAGCTGTAAACAGCTCGTTTCCAGAAGTGTCCTGGGTGTGTGTGTGTGTGTGTGTGGTGGGGGATGAGAGAATTACAATGTTGGGAGAACAAGCACTACATAAAAGTACAGAGTAATCTATAACAAGCAAAAACCAATAACAGATCATACCAGGGTGGTATCTGTATAGAGTAGAAGAACCAGACAAACCTGCAGAGAAATCTACTTAGAGAGGGTCTGATGATTACTACCAGTCATGTACCGTGGAATAGAGAGGACAGACACAGGTTAAGTGCAGTAGGAGTGGATAGAGCATGGGGTTGAGAAGTGCTATGTAGGCCATGATAGAGTAGGTTTGGGCAAAATGTGGCAATATGGAGGGGTAGGCAAGTAGGACGATGGGGGAAAGGGGGGGAACAGCCTAGACCCAAATCCGAGTGTTTATATTCTATCCCGCCTTCCATGGTACTTGCAGGTCCAATTCCCTACAGAGCTTCCTAGCAGAAAACTCTGTTTTAAGATGCTGCCACTGTTAACTATTTATGGCTCAAGCATATCCTACATGGGACTTCTAGGTACTACGCTTTTGTTTATGGCATTGTATGCACTGGGGTTTTCTGTGCAAGAGGCTCTGCAGCTTTGTTTGAGGCTGAACGCAAAGCACTTACTCCAGTACTACTCTGCTACACCCTCTTTCCAAGATTCCAATCCTCTACCTTATAACTTGCCATGTTAAAGTTACTCTGGCAGAATTTCTTTTCAGAATTGCAAAACCGAACAATGAAAAATTGGAAAATGGGAATGTACATAATTTTTTAGTGCTGTATAAATGCTTTCATAGAGGATTCTTCAGTTGCATGACAAAAGTTCAACTTTTACAGTATTTTTCTTCTAAAGCTTTCATGCAAGCACACACTGTGCATACTCCTGCACCCATAGACAAACAGATACACTGCATATGACAGCAAATAGATATAATGGAATGCCACAGCATACAACTCAACATAATACTCACACTAAAATTCTCCCCAATTTCTTCCTTGCTACAGTTTCCTGCATGTGCTCCTCCAGTATTTTGCACTGTCAACTAAATGTACTACAAAGCTCGACTGATGTACAGTAATCACATCTAAACTTAGAGACACAGATCAGCAACTAATGAAGACACATCCGGAATACTGTTTCCCTTTAAGCTAGTATGTATCTGCATACACATCTCTGGACGGTTGGCTGTGAAACCACCACAAGCAGGAAAGCCTTTCAGATCATTTTCACAGCTTAAGTTAACTTGTTGATATGTGTTTTCTTCTGTAGCAAAATCAGTATAAATCTACAGTAGCTGCTGCCTAGCAACCAACACAGACAGACACAGCACAGTGGAATTCTGTGGTTCAACGTTTATATTTTAATATCTGAATTTCATTTACATAATGTGGTCACTGGGATAGGCATGCTAAGCTGGAGCTCCTTTCCATGTGCAACCCGCGGGACAGAGTACAAGAATGGAGTGGCAGGGTTAGGTCAGAGAAGAGGTAAGCTGTAACAGTGGCAAGCCAGTATTTGGCTAGGAAGGAGTAATGGTGTGAGAGATGCTCTAAGGAGGTGAAAAAGACATTTGCATTGGGAGAGCAATGATGGGTGAGAGAGATGGACCACATACACAAGATTATTTTAAAGATTATCTCATGGTAGATTGGGAGAGGAAGGCAGGGCTAACTGCAGTAAAGCACTCCAAGATTAGGGCAGGCTTTCTTATGCATGGTGTCAATGTGAGTGGAAAAGCTGAGGTTCTGGCCTGTATTGCATGGGATCCAGTCTGCTACATTAAGATGTCAGTCTAGAGATGATTGACTTCTCTAGAATCTGTTCCGTGATGCATCTGTTGGAATCTGGGTCATTCTGTTTCTGTTCTGAGTCCAAGAGTTAGAAGTGGAATCCAAATCCAAATGCAGATTTTGCCTCCAAATGCCTGGTAGTGTGAACAAGTTAGCTAGCTACCCCCACCCCTGGTACACACACACACACTCTAAAAAAGCCACTACCAGGTATACTGCCTAACCCCCCACCCCCCCATCTCAAACTTCCTCCCTGGCTTACAGAAAACCAAAAGAAATAGGGTGCTACTTTTACCAAGGAGTAGACATCCCATACGGATGCTCAAGTGAGTGAAGTGCAGGGGCGAACAGCCTAGCAAGGTTGAAATTCACTGTACACGTTTGATGGAGACATAAAAATTAAATGTGTCACTTGGAGTATGTTGTAAGAATTCTCCATCTACTCCTTGGTGAAAGTAGTGCCCTGTCTCTTTTGGATTTCTGACAGTGTGTATGAGCTGGGGCTGGCTCTTTCAGAGTGATCCTGCAGGTAAACTGCAGAATGCTGAGTTACTTCCTAGTTCCCACCCTGGCTTATGGCTGTGCTGCCCTGCTGCTGTGTGTTTTGGCACTAGGTAGGGCTGGTCATGGCAGTGTGTCTCTTGAGCGTCCAGCTGTTCAGTGAGGTGTCTCTCCCATCCTTAGCTGCTAATGCTGTCCTCCGCTGAACCGGCGAAGACAGCTGAGAAAAAGCCCACACCTCCCACTTGCAGTCTGCTGCTAAATGAAATAATCCAACCTTGACCTTCTAACATAATTACAATTTTACAAAACAAACAATACTTTTTTAATGAGAAAGAAAAGAAAAGAAACTCTAACACTGCACCGCTGCTGCTTTGCTGTTTTTACAAGTCTGACCCCATGTGACCCTCCCTGACTCGGAGGAGGCACAAAAATCCTGGGATGAGCCACTTCACTCTTACTGTGAGAGGATGAAGTGATGGCTTCTTTTCCTAGGGTTTTTTGTTAGTGGCCCACTCAGAGAGAGTTATCATGTGTCTCACATTCGGTCTCATTACAAGGAGCCTAATGGCAGGGCAGGGCAATGTGGTGATCTTATCAACTGGGGTGCTGTCCTTGAAGATAGTCTGTCCCAGCTGCACACCCAGCATCACCTCAAGCAGGTGGACTGGCAAGACAATGTTATTGTCCGAATAAGGTTGGATGCCAGGAAACACCCTTTAAGGAGAGGCAGGACACAATATGAAGTTTGATGCCCCAGAGGCTTTTATTCATACCAAGGAAAGGTAGATATGGCCACAAGGGAAAGTCTGGGAATAACTCTTACTTGTAGACAGTAACTAACAATTACCACTCTAATTACTCAACTCTGTTATCACTCTACATGTACGTCGGCCTAAGGCCACTCTACAGTATTCACCTCAGCTTAAGGCCACTCTGTAATATTCTTATCCCTCTTACAATACCCTACCCAGGGGTCTCTGCATCAAGAGTATTACGTTATCATACCATGTGACAAGCATTCAATATACAACCAGCAAACAGTCTCACACTCTCAAAGTCTATTAGGTGCAGATGTCCATCGTCTTCATGCACAGTTGAAGAGTAGAGGACAAAAGAAAGGGGAACTCCTGCTTGGCACCAAGCTCACCAGAAAACCTATGAGAGGTTGCAACAAGAGGATGGAGAGATTGGTAAACAGACCATGGGCATCGACCAACCCACTCTCCAGGGTTACCAGAATACAATAGCATGAACTGACTGACTTGGGGTACTGCTCTTTCTTGGCACAAAACCCTTGAACTGGGCTGCCAAGGGTGAAGAACCAAACTGTGGCAAGGAATCCACCTGCAGGACTGCCACAAGAGAAGGAATCTGCTGCTTTCTCCTCTGCACCAACCCTCCACCAGGGTTGCCAAGGATGAAGAAGAACTGCTGCGGGTTTTTCTAACACCTACCCTTGACTAGGGCTGCCAAATGAACACTGGACTTGGTGAAGAATCCACTAGGATGACTACCAAGGATGAAGAAGACACTACTGAGGTGCTTTCGGCTAAAGATCTTCTTGGAGGACCACCAAACTCGAGCTACTACCCTGAGGATTGCACTGGTGATGCAGGATGAAACAAGCAGGAAGAAGTAGAAGGTGAAGATCCAGATTCCACAAAGATGAAAAACAAAATAAGAAACAGCTGCCACGACCACACTTGGGTACGACAGACTCATCTACCAGCGGGTATCTGAGAGGGATGGATGAGGCACTTTCCAGTCATCTTTCTTCCAAGATGCTCAGAAACCAGTGGCCGTGACTCTTCAAAGGATGTCGATTTTGACTACAGTGGTCGAAAGGACAAGAAGTTGCTGAAGTCTTCTGCTGGCTGAAGATGGCTATGGTGAAGTGTTGATGGAGACTGAAGATTGAATCGCAAACCTGATGCTGCACAATGGTACTTCTTTTAACACATTGCGCTGGAATATTCACTTTCAGGGGCAATTTGCAGGGAGCAGGGACAATTTGTGACAATCCAGGGCAATTGTTCACTGGCAGGGGCAACTTGCCTGGGGCAGGGGCAACTTGCCTGGATCAGGGGCAAATTGCAACATTCCCGGGCAATTGTTCACTGGCAGGGGGAAATTACCACAATCCTAATATTATACAACACAGTCTAGGTGCTTCATGCAATAAACACGACACTTGAGATGCTGGAGGAATAAACAGTTAGAAGAAACAGTACAACAGCTGATAATCACTTCGTAACAGGTTGTGTGCTTAAGCACCCCTTAGTCAGACCCTTTTCCTCTTGGGGTCTGTCTTCATTAGGATATAGCAACCCCTGAACACTTTAAGGTAATTACCCCAGCTATTTAGCCTGGTTACACTAACTGCCATATGCCTGCTGCCCTCTTCCCTAGGGACTGGGATGCCCTACCTTTACTGGGCCTGGTGCCCCTTTACTACTATAGGCCTGGCTGCCCTTTACTGTACTAGGCCTGGTACCCCTTTACTACCATGGGCCTGGTGCCCTTTACTTGACTGGTCCTGGTGCCCTTTGCTACCACGGGCCTGGTGCCCTGCTTAAACTGTGGGCCTGGCTGCCCCTGTAATGGGCCTGGTGCCCTCTTTAAACCTGGGCCTGGTGCTCTTTACTATCACGGGCCTGGTTCCCTTAACTACCATGGGCCTGGTGCCTTGCTTAAACTGTGGGCCTGGCTGCCCCTGTAATGGGCCTGGTGCCCTCTTTAAACCTGGGCCTGGTGCCCTTCTTAAGCATATGCCTGGTGCCCCTGTAATGGGCCTGGTGCCCTTCTTTAAATCTGGGCCTAGTGCCCTCTTTTAACTTGGACCTGGCTCCCCTGTAATACTGTGGTGGGGTCCCTTTAAATCTCGGGCTCAGAGAGCCTGCTGCCACTCAGAACCTCTGTCCCTCCTTAAACTCAGCCCCTTCCTGAATATTTAAAAGGCCTTTACTTGGCCTTGCTGGATAGCCCCTCCCATGGGTATTGCTTCACCCTGTCCCCTCCTGAATAATAAATTAAGGGTCCTATCACCTGACCCTCCCTCAGTGCTCAGTCACTCCTATTGTGCCTAGTGCAAACAATTTAATTTAAAATGCAGTCTTTTCTACGATTGGATGGTCAGCACTCTTCTTTGTGCTGCCGTCTGACTCACCCACACCAACAGATGATTGAGGAGGTGACTGGGAGGCGAGAGGTGTGCTGGCAGTGCGAGGGCAACGGACAGGATGACAGGGGGCCTCGGATGGCTGACAGCTTCTCGGATGCTATGCAGCTCTTCTCTGCTGCCGGTGGGGGACAGGAATTACTTAATAAATAAAGACGGACAAAATAAAAAATAAAATGACGGGTCTCACTAGCCCAAAACAGCCGAACTGTGCATTTTCTTTCTTTGTGGTGCACTGATGGAACCACCAACTGCACCACACAGCAACAGGGAGGATCTTCAGGCACTGGAGGCAGAGAAGGCACGCAGGCAAGTCCTGTGGGACAGCTTCAACCCAAGTTAAGCCCTTTACCTGTCCCCTTGACTTGCTGCGTCCTCACTCCTCAACAGCTGCCCAGGAACTGACACTAACTGAACAATATTTTAAAACTTAAACCCTTCTGGTTCTGGAATAGCTGGAGTGGAATGCTGTGCATGAGCAGCTCAGCACTACATTCCATCCAGGCCATTATCTCTAGAACTGCATAAAAATTCTATTTTCTTGACAGTATTTCAGTGCACAGGGCACTTTTTTTTATTATTTACAGCATTTTTCCCATACAAGGAGGGGAAACTTTACTCTTAGGGGCCCCATTTGACTGTACCCTGCAGCCCACTCCTACAACAGGCACTCTGGGCACCTGTAAACCCCTATGATTTATTTCTGTTATTTTTTTACTGTGGTGCCCCAACTTTGGAGCATTACAGCAATAATGCACAAAGGGTTTTGGGTGCATCCTGGTCCAGTGTGGACTTGTGGCTCTTTTTCAGGGGTATAACACTCCCACCGTCACAATAGCCAGCCAGTTACAAGAGCTTGGGGGCTTGATGGATTAGCTGATGAGGAGGATACATATGCACAGTGCCGTGGCAGGAGTAGGAGGACTGATCTGGACAGACCAGCAGGAGAGACCTTCCAGGGCAGTCCCCAGAAGCAGCTAGCTGAAAAAAGGTACTGATAAGAATGGAGACTAGGCAGATTGCCTATAAGGCAGGAGGTGGGGTGGGAGGTTTAGAATATGTTACTTCATTACCTTGCTTGAGCATATCTCCTCCTTACTGTGGTAGGTGGGGGGAGGTTTTGACATTTTACAGGTTAATGAAATTGAACATAGAATCTGAATCAGATTTCAAAGGTTTTTCTGGATATGGAGTTTTGGACCTAAATACTGAAATTCTGAGTACCAAAAAAACTGTTTGGAATCTGACAAATCTGATTCCATTAGATAGATTACAAGCAACACTATTCTAATCTGCAGTTTGTGAGCTGAAGTTAAGACCTTTAGAGATCTTCTGGACCAAGTGTCAGGCATTTTGTCAGTAAATCAGTAGAATCAGCACTGAGAGCAATGCATGTATCCTCCTCTGATAACCAAAACAAACAGGATATTTGGCACAACTTAAATAATGTGTCTCAATATCTGGAAGTTACAAATATTACATTGGCAACAAGGATTATCAGCTGCCACATAGCTTACATCTAAACTAAATAACAACAAGCATTTGCCAATGCCAAATATTTGCTTGCTGGTATTAGCATTGGAAATGCAGGAGTTAGACAGATGCAGAGTAGGAATGGCAGTGAAGTATTGAACTTCACATCAACCCCACCTCCAACCTGCAGAGACAGACAGGCATTGGGGTATGTGTTTGGGTTTTTGTCCATAACATTCATGCCATTTCACCTTACCCTATCCTGCAGACCCTGACAAGTGTTGAGGTGTGCCTTGGGGTGTTCAGCTTTACAGTCCCCCACTCCATAAGGACATATGCTGAAATGGGTGTAATATAGGAGAATGGGATGAACTCTGGGGCCAAAGAGTCCAAGGCACACCTCAATACCAGTCACTGACTGCAGGGTGGGGTTGGGGGGTGGAACTGCATGAGAATTACAGCTGTCAATCCAAAGGCACACCCATAATGCCTGTCAGTCTGTGCAGGGTGGGATGTTATGGTTAGAAATTCTAACGCCCCAGGTGTTTGTTGGTATTTGCACTAAAAATTTTCAACATGGCCTTATTGTGACCCCCACATCATGAAAGTGTTTGGGACCTCTTCTCATGAACAGCGGCACTGCGAGTTTGTCAATGTGTCCCGAGCTTTGAGTTCTCACAGCGACCGTGCCATTGTGCACCAGATGTAAGAAAACACAGTGTATGTGGAAACTGCACAACACATGCATGTAACACAGTCATTTAGTGGAATTATTTCATCAAATTTTCAACATAGGTATTTTGTGACCTCTGCTCATGAACGCTGTCAGTATGATTTTCTTAATCTGTCCCAAACATTGATTTCCCACAGCAACCATGCTATTCTGTGCCAGATATGTAAATGCAAATTTCGGGCAGCATGTGAAAAATGACAGCTGTACTGTTCATATCATAAGGAGGTCTGAAAAAATGCCAGTGTTGGAAATCTGGAGTGAAAGTACTACAAATCTGTGAAGTTATGAGGGTGCGTGGAAACTGTACAGCACACGCTTGTAACACAGTTATTTTATGGACGTTTGTCACCAAATTTTCAACATAGGCATTTTAGGACCTCACGGACATACAAATCTGCCAGCAGAACAGACCAATCAGTCTATCTAAATCTGCCTGAATGTGCAGCTAGCACCCTAGATTGCAGCTGCCACAGCCTTCTCTCCCTCAGTTCCTCCTTCGCTTGTCTCAGCCCCTGCCCCCTGACTCTTCCTCTTGCATTATCCCAGTCCATCTTAAAGCTGTTAACTGTCCTACATGTTACCACCGCCTCTGGCAGTGCATTCCAACTAGACACCACCCTCTCAGTGAAATAGTGCCTCCTCATTTCCCTCTTGAAATGTCCCCCTTCCAACCTTAGTCCATGCCCCTTGCCTCTCTTCCACTCCTCAGTTTAAACACCCTCTCAGTGCTAGGTTTATTTACCCCCCTCAGGTATTTAAATGCTTGAATCATATCCCCCCATTCCTCTTCTCCTCCAGTGTATACATGTTCAGCTCATTCAGCCTAACTTTATATTCCTTTCCTTCCATCCCCTTAAACATTTTTGTTGCCCTCCTTTGCACTCACTCCAGTAACTTTATATCTCTCCTCACGTATGGCCTCCAGTATTGCACACAGTACTCCGAGTGCGGTCTGACCAATGATCTGTAGAGAGATAGGATCACATCCCTTTGTCTGGATGAGAAACCCCTTGCAGTGCACCCCAGCATCCTGTTTGCCTTTGCTGCTGCTCTCCTATACTGAGCTGAGTTGTTCATGCTCCTGGTTACCAACACCACTAGGTCCTTCTCCTCCTCTGTGATCCCCAACCTCACCCCCTCCAATAGTCCCTCTTCTGGTTCTTAGGCCTGAAGTGCATCACCTTACACTTGATTGCACTGAATGCTAGCTGCCACTCCACCAACCATGTCTCTAGTTTGGTTACATCCCACTGCAGTTTTTCCCATCCGTTCTCTTTGTCCACCACTGCCCCCAATTTGGTATCATCTGTTAAGAGACTAACCCTTCCCCCCCACTCCATGTGCTTTATCAAAGATAAAGAGCCCAAATAGTACGGGGCCCAGCACTGACTCCTGCAGCACCCCGCTTGTCACTGCTCTATGTGCTGAGAGCTCCTGCCACCACCGCCATCCACTGCACCCTCCCCTGTAACCAGATCCCTATCCATTTGGTCAGCTTTTTTCCTACACCCACTGCCATCACCTTCCCCCCAGTCTCCCATGAGGCACTGTATCAAAGGCAGGGCACCGAGTTTTCTGCAATTCTGCAGGTGTGGCCAAACCATGGAAATATCTGCGGAATTTGCTGTCGCCATAGAATTCACGGCCCATGGAACAACGTCCTTTGCCGCGGTGCCCAATCCCGTCGGTTTCACTGCCCCTCTCAAATGTTAGTATGCCATGCTTGGAGCCACCCCAGCATGGCAAAGCTTTATTTGCCAGCAGGGGTGCCCAATCCCGTCGGTTTCACTGCCCCCAAATGTGTGTATGCCTTTGGCTGGGAGCCCACCCCAACATGGCAAAATCTTCCTTTGCCGGCCAGGGGTTCCCAATCCCCGTCAGTTTCACTGCCCCCAAGCTACCTGGTGCCACACAGAGTCCACCCCAGCGTAGCAAAGCAATTTTCCAGCAGGTTGCCCAGTCCCGTTGGTTTCACTGCCCAAATGTTTGTATGCCATGGTGGAGCCCACCCCAGCATTGCAAAATCTCCTTTGCCGACAGAGGTGCCCAATCCCCTGTCGGCTTCACCGTCCTCTCCCAAGCTGCCTGGTGCCATGCTGGGAGCCCACCCCAGTGTGGCAAAAGTCCCTGCTTGTGTGTGAATACAAAAAAAAAAAATGAAACAAAAAAAACCTTCCATCATTGATTCCTTTGCCCAACCTCCCCAACCCACACCCACCCTCTGTGTACCCACCTCCCCACACCCCCCACTCAACCCATACTTACCTGCAGAGCCCAAGCGATGATCTTGGTTGGACTGGGGAACATGTCTGCACTCTTCAAAGCCGACCGCAAACTGAAGAAATGCTGGTAAGCTGTATAATGGCATAAATTGATTTTTTTCAACTTTAGTGCATATCTCAGCCATTTCTGGGAATGATTTCACCAAATTTTCAACATGGGATTTTTGGGGCCCCAGCTCATGAACTGTGACACTGTTATTTCGTAAATCAGTCCCAAAATGTGGTTCCGTAGTCACTGCACAGAACCACCTTTCTGGAATGATTAATGAAATGACAGTATCACAGTTCATGAGATAGGCTCCTAAAAACCCTATGTTGAAAATTTGGTGAAAATATTCCTCAGCTTACTGTTTTATGAGCTTATGCAGACAGTTCTATGCACGCTCATAACTTCAAGCATTTTTAATATTTTCACTCCAGATTTTCAGTATTGCTATTTTACATACATTCCTTATGAACAGTACAACTGTCATTTTTCACATCTCACCCAAAATGTTTTCGCACATGTAGCACACAATGGTGCATTCGGTGTGCGAAATCAATGTTCTGGACAGATTAATAAAGTCACAGTGATACTGTTCATGAGCAGAGGTCTTAAACTAGCTATGTTGAAAATTTGGTGACAAATGCCCATAAAATGACTGTGTTATGAGCATGCATTGTGCCAGATATGGCAAAAAAAAAGGAAAAAAATTAAGGGTAAAAATGTGACGCAGAATTGCCACAGAAATTGCTGTTGAGTGCCGCAGAAGTTGTGCGACAAATGAGAACCCTGCCGCAGAACTTTGCTTCGATGTGCCTCAGAAAAATCGGGGCCCTGATCAAAGGCCTTACTGAAGTCTAAGTATAGAACGTGTACCACATGGCCCTTGTCCAACTCCCTTGTCACCCAGTCATAATACTCTGTTAGGCTGATTTGACAAGACCTCCCTGAGATGAACTTGTGTTGCTGCCCATCTTGGAGGTCATTACTCTCTAAGAATGCCACCAGCCTCTGTTTCAGTATCGCCTCCATAAGCTTATCCACTATGGACATGAGACTGACCATCCAATAATTTCCTGGCTCCTCCCTAGGCCCACTCTTGTATATGGGCACCACATGGGCCACCCTCCAGTGCTAGGGCACACACCCCATTTCCAGGGAGGTGTTGAACAGATCTGCCAGTGGCTCAGCCAACAGCTCCACCATCTCCCTCAGCACCCTGTGGTGGATGCCATCGGCACCTGGTGCCTTGTCCACCATTACTGCCCTCAGCCCCCTCTAGCACCCTAGTCCCTGTGATCACTTTGTCCATCACCTCCACCCCACTTTCACCACCCCAGCCCATGCTGGTAGTGGACAATCCCTCTCCTTAGTGAAAATGGAGCAGAAGTGCTCATTTAGAATTTCCACTTGCTCCTCCCCCTTTTTCACCCAATCCACTCCCCACTTTATCCTCACAATATGTACCTTGCACGTCCTCTTTTCCCCGACATACCTTAAAAAGTCCTTTTCCCCCTTCCTTTATGCCCTGTGCTAACTTTAATTCTCTGGAGGCCTTAGCTTTTTCACCCTCCTGGTCACCTCCCTTGACCAACTCCTGTAAGCCTCCTAATCCTCTCCATTCCCTGTTCTCCTGTACTTCCAGTATGCAGCACTTCTTTGTTGAGCCAGCATGGTTTCTTGGCTCTGCTTTTCTTACTCCTGGCCCTGCTGTAGGCTACTGTGGCCTCTGTTAGCCCAGTCTTTATGATTCCCCAATTTTGTTCTGCACCCATCCCCGGCCTTATATCCTGGGAGTCTCCCTCACAGTATTGCTCACATCCTCCCAAAGTCCATCCTACTAAAGTCCACCACCTTAGTGCCTGTGCCTCCTCTCTCCCTGCCCAGTACGAGAATGAGCCACACTGTTTGGTGGTCACTACCTGCTAGTGGGTCCTCCACCCTTACCTCCCTCAATGCCTCCCCATTTGCCAGTATTAGGTCCAGTGTTACCAAGCCTTGTAGCCCTACTTCCCACTTGCATCAGAAGGCCATCCTGGAATGCATCAATGAGCATCTGCTCCCTGGTACTGCTAGTGGCCGGGGTGCCCCAGTCAACCCCTGGTAGGTTAAAATACCCCACTATCACCACACTCCCTCTTCTGCAGACCCTCCTTATCTGCTCTGCCAACTCCCCATCCAGTTACCCAGATTGGGATGGTGGTCTGTACACCACTCCCAGCCTCAGCTTTCTGCTCTTGGAGTCCAGGAGTTGCACTCAAAGCACCTCTGTCCTCTCCTCTCCTCTTCTCCCTTGTCTGTTATGCATTTGATTCACTCCCTCACACAGAGTGCAACCCCCCCAACCCCCGGTCCCTGCTGTATATCATGTATCCTGGGATTGCCGAGTCCTAATCATGGTACTCTGTGGCCCAAGTCTCTGTCACTGCAGCAGTGTCCACCTTCCCCTCTGAAAGGAGCACCTGAAGCTCTGCAGTTTTGTTCCCCAGGCTTCTTGCATTGAGAGAGAGACCACCTTCCACCCATACCTCTCCTTCTCCTCACTCTTCTCCTTGGCCTGTGTGCCTCCTCCCAGTAGTCCGCACCCTTTCTCCTCATTATTCTTATTGGGTGGTGGTGCCTTCTGTATTACATTCAGACCACTCTGCCAGCCCTCTTCTAGGCTTACTATGCCTCTGCTTTTACCTATATCTAGGGGGGTGAGCTCATTACGCTTCCCTGTCAGGACCTTTCTACCAACCTCAGTCTTTTGCCCCCCCCCAACTAGTTTAAATCCACCTTGGTAGAGATATACCCCTCTAATTCCACCTTTAGTACTCCTATCCCCTCCCTGTTCAAGTGTAGCCGGTTCACCATATATAAATCACTATTCCCCCAGACCCTACCCCAGTTAGTCACTAACCCATAATTTTTGGTGTGGCACCAATCCTTCAGCCACTCATTGAACTCCTTGATCCTACCCTTCCTCCCCATGCTTGCACATGGTAACGGGAATACCTCTGAGAATGCCACTGACTCTCCCATGCTCTCACACTGCCTGCCCAACTCCTAGAACCTCCTTCTCACTACTTCCACAGTCTCCCCCACCAAGTGTTTTGTACCCACATGCATCAGTAAATTAAGTTTCTTCCTCACCCTCATTGCACATTTGAGTTGTTCCTGCTCCTCCTGCAGTCAACCCAGAGATAGCTTCAACCCAAATTCAGCTGTGCCTTCCCCCCTTCTGCCCCATCTCACTCCTTTCAGTATAGAATCCTCCAGTACAAGTACTCCCATCCCCTACCCGTTTCCCTTCTAATGCCCCTTCCACCACCCCAGTATTTGTTCTTCCCTGCCCCTTACCCCAGTCAGCTGCACCCTCTGTGACTTTTGTATCTGCAATCCCTACTTCTGCCTCACCCCTTCTCTCTGCCTTATTCCTCCCATCCCACTTGAACTCCTTCCCAGCCTGACTACTTCCTATTGGGCTTCCCATGTTGACCTCCCCCACTCCCCTGCTAATTTTCAACCCCTCTCCTATCACCGTTGTTGTCAATTTAGAGCCCCCATTCCCTTCGACCCTGATAATCATGCTCCTCCCATCCTTCCCCTTCCCACAGCCTTCTCTCCTCCAGTCATCCCCTCCTTCTTTACTAGCTCCCTTCTACCCTTTCGTCTTTGCGCTCTCTTCCCCTACCTGTTGCCATCTCTCTCATGCCCCACTTGTCCTCCTCTCTTCAGTATGTTTCTTCTCCCCCCCCCCATAGCAGAGGCTTGAATCTATTCCTTGTCAATACCCCTTTTACATCTCTTCCCCTATCGGTTCCCCTCCTACTTGTTCCCTCTGTGCCCCCATGTCCCACCCCTGGTCCCTCCCTACCCGCAACCATCTGCTCTCTTCCCCGTACTCCTCGTGGTCTCTTCCTCCCCATCAGGAGGCCCCTCCCTCACCTCGGGCACCCCTCCTTCTCCTCTCTTTTCTGCTAGTGCCTCTGATACTGGGGTCAGCTCTGTTCCTAGTTGTTCTTCCCCATCCCCTTGCCATCCCCTATTCTCCCCTGCCAGGATGCCTACCATACTCATCTGCCCTGCCACTTAAACTCCTCTCTAACCTCCACAGTTCCTCCCTCAAACCAGCCAATTGTCTACAAAGCATACACCCCCCATCCTCCAAGCCCAGTCCAGGATCATGGTGGACCCACACCCTTTACACTCTATCACCCTTCCAAAGATGCCCACCCTATTGACATGCGGCACCTGCCCCATTTTGGCACCCATCATCTTCTTTTTTTTTTTTACAGTTGTTTAACCAGGAGTAGCACACTAAGCTGAAAGCTTGTTTACAGGTGAAACCTGGGAGCACGGAGAAGTTAAGTGACCTGCTCAGGGTCACACAGTATGCAAGTGGGGGCTGTGGGATGCAAACCCAGGTCTCCAGATTTGCAGCTCAGAGCCTTAAACCACTGCGCTATACTGCCTCCTTAAAGAGGTACAGCACCTTCCCTAACTGGAAATCGAACCCAGGTCGTGGCGGTGAGAGCGCCGAATCCTAACCACTAGACCACCAGGAAATGTTACGGGCTCTTACACCGGGTTTCTGTATCCTACTACATCTGTCAGGGCCCTATTAACTCAAATTCCTGTTTCCCCCACACTAGTTCCCCTACTGCCCCCTTGCTGACCGGGTTAATTCAGTCTCAAATCGCATCCATTAGATACTGTATTACTGTAGCAATCCTAAAGCCTCCTTGTCCATTTTTTAACCCTTAGCTACCATACTTGTTGTTCTCAGCCTTCATAGCTTCACTTAGCCCAGTTAGAAATCGTATTGCACTCCAAGTATTACTCAACTCAGCTAGAGAAATAAAAACAAATAAATATATATTATTACAGCAATCATAACCGTTTATTTCTGTAACTTAGCTCAGTTACAGAAATAAACAGAACAATTAAATCTGTATTATTACAGCAATCATAAAAGTATCCAATCGTTGCTTTGTCTCCACCCCAGAGACCCTGCTGTAATATAAGACCAAACAGGACCCTGTGCAGGTGGATGGGCAACTCTGAAGTCCCGACACAGTTCCATTGAGCTCGCTCACTCACACTCTCTCACTCGCTTATTCTGTTTCTCCTGGCGCTGCAGGCTGCCCTTTTTGTATTGGGCTCCTGCCTGCTTTGGCGCTTTTTCTGACCACAAAGAAATCCGCAGTAGTCCTGACAGAGCTCTGTTGAACTCACTCACTCCTACTCTCTCACTTGCTCATTCTGTTTCTCCTGGTGCTGCAGGCTTCCCTTTTGTACTGGGCTCCTGCCTGCGTTAGCACCTTTTTCTGCCCACAACGAAATCCACAGCAGTCCCGACAGAGCTCCGTGGAGCTCACTCACTCCCCCTCTCTCACCTGCTCATTCTGTTTCTCCCGGCGCTGCAGGCTGCCCTTTTGTACTGGGCTCCTGCCTGCATTGTTGCCTTTTACTGCCCACAAAGAAATCCACAGCAGTCCCGACAGAGCTTCATTGAGCTCGCTCACTTCCCCTCTCTCACTTGCTTGTTGTTAATCTGTCCCAAACACTGGTTTCCCACTGCAACCATGCTATTCTGCGCTGGAAGTACGAAAACAAATTTCAGCCAGGATGTGAAAAATGATAGCTGTACTGTTCATAAGGAGATGTGAAAAAATGCCAGTGTTGAAAATCTGGCAAGAAAATATTGCAAATTTGCAAAGTTACAAGAGGGTGCGTAGAAACTGCACAACACATGCTTGTAATGCAGTCATTTTATGGACTTTCATCACCAAATTTTCTACATAGGCACTTTAGGCCCTCTGCTCATGAACAGTGTCTCTGTCATTTTCTTAATCTTTCCCTAAAACTGATTTCCCACAGTGACCATACTATTCTGTGCCAGGAGTGCAAAAACACATTTCGGCCAGGATATGTAAAATGACAACTATACTGTTCATAAGGAGGTGTGGAAAAATGGCAATGTTAAAAATCTGGAGTGAAAATATTACAGCTTCATGAAGTTACGAGCGTGCGTGGAAACTGTGCAATGCATGCTCGAAAAACAGTCAGTTTTGAAATTTGTTTCACCAAATTTGCAACATAGGCATTTTGAGAGCCCGCCTCATGAACAGTGGCACTGTCATTTTGTTAATCAGTCCTGAAAGGTGATTCCATGCAGTGACCCCAAAATCACCTTTCATAACAGAATAACACCATGACAGTAACTGAATTCATGAGGAAGGGTCCCAATAACCCCATGTTGAAAATTTGGTGCCAAAATTCCCAAAAATCTCTGAGATATGCACCAAAATTGAAAAAACCTATTTATGCCATTATACAGCTTACCAGCATTTCTTCAGTTTGTGGTCGACTTTGAAGAGTGCAGACATATTCCCAGTCCACCGAAGATCATTGCGCCAGGCTCCAGAGGTAAGTATGGGGTGAGGGGGTGGGGAGGCAGGGATGCGAGAGGATGGGTGCGGATTGGGGAGGGAGGGGCGGGAGACTCATGAGGACAGTTTTCTTGTTTTACAGGTAAAACAAAACAAAAAAAAAAGACTATGCAGGTCAGTTTTCTTCCTTTTCAGGTGTTGTTTGGTACACTGGGGTAGGATCCCAGTGTACCACCTTCATTTGTGGGAAGGGGGACCAAAGCCAATAGGGATTGTGCCCCCCATTGGCACAGAAATGGGTGAGGGGGCATGATGCCGAGGGGGATTGGGCACTCCCTCAGCAAAGAGCAGAAATCAGGGGGGTGGGGACATTATGCCGACAGGGAGTGGGCTCCCCCATTGGCAAATTGAGCTCTGAAGGGGGGACTGAAGCTGACGAGGATTGGGCCCCCTGTCGGCAAAGAAAGACTGTTGGGCAGGGTGCATGATGCCAAGGGGGACTGTCACATCCTCAGCACACAACAGAAACTTGGGGGTGGGGACATTATGCAGACAGGGACTGGGCTCCCTGTCAGTAAATGAAGAGAGTTGGGGGCATGCTGAAAATGGGATTGGGCACCCCCGTCAGCTCTGAGGTGGTTGCATAGAGCGGCCGTGTTCCTGGTACTGTTACAACAGGCGAAGTACCACCCTGCAATGACGGGTCACTCCCTCATTGCAGCGGAACTGCTGATGCTGCAATGCCGAGGCAGCCCCTCATTGCAGCAGCTAAATCATTTCAAGTCGGTGGCACTTCTGTAGAACCAGTGTTATCAGTACACTGGGCCTGCTCTGGGTGCACGTCACCAAGCCCATAAGTGCAGTGCTGGCATTGGCCACCACACTGCCACACCTCCACAACCCGCTTCTCTCTTAAGGTGCCGCATTATGTTTCTTGTGCATGCACACAAGCAAACATATAAAAGGACAGACTGCAAAGCACCACTGTGCTGTTAAAAAACTTCAGCAACCTGTGAGTAACTACCATAGTTTTCAACTTGTACCACCAAATGTTTTAAGAAATAATCTTCTCCAGGTGCCAGGATATGCGCTCCTGCTACTTCCATAGTATAACAAAAAATATTGTTATTAATAAAACAAGACAAGATACACAGTTCCAATGTTCCATCAGCAAGCATTAAATAAAACACAAACAAAAAGGGATGTAACAATCCTCACCTCCAGCATGAGACAGCAGGAAGCCTAATGAACATTTCACAAGAGAGAAGAAAAACAATAAGCACTTCACCTCTTTCAGCCTAAAAAGTCAGTGAAATTGAAAAAAACCCACTAAACTCCTGTAACAGCAACATTCAGCGTGGTGGATATCAGGGGATCTGCAGCTTTACACAAGCAGCCTCGACCTCCTTCCTTAGTAGAGGTCCTTAACTGGCTAGCCCAGCCTTCCTCTACCAGTAAAACAGCTTAATGGGTACAGAATCAGTTGTTTTTTTTTGCTCCCCCAGCTCCGGGCTGGCCTCTCCTTCAGGCCTTCCTATGCTCCTCGCTTGCCACACTGCCCCAATGCAGCCATCCTTCCCCCCACTTTGCAATCCCCTGGGTAATCCAGACGTAACCCTTCGCTGGTTGGTTCCCCTTCCTCTGAGGGGGAAGGCACCGGTGGGGTAGCCAGTGCAATTTATGGCCCGGGTGCTGCTGAGGTGGTCTGTGCACTGCTAGGGGTCTTGCGGCAGCGGGAACTGGAGACCGTCATCCTGTCAGCTGCGGAGCTCTTTTTCCCGTTTGCTCCCCTAGGGGCGTGGCATGCCACAAATATCAAGGCTTACACCAAAGTTCACCATACCCCATTAGTCACTGAGACACAGTGCATTGCCTTATCCCCAGCCTCCACCAGGGGTCAGCAAACACCGGATCACCTCCCTGCCCTCCCCCCAAGAGAAGGCAAGCAGTCATCCAATGCTTGAGCCCTCTCTTCCCCTAGCCGGCCCTCCAGCACCCAGGTCCATTCCTGAACCTGGGTTGCTGGTGTTGCATGCCGAAATCCAACCACTGCACTGGCTGGCTGGCTGTAGAGTCAGTTTTAAATTCACTGATTAACATAGACAATGTTCTGCCCTGTAAACAGACATGGCCACACTCAGTCCTCCATCATGTCTATGTTTCTGTGTTTCGATTTTCAGTTTAAACCAGACAGTGAGCCTACCTCAGTAGCCACTCACTGGAAGAAGTGGCTCCACAAATTTGAAAACTGTCTTGTGGCATTTAGTATCACAGACAATGCCAGAAAGCAGGCTCTCCTGCTTCACTTTGGCAGATACCGAATCTATGACCCTATGACCTCCTTGACACTAACTGACACCAGTGAAGAAGATGACAAACGCAGTTAAAGGCTCACAGCATACTTCAGGCCTGAGGATAACTCAGAGTATGAGATTTATCTATTCTGCATGCCTGGAGTCACAGCTTCACTCTTCAAAAGTACAGTTACGTAAGAACTTACCATAACAGTAGATCTTCAAGAGGATCTCTTGCAGTAGGCCATACTATGGAACTATAGCCGCAAGGCACTAGGACCACATGGAAACTTTTCTAACTAGTAGTCTACCAGGGGGGCCACCCATTCAAGTGTCATGTGCTGATGTCAGCCTATACTATAAGAGTGGGCAGCCCCCGTGCCCTCCTCATTTCTCCCATTGGAGACCATAAGCCACTTAGCCCCAGCTGAGGGAATTGAGAAGGAACCGAAGGTTCCTGCAAAGAGAAAACAATGGAGAAAGAGTTACAGACACAAAAGGGATTCCCAGACCCAGGGGGAAGGAGGGCGGGATGGCATGGCCTGCTGCAAGAGATCCTCTCGAAGATCTACTGTTACAGTATGCTCTTACATACCTGTACTATTTTACTTCGAGGGTATCTCTTGCTGCGGGCCACACATATGGAACAAGTCCCAAGCAGGTCCATCATCAGAGTGTACAGTCTGGGTGGAGGAAACCTTGAGCCTAAGAAAGTAGGCTGTAGAGGACTGCTATGCCAGAGTTGGCCGTATACCTAGAGTCAATGTCCAGACTGTAGTGCTTGGTAAAGGTGTGGACAGAGCTCCAAGTAGCAGCAGCACAGATCTCTGCAGCTGATACATTCTTTTTTTTCACTGAATATACTTTATTACAATTTTAAATGACAATAACGAGAACAATAATATCACAATCATACAACCATCAACCCCATCTACATAAAAATAACAACACCTCCCCAAGCCCCCATCCCCCCACCCTCCTGAATGACCCCTCTACCACCTGCATCTGGAGAGGACAAACTGTCATTCACAACCCATCTAAAGGGAGACAATCTATTCCAAGGTAAAATCTAAACTAGGGATAGTAATGAGGACATCTGACTTGGAGGCAAAAATCAGAATCAGAAAAAAAAACATGGGAAAAGGGACAAAAGCGGCACCCCCAGGAACTCATCCATAAACGAGCCAATGATCCTCCCCTTGGAAACCAAGAAACACGTCACATTGCTTGAAGAGAAAGTACTATCTGGAACGGTTCCCAAATTTTCTTATAAGGGCAGTGCATTCAGCCATACTAGCAATAATTTTTTCTGCTCGAAGAGCAAACATAATTTCTTTATACCATTCTAAATATGCCGAAGTGGTCTAATCACAACACTGCCATAATATAATTTTCTTGACACAGACTAATATCACGGCCATATAATAACATTGATTGCCAAGTAAATGATCATCAAAGGATGCCAATATACAGACCTCTGGTGAGAACGCACTCTTCAATCCCAAAAGTGGGTCTAAGTTTCGACAGATTGAGTCCCACGGGGCACAGCCTTGTCGCAATCCCAGAGAAGATGAAGTAAGGTGCTCGGTCCCCTAATACACTTGGTACATGTGTCCTGTGGCATTTTTCCCATCCTACATAGTTTTACCAGGGTATAGTAGAGATTGTGAAATATTTGAAATTGTGTGTAGTGGTATCTATCCCATTTTATGAATTTCTACAAGTTAAGCCATAATCGTGGTGACACATTCTTGAAACAGGCAACAGAAGTGGCCATTCCTCTAGTGGAGTGGCCACGAACAACCCCAGGAAGATCCTTGCCATACTTCCTGTAGCAATAAGTGACACATTTGGCCAACCATTTGGACAAGCACTGTTCTGAAACAGGGATGCCCTCTTTCCCAGGGGAGAAAGAAGCAAGCAACCGAGAGGATTTCCTACAGTCCTTCATATGGTTTATGTAGTAACGCAGAATTCGATGCACATCTAAAGTATTGAGCAATGTTTCCCCTGGATTGTCATGCTCTGGGAATAAACAGGAAGGTGGATGGATTAATTTAAAGTAAACTCAGACACCAACTTAAGAAGAAACTTAAGGTTAGTATGCAAAGGCACCCTGTCTTTGTGAAAAATTAAGTAAGGCTGCTCGCACATGAGTGCCTGTAGCTCTGAAATTCTTCCAGCAGAAGTAGTGGCAACTAAAAATAATGCTTTTCATGATAGCGTAGCTCGCATGTCACGGCCACCTCAAAAGGAGCCAAAGTAAGTTTTCTTTAATCTTCTTTGCCCCCGGTTCCTGTCTGGCCTCCTTCAGGCTACATATGCCCCTCGCTGCCACCCAGACCTAATACAGCCACTCCCCACATCGTAGCCCCCCCCCCGGGTAACCCAGCGTAACCCTTACCAGATGGGTTCCCCTCCTCTGAGGCAGAAGGCGCTGGCAGACCAGCGCACTCTTTCTTGGCCTAGGTGCTGCTGAGGTAGTCTTTGGATTGCCCAGAGTCCTGTGACAGCGGGAACCGGCGACCATCATTCAGTTGACCACAAAGCTCTTTTTTCCTGTTTTCTCCCCAGTGGTATTGTGTGCCACTAATGTCAAGGTGTACGCCAATGTTCACCATGCCCCTTTAGTCAGCAGGACCCAGCACATTGCCATACCCCCAGCCTCCGCCAGGAGTCGGCAAGCGCTGGGTCACCTCCCCACCCTCCCTAGAGAGAAGGCGAGCAGTCATCAGATGCTTGAGCCTTCTATTCCTGGCTGGCCCTCCAGCATTCCAGGTCCATTCCTGAACTCGGGTCACCAGCATTGCAAGATGAAATCCAACCTCTGCACCGATGGGCCAGCCAAGTAAGTTTTTTAACACAAAATTCAAATTCCAAGCCGAGACTGGATTGTGGATAGGAGGCTCCAGGTGAAGAATGCCTCGCAGAAAAGTGGGACACCTCCAGCTGTGTCACTGTAGGGCCATTAACAGGAACATGGAAGGCAGATATGGCAGACATGTGCACCTTAAGACAGAAATACTTTAGGCCAGAGTCTGAAAGGGACACCAAGTACATCACAATCTGATTCACTGGACAAGTGAAGGGATCCAGCTAATGTGAAGCAGTCCACAGAGCAAAGCATTTCCACTTTATAGAATAGGTGGCCCTAGCGGATGGCTTCCTGGCCACCACCAGGACATCAGTCAACTTGGGTGACACTCTGAACTGAGCCATGGTTATGTCCTCAGGAGCCAGGAATAAAGATGCAGGGATTTGAGGTCCGGATGGACCAGGGTGCCCCGATTCTGTGAGAACAAGCTGGTGCACAGAGGAAGGGGTACTGAAGGTTCCACTGTCAGCTGCTGCAGCAAAGGGAACCAGCTCTGACAAAGCCAGAATGGATGACAAGGATAATCATAGCCCCTTCCATCTAGAGCTTGATCAGAATCCTCTGAAGCAGGGGGAAGGGAGGAAATGTGTATAGAAACCTCCCTTTCCAAAAGAAGGACAATGCATCTCACCAGAAAACTCCAAGTCCTGGATTGAGCAAGCAAAAAAGCTGCAGTTTTGCACTGAGTGGGGATGCAAAAAGGTTCATCTCTAAATGACCCCACCTGTTGAACAGGTCTTCTACTACTGAGGTCAGCAGCTGCCACTTGTGCGCCATTGACTGCGACTGGCTTATGGTGTCCACCAGGATGTTTTGGACACCTGGAACACGGATGGCTGACAGTTCAGGACCGTGATCCAGAGTCCAATATCAGACTCAGATTACTTCCCGGCAGAGGGGTACCAGTGAGTGCTCCCCCTGCTTGTTGATGTGGTGGACTACATGAACTTTGTCCATCTGCACTAGCAGAAGACCCGGGGATAGCTGAGTATGGAAGGGCTGGCAGGCATAAAAAATGGCCTGCATCTCCAGGACATTGATGTGGAGAGAGGATTCCAGGTGAGACCACATCCCATGTGTTTGTTGGGACCCTAGATGAGCTCCCCACCCCAACTCTGAAGCATCTGTTGTGAGGATTTGCTGAGGGGAAGGAATGAGGAAAGGAACTCCTCTTAACAGGTTGCTGGGTTCCATTTACAAAAGTAGAACTTTTTTTCACCAGAGAGGAGACCAGGACCGGCTGATCCTGTTCGTCGGTATGATGGTTCCACTGGACCCTCAGTAGCCACTGGGGAATCCTCATGAGCAATCTGGCTAGAGGCACTGTGACTACAGTTGTGGCCATCAGGCCCAAGAGCCAGAAGAAGGCTCTGCTGAGACATAGTGACTGTTGTACAACAGGTGGGCTTGAGTTATAAAATGGTTTGTCCAGTCCTGGGGCAGGAAGGACATGCCCTTAGAGTATCCAGGACTGCCCTTATGTACTGAAGGCACTGACAGGGGGTCAGAACTGACTTGGGCAGGTTGACCATAATGCCCAGATTATGAGATAGACAAACAGTATGATCCAGAGTCTGTAACAGATGCACCATGGACTGGGCTTTGAGAAGACAGTCGTCCAGGTAGGGAAAGACATAAAGTCCCTGCTGTCTGAGGGCAGCTTCTGCCACTTCCAAGCATTTGGTAAACACCCAATGGGCTGAGGAACAAGCTAAATGGCAAGGCCCAGAACTGGAAGTGTGCTCCTTGGAACTGAAACCTTCGGTACTGTCTGTGGGAGGCATGTACCTGGATATGCAGGTAGGCATTCCTCATACAGAGGGAATAAATCCAGTCTCCCTGGTGCAGAAGGAGCAGCAAACCCTGAAGTGTCACCATCTGGAAATTTTAGTACTGAATGAACAGATTTAGCTTCCGGAGGTCTAGAATGGGCCTGAGGTCTCCTGTGCATTTGGGGACCAGGAAGAAGTGAGAATAGAACCCTCTCTCCTGTTCGGTCTCTGAGATGGATTCTATGGCCTTTTTGCTTTGAAGAGAGTGGATTTCCTCCCAGAACATTAGGATGTGGTCCGGAGGATAAGAGGACAAAACTTGGGGGGGGGGAGGCGTTCTGGAGGGCACTCCAGAAGTGGCCACTTTCAGTTAGCTGCGGTACCCAGGCATCTCTAGTAATTTTCCTCCACTTGTTCAAGTGCAGGGAGAAATAACCCCCTACAACCACCTCCTGCCTTATTGAAGGGGGCAAGGAGTCAGGATGAACTGGAAGAGGCAGCCAGGGCCATGCCAGCTCCTCTGGGGGGGGGGGGTTCCTGTGGTGGTGGAGGAGGGGGTGGGTAAGGCAGGGGTTGCCCATCACTTACTCTGAAGCTTGCTGGAAGACTTTGGTCTGTGGGTAGACCACTGAAAGGGCACTCATTGACCACTTTTGGGCTGGTTGGTGTAGTACATAGAGTGGATTGACCGCATGCTGCAGCCAGAAGCTTGCAGTTGAGACAATATATCCTGTAAGTCTGCACCAAACAGTTTGAAGCCTCCAAAGGGGGCATTCAGGATGGACAATTGCACATTCTGGGCAAAGTCTGACACCCTCAGCTAAGAGCATCTTCACAAGCAAATGCCCGCTGCAGCAGCCCTGGCGAGGTGTCTACAGCATCATAGACAGCCCTAAGGAGGTGGGTGCTGACATTAGAACCTGCTTTGAGAGACTGCAGCATCTGCTGTTTTATGGGGTTCTCTGGAGGGCCCGAGCAGATTTGAGGGCCTGCTCTCAGAGCTGGTTTTGGTATGGGATCATATTTGTAATGTAGTTCAGCATCCTGATGGTCAGTGTGGCAGAAGGACAGATTCTCTTGCCAATGTGGTCCAGCCCCCAGGATTCCTTATCCAGGGGCAAGGAACTGAGATGTTTAGGCCTCTTGGTGTGGTCATGAGTGGCATTGATGGCCACTGAAACTTGTTTAGGTTGGTTGGTACAGAGAGGCCTCTTTGCTGGAGCCTGGTATAACTTGTCCACCTTCCTCAGAATGGCAGGAATCAAATTTGGCCAGTGCCAGGCAGCCATGGTGGTATCCTCAAAGGTCTCAATCGAGGGAGGGATGACCAGAGGAGTGGTGTCTGGCTGTCGCAAAAAAGTGAGCAAGTCGATGCCAAGTGGGATCTTGCTCCTTGGTGGTGAAGCCCATGGTCAAATATAACTGTCTCATAACCAAGACAAAAGGGGGGTCATCCAGGGGGGACCAGCGGGATGTACCTGGCATCTTCTTGTCATTGGAAGAGACCATGGAGGTGGAGTTGTACTCCTCTGTCGTCACCCTCATCACTCTCATCTGGAGGAATGAGGTCCGGGTGGCACCTGTCATCGTCCCCCAAGTACTGAGGGGGGAGCAAGGACTCTGGGTCCTGAGGCATGATACATGGCCCTACTGGAGGAGCAGGGGGCCACTGCGGGGACGGGTCTTGGGGAGGAGCACGCTTAACTTGCATAAAGTCCCATAAGGCGGTATGCATGGAGTGAAAGTCCACTGTTATCAGTGTCAGACCCATTGGAATTGACTGAGGGAACACTGGGGTTAGTGCCGAGGATGGCACCAGGGAAGGTGGCTGAACAGGCTAGGACCTTCGGGGAAGCTCCCCAGCATGGGTCAGCATAAGGGAGGGCGATGGTGACTGGGGCTGTAGCTGGCAGGACTTAAGAGAAGGTAGAGGCTCTGGGCCCAATACAATGGATGAAGAAATGGCTGAGGTCAGCAACGGAGAGGTCAGGCTGTGTCTCAGCAACCGTGGATCCTGAACTTGTCAACGCTGAGCCAGCAGAGCCACATGACTAAGTGCACGCTGAGAACAAGGGCCCGAACAGCAGGGGCTGAGAAGATGGTGGGGCACCAGAGCATCTGGAACTGCCACCCACCACTGAAAGATTAAGTGGGGGACTTGCCAATGGTAGCCCTGCAGGAGAAATGGCATGCAAGGCAGAGGGGGCCACCCCCGACTATGAGGACGGCCCTGCTGCACTTTGACTAACGCAGCGGCAACTGGGAGTGAGATGAGGAGGACCAAGTTTTCTCCATAGTGTGGTCCTTGTCTCGATGTTTGTGCTTCCCCATCGACTTGTCCCGGGTCTTGTAGGGTTGCAAGCCCAAGGACATTGCGGGGAAAGCGGAGAAACTTCATGCCTGATGCTCCTTTTTCAGCAGGGTGACCTTCTGCTTCAACAGTAAAGTTTTGAGAGTCTGCACTCAACGCTTCCTGGTGGCCTGGTTGAAGCTGCAGCAGATCACAAAAGCCTGGGTGTCCTCTTCTGGGCCTTGGCAGCAGGCGCAAGACTTGTGGTCATACTTCTCAGGGATCTTCTGCCCACAGGCACACTTTCTGAAGAGTTTGCCGGAGGTGGAGCTTGGTATAAATGAAGAGGAAAAATCACTTTATTACTAAAGTGATACACACTAGGGAAAGAAAAATGAAAAATAAAAGTTTGATGAAATTTTTCAGCAAAGTGGCCATCAACTGAAGCTGGCAGATGTAAAATAGACAAAACTTAAGCACTCACCAAACCTCTTTTAAGTAAGGGCACAGGTCTACAATAACATGGAAACATTGTTTATTACTAAAAAAACACCTGACATGTTTTGGATGGCTCGCCACCCTTTCTCAAAGGCTGAATAATAGAAATGCAAAGGCAGTTAAATACCAAAATCCAGTCAACATCACACAGGTACCTCCCATTAAGTGAACACTCCAATTCAAACATTCAAAGGTACATTCCCTCATTCCACATATATACATATCATCATCTTATAAATCCTTATATAGCACAGTTTCATAAATAACAATCTTCTAAATACTAGATTATAAAAACATACATTTAAAAACATAAGTAAGAATGGGAAGGGAACAGAATAGGAATAGTAAAGAACATGGAAGGGGAAAAGAAGAAAAAAGGGGGGGGGACAAATAAAATAAAAAAAAAACAATGCAAGAGAAACCATATCAACATAAATAAATGCTTCTAGATTATTTACAACAAGAAAAATCCACAATGTATACATAGTGCTCATACTTTTGTTTTACTTTCTTTTCCAGTTCAGCACAATTAAATATATAATTAAACAGTAGAGGGCAGGAGAAATTAATTTACTTCTTTTTAAAAAAAGGCTTTAATTCACAACACAGATTGAGACCCAATTCCTGATCAGCACCCAAATTAGTAATCCAGAAAGCTTCTCTAGTCAAACTGGCAGATCTCCGTGAAGTCCAACATGTGATGGTCAATGGTGGGAAAAGAAGTAAGGAGGGCAAGAGGGCCAACCACTCTTATAGGATATGTCAATGTTGGCATATGATGTCGGAGTGGGTGGCCCCCTGGTAGACTGCTAGCTAGAAAAGTTTCCATGTGGTGCTAGTGCCTGTCAGCCATAGTTCCACAGGTGTGGCCTGCTGCAAGAGATACTCTCGAAGTAAGATCATTACATTCAACAGGTTATAATTCTTGTTTTATGAAAAGAGTTATATTGCCAAGATCAGTTCACTGTATCCAGAAATGCATTTGTAACCTCCCCATGGATGGGGCTTACCTTGTCTGCCTCCCAGCAGTCTGGTCTCGCCAGTCCCGGGTCCACTGGTTTCTGCTGGCCCCTGTGTGACTGCTTTGCTTGGGGACCAGAGGAGTGGTAGTAAATAGTTAAAACCGCCAGCTTGGCAGTACAGAGCAATTAGTGCTGGGCTATCCATTGAAGTGCAGCACAGCTTTGTGTGCACGTGTTCAGGCTGGCACCTGTTCAAACATGCGAGCTGGCAGTCTGCTTGTGAATCCTGTAAGTGCTACGGCATTTGGTGTTAAAGATGCCCTCACAGTGCAAGACAAGTGTCTCTTGCAAGTGTTCCAACCTCTGGGATCCCAAAAACACAATTGGGGGTTTGGAGACACACTTGGGGGAGAAGCTTGAGGCTGGCAGTATAGCCTAGAGGTTAGAATAATGAGCTGTGAATGAGCTTGATACATCCAGCAGACCTGGGTTTGATTCCCACAACCTCCACTTGCATACTGTGTGACTCTGAGCAAGTCATTTAACCACCCCAGTGCTCCCGGGTCACCCCTGAAAACAGGCACTTGTGTCTCATGGGCATTAACCCGGTTACTAAATATTAAAATGAAACAAAAAAGTGACTAAACTGTATATAGATGTTTAAATGTACTATTTCTTTAAAAGCAGCCAAGACTGCACTGGGAATGTATGATCTGCCCGTCACCGGGGACCTAGTGTTTTGGCGCTAGTGACAGGCAGGGGGAAACTCTTTCAATGCCCATTCCACAACCAGACAATAAAACGGAGGGACCCTCATTGGGGCAGGTGAACATTTACTGTTAAAATGATACAGAAGCCCTTAAGAAAGACTTGGGCTCTGTATAAACTGTTTTGATGGATGCCATCTTGGTAACCTCTGACCTTTCTTTATCCAATCAGAACTCGAGAAGCAGGAAAGACTGCTGCTATGGCTCTTGGGTAGGGGACAGGACAAACTTGACACCTTTAGCAGCATACAATCAGGTGTCAAGTGGCCCTAATACATATTAATTATGCAGACAGACAGCTGTGTCAACTAATCAGGTGCTGACATATTTTCCCAGACTTTGGAGGGATTTTTCTGCTCAAGGCAGTCTGCCAGTATCTCTTTGTGAGACAAGGAGACTTAGACTGTGTCTGTAGAAATCTTGAAATTTGTCATAAGACTTCCTCAACTACCTTCTAGGAGACTTTCCTGAGACTTTCTAAAATCTGGAAAGCCACAATTGATATGTACAGAGCCATTTGGGTATGAAACCCTGAAGCGATCTGAGAGAAGCCCTCAGCCAATGAGAAGGGTTGGACTGTGTCCTTGTGAAGAGCTTGAAATACAGCCTGAGTTTAAACAACCAGATTAGAAGGCATCTACAGAAATTCCCCTTGCCTAAGGAAACCAGTTTTAAAGCAAGAAAAGCTGTTTTGTAGTATGAATCTGCCATCTGACAAGTACCTGAGAGACTGATTTTTTACCCCCAACCTGGGAGGCAATCCACACCTGCTTCAGTAGGTGTTTGTGTCTGCTACCAACAGGGAGAAAAAGACTGTGCGATTCTGGAGCTCCAAGAAAAGAATCACTGCCAGCCAAGGACAGGCTGGGAAATCAGGCAGGTAGTGTCACAGCCAGACATTAGGTTGAACAGAGCCCTGTAAATGCTAAACTCCTTCTCAATGCCAAAGAAATGAAGGCAATGATCTTTACCTTGAAAAACTCCTCCTCCTCCTCCACCTTCCACCTGCCTAATGAGTTTATTTCTACCTCCCTAGGTGAACCTCTTGAGGAAGTCTAACCTTATCCTCTTAGAGGTGCCTAGAACTCATACCTCTTTTGGTAAATGCCCTCCCTGCTGCCTAGAATCAGCTTCAGTCTGTATTCAAATTCTCCACCCAAGTCTCTTTCACCTCCTTTAAATCCTTAGCTGCAACCAAATTAAAAGAAACATGTTGCTGCCTCTAGTCTTCTCTGACCACTGTCTCACAATCAATATCCCCCTTCCCTTTGCTATTCCTCCTACATACCCAACGTTTCTTTCCCCTTCCTCATCTTTGCCATGCTGGCCCATTCACGCATTGCTATCTGAACACTGTGTTCTCCCTTTTCCTGGACCTCCATCAACGGTCCTTCTCCTCTCTTCTTCTCACACTCTTTTCTCTTTTATCTCATTTCATATGTACTAATTTTCATGTCCTTGAATGTTGCTACCCCTTCTTACTACAATGCAGTCAGTATGTTCTGTTATCAAGTTGTACATTTACTACATTTATTTTGTGTGCTTTTTTTATATGTATCTTATACTTTATCCTTGGAATTCGACTGGTTGTATATAATTTGCCTTGTCTGTATATTTAACTGTTACATGTCCTCAGGATCTCCTTGTAAATGAACTTGCTTGATGGAGTTATTCCTGCAATAAACTTCAACTTCAATATTACCCATCATCTCAGGTTGGATGCCTGTATGTGTGGGGTGAGGCGTGTGACCCAGGTCCCCAATACTGCCCTATTCCAGCACCCATGGAGAAGCAGCCAAGAAGGTGACAGGCTGCCAGAATCTGCCACACTGCAGAAAAGTTACCAGCTGCATGCAATCCTGCAACAGCCAAGTAAGCTGCCAACCTGCTTGTTGAGCTTGAGGCCCTAGCTCGGTTGACTGAACCCACTGCTCTTGCCCAGACCCTGTGTGAATTGTGCTCCAGGACCTTGAATAAAGTTAGGGTTTTGACTGTCATCTGGGTTTTGTAGAAATGTTTATCCAGAGTTCCTGTTTATTTAAAAAGTGCACCAATGCCAGCCAACCAGTTGCACCATTTTGGGCCCACACTGAACACTACCTGGGTACCAAGACTGACTTTGGGATTAGCTGGTACCAGTTGTGAGGTGGGCTGCACAGGTTGATGTGTTGCTGTTAGAAGGTGGACACTATTCATTGCTACTGTGGAGGGTTATATTTTAATGGGTACAAACAGTGTTCTTTGAAATGGCTATTTATTTCTGCATGCCTTTTTTCCCCTCCCAATTTAATAAATCATTCATTTTTGTTGTTGTTTAACCCTGTCTTTGAGCATATTATTAGCTACAGTAACTAGCTGCATGTTTACTGAAGTACTGCATTTGCTGTGAGTGTTCCATGTGTGGGGTCACTGCAAAAAGAGATGAATAGGCACAGCATCTCAGGGGGTTGTACCCAATTGTCACCAGGTTCACATTAACTATTCTCTGGGTGGAGTCACCATGCTATTTGATCTATATCTGGAAACAATCCCCCCTATCTAGAACAACACAGCCCAGACCCCTCGACCTTGCTTGAGCCCACAAGGCAGGGGTAGTAACTGAAAGTTACATGGCAACCCGGTTACAACTTAGAGGCACTGCTGGGATCTTCTGTTCACCAGCCAGGCCCTGTATGGAAGCCCTTGCTCACAAAGACAGTATTGCAGCCCTCAAACCCTGAACTGTTACTGATATCATGTCTTCCCATCAAAAGGATGACACAGCGACCCGGTTACATATTTATCTGCGGTGCCTCAAAAAATGACAAACTTGTTCGTGTTCAAGTTTACCACATTTCAGAGCTATATCACTACTGTGGATGTGCAGGAGCATCAGGCAACGATGCAAAATGACATGTGGGTTTTATTTCAATTTTTGGCCCCCAAATCACTTTATGTACATTTAATGCCTGTCATGGATCATATAAGCAGTAAGTGGACACAGAGTTGTCAACAGGCACCCTTATCAAGACGACACTAAAAATCCCACCAAAAGCTGACAGTGTCCCTTTATTGCTATCATTTTATAAACAAAAGTGTCAGTGTCATCGAGGCACAGGTCAGGAAGCATAGGGAAAACCAGGAGCAGTTCTAAAATTCCACAAAACTGTATATTTGCAGTTGCAGTAACACAAAAAAATAAACTAATTCATAATAACTATGTACAGAAGTAAAATAAAATCGTTTTTGTAATCTTCCTCTTTGCAGCTCAGTTTAGCCCATTTTTAAGTCTTTTCAACCCCCATTCTTAGTAAACATCCTGTCCTTGTAGGTTTCAAGCAGGATTAAGAGAATGTGTTTGCTGAGGGGCCCTTTCTGCAAAAGGTTCGACATTTGTACTCAAATAACCTCTAGGTTTCTATAATTATCTCAAATTATAAATATATACACATTTCAACAGTAATACTAAATATTTTCTAAACAAAATGTGATCTCACTATCAGTTTTATTCCATACATTGATTTGCACGTAATTTTACATTAGTTGACATAGATATGCAAGGAAGAAAAACAGACAGCAAGAGAAAACTGAGCGACAGTGAGAGGCAAAGGATTGTGAGTCTGTTCAGATTGATCAAGTCCAAGATCTCACAGGAAAATTTGGTTGCGCAACTAGACAGAGAAGACATAAAAGGAAACAATAAAGATCCGTGCATTTACACACTTTCTCCATAACAAATGGGACAGGGTCCTATTCTACCCTGTCACAAAAAGATGCTCAAATGTCACTGAATAATTTATTATTTGGTATTAATAAATATGGGAAGCTACTGGTTATAATGTGAATGTATGTGTCACAGAACTTCTGAATGCTGGGATTATAAATTAGACAGAGATGTTATGACTGAAAGGGAATGTTTTCCGATGTAAAATATTTGAGAATTCACTCAAACACCAGAAGACATGCTGGGGAAAATCATGGTCATTTACTTCAGCAGGTTTTAATTGATTTTTGAAGATGGAATATGTTATCAATTGGAACTTTTAATAATGTTCAATGCATTAAAATGGATGTGTCACTGGCTGGCCTCCTGGTGTGGTAGTAGAATATTGTGCTGCAATGTGGGAAACCAAAGTTCATGGATGATACATGGAATCCCATACAGGAGCTGGCAGGGAAAAGGGGAAGTGTTTGGCTCCTGGGGAGGGAGTGCAGAGGTCATCTAGCATTCATGCACCCCCTGCTATCCAGCCAAGAAACATCTCTCAACTGCCCTTCTAACTAGAGGAATGATGTAGCCACTGCAACCCCATTGTCAGGTGTGGAACACAGAGAACCACATGGGTATAAGGGGGAGTAAAAAACAATACTATGAAAAAAGATGTATGTGTTAACTAACTACCTATATCTCTACTGAACACTAATGACATAATACATTCTTAGCACATTTTAGCAGTGTTTTCTAAAAGTTGTTTTTCACAGAGGATTGATAAGAACAGCTCTTAGAGACTGTTATGAACATCGCAGAATGTGATAAACCAGGTTCCTCATACTGCCAGTCTCGCACATCAGCTGTATGCTAGCTGGGACTTAAAAAAAATTAATAAAATAACAGTTGATCTGCTGACAGTCATCAGTCATATATAACCCCCCAGATAGCTGTGTATAAAATCAGGTTTCAGCCACATACAACTGAAGATTGCCTGGATTTTAGAGCTTAAGGCTTTACACACTGCAGAAATTACACTTCCTGAGAAACCAGGACGAAGAGGAATGATGTTGAGGAGCCCCCCCACCTCCCAGAGAAGCCTGTAATATACAAGGATTCCCTCCTAGCCCCACACCCCCTTGTCATGCATGATGTCTTCAAGGAATTCACCTCTTGGTAGACACCTGCATGAAACTGAAAGTAGGTGGTGTAAAGTGT
This sequence comes from Neoceratodus forsteri, assembly GCA_016271365.2. NCBI lineage: Eukaryota > Metazoa > Chordata > Ceratodontiformes > Ceratodontidae > Neoceratodus > Neoceratodus forsteri. The sequence goes on from CM028135.1 coordinate 314,992,085, forward strand.
TCCTTATTCCTTTTTTAACATGATTGGCTCAATATGAGCTATGAAAATATTATATGAAACAGCAAATAGCTCAGTGTGAAGAATGCAGCTCTTCTGATACCTTGGTATAGTGATGACATAACACAGCCACACTAGTTTCACTCTTGTGGTATTGTGATGTTATCACTGTTCACAGTATCAGAAAAGCTGTGCTGTTCACACTAAACTATTAATTATTCTCTATATTTTCCTCAGAAGTTGACTAAAACTTGGGAAATAGCAACATGTCACTGGCTGTCAACAGGCCAAAGGTAAACTATAAAATTTGGGGAGCAGCTATAAAAAGGAGAGATCTTGTTCTTCCAGATTTACAGCATCATTTCTGGGCTTCCTGCCTATGTGTTCTTATGACATGGTTAGCTAGTAGTGCGAAAACTCCATGGAAACTCCTGGAGATATCAGAACGTCACCAAAAGTCACCAGCTGCATTTTCTTTCTGTAATGAAACCGTAATAAAAAAGCAGATACCTTAATCTTGCAAGACTTAAAAGATTCTAAGCATTTGAAGAGAAAGAAGTAAAATATATAATTAAGACAGGTACTGCATACTGAAGATAGTTAAACTTGTTCTAAAGCATGACACACAATTCATAATCCCTATAGTTATAATTGTCAGTAGCAAAATTCCATTGCTGAGAAAATGAATGAAAATACATACACAGTATAATCACACTCTTGTCCCCCAACCCTCACCTCAATCCCAACTTGGTCAAACATTACATGGTGAATTTATAACTATGACTATAATATTATATTTAACCCCTTCTCCTTAGGTCCACCTATAAGGGTCACTCATTTGCTCAACAATACTTGTGCCTTCCTTCTCTTCAGAGTCTAATACCTGCCGTAATACTCCATTAATCTAGTACCCTTAGTCACCCCCTTCCACTCTTTCATCACTGGGATTACCCAAGAAACTCACCTGACTGTAATGGCCTTCTATGCAGCAACAATCAGGCCCCCCACAAAAGGTATCTCTTTTGGTTGGTATTTTTAACACCTGGAAGAAGTCCTAAGATGACATGCTGGGCTAACAGTAGTTCATTTATACACAGGATCTTTTTAATTGTCTCGCCCATATCTTTCCAGTAATCTCTTAGCTTTCACCCTCCCAGAATACAGGGAGGTGATTCCCCTTACAATCTCTCAGCATCTGCTTATCTGCCAGTGAGCCCTCATAATGGTGTGTAATTGAGATAGTTCTAAAGTAGTTAGTTATAATCTTCCATTGTAACTCCTTCCAGTCATTTGAGGGTGTGGAGGGCTCCCTCTATTATTTCCCCCAGGCCTCCTGGTTTAACTTGGTCCTTAAAGCCTCATTCCATTTATCAATCAGTGTTTCTAACACTATATTTTGTGCCCTAGTCAATATATCATATAACTTTGAGATGTGGCCCCTTCCTGACATAGCCTACTTGTTCCCAGTGAACTAGGCATGGCCTAACTGGATCTAACTCCCACTTAAACAGACCTGACTGTTCTGCCTTCCCCAAATAGGATCTTACAAGTAAGATACAGAAAAGATCTATTTTTGGAATGCCAAATTCCATTCTTATGATGTTAAAAGCCTTTAGCCTTCTCCCTTTACACAACTGCCCTAGGAACACTAGAGTATGTCTCTCCCAATTTCTATGCCCCTTGTTGAAGATATTAGAGGTACAATTAAGGCAGTCCCCTGTTGTAGCAAACTGGTTTATCCCTGGTTCAAATCCCAGCTCCCCTCACTACAGAAGTCTCCAGTGTTAGCTTCAACCATCTTTTGTCTATAGCCTTAATTTACTGCCTCTTCAGTCCCTGAAGCTGTCTGACCTGCACAGTTTGGTTCTTAAACTCCAGCCACCCTGTTATCTTGTCCCTATGGATGAATGCCATTAGGACATGTACATTCAGGACCCCTGCCTAGACCCCTTCTTTTCCAATCTCTTCACACCATTGCTCAGTTTATTTTAGGCCTCCCTTTACCACAAAAAAACTTGTGTAGCATCAAATTTAGTGCCTTCCACATTGTACGATATCCTGCTCAGGAGTGTTTGGAATAAAAATAGAAGGTGAAGGAGGGCTTCCAGTCTACTGACTCAACCTTCTCAAGCAGAGATGGTAGAAGATTTGACCATTTCTGCAGATCCCTCTGAAGTCCTCTAGTAACCTATCATAGTAAAGTATAATTTATGTGTCTATCTATGTGTTCTGATCCCAAGATATCTAAATTATCTTTGCACCTATATCATTTTAATCTGGGTTTCCAACTCCTTCTGCATCCATCCCTCAACCAAAAAAATCTCTCTTTTATCCTTATTCATTTGAAAGCCTGATATGGCACCATGGTTGTGTATGATCTGCATCAAAAGGCCAAGCAATTCTTTGGGATTGCTGAGGAACAACATAGTGTCATCTGAATTAAATGGCATCTTGACCTCCTCAACTCTTATTTTAATATCTGAGATTTTCCTGATCAGATCCCCATCGTCAGGGGCTTCATGTTCAGGACAAACAATAGTGGAGACAGTAGACAACCCCATCCAGTTCCCCTCCTGACTTGTATGGACTATTGTAGGGTCCAGTATACTCTAACCAGGGTAAAAGGACTTGTGTAAAGCATCCATGTCCAAAATGCCCAGTTTGGCCAGGGTTGCTATTGGAAAAAGCCAACACAGACATTTTCTGCATCCACTGCTATCGTAAAATAATCCCCTTTTTTCTGTTTTCCAACATAAGACCATATGTTTAGGAATTTGCATATATTATACTTTATGCGGCTTGCCAGGGATACAACCTATGGTCATAATGTACCACCTCCTCCACCCCTCTCTTAGGGCTGTCTGCCAAACTTTACATATAGATCGTTAAATCCTGGTCGAGGAGAGAGATGGGCCATCAATGTCTACATTCAAGGATGTCCTTCCCCAGCTTGAGTAGCACTGTGATATGTGCAGAGTCCCACAATGGAAAGGCCCTTCCAGAGTCTATACTAGCATTATTATTTTCAGCAGCACCTCTTTTAACACTGGTAAAAATGTTTTGTAGAAGTTCCCAGAGTATCCATTCAGGCCTGGAGCCTTCCCTGATTTCGGGGCTATTATCATGTTTAACAGCTATTCCATCATACAGTAGATCTGCAAGGAAGGCCTCAGCTGAGACTTGTGCATCTGGCTAGATCTTTGCTGCATAAAAATCTTGATAGAATGTTCTAAACTCCTCCGCAATTTCTCCCGGCTTTAGTTTTAACTCTCTTGCTAGGCCCTTGCTTTTCATAGCTTGAATGGTGTGTGGCACTTCTGCCCTCCTTAATTGGATGGCTAAAAGTCAACCCACCCTCCCACCATGCTCATAATATGTTTGTTTAATCATCTGGAGTATACACTCTGCCTGAGTCACTAATAATAAACTTTGTTCATCTTGGGCTTCCTTTAATTCTTCACCCAGTGCTGGGTCTTGTGATCTCTTATGTTACTTCTGTAGTTTCCAAATATTTATTCTCCAGATTCCCCTGCATAGTTCTCACCTGCTTGGCCTTATAAGAGGCATATGAAATGTTATGTCACCAAATGACTACTGTCAGACCATGCCAGATGTATTGATATTCTGTTTGATTGTTTTCATTCTGATGTAAATTGTCTTGACTGACTAATTTCACTTTAGTGACATGTATCTCTCATTTAGAAGGTTGGGATTAAATTTTCAAATACAGTGCCTCTGCGGGGCCTTCTGAAAATTCTTAGACTCATCAAGGCATGGCCTTAAATTGTCATCAGGCTAATGTCTGCCCAATCCACTAAATAGGCATCCATCCACAAATCTGACATAAAAGTGATCTAATCCGGAGTATGACACATGGGGCACTGAATAAAATGTAGCCTTTTTCATTACCATGAAGAGCTCACCATTTGTCTATAACATCCCCTTCAGCTGTCAGTACATTAAGTGTCCTGGCTGCCAAGTGATTAGTTTCCACCCTCCCTGAAGACCTATCCAATTGTGTAGAGGTCACACAGTTGTAATCCCCACTGAAGTCCATTCTGCCACATTTTTCAATAAGTTGGAAAAATAGGGGAGTAGGTATTTCTCTCAGCTGGTTGACACAGGGAACAAAGAAAATTGGGGAAACATGAAAGACACAAGATAAACTCTCTAAAGTACAATACCTAGAACCCGAACCAGAGATGCCAGTGGGCAGTGCAAAAGAAGCAGTCTGCAACCGTACTATAGCACTGCCATCCAAAACTGCAATACAGGCGGGTTGCTGAGGTGTGGAGTCCCCCCTGCAACTGTGATGCAGTGTAAATCCAGATGTTGGCCACCATTCCATTATGAATGGCCTTGTTAGCCATTTGCATGGTGGGCCTCCCTCCCTGTTCAGACTGTCTACAATGACATCAGCAGGTGAAGTGGAAGAATATTCAACCACAATTAAGCATGTCTCATGTTGCAAAGTTACATTGATCACTTACTGCCAGTTATAGTGGCCCATTTTCTTTTGTGTTCACTGCAATAGAAAAAGTCTATTCCCCTTCAAGCATGGAAGAATAGTGAGACATGGTGAATAAGATTTATCTGATGGTTAGCGGGCACACAATACAAGACTGTAGAAGGTTGTTTTTGACGATAAATGGATACTAGTAGTTTCATATTACAACTTACCTTCTAAGCATTTGAGAAAACAATACAAAAGAAATAGTACACATTTTATTATGTTAGAAAGATGGGAACATATGTACAAGTTTTGAAGCAGTCAAGTTAAGACTTTTGGCCATAATATGGTACAAATGAAACAAGTACAAAGCCCTGAAGTTTCAAATGTTCAGCCTTATAAGTCCAAACCTTAGCCCTATGACATGGGGTGGAGAGGCTGCTTGCCTCAAATGGTTACCACTGTAGCCATGACTCACAGGCAATATTCACATACACTTAACAAAGGTACTTCACCTGGAACTAATTTTGTGCTGTTGACTACTGCATTCCTTGATAGGACCCCTTGAAAACCAGGTACTTCATCTCATGGGGTTATCCTGGTTGCTGTATTTTCAGATAAAATAAATAAGTGTTCAGAGGCTCATGGGAAAGTGGTATCTTTAAAAATGGTGGGGCTATAAATTTGAACAACACATAAAACCCCTCACCTTCCACCTCTTCCTTAGCTCCTTTGCCCCTTCCCTTCCCCTCCACCCCATCCCAGCCCCAACTAACCCACCACCTCTCTAACATCTCCTATCCCCATCAAATCACTTATTTCCTCCCTCAATCTCTCTCCCCAACCCCCTCTCCTTAAGACTGACAAAGAAAAATTCACTCTGCTTCAACTAGTTTTGTTTTTTTAATCTCTGTACTTAATTGTTGTTGACTATGTACTTCATGTATTCAATAATTGTCTTCTCCTGTATGCCCAGCTTTATCGAACAACACTGCACTATTCTGTCTTGCTCTGTTCCTCATTTGAATTGTATGCCTTGTTTTCCTTTGTTGACATGGAATCTATGTAGAAGAACTGTTTCTGTTTCGAACTGTATGCCTTGTTTTCCTAGTTTGATGTGGAACCTTTGTAAAAGAGCTCCTAGCTCAAAGGTACTTTCCGCGATCTTAGTAAATAAATAAATTAAGGTTGCCCTGTAGTGCAGGGACTCTGTGCACTGACAAGGGTGGCTGACATCAGCTAGTACAAAAACTACAAAAGTGAGTGTACACTGAGGCACAAAATAATTGCAAAAATTATGAAGGGTTTATTATGTCTACGTGACATACAGTCACAATCACAAATGTACAACGTTGCAAACAATGCAAAAAGTGCATTCAACCATTTCTACAGTGCAAAAACCTTCACAAAGCTTACTGAAAATCTAATTAGCTACCAAATGCTCCCATAACATTAATGACTCTCTTCCTTTTCCTCAGGGGATCACTTTTATTTTACTCGGAAATGCATCCCTTTATAGCCAGTTGTTGTTAGTAACCAGAAAACTTTTCATTAGGTGTTTGACAAGGAACTTACACCATGCAACATTTCATTAAAGTAGGCAACCACTGAATGGGCATTCAGATCATTGCACTACTGTGACTGTATGTGACACAGCAGAAGACTTAAGCCCATAAGAAACTGTCCCCCACTTCTCAGTGCAAATCATAGGATTATCATAGGTATTTACAAGCTGAGAAGACATACGTCCATAATGCCTGCCAAGTATGTTATTTTATGCTAAATTTTATTTTATCGGCCATTACCAAATCCAGGTTGTGTTTAAAGGCGTCGATATTTGGGGTATTTACAACTACCTCTGTTAGACTATTCCACATGGGTACAATCCTGTAGCTAAACCAATTTTTCCTTCTTAGAGTATTCCATTTTCCTAGATACAGTTGTTTTGAATGTCTTCTATTACTAACTCTACAGTCACTAATAGCTATTCCAAGATTGTTACTAAGAGTGGAGTTGCTTAGTGCTCTAGAGGTGAGACACATCGCCCCTCATAATCTTCTGTACTGTAATGAGTACAAGTTCAGAAATCTCAGTCAATCCTCATATGGTTTGTTACCCATCCCTAACAGTCATCAAAAGAAGCCATATCCATGAAATTATCCTATCTGAATTTAAATATATTAATATTCTCACTATATACAATGTGCTGCGGTAAAGCATTTCATAAACCCACTATGAGCTCTACTGCTCAAAACTGTGACCTCTGCCTACCCACTGAGATCTGCTGACAAATCCCTTCTTGTCCAACTGAGATGTAAAACCAAAATGGGGGAGAATGCTTTCTTTAGCTGGGCCCCTAAACTATGGAACTCCCTTCCACTGAGTCTAAGAATCTCCCCTTCTCCACACAGCTTCAAACAGGAGCTTCATATGGCTCTTCTAAGCTCTGAACCCTGCTCCTGTCCTCTATCCACCCACTCCTGTACTGGTTCCTCCTAGTTGCCTACTGGCTCCAACCTCTACTATTCTCAAACCTGCCTGGAAGTCTTGTTATTTCCTCTCTTCTAGCACTTACTCACTAGTTGTATGACTTATGACTGTTAGTTATTTGCACTTATATTTCTGTTTTGTTACTACATATAGATTCCTGCAAATGTACTGTCATTGCTGAAAATTTTGTATAAGTGTACTATGTCTGACTTCTACTTGTTCCCATATTGTTTTCTTGTATCTACTATTGTCTATGTACCCTTTGTTGTAATCTCCCGGGTCGTACCTGAAAATAGGCAGCTATGCTGTCTAGTGTACCTCCCTGGTTAACAAAAACTAAATAAATAAATATGCTGGGTAAAAACTCACTTTATTTAAGCTGTTTTATAAAGCCTAACACATAGTTACCTATTATACCCTCTAATTCCAAAGCTAGTTGGTTTAGGTTCCAAATTAAGATTTCTAATAAGCCCCTTATCGGTTAGGCTATTAAAAAGCAACTGAAGGAAGTGTGGCTAGCAGCTGACTGCATTAGATGCACTCTCAAGAGCTTCTTACTCTCCACCTGAAATAAACATTAAAATAAGCATTTTAAAGAACTAAAATATCAATTAACTTTCCGCACTACTGAGTAGAAGATAATGGGTACATTTGTTCAAAAGAGTCAGAGGTCAGAGATATGGGGAACCCTGTGCAAAGTCACCCAGATGGATTTCTGTAAGGGGAAACAAGCCAAGCAGCAGGATGGCTCAGACCGCAGTGGCCTCAAGGAGAGAGCCAGTGCAGGGCTGAAACCACTGAATAACACAGTTGTAAAGGCAGTTCAAGCACTTAAAATGATTAAGGCTCCAGATGCTGAAATAGACCTTTTCCACGATCAAGTTTTTTTTGATTCATTGTTAACTGGATAAGACCCACTAGACACAAGTGCCGGTTTTCAGGGGCAACCCAGGAGCATCATGTGGTTAAGTGACTTGCTTATAGTCACACAGTATGCAAGTGGAGGCTGTAGGAATTGAACCTAGGTCTGCTGGATGTACCAAGCTCATACACAGCTCATTACTCTAACCTCTAGGCTATACTGCCAGCCCCATCTCTGACAATAAACTACTTTAGCTCCCACTTGAGCAGCTGAAGGATGGTGTTAGATTGGCCCATGTTCACTTGCTGGGTGTCCACAAGGGTGCCGAAGGGTCCAACTAGCTACAGTACACCCTTCAGCTTCTACAAAGCACATTGAATTTAACCCCAACAGACCCGATTAACAAAGTTTACTGCATCATGACCAGGAAAAAAAACAGAAAATAAAGACTGTCGTCACACAATCCTTATATCTACCATGGTTCAGCACATCAGGGACCAGATCCTGCAGATGGATAAAAGCAAAGGCTCGCTTCAGTTATCAGAAGAGTCCCACATTTTCTATTTTCTGGACTTAAGTTTTGCAATATGCTAGTGCTGAAAGGCTTTTGATGCTGTGCACAACGAGTTAGAAACCCTGGGAGTCAGTCACTCATGCTTGCTGCCTGCAAAATTAAAGATCTTATATGCTGGTAAAATCATTACGTTTACTGATCCCACAGAGCTAGGAAGAGACCGAGAAAAATAAAGGAGGATTTCATGAGTGGGGCAGCAGGCCCCATGAGAGGACTTCTGGACCCCCGGAAAAGTTCAGACTCTGGGGCCCCTGTTCAACTGTATACAGTAGCTGCCAGGTGTCCCAGGCCTCTCTTTGGTGCTGGGCCCCGTGAATTATCCCTGGCTCCCCCACCCTCTCATGGGCCCTGTGGGGTAGAAGCACAAGCAGAAAATGATAAGGAATGAACTATACTGAACTGTGGTCCCTTTTGCTTAACTTAAACAGGACTGTTTAAAATGTATTTGTTTCTGAACCTTTCTTGTTTGAATACTGACTTTATGGTTGCCCATGCATTTAGAAACAAAACAAAAAAAATGACTGAGGGTTTTCGTTCCCTCCCGGGGACTATATCCCCAGACTGAGCACATGGATGGGGGTTGGAGAAGCTACCTACACTTTACTGCCTTTCTCACTTGATGGTTCCCCAGGCTGTTGGGCCCTGACAGTGGAGACTGGAGGGCTCAAGATGGCCATGACCACATGGCCAGGGAATCAAGCATGCTATATGTTCTCAATCAATCAATCAATCAATCAATCAGTCAATCAAAATCTTTATTTAGCCAGGCAAACACCATTGAGCAAAGCTCATTTTTGAGGTGGACCTGGATTTGTAGTGAGCAACAGAATACAACAAAATACAGTATATACAATATGTGCAGCATAGAACACTGACAATAAGATATGTAGGGGTCAGATGATACAGTAAAATTTCAACATGAACAAAGATGAGGTGCATAGTATTATAAGGTGATCCAAAGCAAAAATCAAGAACACATGGCTATACTAGTCGGAAGTTGTAGGTTGAATTTGGCAGTAGGAGAAGGGTAGGGGTGTAGAAGGCAGGTGATAGAGGCAGGAAGGTATATGCTGTGGGGCAGCCACAGAGGAAGAGGAGATAGAGAATAGATGTCTCAATCATTGAGAAGAGTTTGAACTGGGGAGCAAAGTCATGTCCGGGGTTGGTGGAGCCATGGGAATGAAGGATGTGGAAAAGGAGGGGGAGAAGGAGGGGCCAATTATCAGAAGTGACCAAGCCCTAGACAGCAGTGGCTCGGAGAGCAATAGGACCTTTTGAGGGTCATAAGTCAGGGGAAACAGGCACAAGATTCCTTAAATTGACATAGGAATAGTGATTTAAATGCTGATTAGCTGACAGGGTGAGTTAGTTTCAACGTTTTTTGCAGCTTGTTCCATATTCAAGGTAGCACGTAGCTTATGGCTGATATTCCGATACGTGACTTTACCTTGTATACATTTAAGGAAATATAGGTGGTACTTCTCAGGGCATACTTTCAAGGGCGCAAAAAGGTAGACAGACAAAGATATAATGGGGCAGTTTATTTATGATAGCTTTGTAGGTCCAAACCGCAGCGTTTCTCTGTCATCTGTAACTGAGGGATGACCATCCCACTGCAGTGTACAGGGTGCAATGATGGGTAGAGTATGGAAGACCTGTGATGAATCTTAAAGCTCTCTGGTAGAGCATGTCTAGTTTGGTTATGTGCCAGCGGGACCCTGACCATAAAGAAAGTCTGCATAATCTATTAAGGAAAAAAAGGTCATTCGGACCAATTTCAGTTTAGTGTCTCTTGTAAGGAGATTGTTGATCCTAAGGAACAGGCCAGGTCTTTTTCTGAGTTTCTTAGCCAGCTCATCTATGTGGTCCATGAAGGAAAGCCTATGGTCTAGCCAGACCCCCAGATACTTGAACTTTGCAACATATTCCAACTGTTTACCTAGAATAGTGGTGATCTACGGGAGCGTCCCAGCAATAGCAGGAGTTGTTGCATGAGGAAAGGACAAGAGGAACATTGCTTTGGTCTTTTTTGCATTAAGAAGTAGTTTCTGTCTTAGTAGTTGAAGCTGCAGCTGATGAAAATCACTTTGTAGTGCTTTTTGGGCAGCATCAGGGGTAGGGCTACTAGCATACAGCACTGTTCTCCAAGTGGATCCCCTCCAACATCATGAAGCAATGTTCACCATTCTACAAGTGAATAGAATTGTTATGGTTTAATCACCTTTGTCTTGTAAAATTGTTCCTTGTTCAACCATTAGGTTGCAAAGAAGATTAATACTCATATATGAAGCAGTTGCTGTATAGCATGTTAAAATGTTTTATGATTTAGTTCAATTGTTTTGCACAAAAGTATATACTACTGTAGATTGTTATCGGGCAGAGAGAAGACCGTGATTCGTCTCTGTCATCGGGCATGTAATTGAATTGACTGTTTTTTCATAGACTATCAATAAGTCACTGGCTGGCTTATCGGGTATTGAACCCTGGGACTTCTTGAACATTTTATTTGTAGTTATACAGTCCATGGTCATGGCTGCAGTGGCATTTGTTACTTAAGCAATAATGACCGAAGAGCCGGTCATTTCTTAGAGATTAATGACTGGCTGGGAGGAAGGGCCATCCCCACCCAGCCAGTCATTAATCTGAAGAAAATGACTGGCTTTGAGGTCATTATTGCAATTATAAGTCTAATCACAATAATGATTGGTCCGTTTTGTATTTTACTTACTTTTTTTTTGTAGCGGCTCACGCTGAGTCGGATTATGTAAATGTTTCTGTTGCAGCATGCGGCGGTGGTGGCTCATGAATATTTATACATTCAGAGCCATTGTCATAGGGAAGGACTGGTTACTATGGCTGGGGGAGATGGATTAACAAATATTCATTAACAGGGAGCCTGTTTCTATGATAGTGATAGTGGGTTTATTAATATTCATAGGGTGGGAGCCATTTCGGAGTCTGACTTGAAGTGATTGGCATCCGTCTTAGTCAGTCTGCCACTTTGGCTCTGAAAAAATGTGGAAATACAATGAAGGTACTGCCATTCTTTTGTGTTATACTGTCTGTAGTTTGTATGTTTAAGCTCTGTAGTAAAACTTTTCTGTCAGCTTTTGCGTCGCTAAAGTGCTTCCGTATAGTGCTACACAAAACAGCTGCACTAGCAGGAAGATGTGAGCGGGTGCCGCGCCGGTCATTTCTAAGAGATTTCAGACTGGCACGGCACCCAATCAGAGATGCCGGTGGGGTTATGAATAATTAATTAGACTTATAATATTGCTTTTAACATACTGAATACTCAGTTGCACTTCCCCTCCTATGCTGTAACACAGGGAGATATGAAAGCTATCCTTGTTTACTTGACTGTACTTGCATTAATTCTTATGTCTTAGAAACATAGAAACATAGAAATTGTCATCAGATAAGGACATAGAGGCCCACCGAGTCTTCCCAAGTGTTCTATCTCCATGTTACCCAAGGACCCACTGTAATCCTAGTAATTTCCCCCCGTGCCCCCTCTCCAGAATTCTCGTGTACCGAGCCCAAGCAACCTTAAAGGTTGTCACTATTTTGGCCCCCACCACTTCTTCAGGGAATGCATTTCACCCATCCACTACCCTTTCTGTGAAGTAGTGTTTCCTAATATTTCCCCTTGAATCTTCCCCCTTTTAGCTTCATATCATGACCCCTTGTCTTTGAGAGTCTTTTATTCTGGAATATACTGCTATTTGGGACCTTGTTTGTACCCTTTTGATACTTAAAGGTCCCTAGCATGTGCCCCCTTTCCCTCCTTTGCTCCAGGGTATACATGTTGAGGTTTTTCAGCCTCTCCTCATATGTCAAATGGCTGAGTCTTCACACCATTTTCATTGCCCTCCTCTGGATCCTCTCCACTCTATCCACGTCCCTCCTCAGGTATGGTCTCCAGAACTGGACACCAAATTCAAGGTGCGGGCTCACCATCTGTTTGTAGAAGGGCATGACCACCTCTCTCCTTCTGCTCGTAGTACCCCTGCCTATGCACCTCAGCATTCTGCTGGCCCTCGCTACTGCCCTCTCACATTGTTTAGCCACCTTGAGATCATTAGATATAATTATACCAAGGTCCCTCTCTTACTCTATCACTTCCAGTATCTGACCACCCATCCTATACTCTGCTTTTAGATTTCTACTCCGTAAGTGCACAGTTTTACACTTTTTGGCATTAAAGCTCAACTGCCACACTTTTGACCACTTCTCTAGCTTGTGCAAATCCCTTCTCATTTTTCTACCCTATTGGCAGTGTCTACTCTGTTGCAGAGTTTTGTATCATTCGTGAATAGTCAGACCTTCCCCTCAAGCACTTCCACAATGTCCACTATGAAAATATTGAACAGGATCGGACCCAGTACCAACCCCAGTGGTACCCCGCTAGTCACCCTTCTCTCCCCTGATGGAACTCCATGAATGATTGCCCTTTGCCTTCTTCCCTCCAGCCAATTTTTCACCCATCTCTCCACCTCTGGTCTCACCCTCAGGGCTCTCATTTTGTGCAAAAGCCTTCTGTGTGACATGATGTCAAATACTTTACTGAGGTCTAGGTACACCACATCCACTGCCCTGTCCTGATATTTCACTCTGATCACCCAGTCAAAGAATTCAATAAGCTCATTTGACATGACCTCCCTTCCGTGAAACAGTGCTGTTTGTGATCCTTCAGGTCATTTGAATCAAGGTTCTTGATAATTCTTTCTTTCAGTAATTCCTCCATCAACTTCCTCACCACTGATGTCAGGCTGACTGCCTGTAGTTTCTTGCCTTTTTCTGGAACCAAGCATCTATTGTATGTCAGTTTTTCTTATAATGAGTAAAAATAAAACAAAAAAGGAACAAAAGATCCCCCATATCCTTCTGCTATGGAGATTGTGCAGACACAAAGTTTCAAGACTGTTAGCGCATTCTTCATGTTCTAATCCCTTGATCAAGTTCATTGCTTTTCTCTCTCCACCTTCACTTTGGTTCTCTCCCCCACATTCAGAGCACTCCAAAACTGTGAGCAGTAATCCACATGTGACCTAACACACAGTATAATATCCTGATTTATGCACAAAGTGTCCAAGAATTGTATTAGGAATGTTACTGATTTTTTTAACCCCTCTTCACATTGCTTCCTATGTTTAAATTTCATAGTAGCTAATCCAATTTGCCTCTGTTGTTTTTCTGAGGACTTTATCATCAATGATGTACACACATTTTGGATTTTGTTTTCCAAAATGCATAACAGAACATTTATCAGAGTTAAATACCATACCCCATTTACAGGCCCAGATTGGCAACTTAAGGTCATTTTGTAGCTTGATGTGTTCATCTATAGAGTCCACAGATAGCCAACCTTAGAGTTATCAACCAAATCAATAAACCAATGATTTAGGTCATGTCCCATATCTAATATGTACAGTATATACTGAAAACACTGGTCCCAAAACTGAACCCTGTGGCACACCGCACATTATCATGCATTCACTAGATTTATAACCATGTATACATACTATCTCAGTATGATCTTGAAGCCACTGTTTAATCCATTTAAGTATACTTGAACTAATCCCAACATTATCAAGATTTTCAGTAAGTTTACATATGGCACAGTATTACATGCTTTACTAAGATCCAGGAAGATCATATCCACTGATGCACCCAAATAGAATGCTTGGCTGACGAGTTCATAAAATCATAATACATTTGTGGCAAATGATCTTTCTCTTCTGAACCCACCATACTAATCTGGATTATTAAAGGCAGGTTGTGAACTGCTTTCATTTTGTGCACCTTATGTTTCACAATGACAGCAACCCGAGTTCGGGACCAATCTCAGGTCACTAGGGGTCAGCTGGGGGGGAGAGGATTGAGTGTCTGGCGGACAGCTTTCCTCTCCACTCTTGTCCTGGGGTGAGAGGCTTGCCAACTCAGCTCTTGACTGCCCCTGGGTGGAGGCCAGGGGGTAGCGCCGGCAGCTCAAGTGACATGAAGGAAGGAACCACAGTTTTGTAGTGTGTGTGCACCTTCATGTGCACATACTTACATGCTGCCATAGCAGGGAAACTAAGGAGAAAAGAGAAATTGGTCAACACAGGCTACATGAAGCCCTGCCTGCCTACCTCCCTCCTGTACCATCACCTGGCCACTAGCACAGTCTGGATAAGAGTCACCAGGTAAGAGAAGGACGGCCATCTCTTTCTTGGCTCTGCCATGGGGGGGGGCAATCTCTGAAGGGTCTCGAGCTTGGTGGTCTGCGTGAGGTGAGTGCCAGGTGGGAAAGGCAGGGACAGGGCTAGAGTCTGCTTGCATCAACCAGTGAGATAAAAAACTTTATGGAAAAAAAAAAATCACAGAGGGGTATTGATGCTGACAGTGAATGTATGTTTGCCCACCTCCTGAGCACAGGAATGTAACTTGGGATAGGGCAGAAAAGAAAAAGAAAATTATGACAACAAATTGAATGGAAATCCAAGAAAAAAATACAGAAAATCAATAAAAGACATCTTGTTCAAAACAAACTGCCTCAGGCAACATTTACAATGCAAAATAAAAATAACTTGCTACAAATCTCCATAGTGATCCTTACCTTAAATATTCTTCCTGATGGTGATTATTATGCCAATCATTAAGCAAGGTCAGAAGTAATTGGTAATCTGAGACTGGATTTATTTCACTTGCCAGCCATGATGCTAACTCCCCAGTACTGTTGACCAACTAAGTGGATGTATGACATGGGTGTAGTGAAGTCTCAGTTGCAATCTAAAACAACAATAAACAATTGACCATAGGTAAGTATGTCATTAAGTTATATTAACATTATCTGTGATCACCTTCAAAGAACTAAAACAAAAATATGGTTCCCAGTGTTATATCACTTTACTTTTTCTTGGAAGCAAATAGCATCTCATATCCTAAACAATATGCCTACCTTTTTGCTCAGACTACCTATAAACGATTTTACTTGTATTTTCCTTGAAAAACTCTATCAAGTCAATAGAATAATACTTTGAAAGCTGGAAACTTTTTCCTTTGTATTACTTAGTATTTAAGTGTTACATAATGTCTGTAACTTCAGTAACAAATAAGGAACCAGTCATGGGAATGAATAAAACAGTCTCAGTAGTTTTGCTTTGCAGACATACATTTACATATTTCCTGTCATTACTTCCTTATGTCAGAATCGAGATGTCTACCACTTTTCTGCTGAAATGGCTTTGCCTTTGAAATTTAGCACATCATCTTCCTTTCACATTAAAATGTGGCAGTTGTAATTTGTTGTAAATATTAGGTCTTGATATGTGATTTCATAGTTAGTACAATGATGTGAACAGCTTACACATTTTTATTTGGAACAGAGCTGTGTAAACTAAGAAAGGTGCATGGCTAACACACTGTAAATATAGATGGATGCAGTTTATAAAATGGCAGGGTAAAATCCAGTAATCTGACTGGCTCTTATTTATGTGTAAAATAATGTTTACACATGGTTAAAAAAAAAAGGACTGCTTAGCAGCAAAGAATCTGGAAACCCAGATCAATGGGCATTTGGAACACAGGCATTTCAGTTAGCCCCCTACAGCCAGAACTGCTTATCCACCACAAACATGGCTGCTACCTTTACACTGTAAAAAAAAAAACTTCAACTGGGTCCTAAAAATAAAACCACCTTAAATAAAAAATAAAACAAATTAATTGTTGTTTCCCTGATTATCACACTCTCCTTACAAACATAAACAAATTAGAAACAATAAATATTGTTTTCATTACAACTGTTTCTTTGCTGACAGTGAAAAATCCCCCTTCTATCATTACCTACTCATCAGGGAACTCTCTTCTTCTTGCCCTGACAGTGAAATAATTGAGTCTCTGGCTATAACGAAGGCCTTTATAATGTATGGTAGGACGCAGTTAACCTTAGGAAATCATCATTTCCTAAGGCTGTTAACCTATCGATGTGACGTAGAAATGTTGTTAACCTATCGATGCTACGTCACATCAATAGGTTAACAACGGTGATCGGTCTGCGCATGTGCACGCCTTTTTTTACACTGGGAACTGATGGATGAACACAGCAGTTAGTGAAGGACTGAACGGCCGCGGCGGTGACTATATTTCAAAAAGTAAGCAGACGTTTTTCTTTTTATGTAGGACCATACACTATAAAAAATAATGTATGGTCCCTCTATCGGCAACCGGTCAATGTTAATCGTCTCGAGGTTGCCATGATGACGTAAACCTCTCAAGCTTCGCTCTCGAGGTTTACACGGTCAACCTGGCAACCTCTCGACAGTTAAGAGACCGGTTACTGATAGAGGACTATACATTATCCTCTATGTTGTCTGTGTGTACAGTATATTAGAAGAGAAACATTCTGCCAGTGGAACTGAGCAGAATTTTGAATCCATGTATTCCATGGTAAACATTCCGTGAAAGACACTCCATACCTTGAATGTGGAGAAAAACAGACAAAAAAAAAAAAACAAGAAGAAGAAAGTAGACACTAATACAATGACATCATCAATGACATCACTTGCAGTGGGCGGAAGGATTATTTTATCACAAATGCACACAAGTAAATCTATTGTTTCTACATATAAACATGCTTTTCCCAACTGAAAAAAGTTAAAAAAAGGAAGCAATTTTATAAGTGTAATAAGGCACTCATGGATGTATGTAAAACATATTTTACAGCACGTCTGGTGGCTGAAGTCACATGACCTTCAGCCTTGTGCCTTACTCCGCCCATAACTGTGTTGTAAAATATGTTTTACACACACCGCTCTGTGCCTTATTGCATACATATACAATATCCTATGTACCACATCCTATACTAGGAATTGGGGGTAATACCCAGTACTGACTCTGTTGTGCAGCACTAGGTGGTTACTGTATTGTGTGAGAGCTATCCTTTGGATGAGACATTAAACTGAGTTCCCTTCTACCTATCGCTGGTGGCTGTTCAGGTGGAAGCTCTGATTAATAAAATGCAGTAGCACTACTTAATATTTCAGAGCCATTGATGTCAGGATACTTTTTTCACGAAATGCAGCATCTCGTTCTCTTGAAGGTCTTGAGGAGGCCAGTACATGTACACACTTATTACACACTCAAACCTAATAGGGTGGCAAGCAATGATAAATATATGTATGACACTGTTTTTTAGCAGATTAGTCACAAAGACAGAGGTAAAGAGTAGTGGGCAGAAATGGATTCTTTTTTTTTTTTCTTTTATACTTTCTATTTATCTCCTCCTCTCTACCCTCGGTGCCCACTCCTTCGGGCAGCTGATCACCATCTCTGCCCCCTACTCTGGATCTGCCCCTAGAGTGCCTCACCTCTTACTTCCTCCTGCACAGTGGGGTCTGTCCGGCTTCGGTGGTCTGGATGGCCCAGAGCGGTCGTCATCTAGGACTACCGAGGGGGTATTTCTCGTTTTTCTGTGGTTTTTCCCCTGTCCCAGCCCTCTGAGATGCCGGCGCAAGGACGCAAGCATCCAGAGAATAGACGTGCTGATGCATGTCCCTCTTAAGCACCTACAGAGGTCCTCCCTCCCTCCCCGACTCCATTAGACAGAGCTGCCAACCCTTCGAGAGCCCGGTTTTCACCGGCGCTCTCTCAGGGCGTCGGGTGCATACTGCACCCCTGGTATCCCACCCCAGAGGGAAGAAAGCATCCGTTGGGATGCTCAATCCTCCCTCCCCCTGACAACCCCCGCCGACCCAAGCTCGTTCCCGAACCTGGGTCACCGGCGTAGCGCGAGGTGTGGCTTCCAGTGCCTCAACCCTCAGCGCCACCGGGCCAGCCAGAAATGGATTCTACTACACAAGTACTGTAATATATGATTATACCAATTGTGTAAAATCAGTACAGACTCCATGTTTTAATATGTTATTTTGCATACTTATCCCATGCCCCCTTCCCACAGGTCACACCTAAAGATGAGCGTAGGTTTAGTGTGCTTTTACAGGTCAGAACTCCTTAATTATAAAAATAAATGACAGCAACACAGCTCACAAGAGCACATGACTTGGGACAGGTGCTTAGAAAAGTACATCAGGGTATCGATGAGCATGCATGTCTAGGCCTTGCCTCCCAGAGTCATCAAGTCTTTCATGAGACCATTCACTGGGATCTGAAGGAAAAGTAGTGCAAGTAGCAGGTAAATTAAGTGGTTATACCTGTAATCTTTTCTTAAGACCCATTACCTCCAGTAGCTCTGTATGAAGTCCGAATCATCCATTGCTTAACCTGATACAAAATGGCTGTCCAGGTGACAATGAGTTAACTCCTTAAGAGCGGATGTGCAATACACACAGCACAATTCTGTTGTAACAGGCAGAGTATACTCCTTTGCTGCACTGAAAGGGTTAATACTACACTTTATACCCACTAGAAGTGTAAGAATCTATAATACATGACTCAGCAGCAGTGTACTGCAATACTGCTACATGGGAAAACCAGGTTGAGGAGCAACCTTGGGTCTGATGGAGTGTGGATGCCTAATGGAGGGGGCTATTCCTCCCAGGAGAAGGAAAGTAAGAGCATGTCCCTTTGCACTACATCCAGTTTACAGTAAAAGATACAAAGAGGGAAATAAAAAAATAAAAAAAAACAAGAAAACATGATATAAATGCAGTCACTGAGGTACAAATAGAGCTTTAACTGATATCCTTGTATCATCAAATATGCAAACATTTCTGGCCATAAGCTGCAGAAATGAATGCAACAAGACATATGACTTTGAGAACTGTGGTCTTTAACTAATTCTCCACAGTTCCTCTAACTGAAACAGCAATTAAAGGCTATCTTTACTGAATCTTTAGAACTGCCCGAGAAGAACTTGCCACTTGTCTCAAGGGCATACTGTATTAAAAATAATCAGTGGAAACAAGTTCAACCAAAGCAGGGAAGGGCTCTCTGATAAATGACCTTAGCACATTTCTAGCACAAATAATCATGAAAAAGAGAAAATACCACTGTGACACCAGTGCAACATTTTTTGTTATCATCTATTTCTTCTGTAAAATATTTTAGCTGACATGGGAGGTATGAGGAGAACTGGAACTGCATTTTCTTTTCTTTTTTTGCTGTCCCAGGCCTGAGGGCATTTAGCTAGAAGGGCTTTTGTTTGAGCATTCCTGTGTTCTCACAGAGCGGAAAGCAGGCTGGGCGGATATAGCTGAACTTCTTTGATCTAAAAGACCCTATTTTGGGGGTATACATAAATGGTTGGGCAGATCAGACACACTCTACAGAGCCATGAGCAATGGAGACAATGAAAACTAGTCTGAATCCATGTAACCAGGTCAGACTAGTTCTGTTTTGGAGGAGGGCTCAAAGATCAAAGGGAAAGTCCAGGGTGTAATGTTGGAGAGGCAGGGCAGATGATAAATGTAAAGGGGCTGGCCTGGCATGAATACTTCTGTGGCTCATTTGCTTATGAAAGTCACTCATATTTTGGGACTAGAGCCCGCAAAATCTTTGGTCAGCCTGCTATGACTCAAGATATCCCAGCTGGGGGGGGGGGGGGTAAGGTTAAACTATCTACTTAGAATTTCATTAGAACCGGTGTGTGCTATTCTATGTGTAACCCCTAGATGGCGCTATCCCAAGGGCTACTACCCCTGCCTGATTTGCCACTAACAGGTTGAGGGGCCTGGATCCAATGGCGGGTGCCTCCACCCAGAGGTCAGGGTTTGCAATAGTTAAACTAACTTGGTCACAGCCCTCTGGGACACTGCAACCCCCCTTTCTTCCCACTAGTGGCCCACAATATATCAGAATTACCTTCACAGTATACACTTACCCCCAGGTCTGGTTCCGCACTGGGACCTCCTGTGAAATGAGATACAGTGCAACAATCACAGTACAGTACTTTAACATAGACAAATACCTCAGGCAGTATAACTTTGCTGAAACAAGCAGCTCTGATTTATTTAGGGGGATATAACAAGGACAGGGAAATCAGGTTAATTAGCTTATCACTCTAATAATCTACCTATGGCTCTGTACAGGCCTATCCCTATCAGTTACTGTCCCTGGGTACCCAAGCCCTAGTGGCTAGTCAAACCGTGGCAGCTGGTAGGGCCCTTTCACACAGAGAAAGGAGAATTAAACAGTCAGCAGTACAGTAATTCCATTTTGGATTTAATGTGGCAATTCAACAGGGAGCAACCCTGAATTAGTACTCACGACCTCCAAATAAGATAGGGTCCTTCAATGTCAGCAGGGCTCACTTGAGGTACACAAACCTCTTCACACATCCATATAAAAGAAAGTACTATACCAGGCAGGCTGCATCTGTATCCCGATCGCAATTACTGCACAATACCCGGGAGAACACACAGCAGATTCAGTTCCTGACAGACCGAGTGCAATTTTCAGCAATTCTTCCAGTCTTCTACAGGGTGAGCCTGGTTCCTACTCTTCAGAGATCCTTTGATTCTTTTCACAGGGCAGTTCAGTCCTAACAAGCTGTTACTAAGCTGCAGACCGGAACTCTGGGCCTTACACACGTTTTTGACTAAAACTGCACACTGAAAAAGCACAGGGCTCCTTCCTTCTTCACTGCCAAAGCTCAACTGAACTCCAACTGACGAAAACGGGCACTTCCTTTGAGTTCCTCCCAGTTCTTGACTGGATTGGCTGTCACTCACAATAGACTGCTGCTGTTGGTCCAAAAAGGCACTGAAGTCTAAACTACATCTCCCAGAGTCACTGCCCATACAATCCTCTTGTGGCTGGCTCAGATTATGAGTCCAAGTTCTGATTCGTCCAAGGCATCATTTTAGAGCTAGCTTACCCCACACTGATTGGTCCAGTTCAGCAGTTCAAAACTAGAATGGGGAACTAGCAGACACAGTTCTGACTGCAGAAAGCAGGTTAGACAAACTGTAATTTCATTATTACTCTAAATAATTTCTGGCAAACAGTTACATCTTTCAGATAGGTTCCCTTTGCACTCCTAGTGACTGCAAAAATGAAGTGAATTGGCAGCAGCTCGGTGGTACTCAGAGAACACACAGTCCCCCATACAAACTAATTATGTCTGCAAACAGACAGCTCTTAAAGAGACAGTACCAGAGGTTCTAAAAACACTCACTGATAAATGGCTTAAATGCCAAACACCATTCAGGCTTGGAGCATTCAAGCAAGCTCCTGGAAGTCTTTTGGGAACCCCCATTTGCAGGGGGTTACACCCTTCCTAGCCTAGGGAAAGCAGCGTCCGCGTCAAGCAAGTACCATAAGTTTCAACTGCAACCATATACATTTGCATTAGGCTCGCACATGTAATCATCAGTCAATATATCATTTTACCAAGAACACATTTCTGAAACATTGCAGTCGTCCTCTTTACACAGTATTACATACACATTGTACCATAACTCAAGTTATTACCTCTTGTACATGAAACCTGAAGAGGGGCCCTTCCCTATCAGTTACCTTGGGGCTGGATGGGGCAAGGGCACCATACTTAGAGGGCAACACAAGTAACTTGAGTTAGCACTGATGCTCAGTTTGGGCAATGAGCTCGGGGACACATACACTCCTTTATGGACAACATTGAGAGGCAAGTCCACAGGCCTCCCAAGTGAATCATAACTGAGGTGCACCACAGGCTTTACAGCTCGACCAGTCTTTCTAGGGGAACTGTTATAGTCTCTGCACTCTGAGCCTCATTTTCAGCATTGTCCTCACTTGTCAGGGAGTCTCCATGGGGTAGAGGGCTAGAACTTGGGGCACTTTCAGCTCCAGGAGTTACAGTTTCTGAGTCCACAACATTTGGCTCGCATGGAGAGCTTTCGGACACTGGCAGTGGACTGTCAGGGCACTCAAAATACTCTTCTTGTTCGGGTGTATCACCAGTCTGCCCCAATCTATCATTTCCTCCCTGAAAGCTCAAACAGTTCAACCATGCACAATGATTCCATTTCATCTGATCTGATGCTTTGCACTTCACTTTCTGGGAGCATTGGCTCCAGGGATGAAGCTGGGGGCTTAGACAGTCAGAAGGCCCAGCTTTGTCTCCAGTATTGACTAGGGATTGCCCGAAACAATTGACTCAGTTCGTAAGAAGGATAGTATTCAAAGTCACTCTCACTTTCTTCCGATATGGACTGACAGTCATGCTCAACTGGGACTTGTGGAGGGAACACTTTAACTTTGCTTCTGTAGGTGCAGACTTTCTTGATCTTTTCTTAGCAGCAGCTCTAGTCACTGGTCCAGAGGGCATCTTCTAGGGGCTCAGACTCCAATTAAGATTTGTCAATGGGCAGTAAATGATTTCTATGCATTGTTTTACATCTTTGAATTATTCTCAGGCCTTACTTTGTACACTGGCAGATCATCTAGTTTGCCCACTACAATGTGAGGGAGATGGTGCCATCTGTCAGCAATCTTGTGCTTGCCATGCAGTCCCAGATTTCTTAGCAATACCGTCTCTCCTCCTGGAGTTCCTGTGCTTTCACCTTTTTATCATACCTTTCTTTGTTGGCCAGATTTCTTTTGGCAGCCATGGTTTGAGCCAGTTGAGTACGCATGAGTTAGCTGGGCCTTTAACTTTTGCACATACTGTAAATAGTTGTCAGCTTGAACCCC
The DNA here is from genome assembly GCA_016271365.2 of Neoceratodus forsteri. Taxonomy (NCBI): domain Eukaryota; kingdom Metazoa; phylum Chordata; order Ceratodontiformes; family Ceratodontidae; genus Neoceratodus; species Neoceratodus forsteri. Next base: position 315,015,071 of record CM028135.1, read on the forward strand.
ATCAGGAGACCCCAAAACACACATCTACTGGTAGTGAGCTTCTCTTCCAAACATCAGGCGGTAGGGGAGAATCCAGTGGCATCACTTTAGGTGCAGTTATAAGCATGTACCAGGGTGCTAATTTGTTGGCTCCATCTAGGCTTGTCCTTTGGGTGCAGGGTGCCTAGCATATCTAGCAAAGTCTGGTTGAAAGCGTTCAGGCTGTGGGTCCCCTGGGGGTGGTAAGGAGTGGTTCTGGACTTCCACTCCCCACAGAGAAAGCATCTCTTTGATCAGACGACTCTCAAAGTCTCTCCCTTGATCAGAATGGATTCTTTGTGGAGGCCCATAGTGAACAAAAAGTTTTCTACAAGTACTTTGGCTACAGTGGATGCTTTCTGGTCTTTGGTGGGAAAGCTTGGGCATATCTTGTGAAATGGTCAGTGACCACCAGCACATTACTGATATTTCTTTGATCTGACTCCAAACTTAGAAAATCAATACAGACCAGCTCCATGGGTGCACTGGTGGTTATGTTAACAAGGGGCAGCCCTCTGGGGCAAAGCTTTCCTCTGTAAGCAGCGACTACAAGTTGAATGTGTTGCTCCACATCAGCCCCATCTTAGGCCAATAGAATCTGGATCTCACCAAGTCAAGTGTTCTGTCTTACCAAGGTGCCCCATGTGGTTGTGCAAGAACCTCAATACTGAGTCTCGAAAGGCAGTGGGCAGCACTAGTTGTTGTTTGTCTACTTGTCCCCTCTGTCTACTGTTTCTCTGTATAACAGTTTATTGATCAGTTTCAACTTAGGACCTTCTTTGTATAACAGTGCAGTTCTCAAATCAGTGGGCGTAATTTGGACACATCTTTTCCTGCATAGAGGGCTTCTAAAGCTGCTTTGATCATGGATCGGGGATTGACCGCCCGAATACTGTCATTGTCCAGCTGAGGCAGTGCACCAATGTCTATTGCAGAAAAGTGGCAATAAGCAGCAGGTATGCAATTCTCAGAGGCTCCCAAGCAATCCACCATGCAGTCCACTGCGTCCGTGGACATTTGTTCCTCCTGTCAAACTTCCGGCAGAGTGCCCGAATGTCAGGTTCTGCCAGTCGGACCCAATCATTCTGGGGAACAGGCCTCGGAGAGAGCATCAGCATCTATGTGGTTCAGACCTGCTCGGTATTGAGAGCATAGTCATATGTAGATAATGCAGAAAGCCACCTATGGCCAGTGGCATCCAACTTAGCTGAGGTCTGCACATAGGTCAAAGGATTATTGTCAGTTTTACTAGTATTTGGCCCCATACAAGTACTCATGGAATTGGTCAACAATAGCCCACTTCAAAGCTAGGAACTCTAACTTATGTACAGGATAGTTCTTTTCGGATGGGGTCAGGCTTCTACTGGCAAAGGCCACTGGTCTCAGGCCATTCTCGTGCTCTGGTAGCAACACAGCCCCCAACCCTTGCAAGCTAGCATCAGTGTGCAGGACGTAAGGTTTTCTTGGATCGGCATAGGCCAGCACTGGAGCATGGGTAAGTTGATATATGATCTCATGAAAAGCAGTCTCACAATCAGGAGTCCAGCGGCCCCAAATACTTCACTCGGATGAAAATACACTCTTTCAGTCTTGAGGGATGCTGACTTTTGGTATTTTTGTGGGTTGGGGATACCCTTGGTAAGGTTAAGTAAAGGCGGATCACTCTTGAATAGTCCTTGATGAAGCGCCGATAATAACCACAGAATCCCAGGAATCTTTGCAGTTCTTTTAGATTTTGGGCTGTGGCCAGGTGGTCAAGGCCTCAACTTTACTTGGGTCGGTCTCTATTCCTCGGTGGATACTATGTGTCCCACATACTTTACTGATGTTTGAAAAAATTGACACTTATCAATGGACAGTTTAAGACAAAAGTCCTCCAGTCGGTCCAATACCTTAAATAATCTGCTCTCATGTTCCTCCAGTGAGCTGCCAAACACAATAACATCATCTAGGTATACCAGGCACTCTAGTAAGTTCATGTCCCCACTGCACGCTCCATCAATCGTTGAAAAGTGGCTGGGGCACCTGAAATCCTTGAGGCATCCTCATGAATTCATAGAAGTAGCGGACAGATAAAGGCTGTCTTTTCACGGTCCTCTGGGGCCATCGGGATCTGATAGTACCCACTGCGGAGATCCAGCACAGAGAACCACTTGCTCCCGTTTAGGCAGTCCAAAGCATCCTGAATGCGGGCATTGTGTACTGATCAGGGATAGTCCGCGGTTTAAGGTCGATAATCCACACACATCCTTACTGTTCCATTCTTTTTCCTCACTACCACAATGGGGGAAGCATAAGGGCTTCTGGATTCTTGTATTACACCAGCAGCTAACATCTCTTGCAGATGCCGTCTCACATCATCTATGTCAGCAGGTGCCAGGCGTCGAGACCTCTCACGAAATGGTCTTTCGTCATGCAGCCGGATATTGTGCTCAGCTCCTTGCACGCATCCTACATCCCATTCCTTTAAAGAAAACACCTGGTCTCTCTGGGCAAGCTTCTCACTGATCTTCACTTTCCATTCAGCTGGCAGCGAGAGTCAGAAATCAAACAAGTCAGGCGTTACTCTGTCATTCTTCCTTGAACTCTTGCTGCTGGGTAGCACTGCAGTGTCTGCACAATGCACATTAGCCAGGATGCAACCTCTGTTTTCGAATGTCTCTTTCAGACACATTATGAACTTGGACCATTACCCTTCTGGCATAAGCATGGGCTCTAGCGGGCAAAATACTAGACTTGACCAGCAGTCCCTCTGGCAATTTTCCATCGCCTGGTGCATCCAACATTAATATTTTATTCTTAACATCCTTTCTGATACGGACCTCTCCCTGTAAGGTACACTGGGCATTTGGCGCCAGGATCAGAGACTCAGGATCCTTCTTCCATATACAATTCCGACCCGGTTCCTCTGGTTCTGTTTTTTCAGCATCTCTCTGTGCCTCATAGGCCTTCTTAATTAAAGCCGGAACTCTTAAAAGCTCTACTAGTCTTTGACCCCTGTTTTCATAACACAACTGTGCCAGCCTTCCGAACATATGAGCATTTGTTCCAATCAACAAGGGACACCATCATACAGTCCAGTGGGGGACACACTAAGGCTAGGGTCTCTACTTGTTCGGCCACTCCAGCCACGGAGGTGGGAAGACAGCCAAGCGGATATACCCGGAATAGGGTAGGCCTTCTCACTTAACCCCATACATGCAGTCCTTCTAATGGTTGTAAGAGTACGTCTGACAAATGCTTCTGATACCAATCTTGGAACATAATTGTCACTTGGGAGCCACTGTCTAATATAGCTCTTGTAGACACTCCGTTCACCTTTACAGTGGTCTCCATGGAGGGACCCACTATTCTGGACCAGTCTGGAGAGGGGTAGTGGGGGCCTGGGCAACTGACCTTGCCACAAAGGGCGTGAATTAGCATTTTTGGTGCCCTCACTGGGATCATGTCGTGCACCTCTTAACCACTGATTTCTTCTCCGAGCTCTCCTTGCAGCCTATATGCAACTTTGTCAGTGTCTTTTGGGGACTGGCATTCCTTTTCATGTGCCCATCTCCCACAATTATAGCAAAACATACTTCCTGGAGTTTGAGCTGGCCGAGGCGCCACACTGGGAGCCAGGGCGGGGTATTACTAACTGGAAACCTTGGTGCCATCTCTGTCTCTTGGCGTGATAAGCATTTGGAGACATCTCGTCAGTTTCTCCACTTCCATGGTCAAGGAATCGAGTTGGAGCTGTTATCAGCAGGAGATACATGGGTGGGTACCCCCACCCCATAGCAGATGCAGTCGGATATAGGTCAGGGCCCGTACTTGCAGCGTGGCCTTCATAAAGGACTGTTTTGAATTCCGGATCTCTCTCAACAGTTCGCCCCATTGTGACATATCTTTTTCCTTGTCAGAGCACTCATTGACTGCCAGCCTCTGCCCTGAACTTCACTTGATGGGTCACCCTCAGTCACTCGGGTCGTAGCCGCAGCTATTGGTGCAGGTCCCTCCGGTCGTCTTTCTCCAACTCCTCAATTTCTCTCATTAACTCATCATAGGAGGTGGGGATTCCAGTCGATCTGCCAGGTGTAACTGAAGCAACAGCAGTTCTGAGAGAGGGGCAGACTTAAGGATCCTGTCCAGCCTGGTTCGGTCCAGTTCAATCGCTGGCAAACTACCTTTTCTAGGCATTCTTGCAACAATTTTTCCAGCCGAGATACATACACAGACAACAACTCCCTTGGTACTGTTGTGCATCTCTTACTCTCCACCATAGGTCCTCATCAGAATCTGAGCCCATACACATTCTCAAGGCCTCAAGATAGGCCTGTGCAGTCGCTTCAGGGTTACTGGCCTGTTTGCACGGATGGTAGCCAGGGCAGGACCTCGGAGGCTCTCACTAACCCTCTTCGCTTTTCACCTTCCGAGCATTGCCATTCTAGCACTTGGGGCAACATAGTCTATCCAGGTCTCCCAGTCATCCTCCCTTGGGGTGGGGAGGTGCCAGAAGATCCTCAACCGGTATGAGTCGTGACTAATGGCAGGTGCAGAAATAGGAGTCTGCATTGGTTCAGCCACCATTACGGGCACTGGAGCAGGAGAGGGTGTTGGGAGGAACACCCCAGGTGACAAGAATAGTTTCTTCAAGTCCTCCACAGTTTTCCCTCTCCCAGCAACCATTCAACAAATTTCTCCTCAAAGTTTCAGATAGTGGTGGGGCTGATTCCCCAGGTCTTTACTGTCCTTAGTTATCACTCTCCAAGCAGTGAGGGCTCCCTCTGGGGTAATGGTCTGTGGCACTTTGGAGCTATCTATGGGATCCTACTCTACTAGGGCCAGGAAAGTGTGGGTGAGCAGATTAATGCCGACCCACCACCACAGGGTTTTGTAAACCTTCCACCTTGGAAAGTACTCCCTGCACAGTGTCCGTATTGATACCCAGGGGGATGTCCAGGATAAGCATAGCATTTTGGGGGTCGATCTCCTCCCCAGTACACCACTCCACCAGCCGGTGCACAGCCACTTCTGTCGGGGTACCCATTTTTTTCTTAACAGTGGTTCGTAAATATGGCCACTAGAGGACACACAATCCCAGCGGTGAGCCTCCAAGATGTAACCCCTAGATGGCGCTATCCCAGGGGCTACTACCCCTGCCTGATTTGCCACTAACAGGTTGGGGGCCTGGATCCAATGGCGGTGCCTCCACCCAGAGGTCAGGGTTGCAATAGTTAAACTAACTTGGTCACAGCCCTCTGGGACACTGCAACCCCTTTCTTCCACTAGTAGCCCACACAATATATCAAGATTACCTTCACAGTATACACTTACCCCCAGGTCTGGTTCCGGCACTGGGACCTCCTGTGAAATGAGATACAGTGCAACAATCACAGTACAGTACTTTAACATAGACAAATACCTCAGGCAGTATAACTTTGCTGAAACAAGCAGCTCTGATTTATTTGGGGATATAACAAGGACAAGGAAATCAGGTTAATTAGCTTATCACTCTAATAATCTACCTATGTGGCTCTGTGCACAGCCTATCCCTATCAGTTACTGTCCCTGGGTACCCAAGCCCTAGTGGCTAGTCCAACCGTGGCAGCTGGTAGGGGCCCTTTCACACAGAGAAAGGAATTAAACAGTCAGCAGTACAGTAATTCCATTTGGATTTAATGTGGCAATTCAACAGAGCAACCCTGAATTAGTACTCACGACCTCCAAATAAGATAGGGTCCTTCAATGTCAGCAGGGCTCACTTGAGGTACACAAACCTCTTCACACATCCATATAAAAGAAAGTACTATACCAGGCAGGCTGCATCTGTATCGATGCAATTACTGCACAATACCGGGAGAACACACAGCAGATTCAGTTCCTGACAGCCGAGTGCAATTTTCAGCAATTCTTCCAGTCTTCTACAGGGTGAGCCTGGTTCCTACTCTTCGAGATCCTTTGATTCTTTTCACAGAATGATTCAGTCCCTAACAGCTGTTACACAAGCTGCAGACCGGAACTCTGGGCCTACACGTTTTTGACTAAAACTGACACTGAAAAAGCACAGGGCTCCTTCCTTCTTCACTGCCAAAGCTCAACTGAACTCCAACTGACGAAACCGGGCACTTCCTTTGAGTTCCTCCCAGTTCTTGACTGGATTGGCTGTCACTCACAATAGACTGCTGCTGTTGGTCCAAAAGGCACTGAAGTCTATTACATCTCCCAAGTCACTGCTCCATACAATCCTCTTGTGGCTGGCTCAGATTATGAGTCAAGTTCTGATTCGTCCAAGGCATCATTTTAGAGCTAGCTTACCCCACACTGATTGGTCCAGTTCAGCAGTTCAAAACTAGAATGGGGAACTAGCAGACACAGTTCTGACTGCAAAGAAAGCAGGTTAGACAAACTGTAATTTCATTATTACTCTAAATAATTTCTGGCAAACAGTTACATCTTTCAGATAGGTTCCCTTTGCACCCTAGTGACTGCAAAAATGAAGTGAATTGGCAGCAGCTCGAGTGGTACTCGAAGAAGCACACAGTCCCCCATACAAACTAATTATGTCTGCAAGCAGACAGCTCTTAAAGAGACAGTACCAGAGGCTCTAAAAACACTCATTGATAAATGGCTTAAATGCCAAACACCATTCAGGCTTGGAGCATTCAAGCAAGCTCCTGGAAGTCTTTTGGGAACCCCCATTTGCAGGGGGGTTACATATGTGAATTCCATCTGTTCAAATGTTTATTTTCCATTTCTATGGTGTACTGCTTTTCCCATAGTCTCTAGTGTGTATAATTAAGTACCATAAATATTAAAAGTTAGCCGGCCAGGTGGCGTAGAGGGTTGAGGTGCTGGTGCCTTACCTCAAACCATGCCGGTGAACCGGGTTCGGGAACAGACTCGGGACGCCGGGGGTCGGCGGGGGGGGGGATAGGATTGAGCATGTGGAGGACTGCTCTCCTATCTCAGGGTGGACTTGGGGAATGCCTCGCTCAGGCAGCAGCCCCCAGTGGAGACTGGAGGCACTATGCGAGCGGCACAATGAAGGACCTAGAAAAGCGGAAATACCACCTGGTGGCTGCCGGATGACGGCTCCCTGTCCCCCAATGCTTCTGGTGCCTTGGTGGCCTCCTTCCCTCAGCAGCATCCCTGGGCCCTATCGAGTAGTGAGCCGGAATCCTCCCACCGGTGCCTTCCCTCTCGGAGGAGGGGGACACACCCAGCGAAGGGTTATGTCTGGGATATCTCAGGGAATGGCTGTGATGTGAGGGTGAGGAGAGCTCGGGTAGGGCTGGTGGGGGCTTGGGTGGACTTGCAAGGAGCCTGAAGGAGTGGGAGTCACCAGGGGAGTAAGGAGGGAAAAAAATAAAAAATAAATAAATATTAAAAGTTGTTGGATGCATCTACATAGTCTGCAGATTACATCTGTCCATTAAAAACATATGGCTTCTGATAAGCGGGATGGACGGTTATTAGGGATGACTCTCGCACCACAGGGCCATCCCTATTAAAGGAAATGTCTAAGATTATTAAACGTTTTTTTTTTTTTTAGTAACACAGCCCTTAACCTTATAGTGGCAAAAGTCCTTTGAGACATGATGAACTGAATTTTTTTAAGTAGTTCCCGTTAGGAGGGAAGGGATCATAAATTGAGCTGAGCCACTAGCAAGACGATCCCTTCCACATCCTGGTCTGTCAGGCCCACCCAACACTCAGATGCTTTGTCACATATAACTAGGGAGAGGGCTCAGGTGTGCCCCATTGAACCCTATAGGGCATTTTTAAAACAATTTTATATGTGTTAAACCAACCTTTGAAATAAATGACAGCCACCACTTAACTAACAGGGCCCCTATTAGTTAGGCAGTGGCTTTCATTTATTTCAAAGTTTGCTTTAACACCTACAAAATAGTTTTGAAAATGCCCCCCAGAGAGTTCAATGAGGTGTGCCCCAACCCTCTCCCTAGTTAGAGGTCACAAAACATCTGAGTGCAGGGCCAGGCCCAGCAGACCGGGAAGTGGAAGGGATCAGCTGGCCACCAGTATGGCTCAATTTATGATCCCTTCCCTTATAATGGGGACCATTAAAGACATTCAATTTATACCTCAAAGGACTTGTGCTACTATAAGTTTATGAGCTCTGTTATTAAAAAAGCCGCCACAATCATCTTATTAATTAAATTTAAGCTGCTTTATCTGTATCTACTTCAGAATTTAGTTAGAACTAGTGAGTGTTATTCTGAGTGAATTCTATGGGCAGGATTTTCAAAAGGCTTAAGTTGCTGCAAGGCCAGGGTGCACTGATGATATGGCACTTGGGGCTCGTGGCAATCTAACGGCAGTTTCTACCCGGTGCGAGCAACTGCCACAAATTAGAGCAGCCTTTTCTGGTCTAGCTTTTCTAAATCCTGGGCCTTTTTTTACAGAGCTTGCGTCAGATATTTGATGCAAGTTGGAGTAAATCATGAAAACTGTCACAACTATACCCACGATTGTGGAATCAGGTGCAGCTGCAGTGACAGGGTTGGCGCATAGCCAGAACCTATGTGTTGTGGCCAGGGCTTGGTGCAAGTTCTGCACCACGCTTTGACAATCCTGCCCCATGTGTTCAGACGTTTGTTTTCCCTTTCTGTAATGTACTGTATTACCCATAGTCTGTCCAGTACCACTTGAAAATATTTATGAGTATTACATTTTATTTTTATATACTTCAGGCTCTCTGTGACTATATTTTTTCCATAGAGCTTTTTTTCCTGTGGATATCTGTCGTGGCTTCTCAGCCCAGTCCCTGCCCCTACGTACCAGTGTCTGCCTCCCCCAGTGCTGCCTATGGTTGTGAACCCCCACATATTTATTGCCCCCACGGTAAGATCAGGAGAGGGAATACTGCCCTTGCCCCTTCGTAGCATGTAATCCAGTTCATATAGCAAGTCTTAGGGTAGTAGCCCGAGTCCATGGACAGGCATGCAGGGTTTCACATAGCCCCAGATCTCCCTTTTTCTGCTTTTCTCCCTTTCCTCCTGTGGCTGACATGAGCATGCATGTTGAGGTATACACAACTCACTAGGCCGCAGACCCTCCTGTTCCACGTCACCCTAACCTGCACTACCACCAGGCCTCCACTTGGTGGCAGTCAGAGACTGGGCTAAGAAACCTTCCCTCCCTGAGAGAGAAGAGCAGTCCCTCAGAAACTCAATCCTCCCTCCCCCACCCCTGGGCGACTAAAGTCCACTTCCAAACCTGAGTGTGAGGTGTGGCATCCAGCGCCTCAACCCTCATGGCTACCAGGCCAGCTTTCTAACTGTGTTTTTAAAGGTGTAGATAACCTGGGATAATTGGCAAGTCTATTATCTGTTTCTAAAGAGATAGGCTACTAAACTGTCCAAAGCACATCAGTGCATAGCAGAGGATAGGTGGAAAAATGGTCCCATCTGTGACAAAAGGGAGTGGGTTTGTCCTTTGTAAAAGGTCACAGTACTGTGTCAGCAGTGGGTATGGTGGGATTCTGGTCAAAAGATAGCCCGAGTGAGAGTCAAGCTGGGTGGTGGCAGCATATCGAAGTGACCATTTAGGTGCCTGAAGGGTCATGAGAACTTGTTGCACAGTGTGAACTGAGTTCTTGGAGGAATAGTCTATGACAATGATACTATTCACAACTTGGTATTCAGCTGCCCTCACTGCAATGGCCTTTGAGACAGAGAAACTGTAATTCAAAATACCCAACAGAAAAGAGTTATTTTTCCAAATCTTATAAATTGTATCCCAGTGTTTCCTGATTATACAAGAGAGGAGGAAAAAGAAAGTTTTTACTGTATATATAAAAAAGATCTGTCAGAAAACAGGACAACCTTTACCACACCTTTTCCTGTAGAATGCATTGCAACCTATAAAAAGAAACAAGCATGTCTTCTATAATGCTGACCAACTGAAAGACTGTCAGCTAGAGTTTCAGCTGTGATGCCACAGGTGCAGGACCAGATTTTGTGCTGTGCTTGCCACATCATAAAAGCGGCACAACCTTAGAATGCTATTTTCAGATGTTTTGCCACATTTACACTATGGCAGTTCCAAGGGGGTTTACGATAAAAATAATGACGCGTGCATCACATATTGATGCATGCATCATTATAGACCTCACATTTCAATTTGTGTCACGGCAGATGCACACAATACTTAGACCACCTTTTAGATAGTCTGCGGTATTGGTACAAGTTTCTGAGATGTGGCACAGTTGTGCTAAGTTCCTGATGCACCCTTGAGAATCCAGCCCTATGTTTGTACTATAATAATCCAAAGAGAAAGGAAACAAGAACTACAAAATCACTTTCAAGAAAATACCTCTGGAGAAGATGAAGAGATGCCCCTTTTGGGGACATCAAAAGATGAGATTTAAACTATTTTGATTGCTTTTGATATTGAAATTTCTCCACTGAGATTGTTTACCTTATTTGAACTTCATATACGAGTTCTTCAGGAGTGCTATACTTCTTTAAATAGATATATGAATTCATAATCTAATTTCTAACAAACCAGTCTGTAAACTCATTGCTTTTAAGTCTAAGGTGAAGTTTAATATTGACTGAGACTTGTGGCACTTTTTTTTCTGTTTATGTAGGAAATAATTAAAACTTCAAAAAAAGAGTTAGAAAAACATAGTTGTGTTATAGTGAAATATTATCAGACACAGTGAGACTAAAGACTAACGTGACTTCACCTCATTCAATTTGCAAAGCCTGGGCATGTTAATTAACTAGGACATCCCACCGCATGCATCTTATAGTCACAGAAAGCCAAAGAAGTATCCTGAGAGTTCAAGAACATTTCAAATATTTTCTTTGGGTGTGAGAACTCTGAAGGCACTTGCAACCCAGAGGGAGGCAGTTTTGCAATACAGTGAGTTTTTTTTATGAGGTCAGCTATTAATGTACTAGCTCCTTTATTCTTTACAAAATATGTTTTTTTTTTAATTTAGTTGTTTAACCAGGAGTAGCACACTAAGCTGAAAGCTTTTTTACAGGAGCGACCTGGGAGCACAGGGAAGTTAAGTGACTTGCTCAGGGTCATACAGTATGCAAGTGGAAGCTGTGGGATTCAAACCCAGGTCTGGCCTGCTGGATATCACCAGATGCGCAGCTTAGAGCCTTAAACCACTGCACTATACTGCCTCCCAAAGATGATAGACTAACAACCATGTAATAACCTCCAACTGCCATTACAGCTTCATAAAACTGCAGGGGCCAGATTTTCAGAAATGTGGAAAAGTGGAGCACAGAGGATTGCGCTGTGCTTGTCCTTGCCCACAACCCTGAGGGTGCTATATTCAGTTAGATAGCGCACTGGCGCTATCTGACTGACTATAGAGCCAGGTCAGAGCAGCAATAAGTGGAGTAGTGCTGCCCCAACAGGGATCTGGGCTGTGTGCAGCCCTTAGGAACATGCAGAGAACAGAGTCCCCAGACTTGCTAGTGCTAGAAGCCCCTGGCATGATATTCAGCTCACAATATGGAAATGAGCACATATAACATGCAAGGTGCTATGATGCCATATGTATGCCCAGCATGGGCTTGTTTGCATGGAAAGTGGAGGCAGGTTTACACCCCTCCTGTGGCTGCCTACTATGTCAGGTAAGTGGGCGAGTGGTCCCCCACCCCAAATGTCCATCCCAGCCATGCAAATGGCTACCCTGGTGGACAGTGGCACCACCCACCCTTTGATTGCCCACTGCTGTGTCAGTAAAGAAGGCCCTGGTGTGTAGTGGCACCTCCCAACCTCCAATCCCCGTCCACATACAGAACATGTCCCTTCCTCACCCTCCAGTTACCTGCCATTGTATCAGTATTGCATTCCTTGGTATCTAGTGGCACCCCCAATCTGCCGATTGCCTGCCACTATATCAATAAAGAATGATCAGGTGTCTAGTGGGATCCCTCACCATCTGGTCACCCGCCATCATAATACAACCTGGTCCCTGGTGACTAGTGGTACCACCCCCACCTGCCAATGAGCTATGCCAGTGGTTCCTTCGAGCAGGCCCTGGGGACTAGCACCTCCCTGCACTGCCAGAACCATGCCCATCACCCAGCCAACCCCCCCCCCATATCTGTAAGGAAGAGGCCGTGCAGCGCTCCCAATATGATAGCCGGAATAGCACTCCTCTCACCTCCGTGACCAGCCGCCGTATGGGATGACAGGGAGCAAATGCATTAGAAGTATGGACAAGGAGGGATAACCTTCAATTTACTGGATAAACTACCTGTGGTCTGGACTGGGACCATTCCATCTCCATGGGTTTGATGTGGGCATGAGTGACCAGGCCTGGTTCCCATGCCCAAGTTTTAACAAGTAGGTTTAGTTGCATCCTTTGAGCAACTGGCCAGTGCCTCACAGAGCACCAGCAAAGGGGGAGGGTACTCCAGGTGTTTGTCAAGTGTGCATGGAGGTAGACAGATGGGGCTATAGACCCAGTGCTGCATTTGTATGCTGCCCAGCACTGAAAGTGCTTTAGAATCAGCATAATTGCAAGGATAACTGTTTTATATTTCAGCACACTCATCCCTTATCTCCTGAACCACTGAAATGTGACCATAACTTAGCAAGACATTTTACAAAGGCAGTGGCATCCCCCAACAAAAAAAGGAAAATCTAGCATGATGTGACTTTGGCAAGATTCCCTTTTTTGGTGGAGGATTCCCCTCCCATTTTAAATGGTCTTGTTGAGTTATAGTCACATTTCAGTGGTTCTGGAGATGAGGGATGGGGGTGCTGAAAAAGAAAAATTATCCTTGCAGTCATGCTGATCCTAACGCACTCCCGGTGCCAGGTAGCATACAAGTGCAACACTGTATAGTCTACTCTGTCTACCTCCATACAAATCTGAGAGCCAAACACCTGTGGTGCGCCCCCTGCTGGTGCTTTGTGATCATCTGGCCAGTGGTTCGAAGGCTGCAGTTACCCCTACTTGTTAAATATTGGGCAAGTGAACCAGGCCCAGACACTCTTGCCCACTCCAAACCCATGGGGATCATTCATGCAGGACCGGCACCAGGTTTTTGTAGGCCTGGGCCATGCACCTCCAGTGGGCCCCCCTCACAGTCAGACCCATCCGGCCATAAAAAAAAAAAAAAAGGCAAACTACAATCAAACCAGGCTCAGGCCCAGCCCCAGCGCTTGGCAGAGAGATGCAGGCAGCCCATTCCCACCCAACCTCGAGCCATGCATCGGCAGTGGTAGCACTGTCTCATGCTTGGACTCCAACCCACAACTTTAGACTCCCGTTCAGTCAGAGCAATTCAGCAGTGGCACACTGGCACGCACAGTTTTACTTAGAATGGTCAATGTCCCACCAATTTACAGAAGGCGCTGCTCATGCTCATCAGCAAGCACTGACATTATTACTGCCCCCACTCCCCCCCCCCCAAACAGCCGGAGTCAGCTTTCCCAGCCAGCATAGATGGTTCCCGAGTCCTGACCCAGATCCCTGCTGCCGTTTCTGTTACACACTCTGCATGTTAGGATTAGGATCCGATTCTTTTTTTGTGATTTGAACAGTTGAACCATGAACCCTTGCTTTCTATATACATTAAAAAAAAAATGAACACAAGTCAGAATCGGTATGAGTTTGCTGAGTAAGTTGGCTGACCTGCTGGTGCTGCCACAACTCCAGATGCTCCAGTCTGACTCCACTGCTCCAACTGTCCTGCTGGATCCGCTGTTGTATCTCGGTGTGGCGGTGTCGAAGTTGTTTGACCTGCTGGCGTGCCGCTGTCACACTCCAGATGCTCCAGTTCTGCATTGTGCAGCCTTCACAGCACACCAACTGTCCCGCTGGATCCACTTTTGTTTTCGGTGCTACCAACCCCGGAGACCCACAACCCATCCTGTGCCACAGCTCAGTCCCCCCCCCGCCGGCTCTCCAAACACACAATGGGTTGTGATGTCTCTCACTCTCTCTCTCTCTCTCTCTCCTCTCATGAGTCATGATCTCACTGGCCCCAGACCAGAATAGTGTGCACTCCACCATGCAGCGGCCACCTGACTCCTGCCTTCACAATAACGGATAATGTCAGGAAGGCTTAGTCCCTCAGGCCAACCCCTCCACCACACTCTCCAGCCATTGGCCACCTGCACCCACACCCAGCCCCCATGGCCACAAAACACTCCCTAGTTGAATTGGGGCCCTGCCAGTCAAGCTAAGCAGGGATGATAGCATTCATTCAGGGCCCAGAAGGGAGGGATATAAATGTAGTTTCCACCATGGTGATGGCGCCAAAATCACACAGCAGGCTCAGAGTTCAGGACGGCAACAATTTAAAAATAATCTGTACCACACACTACCAGGCTACAGATGGAAGTAGAGGCACAGAGCAGAGCCTGTGCAGCATAGCAGCCAGCCAGCTCAGAAAAATGAGACTCTGGTAGGTGCTGGATGGCCCCAATATGGTGTTGGGGCCCCGGGCTTGACGTGGGCCTTTGGGGATGGATTAGTCCTTGTCCAGATTGCAGATAGTTCGTCCAGTAAACTGAAGGTTATCCCACTTTGTCCTTACTTTTAATACGTACACTACCTATCATCCCATACAGTGGCCAGCCGCGAAGGTAAGAGGAGAGCTGTGCCGGCCATCGCATTGGGGTCACCTCATGGCCTCTTCTTGACAAGTATAATAGGGGGGTTGGTTTTGTGGTAGGCACAGTTCTGGTGGGGAGGAGAGGCACTAGCCACTGTGACCTGCTGTGAGGAACCACTGGCAGGGCTCATTGGCAGTGTGGGTATGACTAGTCAACAGGGCAACAGGGACAACAATGTATTATGATGGCAGGTGACTGAATGCTGGGGAGTTCCACTAGGCACCAGGGCATTCTTTCATGATACTGTATCTTTATGGTGGCCAGTGATCAGAGGGTGGAGGGATGCCACTAGACACCAAGGCTATCTTACTTTTACGGTGCCATGTGATCTTAATGTTGGGGGTGGCACTGGACACCAGGGATTATTTTACTTCTACAGTCACGGGCAACTGGAGGATGGGGGTGCCAATTGCCACTAGGGACATTATGGCTTCAACGGGCCAGAGTTCCAGAGGTGGGGGGTGGGCAGCTGCACTACTTTTGCCACCACCAGGGCATTCTGCACTGTTAAGTCAGGGTTTGCAAATGTGGTAACTTGTGCCTATTCTGAGTTTGCTGCTGCACCCATATTTATTTATTTATTTAGCTTTTGTTGACCAGGTAGGTACACTAGACTAGACAAACTGTATACCTATTTTCAGGTATGACCCGGGAGAGTACAGTGAAAAAACAGGTTCAAACAAGGTACATAACAACAAGAGGGGCAATGTACAGAGTTACAAAAGAGCAAGATGAACAAAGATAGTCTACAGTGAGCAGTAATAGGTAAAATATACACATATATACAGAATTAATAGACTAAGATGTTCAATGGCAATTACATTGTATGAGTGACCCTTTTACCAGGGCCACATAATTCGTAAGCAGATAGCAATCAATCTCATATGCATGGTAGGACCCGCTCATTTGCATGGGCACAATGGTAAGTTACTGCTTCAGTGCTAATAGGTGTTGCCTGCACTGTGGGGGTGTCTGAATATAGACCCTACACACAAACTGGGCACAAAACCCAGCTGGCATTGGTAAATGCCCCTTAGTGCCTGAGCAACATTTTGAATATCTAGCCCCATGTGTTTTACAGTTAAGGTCTCCACTGAGATAAGAAAATGCCTTGCGCAATAGCAGAATCTGCGCATTACTTGTTATGAGGATGCTATGTGTATGACAACTCAAAAAATGCCTCACTTGACCAGCTAAAAAGGACCATGAACAAACTGCAATTTTACCTTACAGAGTCCCTCTAGACACACCACTGTGACCGCTACAAGCAACTAACCGGTTAAACCTAAAAACCAGGAAGAGAATGTACTGATTCTTCTCCATTCAACAAATATGGTAAGCATACTGCCCCATTTTGCCTCTGGAACTACTTCACCCCAATTAGTAGTTGTCACATCCTCCATGGAGTACCTATCCTTTGTTATTGTGGAATATCTTGTATCCAATGGATCACAGGACCCAAGGTAGCATGGTTTCACAGAGGGAAGGTCATGCCAAATAAATCTGATAAATTTATTTGACTGGGTGGCCAAAGGGTTGGATCAGGAAGGAGCAGTGGGCGTGGCTTACCTGGATTTCAGTAAGGCTTTCAACACCGTTCCACATAGGAGAATGGTAAGCAAGTCAGGTAACCTGCGGGTAGGTAATAAGGTGGTAACTTGGGTAAGAAAGTGGTTAGTGGATAGGACACAGAGGGTAGTGGTAAACGGAGTTTGCTCAGAGGAAGGGAGGGTGACCAGCAGGGTATCTCAGGGATCAGTGCGTGGACTGGTGCTCTTTAATGTCTTGATAAGTGACATAGCAGAGGAACTGCAAGGAATGGTCTGCCTCTTTGTGAATGACAACAAGATCTGCAACACAGTGGACACCATGGATGGGGGTGGGGGTGGAAAAGATAGGAACAGATCTGAAAAGACTGGAAGAGTGATCAAGGGTATGGCAGCTGGGTTTTAATGCAAAAAAGTGCAAAATAATGTACTTGGGCCATAGAAACCCAGGAGCAGAATACAGAATGGGTAGAGTGATATTGACAAAGACCAAGCAAGGAAGAGATCTAGGAAAAATCATATCAGATAACCTAAAGGTGGCCAGGCAGTGTGACAAGGCAGTCAGAGGGGCTAGTGGGGCGCTGATGTGCATCACCAGATGGAAGAGGAGGTGATGCTGCCCTTATATAGATCACTGGTAAGACCTCACCTAGAGTATTGTGTCCATTTCTAGAGACTACATCTCAGGAAGGACGTAGACAGAGTGCAGACAGTCCAGAGGAGGGCTACCAAAATAGTGCAGGCTTTACGTCTAAAGTCCTACAAGGAAAGTCTGAAGAAGCTAAATATGTACACCCTGGAGGAGAGGAGGGTTGGGGAATATGATAGAGACCTTTAAATACCTCACATGGTTAATAAAGTACCAGAGGGGGCATCTCTGAAATTTTCAATACATAACTAAATAAATAAATTCTCCACGGTAGAAGACAGCAGCTTTCAAAAACTGTTTTATAAGCTGAACCCCAAATACATCATTCCATCAGGCTTCAAGTTTTCTCAGCATGTTCCACCCGCAATGGATGAGGCCATATGCAAGCAGATGGTCTCTTCTGAAGCAGGCAGAGGGGATATGTGCATTTCACTAGATAAATCTGAAGCAGTACTGCAAACTAAAGCTTTCTGAATTTCACTGCTCACTGGGTTGTCAAGCACCAGCAGCACCATCGCTGTCCCACCTCCACCGCCAACACCAACACCAACCCCTGCAGGAGTTAATGTGAACCAGACAGCCTCACAGAGGAACAGCACTATAGGGAGCACCTTATTAATGTGTCAGTCATGGACGGGAAACGGGGAAGAACATTCTGCACTTCATACAGTCATGGCTGACATCTGGATATACCCTTACAACTCGAAGGTGGGAATTTTTGTGACAGACAGTGGGAGTAACATGCTGAAGGCCATGAATGATTGGGGTTTCTCCCATGTGCCTTGCTTCACACATGCACTGAATCTGATGGTGACTTATGTGCTTGAGAAACATACACAGTTAAAAGAAATACTGGATACCGTTTGGGACATTGCAAGATATTTCCATCATTCCCCCAAATGTGCTAATCTCCTCTGACATTACCAACAGAAGCACAATGTCCCAAAACACTGCTTCGTTAAAAACATTGTGACAAGGTGGAATTCTGTTTTTTACATGGTGTAAAGACTAGTGGAACAGAAAGCCATGTTCCAGGCTATGGAACCTGATGATGTGCCTTGTGGAGGATGCCTGTCCCAGGTGCAGTGGTGTGTGTGCTGCAAAGGCTGGCTCTGCTTCTGAGACCTTATGAACAGGACACCAAAGATCTGTCTTCTGAATCTGCTACTCTTAGGATGGCCCTGCCTATGGTGAGTCTACTTTAACAACATACACAGTGTTATATGAGATCTTCCCCAACAACAACCCAACAAAGCAAGACTGGTCATGGTGGTGCCAGTAGATGTGGTGGTGGTTGTAGCATCAGTAAGGATGGAGGTGATGATAATGATATGAGCAGTGCTGATCAGGATATTAGTGCTGGACAAGGTGGCACTGGTAGGGCTGGTGGTGATGACACCAGTTCATCATCTCAGCAGCAGCTGAAGCAAGATGCCGTCATTACTGGGGAAGTGGTAGAGATGTTTTTGTTTCTTACACAGCTTGAAGAACGATTTCAAAGCATTTGACTTGACATCGAATTTGGCATGGTAATATTACTGGATCCCAGAAATAAAGCTGTATGCATTCCTCCTTCACACATTGACTATATCAAACAAAAAGTCTTGCAGACACTTCAGATAGAGCAGCACAGACAAAGCACAGAAACTAAAATTCAACCTCTTCTTCCGCTTAGACCTACTTCCCATGTTTCCTGTGCCAGGGGTGTCAGCACGGTAATGATGGTGACGATGATGATGATGGGAAGAGGAAGAAACTGATGATCTGATTCCAGGAGACACAACAAAAGATGTATGGGAGCTGTTTGACACACAATACCAATGTCACGCAGACATTATGGATGAAGGCACTAACATGACACCAAACTACATGCTGGAGGCTTATTTAGCACAGCCATTGTCTATCCAAAATACTGTTGTCATTAAATTCTGGTAGGACAGAAAAGTTAATTATCCTGCACTGGCAAAACTGGCTTTGTACTTTCTGTGATGTCCCCAAGTATCAGTTGTTTCCGAAATGTATTTCAGTACAACTGGGGATATTGCATCACGACATTGCTCCAGGCTAGATCTGAACAGTACTGAATTCCTAGCCTTTCCGAAACTGAATTTACCATGCATCAACTTCACCTATCCATCCAATTATTTCAACTTCCAACAGGTGTCATCAGCTAACTCTATACTTCCTACAGGCAATTCTTCCCGCACTCCCACTTGCACTGGCAGCACAACAGCCTGGTTCACCACCACCACTACTCCTAGCAGCACATTCACCAGCAGGGAAAGGATCTGGACACACCCTGGTGTCTCAAGTCCTCCAAGAGATATTACAACAACTTTTAACATGTCATCACCAACAAGCTCAATCTGAGCAGGTGGGAGATGCTGCCTGCCTCAGTGCAACTCAGCGTCAGTCTCACATGCTTACAAAACAGTCACTGCCAGTTAAATCAGACTTGTGATGTCACCTAAACTACTGGCACTGACAAAGGGTGACAATGGTCACATTAGGCAGCATGGCAGTCTGGGAAGAACATGTCAGAATGAAGCTGCTGTTGGGCAGCAGCTGTTACAGTGAAGTTTTGTTCAAATGTTAAAAACAATTTTAAAAAAGTTAAAGAATGTAAATAAAAAATTAAAAACATTTACAAAAATAAAAAATATATATACAAATTTGGGAAGGTAAGGTAGGCAAAGCAATGCAGGTACTATTTGGACTTTTTGGGATGCATGTATTTTTGGGGGATTTATTTTGAAAATCTGTGTGGAATTAACATAGTAACTGGCATGAAGGGCAAACAGGGACTACGGGGGGGGGGGGGCTGAGCCTTGAGGTCAGCAGAGGAAACTAAGAACTAATAGCTCTGATGGGGTTGCTTAGCAGTCGTATGTGATTGGCATTGTGTCACACCACAGAAAACACAGCATTCCCCAGCTATGGCATACTAACACCACCTGCCACACATAACCTAAAGTAATTCATGGCCATTGCTGACCTCAAGGCTTTTCTTGCCCTTTTCTGTTGTGTGTTTTGCCATATGTCATTTATTACATTGGGAGCCTAAGTGATTTAGTTGAAGTGTCAAAGTCAACCGAATGTTGCCCACCCCCACCCCGTCAAAGCCGAACCAAAGTTGCCACTGGGACACTTCACTCACCCCTACTTGAAGGTATGCCATTACAATCCTCAACAAGTCAGCTTGGGAAGTGTATTTTATTTGCAGGATCAAGTGACATCTATTCTGCCAGGTAAGAACAAGCATTTGTCAATGCCGAATGTTTGCCGCTGGTATTGCATTTGTACTGGGTCATACTTGTACACATTTTATTATATTATTGCAACTTCTTGTACTTAGGGCTACCTGGGGTTGATATCCACTGCCTGCAGCTCATGCAGAATGCTGTAGAATGATTGTTTAACCGGGGCTTCTTGAGCCTCCCATATTACTCCTGTGCTGCGTAATCTGCACTGGCTGCCGATTTGGTGGCAGATCACCTTTAAAGTTGGTTTACTGACTTATAAAGCCCTACGTGGACTTGGCCCTGACTATCTGAAAGAGCTTCTTGTTCCCCATCGCCGTGAGTGACAGCTCCGTTCGGCTGACAAGGGGTTGCTGGAGATTCCTAGGGTGTCATTGAAATCTTTGGTGGCCTGTACATTTATGTAAGTGGCCCCCTTCCTCTGGAATTCTCTACCCCATCAGCTACGGGAGTGCACGACTGTGGGAGTTTTCAAACAGGAATTGAAAACCTTTTTATGGCTTCAGACCTTTAGTGGCATCGAATAAGTACGACCCCTTAGATTGTTATTATTATTATTACTGTGTCTGCTAATTTTATTATTGCCGTTTTATCTTTTTGTAAAGCACCTTGATAGTTTGCAAGGCACTTACATGAAATAAAGATATTATTATTATATATTTACCCAGGATAGAGCAGATGAGATGCAATGTCTCATTTTCAGTGGTGTCCTGCTTTTACACATTGCTAAATTGTAATTACCCAGGACAGGGCAGCTGAGAGACAATATTTACTTTTAAGTGGGCTCCCACATTTTGATCCTGAATGTCCAATAGTCTTTTTATGACCTGAGGTTATGATAATGACAGGTGGAATTTTTAAAATCCCATCTGAAAGGTGATTTCACTGTGTGACTATGGAAACAAGTTTAGGAGGGGATTTGAAAAATGACACCTGCCATGTTCAAGAGGTGGGGCAATGCAAGGGATATGTTGAACATTAGGGGCAAAAATCTGCAAAAAAAAAGTTATGAGTAAACGGAACAATTCAACATTTCCTCATAACGAAGTTGTTTTTCACATTTTTATCCTAAATTTCAACATAATCTTTTTTATGACCACTCCTTCTGAGCATGAAAAGTGTAGTTTATAAAACAATGGCTGACACGTCATTTTGAGCCACATAGAAACATAGAATTTGATGGCAGATAAGGACTACTTGGCCCACCTAGTCTGCCCATTTTCCCTACCTACTGTAACACCGCACACCCTACAAGATCTCCGACTTTACACTCCCTTTCCTTACCACTAAGGTTCCCTTATGCCTATCCCATGTATTCTTGAATTCCCCTTACAGTTTTTGCCCTCACCACCTCCACTGGAAGACTGTTCCAGGAGTCCACTACTCTTTCTGTGAAGAAATATTTCCTCACATCTCTCCTGAGTCTACCCCCCCTCCAGCTACATAGCATGACCCCTTGTTCTTGAGCATCTGTTTTTCTGAAAAATGCTTCCCTCTTGAACCTTATTTATACCCGTGAGGTATTTTAAAGTCTCTATCATATCCACTTCTTTCTTCCAGGGTGTACATATTGAGAGGTCCTTTAGTATCTCTCCATAGGGTTTTTGATGCAGATCCAACACCATTTTAGTTGCCCTCCTCTGGACTGCCTCTACTCTATGTCCTTCTGCAGATGTGGTCTCCAGAACTGGACACAGTATTCTCGGTGAGGTCTCACCAGTGATTTATATAATGGTATCACCACATCCCTCTTTCTGCTGGTGATACCCCTCCCTATATACCCTAGCATCCCGCTAACTCTCCCCACTGCCTTGTCACACTGTCTGGCCACCTTTAGGTCATCAGATATGATTACTCCTCAGGTCTCTTTCCTGTTTGGCAGTCATCAGTACCACTTCCCCCACATTGTACTCCACCCTAGTTTTTGTGCTCCAAGTGATGATTTTGCACTTTCATGCATTGGAACTTAGTTGCCACACTCCTGACCACTCCTCAAGCTTTCTTAGATCTATATTCATTTTTTCTAACCCCCGAGTGTCTACTCTATTGCAGAGCATACTGTCAACTGCAAAAATGCATACCTTCCCTTCTAGCCCCTCTGCAGTGTTGCTAATAAAGACATTAGAGGACCAGTCCCAGTACCAATCCTTGTGACACCCCACTGGGCACTCTCCCTTCCTGGGAGTGAACTCCATTTACCACCACACTCTGTCGCTTATTCCCCAATCAATTCCTTACCCAATTTACCACCTTTGGACCCACTCCTAGGCTGCCCAGCTTGTTTACGAGTCTCCTATGTGTAACAGTGTCAAAGGCCACAAGTGTGAATACACAAGTAACCCACCTGCAAATGGGGGTCCCTGTAAATGTCTGGCTGAGCTTACCTTAGCCAGGCCACTCTGATTTCTCCTGCTCTTCCCGGGCTTCTCCTGATCCATCTAGCAATTTCCTTTGGTCCTTGGGTCCTTTTCTGCCCCTCTGGTGCCCTACCATGTAGCCCAAGTCCATAATCCAGCCCCGCAGGGCTCAAAACATCCGATCGAGGTCTCCTGCTGTAGCATCTTCCCCAGGGCAGCAGGAATCATGCAGGCCTGACCGGTGCCTTTGATCTTCGACTGATTAAAATTTCAGTCAATGTGGGGAGTGCTCCATCAGTCCCGGGATCCCTCTCACCTAATTGGGACCCAGTAACCATGGACAGGCTTCTGAGAGGCCACTCCCCTACAAATTAAGGGAGTTTCTCGGAGGTGTTCGATCAGGGCTCATTTGCATATTCATGAGCTGAGCCACCCAATCCCTCTGAATATTCATGAGGGCCTGTCTGCCCTTGGGGTAGCTATTCTTGGCTGCGACCAAGAAAAGAAAAAGAAAATGTTTTTTTATTTGTGACTACTGCTGCACATTGGGGATTTACTGTGCAAAGGGGGGAAAAGTATTTAAATTAAAATAAATTCTTCTTCCTGGCTGCAACCAGATAAATAATTGGGACTCGGAGAAGTACCAGCCTGTCTGCTGCTGCAAATCAGGGTTCCCCAAACATTGGCAGCAGCGACAGGAAAACGGACTGAGCAATTCAGCCACTCTGTGCAGGGACAGCAAGTACACCCTCTGGACTAAAGAACTGTGCAGCACTGGAGCAAATATTTGTTTATCTCTGGCTGCACCATTACATTAATCAGGACTGTATCTGATCTGCTAAAGGGACAGTGGGTTAAGCAGCCATTGCCAGCAGTTACAGCCAATCGGAAAGCCAGGAACACAAAGGTAGAACTTGTGAGACTATTACAAAAACTCATGGGTAAATGCCAAGTGCTCATGGAGACTTACAGGGACCTAATTCTAGGCACCAAAACACCAGACCAACAGGGCATGGAGTAAGGTTCATGCATTATTCATGTCTGTGACTGCCAGGTCCTCCAGCCAATCGGAGGCCAATCACCCCATCACCACAGTCAATCAGAAGTCTTGGGAAAGCCCTATAAGAGACGGTGTAAGCCAGCATTTTACCAGATTGAGAGTCAGATTCCAGCCTGCAGATTCGAGCAGAACCCCCCCCCGGGATGGGGGAGGGGGCCCAGGCCCCAGCCATGTTGCCAAACCTGGAGTTCCAGTTAATCTTCTCCAACCTGGAGAGGGTTTACATCTTTGTTAATTAATGTTAATTTAGTTGTGTTTCAACTGCTAGCCTGGAGGTTGCCAGATTTGTCCTCCAGGTGCTAGCCCTCTCTCCCACATCGGGGAAAGATGTGGACCGAAGACTAGATGTCACCAAGCAGTGGTGAGCGCGCAGAACCTCAGTTGTGAGAGGACTGAAGATGCCAGGATGCCTTCTACAGCAGATGACCACCTGCGGAGGACCTGCGTAAATACCCTTGTACCCCTGATGCAAGGAAAAATATCCCGTAAGTTCATCTATGGGCCAGTCAGCCCTTGTAGTTGTTCTGTGCCAAGGAAAAGAGAATAAGCAACCTTGGGGCTGACATGCCCCCTATCTTCTGAGTTGAGAGAAACTGCAAAAAGTAATTAGTCTGGGCTGCTTTGCCCTCAAGAGATTGTGTCATCTAGAAGTTGTTCTGTTGCACCTTGCCTGCTGCCCAGCTGGCCCAGTGCGGATGTAGTCAGAAACTGTGTTGTGCAGACTGCAGCTGTTGCTGGGGGTACCCAAGAGAACCCAGGACAGGTTGCAATTCTGTAAATCATATAAATGTGCTGATATCTATCTGTACTCTCTATTTGGTCAAGATTGCCCTGTTGGAGCTGCCAGCCATAGTCGCATTGCCACGTCAAAGGGCATGAGGCCCTAAAGTTTGTTGTGACTGAGCTTTACACCTGCAGATGACATATTTCCACCTTGCCAAATTACGTTTAAGAATAGAGATGCTTGAGAAAAGTATTGGTATATGAATGTACTGGATGTGACTACAATTTGCATTTGAGCTGAATGTTCAGGATTTGTGAATCCAAGATCTAGCCAAGTAGCCTTTTCTGGAATGTTCAGTTCTGTGACAAACAGGGCAATCCCTGTTTTCTGAGACCAGCAGGGCAACCTCTGCTACTCTGCTAACCGCAGGGCAATCCCTGCATCCTTGCTAAAGTTCGACAGCCATTGTTGTACGTTGTTTCCAAGTTTGCCCCTCCCTTTTAATCAAAGTCGGCCAACTCAACCAGCTGCAGCATCCACCAGGCCTGCAACATCCAGGACTTTGGTATTTAGGTATCCAGTGTATAGTATGAGATTACGGGGTTTCAGCTGTATCTGGGACTGGTACCAGTCTGGGGAAAATGGAATATGTAACATCTGATTTAGTCAGCAGCTTAGATAGCCAGGGCTCTGGGTATCAGGTTGGGTCGTTTGCACTGTGATTGCCTTTTCTGTTAATGTAGTAGCCACCCAGCTGGAGGGTTCTCCAGCACAAAACCAAAACATTGTACATTTTGTAAACAGCAATCAGTATAAACCTCTGTTCCTCCTGTTTCCCCATCCTAACTCCTATGTCCCCAAATAAATCTTGTTGTTACTGTTTTTGAAAATCATTGTGCGTGAGCATATTATTAGAGAGAGTCATTAATTGCAAAATGTTGAAATGTGGGGAAATGTCTATTGGGTCATGTTTGGGGGTGGTAAATGGTATTTGAGGGTGGTATAACATCTCGGGGGGTTATACCAGGTAACAGCTAGCCCACGTAAAAGTATATTCTGAGTGGAGGCACTGCGCAATGGTTTTAGACTTGATATAAGTTTTACGAACCCAACCCCCTTAGCCTAGCTTGTAAGTAGTAGGCAGGGGTGCAACTCTAGGAGTAGCACAGCCTAGGGGTTACGCACATTTACATAGATACATAGCCACTGGCCCACCCAGTCTGCCCATTTGAGCTCATAAGATCACTTTAAGTTTTTCTAGAAGTATGTTGTCCCTTACCCCTGACCTCCAGGATTGCCTTATGTCTATCCCATGCATTCTTAAATCCCGTGATTGTTTCAGCCCCCACCACTTCCTCAGGCAGGGTGTTCCACTTGTCCATAACCCTTTCTGTGAAGAAATTCTTCCTCACATTTCCTCCAGAATCACCATCCCTCCAACTTCATCCCATGCCCTCTAGTCCTTGAACATCTTTTTCCCTGGAAAATAGTGTTTTCCTGCACCCTGTTCCTCCCCGAAAGGTACTTGTATGTCTCTATCATATCCCCTCTCTCCTTCAGGAAGTACATGTTTGAGTCCTTCAGCCTGTCCTCACAGGACTTGTGATGCTATCCCTGTACCATCTTTGTTGCCCTCCTCTGAACCTTATCCACCCTGTCTATGTCCTTATGTAGGTAAGGTCTCCAGAACGGGACACTGTACTCCAGGAGGGGCCTCACTAGTGTCTTGTATAGTGGAATATGACCTCCCTTTTCCTGCTGGTGATGCCCGCAGGGGACTTATGCATCCCAGCATCCTATTTGCTTTACCTGCTGGCTTGTCGCACTGTTTTCCTACCTTGAGGTCATCAGAGATGATAACCTCAAGGTTCCTTTCCTGCTTGGTGCATGTTATATCCTCACCCCCCCAACTGATATGTTGTTCAAGGGTTTTTGTGCTCCGTATGCATTATTTTGAACTTTTCTGCATTACATTTCAACTGCCAAACCCTTGACTATTCTTCAAGCTTCTGCAGGTCCCTCCTCATTATGTTTACACCCTCTGGCATGTCCACTCTGTTACAGAGCTTCGTGTCCTCAGCAAACAGGGAAATTCTGCCTTCTAGGTCCTGCGCAATGTCACTGATGAAGATGTTGAATAGGACTGGTCCCAGCACTGATCCCTGCGGCAACCCACTGGTCACTCTTCCCTGTGTGGAGTGACAGCCATTTACCACCACTCTCTGTGTCCTGCCACCTGGCCAATTACCCACCCACTGCATCACTGTCCTGCCCACTCCCATATTTCTCAGTTTGTTTAACAACCTTCTATGCGGCACAGTGTCAAAAGCCTTGCTAAAGTCCAGATAGGCCATGTCCACTGTCCTCCCCTGATCCACCTCCCTAGTTACCCAGTCAAAAAATTCTATGAGGTTGGTCTGGCATGAACCCTTCCCGCAGTGAAACCATGCTGCCTTGGGTTGTGTAGTACATCGGCAACCAGATGTTCCACTAATCCCTCGTTCAGTAGTGCTTCCATGATCTTCCCCATTATCGAGGTCAGGCTGACTGGTCTGTAGCTCCCCGCTTCCTCTTTGTTCCCAATTTTGTATAAGCGGACTACATCTGCTGTCCTCCAGTCTTTGGGTACCTCCCCTGTTTCCGGTGATTAGCTAAATAGGATTGCCAGTGGTTCAGCCACCACCTCTCTTAGTTCCTTTAGGACCCAGGGGTGCACCCCATCTGGCCCCATTGCTTTATCGACTCTTCTTTTCTTCCTTCCAATTCCTTTAGGACCCTTTCCCATGTAAAGGGACTTATGTCCATTTCTATGCCCTTCCCACCACTTGTACTCCCTTCAGGCCCATTACCCTTCTCTTCCTCAGTAAAGACTGAGCAGAAATACCTGTTCAGTATGTCAGCTTTACTGCTGTCATCCTCCACGCTGCCCCGTCCTCCCCTTTAGTCTCACTATCCCTCCTTTTGGCCTTCTTTTTTCACTTATGTACCTGTAAAGGTTTTGTGCCCTCTAACCACTGATTTTGCAATGCACTCTTCTGTCTGAGCTTTGGCGTCCCTTACTGACCTCCCTACCTCCCTTTGCTTCTCCTGGTACTTCTCCCTATCCCCTTCTGCCTGTGTCTTTTTGCATTGCCTGAATGTGATCTTTTTGGCTTTTACTTTCTCCGCTACCTCCTTGGAAAACCATAATGGCCTCCTCTTTCTTTTCCCCTTGCTAACCTGCTTAATGCATAATTGTGTTGCTCTTGTGATCCCTGTATTAAATATTACCCACTGTTCCTCAACCCGATTCCCTTCCCATTCCTATTAGTGCCTCGTTCAAGCATGTCTCCATTTTCCCAAAATCTTCCCTCCTTAAATCCAGGATACATGTTTTTGTGTGGTTTGGTTCTGCTCCTTCTGTGATTTCAAATCACAGTGACTGGCGGTCACTGTTCCCCAGGTGCTCCCCCCACTGTTACCTCTGTCACACTGTCCCTGTTTGTGAGCACAAGGTCTAGTATTGCCTTCTGCGAGTAGGTTCCATGACCAGTTGCTTAAGGAAGGCACTCTGAAGGGAGTCTAGGATAAATCTACTCCTAGCTGCTGCTGCTGCTGGGAGGCTCCAGTCCACGTCTGGATTATTGAAGTCTCCAACCAGCACCACTTTCCCCTTGTCTGCCATCCTTTGGATGGCCAACATTAATTCCCTATCTGTCTCTTCCTCCTGGGCTAGTGGTCTGTAGACCACCCCTGTGTGGATGGCTGACCCCGTTTTCCTTTCCAGTTTAACCCACAGTATCTCGCCCCCTCCCCCCGGTTTGTTCTTCCTGGATCTCTGTGGCCTTTATGCCATCTTTCACATAAAGTACCACTGCTCCCTTTCTGCCTGCCTTGTCTCTTCTGAATATGTTGTAGCCAGGTATGGCCATCTCCCAGTTATGGTTATCATTACATCAGGTCTCTGTGATGGCCACAATGTCCAGATCGACTGTGCCATGGCAGACTCCAGATCCTCCATCTTGTTGCTAAGGCTCCTGGCATTGGCACACATGGCTTTCCATGATGTGACCTCCCTGATCTGTTTTGCTGTTCTACTCCAGTCCCCTCCCTGGTTGTCCTTTATCCCTGGTTCTCCCTGATGTCTGCCCTTCCACTGTATTTTGTCCTTTTTCTGCCTATCTACCCCTTGGGTACCTCTCTCTCCATCTTTTGCACAGTGCTTTGTACTGATATCTCCTCCTCCTGTTCTCTGCTTTCACTGCTAGCTATGGGGGTGGGCAATTAGGTACCCTTCTTGCTGATCTGTCACCCCTTTTGGCTAGTTTAAATGCTTGTCCATGTAGCATTTAATCTTTTCATTGAGTGCTTGGATTCCCCTCCAGGATGGATGCAGGCTGTCAGGCCTGAACAAGCCCTCATCCCTCCAGGTGGGTCCCCAGTCACCAATGAATCAGAACCCTTTCTTGCAGCACCAGTTCTCCAAACATGTGTTAAAGTTCCTGGTGCATGTGCCCCTATGCTCTCCAATTCCTCTCACAGGTAGTACTTCCGAGAAGATGATGGATGTAGCTACTTGCTTGAGACCCCTCCCCAATTTTCTAAACTCTTCTTGAACTTCCTTAGGCTTCCCATTTGCCAGGTCATTAGTACCTAGGTGGATGATGACATCCAGCTCTCCCTCCTGTCTTGCCTTTCCGGCGATCCCCAGGATCTTCCTCCCATCCCTCCACGCCGGGGCACCTGGCAGGCACCTCACCTCCCTGTCCTCCCCCTCGCATGTCCCTAGCTCGATCCCCCATACGATAGAGTCCCCCACCAGGATTCACTTCCTCCTCCTCCTCCTCTGGGGTACACTCCCCCCCCCCAGCTGAGGTCACCTCCTAGGTTGACCTCCACATCTTTCCCTTCCACTTCTCCGGGTGACTGTCTGGTTGTCCCCATTTGCCAGTGCAGCATACCAGTTCTGCAGTGTAATAGCATTTGGGATGTGCCTCTGCCTGACCATCTTAACCCTCCCTGAGCCCACCATTGTCCATGTTCTCCTCATTCTTGGCATCCTTTGAGGCAGCAACGTTGGACTGGGCGGTCTCTGGATGGGGGCAAAGGTACTCCTAACCCAGTTTACCTCCACTCTGAGTCTAGCTACCTCATCCCACAGTACAGAGAGATGCCTGCAGATAGGACAGCACCTCAACATCCAGAAGGTTTGCCTGAATATGGCTGCCCTGCATCCACTGCATTGCACCACTCCCCACATTATTTTCTAAAGCCCTTCATCTAGTTCCCCCTAAACATGTAGCTCTCCTTTTAGGTCCCTGTGTTGTTGTTTTTTTAAAGTATTTTTACTTGATGTCAGTTTTTTTTTTGTAATTTATGCTACAGTAGCCCCCGAATCGTCTGCACTTCTACATTTTGGGTAAGGTTTGAGAAATGACAGCTGTCACATTCATGAGGTGATATGAAAAAATAACTATGTTAAAAATCTGGGGTCAAAATTCTGAAAATTACCAGTTATGAGCATGCATTGAAAAATGTCAATGTACACTCATAACTTTAATATTTTTACCCCAAATGTACAACATAGCCTTTTATGACCTCACATAATCTTCTTATGACCCTACTTCATGAATAAGGGTGGAGAACTTTTTCATATTGTGCCCGAAAGGTGATTTTACACCACAAGTGAGAAAACACATTTTGGCCAAGATATGAAAAATGAAAGCTGTCACATTCGTGACGTGGTGTGAATAAAAACCTACGTTGAAAAGTTGGGATCAAAATATTGAAAATTACCACAGTTATGAGTGTGCATTGAAAAACTGCAACATAGTCTCATAACTTTGTTTTCTCATATTATATTTTTATCACAATTTTTTAACATGGCCTTCTTATGAACCCACATAACCTTCTTATGACCTCACCTCATGAACAAGGGCAGCGAAAAATTTTCATATCCTGCACAAAAGGTGATTTCATGCCACAAGTGTGGAAATGCATTTTGGCCAGGATTTGAACAAGCATTTGTCAGTGCCGAATGTTTGCTTGCTGGTACTGGCATTGGTACTGCAGGAATTGGAGAGATGCATATGTAACCCCCCTGATACCCGGGGTTACTAGAATCCCACTTAGATCTAGTGGCAGGCAGGGAAAGGCAGCTTGTAAGACTCCCGTTAAATGGGTTTCACACTGTCTCACTCTGTCTTCAGTATCAGCTGAGCTGGAGGGATGACATCACTTAGAATTCTCGCAGCAGCATAAACCACAGTGGAACGTTGCAGCAGGGAGTTAGGTTAGAATATTGGGGTTTTCAAAGTTAGTCTAGTGGGAGACTCAGTGGAAGGAGGAGGTATACTGCAGTTGGCAGCCTCTCAGAGCCTAGCTCTGTAATAGAGCTACAACAGAAAGAGGGTGTGTGTTCTTGCCCTAGAGAATGACACAGAAGAAACCAATAGAAGTGGTTGAGACCTTTCCCTGGTTTGTTTCAGTGCACCATCCCTTGGAGGGAAGGGAGGGGGGGAGACCAGCATTTCAGGGGCAACCCCCTGGCCCTGCTGGAAGAGGGAAAGCTGCCTGACTAGAGAATTTGTACTGAGGTACCAGATGTGTGTTTTCTGTGTGAGAAGCCCTGGGGAACCTGAGAACCATGGTGAGTCTGCTCTGACATTGAGCCCATGTTTCACCAAGAGAGTTGTATAAAAGTATCTGCTTCTGTGGGGTCCGGAAAGGACAGCCCAGTACAGTACTTTAAGATATGTGTATGGCTTGAAATACATCTAACCAGTGAGGGTCTACAGCGATGGATATAGCCACTTAGAGAACGTTGCAAGTTAGGACACGTTACATGGAAAGTAGATTGTTAAATGTAATATACATTTTGAGATAGCAGCTACAAACAGAGAGTTCAAGGAAAGTGTTGACTCCAAATGAATGGCTGGGTATGGATTTGAGAACAAGAGGTGGGAGACCCCCCACCTGGAGTAACCAGATTTACCTCTACGGATTCACTTTGGGCACCTATAGCTTTCTCCCAGGCACTTGGCCAATGTCTGCAGAAAGTACCCAGACGTGGGATTAAGGATGTGTTTCTTTCCTTTAGAGCTAGAAGCACTCATGGGTGGTACCAAAAGTCCATGACATATGGAAAAGTGTACAAGTGCTGGCCGAGTGCCATGCCAGGGAATCCAAGAATGAGAGTGCCAGTTCGGGTGTGGGAGCCCAGTTGTGTTCAGAACCTGAGGGTTGTTGTGATGATGAAGGTGTGTTCTGACCTCTATAGATCTGCATATCCAGTGAGTTGTAGCCCCGTGGGGGTCCATCTTGCTTTGTATTCTTGTGTTCAAGTGAATAAAAGCCCCACTTTAGAATCCTACTCCTGGTTTGGACATTTTCAGTTACTGCTTCCTGTGTTTGGAATTACTTGGGTGTCCCTGACCAGAAGTGCAAACCTAGCCCTGATGCCGGGCGAAAGTTTTCTCCTTGAACCTAGGCTTGCCAGGTAATGGGTGACAAAAATGGAGGCACTGCACACTAATTACACCCCACCCGGACCCTGGCTTACACATAATAGGAATGGCAGTGAAGTACCGAACTAATGCCAACCCCCATCCCCACCCTGCAGAGACTGACAGGCATTGGGGTGTGCCTTTGGGTCATTGGCCATAACACTCACGCCATTCCATCTCACCCCACCCTGCAGACACTGACAGGTGACACAGTGTGCCTTGGAGTCTTAGGCCATTACGCTCACCCTATTCCATAAGAAAATAAATTGAGATGGGTGGAGAATGGGTGAACGTTAGGGCCGAAGACCCCAAGGCACACCTCAATGCAGGTCAGTGGCTGCAGGGTGAGGGTAAAATGGTGTGAGCGTTATGGCCGATGACCCCAAGCCACCCCTGAATGCCTGTCAGTCTGTACAGGGTGGGGCGTTACGATTGGAAACCCTAATGCTCTGGGTGTTTGCTGGTATTTTTGCTCAGAATTTTCAGCATGGGCTTTTTGGGATCCCATCTCATGAACAGTGGCACTATCATTTTATTACTCAAGCCTGAAAGGTGATTTGACACAGTGAATTCACCATTTGGCTCAACAGGTGCAAAAAGACATTTTCGGCAGGATGTGAAAATTACATCTGTACTATTCATGAGGAGGCATGAACAAATGGCAATGTTGAAAATCTAGAGTGAAAATATGAAAAATTGGCCAAGTTACGAGCATGTGTAGAAACTGTGTAATGCACGCTCATAATGCAGTCATTTTTTGGAATTTCTTCACCAAATTTTCAACATGGCCTTTTTGGGACCACCCCTCATAAACAGTGGCACTGTGATTTCATTAATCAGTCCCAAAAGTTGGTTTTGCATAGCAACTGTGCCATTCTGGGCCACAGGTGTGAAAACACGTTTCAGTCAGGTTGCAAAAAATGACAGCTGTATTGTTCCTAAGGAAGTGTGAAAAAATGGCAGTGTTGGAAATTTTGAGTGCAAATATTAAAAATTGGTGAAGTTGCGAGTGTGCTTACAAACTGCACAACACATGCTTGTAAACGTAGTCATTTTTTGGAGTTTTTTTTTAACCAAACTTGCAACATGGGCTTTTTGGGACCCTACCTCATGAATTGTGGCACTGTCATTTCATTACTTGGTCCTGAAAGGTGATTCCGCGCAGCAACAGTAAAATCATGTTTCAGGACTGAGAAATGAAACGACAGTGCCAGTGTTCATGAGGTGGTGTCCCAAGAACCCCATGTTGAAAATTTGGGACTAAAACACCCAAAAATGGCTGAGATATCAACCTAAGTTGAAATGCCCCATTGACTGCCATTATAGAGCTTTCCGTGATTTTCTTCAATTTGCGGTCGGCTTTTGAAGAATGCAGATGTGTTCCCAGTCCACAGAAGATTGCAGCGCTGCACCTCTGGAGGTAAGTATGGGGTGAGGTGGGGTTATTCTGGGAGGTGGGGTGCACAGAGGGATGGTCGGGATGGGGAGGGGTGGCAAGGATGATGAGGGACTGTTTTCTTTTTCTTCAGGTTTTTTTTTTTAAAAAAAGACCTCGGGGGATGGTTTTCCTTTTTACAGGTGAAATAGTATGAAAAATAAATTTCAGCACATTGGGGTGGGCTCCCAATGTGCCAGACTAGTGGAGGGGGAATCAATGCTGACCCACAGATGGGGCACCCTGAGGTCGGCTGAAAAAAAGGGGGCGTGGGGAGTGCATCCAAACATCTGACACCAGGAGTGGGGATCCTGATGTCAGAAAAAGATAAAGAATTACTTTGGCACACTGGGGTGGGCTCCCAGTGTGCCACAATAGTGGGAGTGGGGGGGCATGCCGACACGGGGATTGGGCACCCCGTCATTAGCAAAAGATATGTCCGGGCTTAGGGGGGAATCACCCGACACTGGGAGTGGGCATTCTGGTGTTGGAAATATCATTAGTTTGGCACACTGCGGTGGGCTCCCAGTGTGCCACATTAATGGGATGAGGGGGGATACATGCTGACACGAGGATTGGGCACCCCGATGTCAGATTTGGGGGGAGTGTGTGGTGGGCGGCTGGAGCCACCTATTATGCAAAGCCACGGCATTTTATTTATTAATATGTTTCACCGGGAAAGGCACACTGAGCAAATGAGTTGCTCATAACTCCAGCCATTCGCATTACTGTGCACTGTAATCTGCATGGCTAGAATGTGCCTGGTTACCGGGAAGAGGAGGGGGGAAGAGATCTGCCGCTGCATTGATGAAACTGTCCCTGATTGCAGCGGCAGATTTCTTTCGAGTGCTGCGTTCACTCTGAAACTGTTGTCATCAGTAGCTTCCCTGTTGATTGGTGGTTGAGGGATGCTCCCATTAAAGCATCCCCTGCATTGTCCACAACACTGCCATGCCTCTACAATGCTCTACTATCTCAATATGTTTCTTGTGTGCTGGGCACACAAGCAAACATAAAAATGACAGTGTCACATTGATGAGGTGCTGTGAAGAAATGGCTATGTTGAAAATCTGGGATCAAAATACTGAAACTTACCAAAGTTATGAACCTGCATTCATAAATTTCAATGTAGGCTCATAACTTTGTTGTTTTTTAATATTTATACCCCTAATTTCCAGCATAGCCTTCTTATGACCCCACCTCATGAACAAGGATTCATGAGGTAGGGTCCCTAAAAAGGCATGTTAAAAATCTGGTGACAAAAATATTCAAAAATGACCACGTTATGATGACAAGTTCAAAACCCATTGAAATAGTTTGAATCACATAACTGATTTCCTCAGTTCATGGTCACGGCATTGAAGAGCAAAGAGATGCCTCTGGTCCAGACAGGATTGCGGTGTTGGACCCCTGGTAGGTAAGCAAGAGCTTGGGTGGGGTGGTGGGTGTTGAGTTGGAGGGTTAGGTGGGGGGACAGTGGCAGCAGCAATAGACATTGATGGATGGTTTTCTTTTTTACAGGATGTACTTCACATACACAAACACACACATGCACACACACACACACAAACACACACACACACACAAAAACTAAGAGGGACGGTCTTCTTTATTTCAGGTCCCGACACTGAGGATTGAACACTCCCAGTGTCGGTGTCATGTGTGGCATTGGGGTGGGCTCCCCAGTGTCACAGAATCAAAATGGGTAGTTTAGGGGGGCTAGCAGCTTGCACGGGGGACTGGGCACAGATTAGGGACCCCTGTGCCAGAATATTAGCATGCATGGGTTTTCATTATGTTTGGCATCACAAGGGTTGGGCTCCCCCATGTCTCACGATCAAAATGGGCTGGATGGGGAGTAGCAGCTGACATGGAGCTTGGGTTCCCCCAAACCGGAATACTAAGATGCATGGGTTTTCTCTATGTTTGGTGGCACTGGGGGTGGGGGGTTGTAGCCAGCACTGGGTATTACATTGTGGGGAAGGGATCACAACAGGCTGATCATGATAGATCAGCTATGCTTGCTGGGTGGCGTTATAGAGATCAAAGGAAAGAGCTGCCCTATGATTGGGTTGGCTCTCTTCTTTGAACTACATGAAGTTTCCAAGCAGCAAGTCAGAACAGTGTCATGATTAGCCTGACTGATGATAGGTGTGACACTCACAATCCTCTTGCAGACTGCTCTGCATTGGATTGACAGTGTCACACCTCTCAGAATCCACTCTCATAACAAAATGTTAACTGCATTTGTGCATGGCAAACATAAAAATGAAGTACAGCAAACATTACATAGAGGGTGCTAGAATTATACTTCTTCAGCCCTTAGTGGTAGATGCTAAGCACCAAGGTCTCATATAAGAAAGTGACAAAGGTTGCCCCAGTCTTTTGCCAGAGATCACAGGACCAAATTACCTGTTGACACTGGAAAAGCAAATGTGTTTGCGTTTCACCCTGCTAAAAGCATTCTGATCTTGGACATAATCTTTTCCTGGCTTTTATGTTTATGGGGATCCTTTACCCCAGCTCCCATATTTTTAAATTTATTTAAACATTTGGTAACCGGGAAAGGCACAGTGAGCCGCGGTTCGTTTCCAG
Organism: Neoceratodus forsteri; assembly: GCA_016271365.2. Taxonomy (NCBI): domain Eukaryota; kingdom Metazoa; phylum Chordata; order Ceratodontiformes; family Ceratodontidae; genus Neoceratodus; species Neoceratodus forsteri. The sequence goes on from CM028135.1 coordinate 315,050,807, forward strand.
GTGCGAACCAAGGACAGGAGAAAGAGGAAATTATCACACAACAAATACAATTATGGTGCAAATAAAAGAATATATACAAGAATACATGGGAACAACTGAATAAGTACTGGATATAAACATATATGTACATTTGTAAACACATGATTAGAATATGAAGAGAAATGTTGGTGGGCGTACATGGTGGTAAAGTGCAGGATGAATTCAGGAAGGTTTTTGGCAAAGTAGGTAGATACTCAGTGAGGAGGAGAGCTGGGAGATGTGCTACTGTACTTGTTGATGTGGGGGCAGGAGCAGGTAGGGGGTGGCAGGAGGTGAAGTTGGTTTTTGATAGAGTCATGTGAGAGGAGTTTTTTTTAGGAGAGGAGTTTGGTTGTTCCAAAGAGAAGGGAGCCTATAGGTGTAGGCAGATTTGCCAGCTGTTGAGGATGGTTTGGGGAGCGAGAAGCAGCAGGAGTCCCTAGAGCGTAGTGCGTAGGGTGAAATAAGTGCAGGTACAAGCTTCTCCGAGAGGTAAGTGGGGAGCTGTTTAAACCAGTATTTAGATACAGTATTAGGCTGATGGAGTGGACAAGGTGTCAGTGGAACAGAGGTGACATATCAAGGGTGGAGAGGAGAGAGCAGTGGTGGATTGTAAGGGAGAGTTTGAGGCAAAGTGGCAGGAAGCATAGAAGAGGGAGTAAAGCCTGGCTAGTGAAGAGGAGGGTGCAGTGCAGTATACTAAGTCTGCATAATAAAAAATGGGGTAATTATTTTCACTAGCAATTCACGCCTCACAGGTAGTGGTAGAGATTCTCTGTTACAGTATAATATACCTAACTCATGGCATGATTTTGAGGAGATGACATCAATGTGGAGTGAGAAATTTAGCTGGGGATCCTGCCATACTCCTAGGTATTTGTAGGATGTGATGGCACTAAGAGGGATTCTGTCCAGAGAGGTGATTGCTGGGGGAGTGGGTAATTCGTGAGCTTTTGGGAGAACACAAAAGTCATGGAGACCATCTTGGATGTGCTGATTTTGAGTGGGTTAGCCTGGAACCGGGACTGCATAGAGAGGACATCCTGCTGAAGTAGAGTTTGAACCTCACTTAGTACTGGGCCGGATACGAAAAGGATGGTATTATCCAGGTACATGTGAATGAGGGAACTTGAGCACGCAGAAGGGAAGCCATTTAACAACAGGGAAAATAGAATGAGAACAAGGATAGAGCCTTGGGGATGCCCGCAAGTATGGGGAGGGGGGTGGATATGGAACTTGCTATCCTGACAGTTTGAGTCCTGTTTCTGAGGTATGATTTAAACCACTATGGGGGGGCCGGGTGAGCCCTGCTATCTCGAGTTTATCCAGGAGTAGGAGGTGGGAGACTGAATTGAAGACCTTTGCCAGGTCTACAAAGACTGCAGCAGTGAGATGGCCTTGATCTGCTGCTGAGTGGATGTGACTTGTGATGCAGAGAAGGGCGGATATAGTGGAATGGTACTTTCTGAATCCGGATTGATATGGGGAGAGAGAATTGGAGGCTGTGAGGTAGTCAGTCAGCCTGGATTATACTAATATTTCCTACAGTTTGGATAGGGCTGGGAGGAGGGAAATAGGCCGGTAGTTGCCAGGCACTGAGGGATTACTGCCCTTGTGGAGATAGATGTCCCACACGCAGACCAGGACACATGAATTTACCAATTGAGGAGGTACTGTCTGTGCTTGCCTCTGAGGCAATATTTAAAATAAATCTCTCCCAAGAAGGCTTTCTTGAGGATGCCTTGATAAATTTGTTTCTAGGATTGACTACACACCTGCTCATGTGTGAGTTCCCACTGTCTAAGTTCAACAAAGTCTGTTTAACATACCCCCAGAAATGTTGGTGGTATTTTCTCTGTAATTGGTGCTTGGAGCTGGCATTGCCTCCAATTCTTTAGGTATGGGACAAACCAACTGTGGACCAATGGTATCCACAGCTCTGTGTAGTTCTGTACTACTGGTTCCAAATTACTGCAAAGAAAGACACTGCTGAAAAATACAGTGCAGATTATCATATTTAACCTGCCCCCCCTTGCCAATGGGAGGTATGTGATGTTTCTTTTTATGGAATTTAGCGTACTACCCCAAAGAACTTAGAAAAACTACTATAAAGCTGAGTGTCTACTGAATGTGTGGGGGGGTTACAGATAACTTAAATACAAAAATATTTGTAACAGCAACGTTTAAACAAAAATATTCTCTTCTTTTTTTAAAGTTGCACTGCTTCCATTGATTCACTTTTGTTTCTCCTACCACCAACATTCTCTCCAGTTTGACAAACCCATGTTCCTTTGCAGAAACAGATTCCCAAGATGGAAATGGTATGGACAGCCAAAGGTATACCTGTTAGGTTCTGCAAACCTTTGTCTGCCAACAATCCTAAGCTTAAGCCCCTAAGTGCGGACGTTTCCCAGGTTCTGGATAACATACCTCCACCTATAAACATTCATGCTCTCAATAATGAAGCCCATTTTCCTCCATTTCTAAGTTGGACCAGGAGATATCTGTGCACCGGCAGCAATGTTTCACATGCCTTCTTCTGCTGAGGGATGCTGAGATAAGGTCTACAGTGCTGGTGGCAACTTTGAATGTCCCCTTTCCAGGGGGGACTGGGGGATGCACATTATACTGGCAGCAGTGTTTCAAGTCTTTACCTTTCATAAGGGGGACTATGACAGTGCTGTCGTGGTGGTGGCAACTTTTGAACTGCCCCTGAGGAGGACAGGGATATGTCTGTGCACTAGCAGCAAAGTTTAGTTTGCCCCCACATGAGGAAGACAAGGCAATTGCCACTGCACTGGCAGTAAAGTTTCAAGTTTCTCTCTTTCCTGAGGACACAAGACAAGGCCTACTGTGATGGCAGCACCTTCTTAAGGGTAAACTTGCAACCAGTTTGTGGTATATCTTTGGATTGGTCCCCCTTGTGTAGTACACAAAGAGGTTGCAAGTCTTCCCTGTGCTAGTGCACAGGTCAATACACCAGAACAGCAAAATAGGTGGGTGGAATCTGATTTAGTAAGGGTGCTGGTATGCAAACATGTTCTATGTATTGCACTCAGTCACAAGATGCAGTGATTCCTACCACATCAGAATTGCAGAAAGCAGTTCCTACTTGAGCCATAGGTTGGTGAGCTGTAATGTTCATTCAGGCTGGGTGAAGGATTGGGGGGGGGCATGTAGCACCACCAACAACAGTAATATAAGGGACTGGGGCTATAACAAAGGAATCAAATGAACCCCAGGGACATGGGCAACCAATTTACAGGATTCCAGGGCAACTTGATCCACCAGGAAACACCTTGTAAACATAGAAACATAGACAGTTGAAATAGAAAAAGGCAACTGGTCCATCCAGTCTGCCCATAAACCCTAACAAACCCAGGACCAATTGTCCATACAGGATTCTAACCCACACCATCCAAACCCATGCTCCCTGCTCTACCATTACAACTCTAAGCAACCACTAAGTCCTTCACTCTGTTCCAGATGTGTTTGAAACCATTGATAGTTTTGGTGCCCACCACATCAGGTGGCAAATTGTTCCATGGCTCCACCACCCTTTCTATAAAATAAAACTTTCTCACTTCCCTAAATCTGCTCCGTCAGTTTCCACTAATGTTCCAGTGTTCTTGATCTGCTATTTATTAGTGCTGTGTGGAATTTTCAAATTCCGGCAGAACAAAATTTTGTGGAATATTCAAAATTCCACCAAAATTCTGCCGAATTTTGCCAGAAACGGAATGGCGGAATTCTGCAGTATAAAATAGTTGCGGAATGATTTTCTGCGGAAAAATCACTGTTCTCCACGGATCTCAATATTTTTCATGGAAATTGTTATGGAATAATGTTCCATGGAAAAAATTACTGTTCCACAGAATAAGATAACAGTAGGTGGAATTCTGCAGGTGAACAAGCGAAATTCCAGCAGAAATTCTGCCGGCAGAATGGTCATTCCGCACTAATTCCACTGGCAGAATTCCGCATTCTGTACAGCACTACTATTTATGCTAAAGAGTTCCTCACAATTTACCTTGTTCATTCCTTTTAGAAAATTGAAGGTCTCTATCATATCTCATCTGGCCTCCAGTGAGTATATGTTTAGCACCTTGAGCTGATCCTAGTAAGATCTGCCCTGCTGGCCCTGAATCATTTTGGTCACCCTACACTGCACTGTCTCCAATCTGTCCTTATGTGAGGACTCCAGAACTGGGCACAGTACTCCAGGTGGGGCCTCACCAGTGATCTACAGAGACATAGTAATACCTCCTTCCTTCTGCTGTCAATACCCCTTCGGTACACCCCAGCATCCTGTTTGTGTTACTATGAGTATTGTTACAGTAGTTTGATTGTTTTAGGGAATCACTGATGATGACCCCTAGGTCTCTTTCCTCAGAGGTTGTGCCCAGATTCTCCCCCTCCCCGGCGCATCCAGTACTCTGTCCTCAGATTCTTTTTCCCTATGTGCATTACCTTGCACTTTCTGGCACCGAATTTCAACTGCCAAACCTTTGATTACCTCTAGCCTTTGTGAGTCTCTCTGCATCTCCCTAGTCCCATCCTTGCTGTCTAACCTGCTACAAAGCTTAGTGTCATCTGCAAGGAGACACATCTTGTCCTGGATTTCTTCTCCCATGTCACTGGTGAACATGTTGAAAAGGACTGGCCCCAAGTCCAATCCTTGTGGCACCCCACTGGTGACCTCCCTTTCTTCTGATCTGACTTCGTTAAAGGACATTTCTTTCTTTTTTTTTTTTTTAAACACTTCTTTATTCGTTTTTTTTTTTTTTTTTTTAATACAGAATGAAACAAACATAAACCAGAACCTGGAACCCCAGGCACACAGCCCAAAACTGACTGTGAAAACTATGTACATTACAACTATGTACACGCACAGAGATGATGTCCCCTTCCCCACCAAATCTAGCTTTAAGTCCAGCCACATCTTTATGTATGGAAACAGCACCCTTAGGCCCATTGCAAATCAGACCATTTCCCCTTAACCCTAATACAGCCACTCCGGGCCTATCTGGGATTCCTGAGCCTTATGGTATTGTGGACTAGTTCCACCTCAAAGGGTAACACCTCTCTGTGCCCCCCGGAAAGAAAGAGAGCCCCTATCCCCATCTTTATAGCAGACCCAGTATTCTTACTACTACGCTAGTCCCCAGAATCTTACCAATCTACCTTCACATATTACAAGGTCCTCAAGTCCCTTAGTGTCTCTATAATCTCATTCCAATCAACCTACAACTAGTCATGGCCCAACAGACAGACCCATTTCCGGCCAAGTGGCCCTTATTGGGAATAGATTGCCTCCAATACTGCCCATCTTTTGAAATATAGCCCCTTCCTCCCCTCTAGATATAGATGCCTCTTGATCTTCGATAGGGCTCCAATAAGGTCACCCACCCATTGTGTATACCCATAAGATTGGTCATCTTTCCAGTGCTGGACCACATGCGCTTTAATTACCATAGTCATCAGGGATATATGATATTTAGGAATAATGCCTGCAATTTGAGAGAAGTCCCCCAAAATACATACCTCCAGAGTTATAAGCTCGGAGTAGTCCAGCAGTGGCTCCATTCACCTTTTTATTTCATCCCATAGGGGCCGTATTCTGTTACAGTTCCGCAGAACATGTAAAAGGTCTCCCTTCTCCAATTCACACCTGAAACACAGGTCTGTCTGTCTAAGGCCTCTTTCATACAATTTCACAGGGGTAAAATATAGATTAGAAGCAATAAAAAAGTGTATGCTCCTATATTTAGGTATCACTATATATTTAGCACTCCTCCAAACACTGGCCCAGTCGATATTTCTAGGTGCCAATTTGTTGTCCCAATATCGCACTGCTATAGGAGAACTCGGCCCGGAAAAGGCCAGCAGAATTCTGTAAACCTGCGACAGAACTCTGGCTTTCGGGTCAATCTCCCTCAACTCACCCCACTTAAATGAACAATCTGATAGGCCCCCCATTTTCTTTAATATCCCCTCAAGCATCCATGTGAGTTGCAATCTATGGAAAAAGGGCATTCTACCGCATTGTTCTGGGAGGACTACCCCATTGTCCTGAATGACCTCATTAAGGGACATGCCCGCGACCCAATTAACCCATTTCCCTTTGATTACCTTGTTGCCCATAAGCGGCTGCTCTTGGGCCCTCATTTGCTCTTTTTTCTGGGTCGCAGTCAAAAATGACCACCAGGCTTCTACCGTCTTCCAAATTGGGCTTCCCACCTTCTGTTTGGAGTAAGCACATATATTAGCATACAAGGCTGCCTCTGGGGAGAGGCCTGCATCCCTCAACATCTGGGTCTCTAGATGCAGCCAGTCGGGAACATAGCTGTCTCCTGTCACCCTCCTACCCCACCGGGCCAACAAGCCCAACTGACCTGCAATATAGTACAGGTGAAGATCTGGCAACTTGATTCCTCCCAGGCCTGGAGGGAATCATAGATCCTTATGTTTTTTCCTAGGTGGTTTACAATCCCACAGAAAATCTGACAGGAGCTTCTTAATCAGTCCAAACCATTTTTTAGGGATACTATATGGAGCCAAGTAAATTGGGTGTATAAGCCTCGGCAGCAGGTTCATTTTGTTAAGCCCAAGCCTGGCCATGAAATTTAGGAGCTGCTTATTCCACTAATTAAATCCCCCTAAATATCCAAAATTGTCTTGTCTATGTTTGTTTCGGCCCCCAGCTCATAATTCCTCGTGATCCATATACCCAAATATTTCATTTTATCTGGCATCCATTGGGTCTGTAAGTGTGAGAAATCCGCCCTATATACATGTGGCTTCAAGGGTAAAATCTGAGTCTTAGCCAAGTTTAATTTATAGTTTGATACTTTAGAAAATCGCTCAGTTAGCTCCCTCACCCTCTCGAATCCATCCGCTGGGCCTCTTAAGTGCAGGAGTACATCATCTGCAGACACTGAAAATTTAAGTTCCCTCCCCATTATATCTACCCCCTTTATCCTTCTATCCCTATTAATAACTCACAGCAGAGGTTCTAAATAAATATTAAACAATATCGTGGAAAGAGGGCAACCTTGGCGCGTCCCGTTTTCTAAGTGTATTTCCTGTGAGATGTACCATTGCACATGACTCTTGCCGTTAGGCGGCATACAATTTTAATACCCTTCAGAAGGCCCTCGGGGAAACCCATCCTCTCCATTGTGACAAAAAGGAAGGGATGCGAGACCCTATCAAAGGCCTTCTCAGCATCAAGAGATATTAAGGCTACAGGGATTTGAGAGTCCGCCGCATAACTCAGGATATGATGAAGCTTTCTCAAGGCGTCATGTGCCCCCCTTCCTGGCTTGAACCCCATTTGCTATTGACTAATTATATCGGGTGCTATCTGCCAAATTCTATTGGCCAATATTTTGGTAAGAATCTTAATATCTTGGTTCATCAAAGCAATGGGCCTATAGCTCGCTGGTTCATCCTTAGGCTTGCCTTCTTTGGGTATTAATGTGATATAAGCCTGGTAAAGGGGGAAGTGGGGTACTCCTTCCTGCATTATAGTGTTGTAAAATTCCTGAAGGATGGGTAGTATAACCTGAATGAAGGTCTGGTAGAACTTCACCGTGAGGCCATCCGGCCCCGGTGTCTTCCCCCCCAGGTAGGGACTTGACAACCTCCACAATCTCGGTAGCACTTATAGGTGCTATCAGCTCCCTAGTCTGTGAGGGGTCTATCACGGGCAATGGTATTTCCTCCAGAAATGTCTTGATCTCCTCTTCCCTTACCCTGTTCCCCGTCTGGTATAAATCTTCAAAATACCGCCCAAAAGTGTCAGCCAGCTAGGTAGAAGACTTGGTTTGCTGGCCAAGGCACCTAGCTTCACCTGAGCTCTTTCCTTCTAAGACTGCTTGAAAGGCAGAGTAGAGAAACTTACCAGAGCAAGGGAAAAGGATTAAGACTTATTTTGGCTAAGCAGATTTACTGTGTGGTGTTGTTTTTATTTTTTACTCACGGGGATTGCTACTGTTTGTTGGTAACATTTCATTGTTTTATTTTTCTCTGTAGCAAAGTGTTTCTTACAGCGTATATCTTCTCTGAAATTATTACAGGTGGTGCTTTACAGGTTTTCAGTTTTATCTAACATTAGGATAAGCTTTCAGGGTTACTGCATTTGTTGTTGACTGATTGTTTCTGCTCTTACCTCCTTGTTCTTTCATCCGTGTTGTTCTTTTCAGCAGGGAAAGGCCCAGCCACCCACCCCATCCCCAACCACACATTACACTCCTTTTAAGGTACCACAGTTGTGACATTTCCTGTGGCAGAGCAGGAAGGGGTGGATCAGTGGGGCCTCCACAAGGTGCGCTCATTTACAGGGGCACTAGTAATTTAACTTGTTATAACAAGTTAAACAAAACACAATCAAACCATTACTTGCATTTTTTTCCTTTTTTTTCTTCTAATTACTCTGACTAGGTTATAAACCCAGCAACTTATCTGGAATGGATATCATTAACTGCAGGTACTGTGGAACAATTTTCAGAAGGACAGTCTTACAGGATTTAGGACACTGTCCTACATGCTGGGCCTTTGGAGATCTTAGGGCTCAGCTCCGGGCAGCATGGGCAGAGATTGCACGCCTCAAATTTCATATTCAAGAGGAAATACATTATAAGAACCACCTGCCATTTCCCCAGCATCCAACAGAAAAACCTCAACCGCAGAGGGTAGTTGGTCCAGGAGGTTGGCAGGTGGTTAGGAGGGGCAAATCGGGTGCCCCATCACTCTCTGCTTTCCAACATATTACCTTCAAAAACCATATAAACACTACAAACAGGTATTTGCCTCTATCACTGAAATCAAACAAAGAGGCAGAAGACACTGCAGAGCAGGACACTGCAGCACAGGAGCTAGCACAACAAAACTCACCCAAATCAGGAACGAAAACAAAAAAAGCAAAAAGGAAATCCAATAAAAACTTCTGATCATAGGAGACTCCATGATTCGGAGAGTTGATACCCATCTCCAGCCAGGGGTAATGGTCAGATGTCTCCCAGGTACATCAGCATGGAGAGACACTGATTGCATTGCTAAAATTGTTCACAAAGCAGGAGAAAACATTGATGTCCTAGTACACATAGGGACTAATGATCTCGCCAGCCGGTCAGTTGTGGAGACCAAGGAACACTTGACAAGGCTGGGTGACAAACTATCATCTATTTCATCCGGCATCTCCTTCTCTGAGATCCTGCCAGTCTGGGAGAGGGGAGCAGATGGACGGAAGGTCAGAGAAGGGGAGATAGGGGAGTTAAACATGTGGCTCAAGGACTGGAGCCAGGAAAAAGGACACAGATTTGTAGGGAACTGGCAACAGTTCTAGGAGCGAAAGTTCTTTAAATTTGATGGACTGCATCTGACTAAGGAGGGAGTCAGTGCATTGGGGCAGAAGTTTGATGTCTTTGCAGAATATTGAAACTAGCAAATGGGGAGAGAGGTGCAGCACCCATACGTTGAATGGGAAGAACACCCCTCCCCTCAACTAGTGGTCAAACAGGGATTCAGCATGTTTGCAGTTCATTTGCATCACCAGTAAGAAAAAGGTTTGTCTCCCCATCCGGCGCTAGGGGTAATGCCAAACCTCACCCAACAACTAACACACCAAATCTGGCCAATGGAAAATCATGTACAAAATGCTCACAGCCTGGAAATAAGATCCCAGACCTGCAGGCAATAAGGTCAGAGGCTAAACTGGACATAGTAGCAATTAGTGAGACATGGTTTACCAGTAACCACACTTGGGAGACTTCAGTACCTGGCTATGTATTGTTCAGAAGAGACCGAGGTACAAAAGGGGAGGAGTGGCCCTGTATGTCAATGAAAATATCAAAGCTACAGAAATTCAGAATACACATAAGGAGCCAGAACAACTGTGGGTCACCCTGGAAACAGGAAATGGGACAGCCATAAGAACTGGGGTTGTCTACAGGCCCCTAGACCGGGGGACACAGACACATTACTGTTAGAAGATATACAAAACATGACAGCTAAAGGGGAGGTTCTGATAATGGGAGACTTCAACATGCCAGATACAGATTGGTCAATACCAGCAGGAACATCTGCCAGAACTAGACACATAGTGGATTCCCTGCAGGAGAGGGCCTCAAACAACTGGTACAAACCCACAAGAGCAGGGCTATCCTAGATCTAGTACTGACTAACAAGGAAGGGATCACAGATCTCCAGGTAGAAGGTCACCTGGGGGCCAGTGACCATCACATGGTATGGTTCAATTTGGCTACTACATCTAAATCATTCCATTCCAAGGCAAAATATGGGACTTCAGAGGAGCTGACTTTGATAAGATGGCCAACAGAGTTAAGCTAGCCCTGGCAAAAGAAACACAGGTGGCGGGTACAGGCAAAGTGGGCAAGCATTAAGGATGCAATACTTGAAGCAACATCCCATTGTGTTAGACAGAAAAGGAAGTACAAAAGAAGAAGGAAACACTTTGGTTCTCAAATACAGTAGCAGAAAAGGTCAGAGCCAAAGGCTGGCCTTCAGAAAATATAAAGAGAACACAGCGGATGAAGATAGGAAGGCATACCAAACTGCCCTAAGGGAAGCAGGGAAGGCAGTAAGGCAGGCAAAGTCCCAAACTGAGGAAATACTAGCACGAACAGTAAAAGAAGGTGACAAGACTTTCTATGGATACATTAGTGAAAGGAGAAAGTCCAGAGGAGGTATTGCTAGGCTTAATGGAGAAAAGAGAGCATGTGAGGAGGAGGACCCTGTAAAGGCATCTATCCTAAATAGATACTTTTGCTCAGTATTTACTGAAGAGAAGGTAGAGCAGGGCCCACAGCTCAGCATCATGGACACAGGGAGGAGGGAGGTGAGCACTACTCCCTTCACAAAAGAAAGGGTCCTACAAGAGCTTGCTAAACTCAGGGTGGATAAGGCAATGGGACCTGATGGCATTCATCCCAGGGTACTTAAGGAGCTAAAGGTGGAACTAGCAGAGCCATTAGCAGAACTGTTTAGTGAGTCTCTGAGCACAGGAGAGGGCCCAGAAGACTGGAGAAGGGCTCATGTGATCCCGCTCCACAAGAGTGGTAGCAGGGAGGAGGGGGAGAACTACAGACCAGTCAGTCTTACCTCAGTAGTGGGCAAGATTATGGAGGCACTCCTTAAGGAAAGGATAGTGCAACACCTGGAATCCATAAGGGCACAGGATCTAAGACAGCATGGGTTTACAAAAGGAAGGTCTTGTCAAACTAATCTCATAGATTTCTTTGACTGGGTAACCAGAGTGGTGGACCAAGGGGGAGCAGTTGATGTCGCCTACCTTGACTTCAGCAAAGCTTTTGACACTGTTCCACATAGAAGATTGATAAATAAGCTGGGTAGGCTCAAGGTGGGTCAGAGTTGGTCAACTGGGGACAAACTGGTTGATGGGCAGAAAACAGAGAGTGGTGGTAAATGGTATACAGTCAGAAGAGATGCAAGTCACAAGTGGGGTACCTCAGGGATCAGTCCTGGGCCAGTCCTCTTCAACATCTTCATTAGTGACCTTGCAGATGGACTAGAGGTAAGCTTGTCTGTTTGCAGATGACACCAAGATCTGCAACAAAGTAGATGATCCAGATGGGGTGGGCAGAATGAGAAGATCTGGATAAACTAGCAAAATGGTCAGAAGAGTGGCAACTG